>QGSO01000156.1:613923-1813923 GCA_011037825.1 Carya cathayensis
GGGGGGGGGGGGTGTTTCGAAAATGAAAATGAATAAGAAGTGAAGGGTAGAAGAAAAGCTCAGATGTTAACGGAGATGAGATGCGCAAGAAGGCAGAAGATAAAGAGGAAGGGTGTTTTGAAAATGAAAAGAATAGAAAACCAAGGGTGTTTTTTGAGTAATAAAGAAAAATAATGCTTGCAAAGAATGGGTAAACGATAAACTTTACTAGAGAAATGGCCTAGGAACAAAGGAAATGCTTTAGAAATTATATATGCAATAAATAGTAAATATGGGAAAACTTGATAAAATAGACAAAAGTGGCAGGTATGATGATTCTCTCCTAGGAAAACTTTACAAGTTGGTAAGTTAGGTTAGCCATACAAGATATTCATAGCAAGATTGAGGGATGTAGAGTATCATGATTTTGATTTTTATCAAAATATCAACTTAGCCATAAGATATTCATATCAAGTGTGTGGTCAATAAGTTTCTTTTAACCTTTGCTCAATGTAGAGAGAGAAAGGGTGGAAAATTGTATGCTGGTCAATAGCTCTCAAACAAATTCACTTACTGATAACATGCTCAAAACTGATGCAATAGATTTAATATCGTGCACCTTTCTTTCTGTGTGGAACACTTGTAAAAATAAATTCCCTTAAAACCAACAAACATGTACTGTTTTTGAAACAAGAATATTCTAAGTTTCTACGCCATTTTGTTTTCTTCACGATTCATGCTTCTCCTCCATTGAGTTAGGATTTATTACTGGATGTTATGTAATGGATGTTTTAGAGTATATATATATATATATCTAGATGTTCATTCCCTTTATGCAATTAATGTGAATGGAATGTCATAATTCACAAGTTTGATAGGTCTTTTTGTAATGTTTCTTAACATATTATGTAGCACTTCAATGCCACATTGGGAATATGAATACGCCACATATCGTGGTTAGGTTATAGAGGTAGTCATGGGTGTTAAATCCCACATTGGCTACTTAGTGAAAATGGGCTTTGTAAATGATAATAGGGAAGCTTGAAATTGACAAGTCTTTTTAGATGATAGTGCCTATGTGCCTACATTAGCACTTTCCCTAAGTTGTTACACATGGCTGACCTTGATAGGTGGTTTCGATACCATATGTAGAAGTAAGCATGATTGGTAGAGCATGCATAAGGTAAGATAGAAAATTACAGTTTCCAAATGGTGAAAATTCGTCTGCATCAAAACATTCTTCATTGTAATGCCAGACAATGGTACTGATATTGTCGGAAGCTTGAATAATCTGTCAGCAGTTTGATTCTTGCTCGAATTTGTGTGATGACTGAAAACATTATATGGTTATATAATGTGGTTAATTTCATGTTATGTAACTGACAGAGCAACTAAGATGTAAGACATGCAGACATGAACTGGGTATATGTTGATTGTTGAGCTTGAATTGATTCCTCATTGTGTCTCATTTAAAGGAACACCTCACCCCTGGCTTTCTCTGAAGTATTTATCCACCAAAGTAGGAAGCATGCTTTGCTGTTGTCGTTCACCAAACAAGTATAAGAGATTGGATGCGAAGCTCGAAAGGAAAATGGTTGAGTTCAAAAAAGGCTCCTCAGGACATCATAATTTCAAGTCAATTGACAGCATAATTATGAAGTTCCCTCAGCTAAGAGATGGTTTGAAAAATATAAGAGCTGTGTTTGAACAGTATGGTAAGACTGGGTTGATTCCCATTTCCTAAGCTCTTCCCACTTTCAAGTTGTTATCATTAACGTCTATTGTAAAGTGACTCTCTTTCTCTCTCTTGTAGATGAAGACTCTAGTGGAACTATTGACAGAGATGAACTGAATAAATGCTTACAGAAACTGCAACTCCATCTGACGGAGGAGGAGGTTGAGGATCTTTTCCATTCATGCGACATTGATGGCAGTGAAGGGATACAATTCAATGAGTTTATCGTTCTTCTTTGTCTCATCTATCTCCTGAAGGGGCCTTCTTCCTCCCATACTGTAATCACAATACGCTTCTATTGATCCTTTTGGTTTTTTAGAACAAAGCATGTGGTTGTGAATTTTGTCCTGAACGATATATTTAAGTGCTTTGGGTTTTTTTTTTTTTTTTCAGACATCAAGGTTGGGTTCACCACAGCTTGAAGCAACTTTTGATGCCATAATTGAAGTATTCTTGTTTTTCGATAAGAATGGAGATGGAAAGCTGAATAAGAGTGACATGGTCAAGGCATTTAATGACTTCTCTCCTCGGGAGAAATCTCCTTCACACATAACCCGGACACGATTCAGTATAAATTGCTTGACTGGCTATACTTTGGATTTTGTTTTATTTGTTTTTCTATTCCTCGCCTCAATATTGTATTCTTACTTTTTATGTTCTTCTATTTGAATTTATGCAGAAGAAATGGACCGGGACAGGAATGGGAAGGTTAGTTTCAGGGAATTCCTCTTTGCTTTCATCAATTGGGTTGGGATTGACACGGATGAAGAAGTGCCTCTTACAGGAACTTAACAAAAAGGGGACAGGTTGAAATTAACAGGATGTAAAGACTGATGAGGTCAGATTACATTTGCGTATATTCCTAAAGCCTCTCAAATATGTAAAGATGTGGTGGATTTAATGGTAGGGTGGAAGGGTTTAAAGGGTTGTAAGAAGGCAGCATTGGTTTGGAAGATGATTCCTCCTTGTCTCATGTGGTGCTTATGGATCGAAAGAAATAGGAGATGTTTTGAAGACAAAGAACGCTCTTTGGAAGATCTTAGGGATTTTTTCTTGAGCACTTTGGGTTTTTGGGCGAAAGTTTATGTAATGGTGGATAATTTTTTGAATCTGTTTTAGTTTTCTGGGTTGTTTTCTTCTTGTTTTCTGGAAGTTGTAGGCTTCTCCTTTGTATACCTCCTGTGTACTTGGGCTTATGCCTATTTCTTCAATAAAATTATTACTTATAAAAAAAAAAATATTGTCTCTAGTATTCATCACTTAAGATTTTTTTTAGGTGTTTGAACTATATGCCGTTTTATAAATTACAATGATTTCTATTGATGTTAATTTTGTTAGATTTCTCAAATCTCTTGTTCCCTTATTGTCTAAATTCTAATGAAAAAAGCTTGTCTGAACGGTTCTTTGAAATGGATATTGCAGACGTTTAGATATAACTAGAGCATCCTACATTATCACAAAAGGTACATAAGAAGACATGCTTCTTTTTGGTTGTAAACAAAATCTACCTAAACAGTGTACAAAAAGCTTAAAAATGAAACTGTGGACAAGATAATTATAGAAACAAAAGCCACGTAGAAACTTCCTCAGCTATCGGAATCCAGTTAACACTCTATTTTCACTCCTTAATGTTACTTCAGTAACTATCATTGTATTCCTAGAGCTTGGATCCTGTTAATCAATGACACAGAGCTTGTATTTCTTTCTTTCCATTCTTCCCTGCTCTCTCTTTGCCCTGCACTCACAAAGCAGTCGTCATTCCCATTAAGTATACTTGTTATTTGCCTCATGCTAGGTCTTAATTGTGGGTTGGAGCTTGTGCAGGCAATTCCTAGTTTTACCAATCTCATAAGTTCTTTATGATTGTACTCTTCATTCAACCTTATATCAGCCAGTTCTTCAAATGGTCTTCTCCGTGCCTCAAATTCAAGAACCCACTTCACCAATAGAACCTCCGGCCGCCTAAAGTCCACCGCCATCTGTCCACTAACCACCTCAAGCACCACAATGCCAAAGCTGTAGACGTCTGCCATGGGAGTTGCTTGACCCGATTCTATATACTCTGGTGACATATAACCGAATATCCCACAAACTGATCTGCTTGAGTCAGCAGTTACATGATTCCCATGTTCATTTCGTCTCAAGAATTCGGCTAAGGCAAAACAACCAAGTCTTGGGTTCATGTCTGGATCAATAATAACGGCGGATGAGGTAATGTTTCTGTGGATAACTTGTTCATCCCACTCCTCATGAAGATAAAGAATGGCAGAAGCAAGCGATTTGATTATGTTGTATCTGTGACGCCACTGCAGGATAGAGTGGTCAAATCTATGAACATGATGGAAAAGCAGATGACTTAGAAGGCGATTTGCTGAGTAATCATAGACAACTAGCATCTCCCCTTGCTCAGTGCACCACCCACGGAGTTGTACCAAGTTCCGGTGGCGAAGCCTTCCTAAATTCTGGAGTTCATTTGAGAATCTTGCTCGCAGTGCAGGACATGTCTTCATGCCAAGCCGCTTCACCAGGATATGGTGACAGTTGTCCAGGAAGCCTTGGTAGGCAGTTCCAAAGTCCAGCTCTGCTACCCTTTGAGATTCACAGAAATTATTGGTGGCAGAAATGATTTCCTTGAAGGATATTTCTCGAGGAGTTTCGACCAAAGGAAATTTTTTTGATCGCTGATTAATGCTGTCCAAAGAATTTGTATTTCTGTTTTCATATTCAGCAGTTGCATATATGGTTTCTCCGGTGGCTGTCACATAGTGCGATGACGCATATGTGGCAGTCGTGCTAGTACTAAGTGTCATGGACCTGGTGCTGTTAGAATTGCTTGTGCTAGTGTTTGTAGGGGAGGATAAAGAGATGTATAGGGGGTGGGACCGGAATGATGGGAGAGCTGGCAGTTTACCAGAAATGTTGCCTGAAAGTGTTTCCACAACCCACCTCATGTTTGGCCGTGATTCTGGGTTGTGGAGTGTGCAGAGGAGTGCAAGATGAGTCAAGAGCTCCATATCTGAAAGCTTGTAAGACCCATCTGGTAGCCGAGAATCCCCTGCTTGCAGAAGCTTTCCTTCCTCAGACAGCCTTCGGATCCAGTCAAGCAAAACTATCTGATCATCTGTATATGTGAGATCTACTGCCCGTCGACCTGACACCACCTCCAAAACAACAATCCCAAAGCTGAAAACGTCGGATTTTGCTGTTGCAATACTTCGTTTTTGGAAGCTCTCGGGAGGTAGATATCCAATCGTGCCACCAATTCTTGTTGTCTCTGCCAGCCGAAACTGGTGATTTTGGGTTGAGGGTCTGCTGGATTGGTACTCGAGTTCATGTTCTAACCACCTTGCCAGGCCAAAATCACCAAGCCTGGCATTGTAATGGGAGTCAAGCATTACATTACTTGTCTTCACATCCCGGTGAATAATCTGGGTTTCCAACTGTTCGTGAAGATAGAAAAGTGCAGCTGCCAGGCCTCTGACTATGTTCCTCCTCCTCTCCCAACTGAGAGGTGCTGACCCCATATTTTCAGGTCTTCTAAAAAGTATGCGGTCGAGGCTCCTGTTAGGCATATAGTCATAAACCAAAAGCAACTGGTCCTCATGAATGCACCATCCTCGCAACCGAACAAGGTTCCTGTGGCGGAGGTGAGCCACAGCCACCAACTCAGCCACGAAAGTTTTCTCAAACCGCTCCCCTCTCTCTGCCAAGCATTTAACAGCAACCACAGTTCCATCGCTGGGCAGAACTGCTCTATACACCTTGCCAAAACCTCCACTGCCTAGTACTTCATCCTCACTAAACCCATTAGACCCTATATAAAGCTCAGCAAAGCTAAAGATCCTTGGATTATCTGCCCCGACCTTGTCCGAAAGTTGTATCCCATCTGTGTCGTGAAACACTGCAGATTGTTGTTTCCTTCGCCTTTCATGGCGACAAAAGTTGATCCACTTTGAGTCATAAACCCTGCACAGCAAATCACGGATCAAAGCAAGAACTTGATTGCCGCAGCCACGATAGGCATCTTTCTCGACTTCCTTTGCGGGTTTACGGACTTGTTCATCATCAACTGGATTGATTTCTTTGAACCCTGCCGGTAAAATGAGGCATAGGTGTTTGAGCTGCATGGTACTGGTGCCAGATGATGGCTCGAATAGCATTAGCAGTACATGAATGGAGGTTTTAAGGAAGCTTTTCAAAATCGTATACAGGTATCATGTAATGCTTGCTTTAAATGCCTTTTATCAACCGGCCAAGCTGGGACCTACCCTCTATATATGATGTCATTAGCGATGGTTAGGTTGCATGGTTGAATTCTAAGCTATCAATCCGCCAAGTTGGAACCTACTCCCTCCATGATGTCGTCATTATTGAAAATTCTCTTTAATCTTCTTTCTGCCTCTGGAAGATCATAAAATTCCAGTATTTGCACTAGAAATGCTCATCATTCATACGCGGCAAACCCTGGAGGTGAGAGCTGGAAAACACATTTCCTTGGACCGTAATATCTAGAATTGTCCAAATTTTCAGCCTAGAAAATTAGAGCTATATCTTCTAAGAATCTAAAGTCAAAGTTCTACGGTTATGTCATAAAGCCAAATTTAGACTGTTCGGCACAAAAAGGTGCAGGATTTTCGGTGGCGGTAGCACCACTCTTACGATTATGTCAAATAGATGTAAAAAAATACATTAAAAAAAAACCATTAAACGTCTCATTATTTATGATATAGCATTTGGAGTACCTCACTCGTCTTAAAGGGACTGCTCAAACTAAGTACAAGGGTTGGTTTTCAGATGTGATAAAAATTTAAAGTGCCATTTGCTGGGCCATGCATAAGTTTTTAGGGTCAGATTGTCAAAGGGATGTCAACTTTTAGGTTGGGTTTTTCCCAACTTATCTGGGGTTTGCTTCCCTATGATTCTTTTGTTGGTTGAGCTGGTCTGTACGTGTAGTCATTTTGCGTATTTCTTATACATTGGTAAATATTTATTTTATTAATAGAAAAAGTAAAACATGTAATTATATTAATGTAGTATATAAAGAGTACGTAAAAATGACTGCATATTAAATTTTTTATTATTGAAAACTTCGGTTTGAGTGGATGACATTCAAGTCATTAACATCTATGTAATGTGAAACAACACCGTTTTCACAGAGATAAAGAGAATTCTATTTCTATTTTGCAAAAAGTTAGGAAACATTTAAAAAAGAAAAGAGAAAATGGTGGAATAAAAGCTCCAAGTTCACTGTTAAGTGAAGAATTTCTCCAAAAAAGTTTCCATATAAATTTGTCTTCAAGTCATTATGCTTGTAAATTGACAGATAAAAGAGTGATTAGAAGATGCGAATCAAATGAAACGGGATTGAGATAGATATACATGTAGAATAAGATAAAATCACAACCACATTGAGAAGCGATGGGGCCCCAAAATGTAAATGAGGGCGCAGTTGGACGCAGATTGTGGGACCACTTCATTTAATAGGGCTCGTGCATGGCGGCAAGAAATAGAATGCGTTTGGAGGTGGTTGGGGGGCGGGGGGAAACTTTTGTGTTCAAAATGTCTTAATTTGGACTGATATTGTGAGGAGTTTCCTTAGATAATGTTCAGTATTTTCATGTGGTTCTTGTTAGTTTGGGTTGGTTGAATGGGTCGCCTACTTTACTTTCCATTAATTGTTTTATGGATGTTTTTGTCTTGAGCATTGACATCTGATTGTGTAGATCTGTCTCATTTGTTTTTACAATTCATTTCAATTCATCTAATCATTATAATTTTTCTAAATCTTTACATAACATAAAATAAATAATTCAATTTTTTCAAATCTAAAAAAAAAAAAAAAAGATTAAAAAGGTATATTCTAACAATAATTTATTTAACTTTTAACTTTAATCTCAACGCATCTCATCTCATCTGCGAAAACAAGCTAAATATGTTTTGGATGTAAGATTTTTTTTCTTTTTAAATTTTTTGGACTGAGAAAGTGTGTTTTTATTCGGAGTTTGAAAATGTGGTGTCCATAAAAAACATGCATGAATGGAAAGAATGGGAAATGATATTTGCATTCGTAAAGTGTATAAACGCTGTGTAATCTATTCGAAAAAAAATTGAGTAAATACAAGATTTACATAAAAAAACTAGTTTTTTAATGATGGATCTAATTTTGTTTCAAAAGAATTGTAAGGCGTTTACGTATTTTACGACTATACGTAATATTACTCGAAAAGAATTTGTACGAGATTTTGTTAAATCATGTAAAAACTTGTTTGATATTTCTTTCTTGTTACCAAAATTGAAGTAAAGGATATTTTAGTGTTCCAAAATTTAGTGTAGACAAATTTGAATTGAGAGTTCAAAACTTTTCAAAAACAATGTATGTATCACCAAACATGACTTATGATGAGAGTGGTGCACGACTGTTATTGATCATTTGGTCTATTTTTGGGCAATGGTCCTGAGAACAACAACGATGGCCACATCTCACGAAAATTATTGCATTTGGAAGATTCTTATCTCAACTTGTGACTGTGAAGTGTGAAGCATTTAGTCTCGTGCGTTGATATTCGTGCAAAGGTTGGATCCTTTGTGGTTAATTTTGTGTTGTCTCTTTCAAGGAGTTGGGGATGTTTGTTTGGGATATTTACTGCCCAATTTTTGTAATGAGATAACAATTTTGTTGTTACAATTATATACAATTTTATTTGGTTTGGTTTTTGCTTCCGTGGGTGATTTCACTAATTTGTGCATATAATTTCTTGATTTGGTTTGGATTTTGCTTTTGTGGGTGATTTTGTTTGGTCTTCACTTCACTTCGTAGGATCTAATCTCCACTTCTCTCCACTTCAACTTTGTCTTATTCCTCATTTCTCTAGGGCTTCTATCATCGTTTGGTCTCTAATACAACTGGATTTATTATTATTATTTATTTATTGATTTATTTTTGTGTGAGTATTTTGACAGTCATCTCTGACGTCTCGATTCTGACTCTGACAGCTCCGATCTGAGTAGAACTCCGACTCCAATTGAAGTCAGAATTAGAGTAAAATTTTTCCTTCGAGTCCTGTCGGAGTCAGAGGTTAGAGGTGACTACTCTAACTCCGTCAAAGTTGGAGCCAACTCTACTCAAAACATAATAAACAATTCAACTTTCTTAAATTTTAATTCAGATTTTTCAAATTTTAAAATAATAATATTATTAAAAATTAATATTCTAAGAATATTTTATTCAATTTTTAACTTTTATCTAAAATCATTTCATCTCATCTCATCTTATCTCTGAATCTAAATGAATCTTTTAAATAACGTTACGAGTCACTTTATGTATCAATCTTTCTTTTCAGATCTTGAACGAATCTTTTTACCTACATAATACTATCTAAAGTGTCGACTTTATTGCTCCGTCTAATCCACCAATGCAACTGCATTTCTATCACCCTTTATATGCAAAAAAGTCATCTGGTTGGTTTATATTTTATACGGAGGTTAAAATATCTATCCAAAGACTTGTATGATAGTTTTTGAAGCCCATCTTTCTTTAGGTGGAGACATTATGCAACTCTGATCAAGAAGTGGTTTTTTCAGGTAAACAACACTGAGGAAATCACAAAAAGGACTCAACAGATCTCCTTTAAAATTGGTCCTACTGCTCACAAATTAGATCTACCAATAACATTGAAAATGAAACGAGCAAATTTAGTTTGACAAAGATGAAAGTAATGTCATTTTCTCCCACTCTTTGTGGTTTAACACCAACCCAATCCCCCCAATAATTGCGCTTTTACCAAACCTAAAAGCTAAAAGCCAGCCGGAAAGCAAGATACTTTTGTGGAAATTTTGTAAATACGACAAAAGGGTTTTCTGATTCCTAATGTTTCCATCCATCAAAGGAAAAAAGGTGGTTGGTTCGTGAGTCATGCACTTTTTGGGTTATTTGGTAAACTAACAAATTGGGTTAAAAATTTTATTCATCATCTCTTTTTTATCATCTTTTCATTATCTTATAATATAACATTAGATGATAAATTTATAAGTGAAATATAATAAATAATTTATAATTATCTAATACCGTATCATAAAATGATGAATAGTTTTACTCATAAAGAAATCGTATCGGAAACAACAACAGTACTTGCCTCTTGTATTTTTCTTACTTTTTTTCATGATGGGCATGGGAATTGGTCATTTTATCCTCTTCTTTCTTCTGGAACAAGAAATTTAGAAATCTCCAAGAGAACAGTTGATTCCCTTTTGTATTTTGTTATTTCAAATCATGTCAATTTGATTTGTAATTTTTTAAATGAGTTTTTCAGGGTATTTGGTAATAGTGGCTCTACAGCTACACATGGGGATCCCGACAGTACAAATTTATTTTTTCTTTTGCTTTTTTTTTCATATATTTTTTTAATGCTTTTAAATAGTTATTTTAAAAAAGATTCACAATATCATTAAAAAATAATTTCTTAATTACTAAGTAAAAACGAAAAACACTATCTTAATCCCTAGTCAAAAAAACCCACGTGTGGCTTTAACATTTTTGATTTAGTAAACCAAAATATTGGGCCAAGTATAAATAGTATTGGAATTTGCAACAACAATACTTGCCTCTTGTAATTTTCATGATTGCCTCTTGTAATTTCCATTTTCATTTTCTCCTCTTCATTCTTCTAGAACAAGAAATTTAGAAATGTTGAAGAGAAAAGTTGTTTCCAATTTGTATTTTGTTATTTCAAATCATGTAAATTTGATTTGTGATTTTTTAAATGAATTTTTCAGGGTATTTGGTAATAATGGCTCTACAGCTACATATAGGGATCCTGACAGTGCAAATCTTTTTTTTTTTTTGCTTTTTTTTCATGTATTTTTTTAATGCTTTCAAATAGTTATTTTAGAAAAGATTCACAATATCATTAAAAAACAATTCCTTAATTGCAAAGTAAAAAAGAAAAACTCCATCTGAATCCCTGGTAAAAGAAACCCACGTGTGGCTTTAACATTTCTGATTTAGTAAACCAAAATATTGGCCAAGTATTGGAGTTTGCAACAACAATACTTACCTTTTGTAATTTTCTTCCTTTTTCATGATTGGCATGAGAATTGGTCATTCTCTCCTCTTCTTCCTTCTAGAACAAGAAATTTAGAAAGTTGTTTTCATTTGTATTTTGTTATTTCAAATCACGTCATTGCAATATTTTAAATGAATTTTTATCAATTTATAAATTTTTTTAAAATTGTCATATCAATAATTTAGAACAATGAAGTGTAACATAATTATCTTAAATGAATAATGACATTAAGATGGACTTTTAGAGCCAACGACTATGGCAAAATGTTGAGACAGATCATGTCCAATATTTATATTCCAAGAAGTTGGAAGGGTAGGGCCCTGATTTTGCAAGAAGACAAGTTCTCTCCTAAGCTTTTGGGTCATGGCCAATAAGTGAGGAATACAATAATAGCAGTCTATGATTCTGTTTGGATAATAAAAATATTTTATCTTATTTTATCATTATAAATTTTTTAAATTTTTATACAAAATATAATAAATAATTTAACTTTTTAAAATCTCAAAATAATAATAATATTAAAAAATAATATTCTAATAATATTTTATTCAATTTTTAATTTTCATATAAAACCATCTCATCTCATCTCATCATCTAAATCGCACCTAAATTATGTATATTGTTTCTTTACATAATTTGGGGGGGAGTGGGTTGAAATTTGCTAATAAATCCAAAGCAGAAAAGGTCGTGATGACATGATCAGTTGGAAATTAATATGAAAGCAATAGGGGAAAATTACTTTGGTATTAAATATTAATTTAATATTAAAACTTTAGAAGATGAGGCATCAACGTTGAAAGTATGGATCAGACAGAACAAAGCCTTTTATTTTTTTCAAAACTCAAACAGTAAAATACTTAATAGTCCACCTTCCTGATTTTGGAAGCAAAGCTCAATTCCAGTCTACTTATTATCATTCCTATATTATACACTTGTTAAAAGAAAAAATAAAATAAAAAGATAAAAAGAATAAAAAAAATAAAATAAAAAGATAAAAAAATAAAAATATATGTATGGTATACAGATAATGAGTAGATTTTTTCTAATTAAAATGCTTGCTCTGAAGAGCGTGTAACCATGCTTTATTTACGAAAAGCATGCCAAAAAAAAAACAAAACAAAAGAAAAATTTGTGATTCTTACTTTATATATCTATATTTTATCTCTTGCTGCTTGAAATTTTCTTAGCAAAAATTAAAAGGTGTTGAAAAAGTAATTTTCAAGTTTCTTTTTTTTTATTAACAATTATTAAAGACAAAGTTTGCTGCTGGCCCAGTTTTGTGACATAAAAGAGATCCGATTTCTCAGTCCAATCACACTCAATCTAAGGAAAAAGTGTTTTGTTTAGAGTGAGAGACAGAGAAGGGAATTAGTAAAGGCTCTATCAACATTCACTTGGGATTTTTAGACATAATCAACCTGCATGTAGCATAATTTTCTCCCTTATAATATTAGTTTTATTGTAAGTGTCTTGCTACTTTCTCCATTAAAAACGATACAAGACGGTGTAAATATCGCTTACTTGTAATTATTTTAGAGAAAATTTTTTTATATGCATTGTTTATTACAAACCCGACATATCGTTGATGTAGAAACTTTCCATATCAGCTTTGCTAAAAAATTATTAGTGTTTTAATTTTAATTTTTTTTAAATTTTAATAAGTTCCGCCGTAAGTTGTGTGTTAACACACTGGTTTATGTGTAACAGAACTCAATAATTTAATCATTTTTTTACAAATATTTTACAAACTCTAATTTAAATCAAGAGAAAATATGTAAAAACTGAAATTATTTTTAATGAAGTGGTAAAATAGAAATTATTTTAATTGGTGGTAAAATAAAAAGTAAAATAATTATAAAAGAGCTGAGTATTTATCATTATCATTTTTATTAAATCAGTCTAATTTAGAAATAGGCCTAGCTCAATTAAGAAAAATCATTAATCAAGGCCGGCCCACTTAGGCCATAGAGCGGCCCAACGAGGGTACGTAGTGTTTTTCTGGAAGTGATCAAAATGGGTCATTGGGTCACGGGAGATTACTTGTAGTCTTGTATGCTTTCAAGCATCATCACAGCCAATTAATTAATTATTCTTTGATTGGTCTGTTCTTTTACTCGTAGAACTCTTGTTTAACAATTTGTATATTATCACATATCCATGTTTAAATCCTGTTTATACACACACACACACACACACAATTATAAACTTACAATTAGTCTATTACTAATTTACTACTCTACTTAAATTGAAGGGTATCTATGTAAAATTAAAATAATTTTTTAATGAAGTGTCACAATTATATTGGTTATTAATTTAAAATGAGTTGTAAAATAATTATAAAAGAGTTGTAGATGTATCATTACCCATAATGTATACTCATATGATACTCGGGGAGTCTAGAAATTAAGAACCTGTTGCCCGGCCCCCTTCTTCACATTTGTCTAAAATCTATTTTTTTTTATCAGTGAGACCTGTTTTTTTAATAAAAGATTTATACGAAATTTGTCTATTTGAGATTTGTACTTAGCATTACTATCTGCAAATTCGAGAGTGGTTTTGAGTTTTAAGTGATCTTTATCATCGTGTACGTATTCAATCTTTTGGTTAACGGATTATTTCTTGATAACCGAAACGACTTCCTTCATATTCAAGCATAGCCTAACAATTACAATAAGACAAGTACAATTACATAGACATTTCAAGAGTAACATATTGCCTAACAAGAGTATCCTCCACTTGTTTACAAAATCTAGCCAAGGTATTTGTTACAGAATTTGCTTCACGAGGGGTATAACGAAACTCAACAGCTTGAAATTATGTAGACAAACTCCTAATATCAACGAGAATAGCCCATTTGTTCTGATAGATTCTCCTCATCATCATTCAACATATTTACAATGGTTTGTGAATCACTATCAACTATGAGTCTTGGAAAAGCCATATGAGAAATAAATTGCAAACCCCTTAGAATGGCAAGAGCTTCAATTGTTTCAATAGCACAAACACAATTTACCACATTACACACAACCATTAAAACAGAACCAGTATGATCCCTCAAAACAGCACAACCAACCGTCTCTACCTGTTGGTGATCGCTGGGAATGGACCTGATGATAACTCTGAAGTAAACTCAAGCCATTTTGAGCAGCAACAGCTGGGGCAAAAACATGTTTATGTTGGAAAGTTGCCAAGTTTCTTCTATACCACAAACTCCAAGCAATAGCAAAAAACTCAAGAAAATCCAAACTTGCTACATTCATCATCAAATTGCAAATAAAAACGCCAGCATCTGGACAAGAATGGAAGTCAACAAAGATGCTAGGGTACTTCTGTAACAATACCTCTTGAACATGCTCACAGGTGAAGAAAGCATGCAGAGAACGTTTTAACTGCTTTGTACATAAAGGACAACATTCCTCCAATCTCCAAATGTCTTCTTTTAAGCAAGTAGTAGGAAGAATATCATTACAAAGCCACCAAGCAAAATGCTTTATTTTTCCTGAAACATGTATAGTCCATATTGACTTCTAAACTCATTTCCAAACAATAGTAGTAGAACTCTCACCCTCAACATTATCTGATTTACACTATGAAACTCTCCTATAAGCAGATTTTATTGTGAACGCACCCTTTTTCTGAAACTCAAGGGAATCTTCAAAATAGCTTCCTGTATCTCCACTAAGAAATTCCTGGATAGTTTTACCTTATCCCATTGAAGTACTTCCATATCAATTAATTCACTCACGCTTGCATCCTTAGCCAAATCACCACCAACATTAAAAGGAAATACATTGTGAAGCCAACGATCCTTCCAAATTTTAATCTCCTGACCAGTCCCAACTTGCCATTTACAGCCTTGCTGCAGAATCCACTTAGCTGGACTTATCCCTCTCCAAGCATATGAAAGATGACTACCCAATGTAGAATCAAGGAAAGAAGAATGAGGGAAATACTTTGCCTTAAAAATCTTATAATACAAAGATTCTGATGGTTGAAGCAATCTCCAGCCTTGTTTTACTAATAAAGCTAAATTGAAATCCTCCAAACAACGAAAATCCATTAGCTTTTGCCCCCACCAAAACTGTGCTATTAGCTTCCCTAAGTCCTTACACAAACTAGATGGTAGTTTAAAACAACTCATAGATTATGCTGGAATAGATTGAGCAACAACTTTGATTAAAATCTCCTTCCCTGACTGAAAGAATTTTCTCTTTCCACCCTTGTAATCTCTTCCACACTCAATCCTTGATCTCATTGAAAATACGTCTCTTTGATCGACCAATAAAAGAAGGTAAACCCAAGTAGTTATCATGGGTTACAACTCTCTCCACATTCCATACTCCTAAGATACAATCCCAAACCTCAACAGGAGTATTTTGGTTAAAACAAATTGAAGTTTTTTCCCTATTAACTTGCTGTCCAGAGGCCTCTTCATACAGCCACAATAAGTTCTGAATCTGAATATTATCTTAGTTTAGCTCGACAAAATAAAATATAATCATCAACAAAGAAGAGATTATTGAGAAGTGGGCAACCCCTACACATCTGAATCCCCATAAACAACCATCATTTTTTGCCTTCTTTAGAAAAGAAACCAGACCTTCAGCACAATGCAGGAATAGATAAGGAGATAAGGGATCCATTTGACATAAGCCCTGAGAAGGAGTGATAGGCCCCTGAGGAACACCATTCACTAAAACTGAATAAGAAACAGTAGTAATACACATCCTCATCAAAGATACCCACTTATTAGTAAATCCCATGTGGCTCGTAACATTTTCAAGAAAAGACCATTCCATTCTATCATGGGCAACAAGAACATTATCCGTAATTTGTCTTCCCGAAACGAAGTCACTTTGATTTCATAAATAATAAACAGTAAGATTTTCTTTAATTGTTTAGCCAACACATTAGAGACAAACTTTCATATCACGGTACACAAACTTATAGTCCTATAGTCTCCAACCTTCTTTGGATTCTTCAATTTAGGAACCAGAACAATAAATGTACGATTTAGATCATCAGGTAATTGTCTAGAATTAAAAATATGTAAAACAGCAGTTGTAACTCCTTCACCCACCAAATGCCAATATTGTTGAAAGAAAAAAAAGGAAGCACACCATGTGGTCTTGGGGATTTATAAGGGTGCATCCAAGTCAACACATTCCTGACTTCATTTGGATGAATGTCAGCATCTAAGGACACGCTCATGGCATCTGTAACACGTGGCTGTATAATGGATAATAAATTAGCCCCTTGGCCATAATTAACAGGAGAAAATCTCAGTATAATGCCTCTCTCCATTCTCACACCTACAACCATCAGCATTAAGAATACTAGTAATTAGGTTTCGTTTACATCTTTGCGAAGCCTTTGAATGAAAATACTTAGTATTCTGATCCCCATCACTCAACTATTGAACCTTAGATTGCTGTTTCCATAAAATCTCCTCTTTTTCCTGCAGTTCATGTATCTTCTCCTTGAGCACCTTTATCTGTACATTAACCATCTTAGGAGATAAGGTTGGTAATTCATACAAATCTCATAGCTTGCTTTGTTTTTCACGGATCTGAACTTTCCAAAACTATTCTTATTCCACTTTATGTGATTTCTACTACAATCAGATATAGATGAAATCAGAGACGGTACAATACCACTCCCCCTATCGTAATCCAAATTCTTCTTAATAACATCCTCACAATCAGGTGATCAAGCCCACATGGATTCAAAATGAAAACGCTTACGACCCAAATATTTGAATTCCATCCATACAAAGCCAAACAAATTGGAAAGTGATCAGAATAGAAAAATGGAAGGTGTTTCACAGCAGCTTCAGGAAAATATTCTAACCATTCTGTAGTAGCCAAAACGCGATCTAAGCGTTCATATATTCTATCCCCACCGTCTCACGAGTTACACCAAGTAAAAGGAAAACCCAAAAATCCCAAGTCTTGGAACTAACGTTGATCAATAAGATCACGGAACACCGAAATCTGGTTAATAGGTTTAACATGCCCACCTATTTCCTCATCTTGAACAAGAATTTCATTAAAATCACCAAAACATAGCCATGCCACACAATTGGAACTACGGAAGTACCCAACATATTCCATACTTGTGCCCTTCGAGATGCTTCAGGGTGTCCACACACGCTAGTGAGCTGTCATTTTATATGAGAGAATCGATTAACAATCCAATCATAATATGATAATTTGAGTAACCATGTAGCACCAAATTTACTTCAGATTTCAAGATAATTCTCAAGCAACCACTTCGACCTTCACAATCAACACCTATAAAACCAAAAAAAATCAACATAAATTTCAGAAATTCCAATTTGCAAGTACCTAATTTCGGTTCCTGGAGAAAGAGGACATCGAGATCTTCTCTCTGAACCAATGTTCAAAGAGATTGAACAGCTGTAGGTTCCATGCCCATGGGTGTACAATGTAACGTTATATATTTACGAGTTTTTTAAGTAGTGAAATCGCATACAGCGTAGCCAGCTATTCAATGAACATGAGGTTTTTTTTTTGTTTTTTCTAAGCAAGCATATATATATATATATAAAGTTTGTATATATATATAAAGATACACATATATATATATATATATATATATAAGATCTGAAATATTACAAACCAACAGGTGTATCTTTTCCATTGTCTAAAAGTAAAATACTAGGAGGAGGGATGAAGTCTAATGGAATGCTACCAAACAAAAAGTTTGTAGCTGCCCATTGCGCAATTGAGTGCGCAAGTCAATTTTGAGATCGATCTATCTTGTTGAAGAACCAGCCTGGATGCAACTTCAAAGAATTTGCAATATCATCCGTGAAAGTAGAAATTTGCCAAATCAACTCTGTTTTAGAAATAGAGGATATTACCAACTGAGAATCGCCAAGTAGGGATGTATGAGAAGTGTTAATGAATTCAGCCATTTTGAAAGCCAATTTTGCTGTCAGAGCTTTTGCAATAACAGGTGTTATAGTAGGATTATTCTCAGTCCATACTTCAATTACATCCCCTTTTGAATTTCTACTAACTGCAGCTGCTGTAGAGAAAGAGTTTCTGACCACTGCATCAAATGATATGCAAATATGGTTTGTTGGAGGATTTTGCCATGTTTTCCCCAATTTCGTAGTGGTCTTGTCTTTCCAGGCTTGCAAATTTTCTTCATGAGCAAGATTTAACTGAGAAGAAATTTTTTGAATAGACCATACCTTTGGGTTATGAACAGAATCATTTTGAAGTCGCCAAATACAATCTAAAATCAGTCCAGCAAAAATCTTGAAAGGATGATCTTCTTGTGAGGTTAGCCCCAATTTGCGCATGGGATTTAAAATCAACTGTATCCAGTCTTTCATAGAAGATAATCCCAAGGAAGAGAGATTTAAAGGCCAATTACTCTGACTCCATAGTATTCTTGATACAGGGCATTCAACAAAGAGATGTAAGAGAGTCTCTGCTGTTCCATCACAAAGAGGGCAATTTATAAAAGATAATGTTGGGATAAAATGTTGAAGACACTCTCTAGAAGGCAAAATATCCCATATTATTTTCCATAAAAGAAGTTTGTGTCTATCATGAATTTTGAGCCTCCATAGTTTTTTCCATTGAAAATCTGGCACAACTTCTCTGAAAGGATTAGCAGCATTAGAAGCTAAATGATGGGCAGTTTTGACTGAGAAAATTCCATTTTGTATTGGAGTCCAGACTAGTACATCCGATGATTGGTTTGAAAGAGAAATGGGAAGTTTTAGGATTTCATATATACTATCCTGTTGGAAAAGAGATACTAGGATAGGTATATTCCAAGAACCATTCTCAATCAATTCAGATACACTCATAGAGTTTGACAGGTCTATCATGTGGTTAAGAGGTGCAGGTTTGAAACCTTCCAAAGTTGGTATCCATGGGTCAGACCAAACTTTAACAGACAAACCATTAGTAATTTTAAAGCATTTACCTTTATCCAGTAATGGTCTTGTCTTGAGTAATCCTTTCCAAAAAGGTGAATCAATGACTTTTGAGATTGTAGTTTCAAAGATGCTTGATTTCAAATATTTCTTCGATAAGAGCTGTTGCCAGATACTATTTGTATGAGCTTTGGACATATTCCATCCTGTCTTGGCTATTAAAGCCATATTCATATTTTCCATCAGTCTTAAACCCAAGCCGCCATCTTTTTTTGGTTGACATATGGATTTCCAAGATTTCAGATAAAGCTTGTGGCTTTGATCATTGGATTTTCCCCACCAAAAATCTCTAAAGCTGGAATTAAGTGTCTTACAAATGGATTTTGGGAACATATGAATTGACATCTGATATGTTGGAATAGAGCTTGCTATTGATCTGATAAGCATAGTTCTTCCAGCTTGGGAGAGCATTTTTGATTTCCATCCATCCAGTTTGTTATTGATTTTTGCCAACAGATCTTTGTAATCCTCTTTTCTAGAATGGCCAAAAGAGGTGTGCATTCCCAGATATTTCATTTTTTATGACGATTCTTTGTACAAAAAATTTGACGAAATGATCCTTCTTGTTGCCATACTTGTATTTTGGGAGATAAAAATTGAAGACTTACTCTGATTTATACGTTGACCCGACCAAGATTGATATTTCTCTAATACTTGGGTGATTGCAAGAATCGTCTTTCTTTTTGATTTCCCAAAGATTATGAGAACATCTGCAAAAAGAAGGTGAGAAATAGCTGGACATTCTCTACTGATTTTGATACCTTTTAGATTCTGTGAAGTTTCTGATCTTATCAATAGTCTTGAAAGAACTTCCGTACATAGAATGAAAAGGAAAGGTGAAATAGGATCACCTTGCCGGAGTCCTCTTTGTGCTCTAAAAAAACCTCTTGGAGATCCATTGATGAGAATAGAGAATGAAGCCGTTGTGATACACTGCTTGATGAAATTGATCCAAATCGAATTGAAACCCAGAACTTTCATAACCGCAAAAAGAAAATTTCATTCTATATAGTCAAAAGCTTTTTCCATATCAAGCTTCAAAGCCATCTGTCCTTTTTTTCCTTTATGGTGTTTTAAATGGTGGAACATCTCATGTGCAATTATGGAATTTTCTTTGATGTTACGACCTGGAACGAAAGCTGTTTGGAAAGGGGATATGATACTTGGGAGAGATTTCTTCAAACGGTTTGCCAATATTTTTGTGATGACCTTGTAAATAACATTGGTGAGGCTTATGGGTTTGAAGTGTTGAGGAGCATTTGGATTTGCTATTTTTGGAATGAGAGCTATGTGAGTGTGATTTATCTGTTTCAGGAGCCTCCAACTGCTGAAAAAATTTTGAACTGCTGCAATCACATCAAATTTGATAATATGCCAGTAATGCTTATAAAAAAGACCTGTCATTCCATCTGGTCCGAGAGATTTGTTGTTTGGAATTTGCTTAATAGCTCCAAGAATTTCATCTTCCAAAGGTATGGCAACAAGGAAATCATTTTCTTCATTTGAAATCTGTCTCTGAAAAAGGTTTTCAAGATGCTCTGGGAAAGATGAGTTCGAGGAGGTATAAATGGATTCAAAATGTTGAATGAAAGTAGATTCAATAATATTTTGATCCATAGTCCAATTACCTGGGCTTATCTTGAGCGAATCAATCCCATTTCTTCTGCGACGGATTGTAGTTGACAGATGATAGAACTTGGTATTCAGGTTCGTGGTGGTAAGCCAGGTAATTCTAGATTTTTGCCTCCATAAAGTTTCTTCATGCTTTAATTGCTCTTGGATTTGGAAATGGAGATATTTTTCTCTCTGTAGACTCCATTGATTTGGGGAATTGTTCTGAGAGTTGCTCTGAAGATTGCATAATTCCATCTCAAGTTGCTGAATATTTGTTTGAATTTTCCCAAAATGTTGTTTGTTCCAAAGTTTGAGGGCCTTCTTTGTTTCCTTAATTTTGTTGCATAGAATGAAAGCTGGATTCCCTTGACAATGTAAGTTCTAGCCTTCTTAGATGATAATGTTACTGAGAGGTTCCTTAGTCCAAAATTCCTCAAATTTGAAAGGAGTAGCTGCATTATTTGTAGTCCTCACAGTATGTAGTAAGAGAGGGTTATGGTCGGAGGCAGCTGAATTGATATGTTGAATGGAAGCATCTGGGAAAAGAACACGCCATTTTGCATTGGCTATACCTCGGTCGAGCCTTTCTCTAATCAAAGCTTTCCCAATTCTATTATTTGTCCATGTGAAAGAGGGTCCCGAGAAACCAAGATCAATAAGGCCATGAGTATCCATAAGGTTTTGCAAACCTCCTATGGAAGAAGATGTAACTGGCCTGCCACCATGTTTATCATTTTGGCATAATAAGTCATTGAAATCCCCAACACAAAGCCAGGGTCCTGGAAAAGAACTATGAATACTATCCAAAAGGGACCAGAATCTTGCTTTATATTTCCATTGAGCCGGAGCGTAAACAAAGGATACTAACCAAGGTTGAAAAGGAGGATCAGAATAACACAAAACAGAAATAGCATTAATATTAATATTGACAGGTTCAATATCAACACCCGGTCGCCAGAGCAACAAAAGGCCTCCTTTGTTTCCCGAGGCAGGTACTGAAATAAAAAGATAGAAACCTAGCCTATTTACAAGAGAAGAGGTACTATCATTAGCTACCATAGTTTCCGAAAAAAAGATAATATCAGGATTATATTTATTTATAAAAGCCCTCAAACTTCTAATTGCTTTGGGACGGGCTAATCCCCTGCAATTCCACACCAATGTCTTCATGGATCAACTGGAGGCATGGTAGAGCCCGCCTCATCAGCTATCTTTGTGTGTTTTGGAAGTGGTGCCTGTGAAGTAACTCTGCTGTAGGGTTTTTTCTTTGCAGCATGCTTCATTTTTTTTCCTTTCCAGATGACTTATTTTTAAAAGAGAGAAGTAGCTCAGCCATCTCCTTTTCTTCATCTCCTTTATCATTGATTTTGATTCCAGAATGTACCGTGCCAGACTCTGAAATTTTTTGGATCTTTGCTCTTTGTAAAAAAACTTCATTGAAACCAAGTGGATTTAATCTTTTTTGAGAAGATTCTGTGCCAATTGTTGGTGTCAGGTTGCCTGAACTTTGAGAGGGGGAATTTTTTATTTTTCCCATGAAGCAAACTTGAGGTCCGGTTTCATGTGGCTTAATTGATACCGAATGTAATCTAGACATGGGCTCAGTCGGGCCTACCAATTGGACCGGAATGTAAGTAATAGAGGGCTGAAAATTATGTACCTTGGGCTTAATTCCTGTCGGTTTATGCAAGTTGAAAGGTGGGCCACGAGTTGCTGTAAAACATGACTGGGCATCCGGGTTGTAAGAAATATCTTGGTCCTTTATTGCTGTCGGTTTATTCCCCAGTTGCTATCCAGTGAAACTCGGTTTGTCCATAAATAGCTGGTTGCCTTGAATGCCTTGATTGCCTTGGTTCAACTGGTCGGTCAACATACAATCCGAATGATGTTATGCCTTAAGTGAGTCTGCACTTGCTTTAAGCCAACGAGAAACCCAATTCTCTGAACTAAGAACTGAAGCCGCCTCATCCGGTTTGACAATAACTTTTGGAGTAAATGATTGAGGGATATGGATGACTTTAATTGTTGATGGGACTTCGGTGGTTGGGGTGGAAATGAGTAGCTTGCTGGAGGGATGAGTTTCGGTAGATGATGGATCATTAAAGGTGGAATTAATATTGCTACTGTAGCAAATAGTAGTCTTGGTCGGTGATGGTGCTTCCTTGCCATCCGAAATTTTGAATTCTGATTGTGAACCACCGATAGACATCGGAAAGTTTTGATTGATCCCCATTTCATGGTTGCTACACCGTGACCTGAGATTATATCCCACAGAAGAGGGATTGGAAATAAGTTCCTGAGTATTTGTAACTCTGATCGGATTCAACACTCATCTAACAGAATAAGTTCCTCGAGCTGAGAGGCGTTCATCTTCCACCACTGCTTTCCCTTTGCCTTTGCCTATATCAAACTGTTCATTCATCTGTATGGCTTCCAATTTTTTGCCAAAAGGAGTAGACATTGGAAGTATCAGAGCTGAAGAGCCAAAAATCCCAGTTTCTCCAGACTCATCAGGAATATGTATTTTTTCAGAACTAGCTTAATCTTCTACCCATTGAGTCATTGGAAGCATTTGGGTACTATCTTGGACACGAGTAGAAGGTTGAACAGTCATGAATAACGGAGATTCAGCACGTAACCATGGTCCGAATGGCATTTGTTCTGGGATAGACTTTAAAAAAGAGCAGAAAATTTGAGAATGACGGATCCTCCCACATGCATAACAAAAATCGGATAAGCGTTCGTATTTAAACGAAACCCAGGTGTCAGAAATGTCATCTCTTGGTTCCCATAATCCTTGTTTCAGAGGTTTGGATATATCAATCTCCACCTTTATCCTGATGAACTTCTTACAAGCTAATCCAAATAAAGGATCAATATCCATTGCAAGGAAATTTCCTAGAGCATTCCCTATTTTAAAGGCAATCTGTTCTGTCATATGGTTTCTTGTAAGACCATGTATTTGCACGTGAAACGGAGAGGTATTTAGACTAATCTCTTTCCAAGTAGAGTCTGCAGGACAGCTTTTGAGAAGAAGGAGATGACCTTTAAAATTCCATGGAGCTTGATTCAGAATCCTGCTTTTGTCTCTAGCATTTTGGAAAGTAAACAGAAATAAGTTTACATCCAAATCTTCAATATGAAATTTACTGATGAAACTCTAGGCTGTTCGGAAAGAGGCATGTAGAGAAATTCTGTTAAGAGGTCGTGGCGCCACTATTTTCCCAATAAGAGCAAGATCAGGCTTATCATAAGATGGTTCCTTTTCTGGTGATAAATTCAAGCCTTCCCAAGATAGAGCTTCTGTTTGGTGAATAAGCTCTTCCATATCCATAGATGACGAGGAAAAGGAAAGATGAAAGGAAATGAAGGTGAGGGTGAAAGAAAATGGATGAAGTGCAAACAGTAAAAACCCTAGATTTTCAAAACACTACAAAGAGAGTGCGGAGAGAACTCTATTTTTGATAATAACAGACCAATTTTCATTAATTAAAAGAGGACATACAAAGTTGATTTAAACTAGTTACAAAGTTAATAGCTTTCCAACACACTACTGTGGCTGACATAGTCTAGTCCAGACGGCAAATCTCTAAAGATCTAAGTCTAAGAGATAGCACAATTTTGTCCACAACAGAATTTACAGTAACTGAGTGACAAAACTCCATACTCCGACTAAGCGGAGTAGGGGACACCAATCCCACCATAAGCACCGCCTGAGCCGGGGGGGGGGGGGGGACCACTCTATTAGAACTAAGATTCGAATGCATTATTTTTTGGATTTTTATTTTTCTACAAAGTAAAAACAGGACACGAAATAAAATACAACGGGAAAACACTATGAAAATCGGAGAAATAGTGCTCCAAGAGGCTGCAGTGGCGCGTGTACTCTGGGAGGAAATTGGATGGTCGATCATGGAAGTCTCAGACTCACAGACCCCAGAAGCGCCGTGCGTGGCGTCAACAGAGGGCTTCCCGATGGCGTGTTAGAGGCACGCATCGACGTCTCCGAGAACTTCAAATTGCTTGTGCGGGCTACTCGCCACTTCGTTTGGCACCGTATTCGATGGTCTTGAAGATCGGCGGCTGGGCAATACCATAGAGGGGCACATGCTGGTCTGTGATCACCGGAAAGTTCCAGATCTACGATTCTCCCTTATTTGGCCTAAAAAATACAAAACGGAGTACTACAAAGAGGAGGAGGGAGGGAGAAGGGAGATGAAGCTCCCACCCCTTCTAGTCGGATCTGGAGTGAAAGTTTAGAGAGAAGAGAGAGCGTTTTGGTCTAGAGAGAGAGGAGGCTCAGTCCCACATGAGGTTTCTTGTTAAATATGTTTCATCATGATCATTACAAGCTTTAAAAGAGAAATAATCTGATGTTAATATTATATTCTAATTTAG
Organism: Carya cathayensis; assembly: GCA_011037825.1. Classification (NCBI taxonomy): domain Eukaryota; kingdom Viridiplantae; phylum Streptophyta; class Magnoliopsida; order Fagales; family Juglandaceae; genus Carya; species Carya cathayensis. The sequence goes on from QGSO01000156.1 coordinate 638,690, forward strand.
TTTCTTGAAATAAAACACGAAAATAAAATGAATTTACCATAAAATTTTAAATGAGGATATATAAGAAAAATCTATTAAAAAATTGTTGATAATTTGTAAGGCAACCCTTAAGACTAGCTATTTAAGAGCATTGGCCATTGCCAGTTATGAATTGCGGAGAAAGACAAGAACAAAAGGACAAAAAAATTAAGAAAGATATACAAATGATTAGATACAAGATTATATATAATATATATTAATCTTTTTTGGGTTATTGCTAGGGCTGTAAAATGAATAGGCTACTCAACATGCAGCTTGAACTTGACTCAAATTGAATATTAAATGTACCGTTCACAAACATAGATTCAGGCTTGATTATTAAACAATACAAATTCGCATAAAACTCGACCAATTTGATTAATTAACATTCGTGAACAAACTCATATGAAGCTCGACTAAATTGATTAATATTCGTGAACAAACTCATATGAAGGTTGACTTGACTCGTGAGCTCTACTTGTATATATTTATACATATAATACAATATATATATATAATACACATAAGTTAGGTATATATATATAATTAATTTAGTATACATAATTATGTATATAGACTTATAGTCCACTACATATACAACATATATAAATTTATAATATTAATATATCATAGAGAAGTTAGAACTAGAAGTTATGATGAATACATGAGTCCAATAAATATGTAACATTATAAATTTACAAATTACATCATATGGTCCATAAATTACATTTATATTCATATTAGTATATGTATCTTAGAAAGATGGTATATTAATATTAGTAATAGTATATGTGTGTTAATATATTAGTGGTGTTAGAAAGATGATACATTCATATACTATTACTAATGTATGGTGGTTTATGACATACTAATATTAATATGAAAGAAAGATGGTGGTGTATTAGTATATCATATTAGAATATGTTACTATATATGATGATGGATAATATTCATATATCATATTAGTATTAGTATATACATGATATGGTGGTGTATTAGTAAATATATAATATTATAAATTTACAAATTATACCATCTCGTTATCATATTAGTATAATAGTATTATAGTTTATATATAACTATATATTATATTATGAGTAAAAAATTATAATGTTTGATCAAATATAAAATTAGACAATGTTATATATGTATATAGTACAAATATATAGTTTTATAGTATATAATACATATAATTTCATAGTATATAACATGTGTTACATATTAATATAGTTTTATAGCATATAACATGTGTTACATATAATGTGTTGCATTTGAGAGTCTGCCTATGTGACATTTGGAGTTATTGAGGCCCTTGGATCTTTATATCCAAATTTGAGCCGTTGATTCATAATGAAACCCTAGGCTTAGCCCTACTTGCATCTTGTTTCTCCTTTACCCATTTCACACTTTCTCACTTCTTCTCTTAGAGCCATGGCGAAAGCTTAGCATTCTATGCTTACATTTTACGCCATTACTCGATTTCCATGGATTCAAGGCTTGAAGTCTTGGTTCTTGAAGGCTTGCAGCCATCAAGATTCAAGAACCCGAGGGGCTTCTGCTGTGAATCTTGTGATATCGGTTGTGCCTACTAGAAACCTTAGCAAACGCAATCGGCAATCAGATTCTCAGGGAGCCATGATTGCAATCTCAATCTCAGAGATTGCAGTTGGGGCTCGACAAATGAGTCATTAACTGCTAGCATTTATGACTCCCAACCAACTGAATCTCTGATTCTGTGGTTCGTGGTTCTCTGGTTCTATGTTTCATCTGTCCATCAGTCAATTAGCCAGGTTCTTTTTTAGTTTCTAACCCCTTTCGTTGGGAACTTGGGAGTTTGGAACCACTTATTTAGTTATGAGTATTTTCGACGACTCTAGACCTCTGGTTCTCTCCTAACTCTTTCTAAATTCTAGTATTTAAGATCTAATCATGTGATTCATATTAGTAAGATTTGTACGCTGAAGTGGTGTAACACTGTCTTGCCATTCATCAACAATCACAACATATATGATATATGCATGCTTCTGTGACTGTCTATGAGACTATAACTTTGAATAATATGAAAATGGAATTTTTTTTTAATGCCAGAGTATAAGCTTTTGACTCTTTTCCTATCTTGATCTTGCTATTGTTTATCCATTGCACTTGCACTATATTATCTATTTTGAGCTTTTATATTATTCATACTGATTTTTTTGGGAAAAAACTTTCTTAAGAAAGAACTTACAGATCTATGCTTGAAGCATAATTTCCAGTCCACAGCACAGTGAGTATAACTTATTCCTCCTCCTTGATTCTATGTTTATAATTTTTTACAATAAATTTTAAAATTCTCATTTGCTTCTCTGAGTTCTCTCTGGTTGTTTGTGTATATTGTTAATTGCAATATGGAGATTTGAAGTTTCTGGTGGTGTTGTGTAGCCTATGGCTATGTTTATCATGTTTTGGTTGATATATCTTATCCAATATATTCTATGTTTATTGTCTTTTTTCAAGTATCAAATGGTGCTTTGTTTAGCATGCTTTGGTTGATAAATCTTATTCAATTTATTCTATGTTTATGTTTTTGCTTCAAGTATGAAATGATACTTTGTTTATCATGTTTTGGTTAAGGAAAACACTATAGACACAAATGAATCCCACAAAGGGATTTCACAAACTGATTTGGCACATTGGTAGTGTGCAACGTGTCTTTTTTTTTTTCTTTCTCTTTTTCCCCCCACTTCCCCATGTCTCTCACCTCTTTTTTATTTATTTATTTATTTTTTCTTTACTCCCCCCTCTCCTTGTGCCTCTCCCCTCCTCCCTCTTTCCCAACCCCTTCCCACCCCCCTCAGCCCGACTGAGATGGAGGTGACAATGATGGTGAGATAGCAGCAATGACGATGACAGAGGAGAGGATGAAGGGCAACATTGGCAAGTGGTGTGGAAGGTGAGGGGTGCGACAACGATGTTGGTGAGGGGTGATGAAGGTTTGACGACGACATTAGTGAGGCACGAGGAGGAGGGGAGAGCCACGAGGAGAAGGGAAAAGGGGAGAAAAAGAGAAAAAAAAAGGGGAGGGGAGAGGCACGGGGAAATCGAAGGTGCGAAGGGAGAAAAAGAGAGAGGAAAAAAGGACACGTGGTATACTGATAGTGTGACACATCAGTTTGTGGGATCCCTTTATGTCTCTAGCAGCCCTCTTTGGTTAATGAATCTTATTCAATTTGTTTTATAAAATATTTTCATGCTTCAAGTATGAAATTGTGCTTTGTTTATCATGTTTTGGTTGACAAATCTTATCCAATTTGTTCTATGTTTATGTTCTTGCTCCACGTATCAAATGGTGTTGTATTTAACATGTTTTGGTTGATAAATTTTATCCAATCTGTTCTATAAAATATTTTCTTGCTTCATGTATGAAATGATGCTTTGTTTATCACGTTTTGGTTGATAAATCTTTTCCAATCTGTTTTATGTTTATGTTCTTGCTTCAAGTATCAAATGATGCCTTGTTTTATATGTTTTGGTTGATAAATCTTATCTGGTTATTTCTATGTTTATGTTGTTGAGTTGTCCTGCTTTTGGAGACATATTGAGCCATCAAGGCAAGGCTGTATACTGGAACTGTTCGAGTCAAAACTGTTTGACTTTAACATCTTTTAGTATCCTTGCTTTTGGAGGCACCTTGAGCCATTGAGGTGAGCTTGTTTTTAGTTTAGTTGATTAATATAAATGGTATGGTCAATGTTTATATGCTTATTTTATGTTTTTGGTTCTGTGTTTACAAATTATTTATTTTAACAAATGGATGATCGTATGAGTGCACTTGATCCGATGGAGTATGAAAATGAAAACACCATTGTGATTAACTTGTAGAGCCTGTCTGATGATGATGGAGATACTGCAAATACTAGGGCCCCTAATGTAGTTAGTAATGAGGGTCCAACAGAAGTGCAAACGGTAGCCTATGAAAAAAAGAAAAGAAAGAGGATTTCTATTGTGTGGAACGATTTTGTTGAAATTGAATGAGATGGTGCTAAATAGCCACAATGCAAATGGTGTAAAACTTTGTTCAAAACATCTCAATTTAGATCTATGACTATGCTACGTAGGCGCTTGCTAATTTGTTTAGCATACATAAGGTCTAAGAAAAAGTAGAAATTTTAGTAGTTGAGTCTAACGAGGAAGATGATAGCTTCACTGTATCAAACTTTACCTATGATTGTAATAGGGTAAGACAGCTTGTCTCTCATATGATACTTTACTATGAATATCCATTCTCTTTTATGGAACATGTCATGTTTAATAAGTTTATGAGTGCAAGCACTCTATATTGGGAGAAAATGTCTCGAGCTACTGTAAAGAAGGAATGTATAAGAACTTATGAGATAGAAAAGAAGTTAAAAGCTTTACTTAAAACTGTTAACAAAGTTCACATCACAACTGACATGTGGACTTCTTGTAAAAAACCTTTCATATTTGCTAGTGACATGTCATTTTATAGATAGTTACTGATTGGCATCTTCAGAGGCGTGCGTTAAACTTTTGTCATGTACCATCTCCACATACTGGCCTTTTTATTGCCTATGCTTTACAAAAGTTTTTTCAAGATTGAGGAATTAAGAATAAAATAGTTTAATTATTGTTGCTGATGTAAGTTCTAATGATGTTGTCATTAGGATTTTGTAAGATAATTTTAGATTGAAAAAAATATTGTTGGTTAGAGGGAAATTGTTTCATGTATGCTATTGTGCACATATAACAAATTTGGTTGTGTGATATGGAATTGGGGAGATAAGAGAGATTCTTGATTGTGTGAGAAAAAGTACAAAATATCTGGTAGCATTAGAGAGTAGGCTAAAACAATTTAGTGAAATTATAAAACAGTTGCAATTGCCTTTAAGGAAACTAATTTTAGATGTGTCTACAAGATAGAACAACACATATTTAATGTTGGATGCTACAGTTAATTCAAAGAAGTATTTTCCAGATATGGTGATATAGATAGCAGTCTTGAATGTGTTCCAAGTATTGATGATTGGAGCCAAGTTGAAAATGTATGTCAACTATTTGTTATTTTCAATGAAGTAACTAATATTATATCTGGAAGTAATTACCCAACAACAAACATATTTCTTTATGAAGTATGGATATTGGAGGACATCTTGGGTAAAAAGTCTAGGGATAAGAATGACTACTTGAAATCAATGGTCAAAAAATGAGTTCTAAGGTTGAATTTTTTTTTGGAGGAGGGGGGGGGGAAGCAATTACAATGGTATTAGACCCGATTTAAGATAGTGTTAATCTAGTTTTGTTTTCCTTTAATTTATCAAAAGCCAGAAACTTCCAAAAATGTTGAGCATGTCTCTCAAGTATTACGTGAGTTGTATGATGAGTATTTCAAGGAATACAATTCCACTATTGAGGCATAAAGAGAGGAGGAACATGCTCGAACCAACTTATCCAGTAGTTCCTCTAATACCGGGAGAAGCATGCAGAGTGGCCAGCCATTGTTTAAATTCTTTGTTAGAGGTTTCAATATAGTGCAACCAATCAAATCAGACCTGAACAATTATTTAAAAGAGAGTATATATATATATATATATCTGTGAAAAGGATTTAGATGCAAGTTTCAATGCCCTAGAATGGTGGAAAGCAAATAATCATAAGTTTCAAACTTTATCCAAATTGGCTCGAGATATATTAGGTACACAATCACCACTGTTAGTTCAAACTCAGCTTTAAGTGCAGGTGGTAGAGTTATTGATCCTCATCGAGCTTCATTGTCAACTAAAATTGTGCAAATGATTTATTGTGGATCTGATTGGGTTAGAGCATTGTATGGGCTTAAAAAAATATCAAATGTGATAGTAAGGTTGCGTTTGGATAGTGATGTGGTCTAAGATATTCTGTGAATAGTAGTGAAAAAGTAAGTAAAAAATAATAATAAAATAATGAATAGTAGTGAAAAATTTTCAAAACATTCAACTACCTAAACTAGCCCTAAGTGTTACATTTATTTTAATTTTAAATGGGTAGTTTCTAATCTTATATAACAAACAGCAGTGCTACAGGGAAGCCCCCTTAATAGCACGAATTGCCAACATGGATAAATTAAAGAAATAAAACCAAACAAACAAACCTTCTCATTATGTACGACTTTAGCATTTCTCTTCACCTTTCCTTAGCACAACTTTTCTCTGTTTATCTCTCACGTAAATTAGTTCTTTTTAGCTTTCAAAAAACAAAAGTTGTCTCTTTGGTTGGTGCCAAACCAAGAAGAAACCATATTCAAGGCGCATAGCAGGGATTTTGGGTTTCAAACACCATTCTTAAGAAATCAACATTTGCCTCTATTGGGTTCTTTCTCTCACTATTATTTACTTAATTGAGTTGCTGTTTCTTTTATTTTTTTTGTTTAGATCTATGGCCCATGAGATGGAACTTTAAAATATCAAGAATTTCTAAGATGAAGATGATAAAAGGTTTGATGTTCCAACAACAGATACAACAGCCAATTGTGGAGGAAAAAATGTCTAACTTGACTTCTGCATCTGGTGATGTAAGTGTTTCTTCTGGCAATAGATACTAGTTAGGGAACAACTATTCTCAACAATACTTTGCTTCATTGCCACCCTAAACTCGATCTGCAGTGAAGAAAAAGAGAAACCTTCCAAGTCTCCCATGGGTGATGCTCTGAACACATGTTGTGTTTTAAATGAGAGTAAATTTGACATTTCAATATATGCTGATGTGGAGGGTGTGCAATTTGTGCTTTATAATGGGTGTGCTTTATTAAACTTTTGTATAACAAAATGTACAAAAATACTAACTAATTTTTTTTGTCAATAGAAGAATGATCCATCAACAAAACAATAGCATGCTGGCATTAGATTAAATTTTCACAGTTTGTATTGTGTAATCTAATTGAAGATTTGTATTTAATTTTCTCTGTTGGGATAGTTTGGTGGATTAAGATGATTTTGTTTGATGATATGACAGTTAATGTAATTCCTAACTCATCACCATTCAGTCGATTAAATTTGTGAATGGCAAATTAAAGTTTGCAATCCTGAAAAAAATCCATTGACAATATTATTAAGTTAAAAGTAATTGAGTAATCACGGAAGTAATTAAAAATTAACTTGATATTTTTTAGTGTATCAGTGTATACAAGTTGTTAGGTTGCTGTCATGATGATTTTGTTCAAGTTGGTAACTTGTTGTCATTGTGCTTTTGTTCAGTTTTTGTAACTTTCTGTCATGGTAACTCGCTATCACGATGATTTTGCACTCTATTTGTGGTAACATGCTATCATGGTGATTTTCTTCCAATTTTGTAACTTGCTGTCATAATGATTTTCACTATTTGTGTTAGGCTAAATTGCTATCTTGATAATTTTGTTCAAGTTGGTAACTTACTGAGTTGCTGTCATTGTGATTCTTGTCTTCAAGATTCCTGTTGCTGTCCTAGTGATTTTGTTCAAGTTGGTAACTTGCTGTCATTGTGATTTTCTTCCAGTTTTGTAACTTGCTGTCATGATGATTTTCATAGTTTGTTTGTGGTAACTTGTTGTCAAAGTGATTTTATGCACTGTTTGTGGATTTTAGTTGTGATTTTGTTCAAGTTGGTAACTTGCTGTTATTGTGATTTTCTTCAAGTTTGATAACTTGTTGTCATGGTTATTTTGTTGAAGTTTGGTAGTTTACTAGCTTATTGTCATGGTCATCTTGTTCAAGTTTGGTAATTTCCTATCATGCTAAAGTTTAATGGTTATTTTATTTTTCAGATTTCTTGTATTGTGTTAAAGATATCACATTGATTGTTCAGACAAATTAAATTTTACATTCTTGTCAAACATCCATTGACAATATTATTAAGTTTAAAGTACTTGAGTAATCATGTCAGGGATTAAACATTAGCTTAGTTTTTTTAGTGTATCAATGTTGCATATGCAGGTTGGTGACTTGGTGTCAAGATGATTGAATGGGGACACTTGCTATTTGCTGAAGAAATCTGGCTCCATTCAAGACTCCACCTTCTTTTGGTTTACTCCACTTGAAGGCTTGATGATGTATTTTGTATTTTTTGTTAAATCCTTATTTAGTTTTATTTTATATCTGTATTACTAATAAAGCACCATTCGATACTTGTGTTAATTCTTTGAGAGGCTAGTTATTGGGGGCAAGTCAAATGTCATGCTATATCTTATACTTGTATAATTTTGTTAATTCTTGCTTTATAATTTTTGTTAATTCCCTTTTAGTCTGCTAGGTTATAGGTCATAACTTATGTCTTAGTGTATTATTTTGTATTGTGTTAATTCTTTATTTTGTATTTTTTAATTTAGTGTATCAGTATATTTTGTAATTTTTTTTTTGTAATTTATTTTGAAAAAAAGAATTCCCTCATCTCAAGCCAAGTAGCTCAACTCGTTAACTGACCAAGCTTCGAGCCTAGCTCGAGTTTAATTTGCACGTAAACTAGCTGAACTTGAACGATATTCTGAACTTAGTTTATAAAAAAGTTGAGCCCTAGCTCACTAGATTTGTAAATAGGGCTCAACTTGTTTATAAACGAGCCGAACTCGTATAGCATATGTTAACTCGAACTCGACTCAATTACAACCCTAGTTATAGTCTTACGGGGCCAAGGCCCCACCTTGCCCCAACCGCTGGCCTCGTCCCTCTCTCTCTCTCTCTCTCTCTCTCTCTCTCTCTATACATATATATATATATCTATATATATAGATATTAGTTTCTTAAAATGGGAGGCTCTCATGGTGATCATGCATGCATGGAATCCTTAATTGGTGTTTACCTCTCTCTCTCTCTCTCTCTCTCTCTATATATATATATATATATATATATATATGAAGAGTAATGCTACTATGATCCCTAATTTGTACCGCTCACTTTGCCTCTTTGATGTGGCACCACAATATGGTGTCATGTGGCTTATTTAAAAAAAATAAAAAAAATTTATATTCAAAACAAAATGATGCCAAAAAACACAAAAAAATATATTAAAACGCTAGATTCCGTCTATTCTTTATGTTTTTGTTTTTAATTTTTTTTAATTATAAGTCACGAGGCACTTCAAGAAGATAAAGTGAGTGGTATAAATTATGTAGCATAATAGAATTACTCCATATATGAGACTATGACCATCAATTTATTAATATTTGATTTTATAGTGGATGATAATTATGTCATTTCATTTTACCTCTTTTATTAATGTCTAAATAAGTAGTAAATATGGCATACAGCAAACTTGATTGAGAATGGATGCATGGGTTGAGAGTTTTCAAATTTAGCCTTATCTAAAATCGACAACTTTTTCTATCTTATAATACTAAAAGTCGTTAGATAATGTCATTAATCCATCTGCAGAGATAAATTCATTGAATTATTTATAAGATCGATGCATTAATGAAAAGAGCAAATTATGCAATCCGAATGATGAATTTAAACAAATACTAAGCCACAAAAGTATATTTTGTCCATGCTGGTCATTATCAAAATAATAAGGGAAAAGCTCCCAGCCGGTCCTGTGAGTTCACCATTTTTATACCAACCACTAAGGATCTGCCATGTAAGAGACTTAGCAAAGTATACTTTACACCCACATTCAATAGATTAAACTTTTCGATCTCTTCCTCCTTTCTTCTCTCTCTCCCTACCCCCACCCCTGTCGCCTGCAAGGCCCCCTATCTCTCTCTAAAATCCAGACAGTGTCGAGCGCCTCTAATCATCAGAACTTGCAGAACTTAATGTAACAGGGGATTGAAGGCCCATATAATTAGAAAATCCTCTCCCGACATTACTATAGTCCCATATTCATTGGTGTTAATTTGGTCTTCGTCCTAACATATGAATCAGAGATATTGTAATCCAAGCATAATCCATTTGAGTAGTGGGAAGGCGTATGGGGTTTAGGCTCTTCTAATGGAGGTAGGGTAGGTGATCCATTATTAGAGAAAGAATTCCCGCCAGAGCATAAGGATGAGGAAGAGCCATCTGAATGTAAAGACAAGCCACTAACAAGAGATGATGCACATGTACGCTTATAATGCCATGAAGGGTCATCATAACACATACCATACATGCCCTGAGTTTTCTGACTTACCAATGTCCCATGACCAAGGCCGATGACCAAGGCTAACATTATGACATATCATAACACATACCATACATGCCCTGAGTATCATTACGTTGTTGATGCAAATGATGATTACGATGGATATTGCATGATGTTGCATAAGGAATCTCGTCCAACAACGTTTCAAACTCTACATCATTCTTCATGTTTTCTCCAATCTCAACTCTTTCAAACATGAAACAAGCAAACAAACAAGATGAAGCAACAACAACAAAAATAGAAACACATGCAATAGAGAACGAGACCACAAACCAATCAAACCCTTCAATCCTCGGAACCATAAAACCCATACCAGACAGTGATTCACAAACACTAAATACCAAATACCCAGAAGAGATTACCAATTTCTATCATCTGGGTTTTGCTCAGAAATCAAAATGAATCTAGTTTTTGTTTGTTATGTTGTGAGAAACATTTCGATAAAAATCATCTCATTTGGGTCCTAGGTTTTCTTTGAGAGAAGTTGGTGAAGCATGTAAAGATTGAAGGATTTTATGTACGGTTTATTGAGGGACTGTAGATATACACACACATACACCCCCCACCGGGTACAGTCTTTCACACCATTAAAGCTAAAGAGCCAGAGGCACTATATGGCCCCCAATAGACGGTGAGAAAGGGCCGATGGGGTTGGGGGGAGGAGAAGACCGTGTTTCGAATGGACTTTTTATTTGAGAGAGAGAGAGAGAGAGAGAGAGAGAAGAGGGAGGAGGCCAACGGGGGAGGAGGAGAGAGAGAGATAAAGAGAGGGAAAGAGATCTCAGGCACACAGGGAAGAGAATAAAAAAATGTGATCAGTTGTATATGGATTTATTCTCTATTTTGTTGAAATCTATACATGGCAGCTCCTCATTCATTGGAGTAAAAATGGGTATGATACCCGATTGGTTCCAAGTGTCTCCCTAACAATCCCAAATAATAATGGTCGAGTCTCTAATGATGAAATTAAGCTACATGATTAATGCTATTCATGCGTCATGAAGTAATTGATGTAGATCAGCCAACATCCCATTTGTCTCACATGCATTTCAGTTCTCACATATTCATTTTCATCATAGTTCGTTTAATTTTAATTTTTTTTCAAAATTTGAAAATCTATTTTTATTTAAAAAGAAATTGGAATACCTGTTCGGATGTAAATTCATATCTACATCCAGATTTATTCGTATCAAGCTAGATCTGAATGAACAATCCTAATTTTTATAGGGCCCTCTCAAAAGTCATCACCACTTAGGTCTGGTTTGGTTTCATAGATGATCTCAACCTATTTTAGCTCATCTCAATATTAAAACACCATTCAAACACAAATACTTTTTAATTTCAAATTTTCAAGTTTTCAAGTTTTTCATTTAATTATTACCTAATTATTACAATTTTTTCAAATTTTCAAACAAAATAGAAAAAATAATTCAATTTTTTCAAATTTCAAAATAAAAATAATATTAAAAAAATTATATTATACTAATATTTTAACTTTATAATATTTTTATTTAATTTTTTCTCTCTTATGTCCCAAAACTCTATAAAATGTCTTAACTTAAACCATTTCACTTCGATTAACAAATTATAATATCATTATTATTCACAAATTTCTTATTTCATCTTATCTATGTAACCAAACGAGGCCTTATTCTTGTATTTCCTTGGCCATTTAGTACAACTCACCTTGGCCACTTATTTTACACGACTAACCCTAGTTGATGATCATCATCATACTCGAGTCGATCTCTCTGCCAGTACCATTTTAAACTCACGTAAAAACTTCATAACAAAATTAGTTCCCATATATAGTGTAGACATGTGATGGGTACTCCACAAGTACTGTGCCATCCTAGTGCATATCCTACGTATGTATTAGATGCTACTAACTCAGCCAGTACATCACTATAAGGAAACTGTTTATTTGCTGTTAGTTATATATTTCCTTTCAAAATAACTATTTTTTATCAAAATGAGTCTATTCTCATTGTAAATAGCCATTCTCGTTAAAAATAGTTCATCATAAATATTCATTTTTTTTTCTTTTGTGTACAACATTGATCAATATTTAAACACCTCCACTAAAGAGCATGCATCTTACTGCTTGGGCACGATGTACGTATGTATGTATGTAGCCACCATATATTCTATGTTGTGGAAAAAGTCTAAATGCAAGCGTCATGCACAGGTCCCCGTAGAGCATCCCCCACGTGGACTCAAAATGTATCGTTTGAATTAAATAAAATGGTGTGTTTCAATACTCCTTGTGAGCTGAATGGCGTCCTTTGTATACGGTGCGTTTCACATTTTTGTGTTCTTCTCCCAGAGTGTTTTCTTCTTCTCCCACTTGGTTCCCCTTCTACCCTCTGAATTCCCATTACAATACGAAACCCTAACCCTAACTGGGGATTTCTTTGAAGAGGACGTGCGTTTCTGTAAGAGGTTGAGGTAGCACTGAGATCTTCTACAAGGCGTCGATTCGATTTTGTCTTAGGTAACTCGCTACTCCATCTCATCGGTGCATTTCACATTTTTGTGTTCTTCTCCTAGAGTGTTTTCTTCTTCTCCCACTCGATTCCCCTTCTCCCTTTCAAATTCCCATTACAATACGAAACCCTAACCCTAACTGGGGATTTCTTGGAAGAGGACGTGCGTTTCTGTAAGAGGTTGAGGTAGCACTGAGATCTTCTACAAGGCATCGATTCGATTTTGTCCAAGGTAACTTGCTACTCTATCTCATCAGTCCATTTTTGCAAGGATCAGTCCATTTTTGCAAGGGGTTGTTGTGTTTGATGATTTTTTTTTATGGGTTTTCTTATTCTATATTTTTCATTTTCCTTCTCTGCAAAGCGTTGGTTTGATTTCATCCGAAGTAACCAAAGATTTTTCGAAACCAAGAGAGACGAAAGTGTAAAATAAATGAAATCAAGAGAAAAATCAATCGAATAGATGATGGAAAAAATTGTAAAAGAAATAAAATGAAAAGATGATAGGCAAAACTATAAAAGAAACGAAAGCAAGAGAGAAATTAGTCCAAAACTCAGCTTTTTCGAAATAGATGAAAATAAGAAAGAAAGGAAAAGTCTGTATTGCCCTTTCTTGTTCCTCCGTTTTTTTTTATATTTGATAAATAAAATAAATACTGTCACGTCAAAAGGGGTGCGCATGCACCTAGCAGAACTGATCATTATATATTTCAAGGAAAAATATAGTTGCAAGCACAATTGTGCACTAATCTGTGCACCAATGTGATGTGATTGGTCAAAAAGTAGATTTTATTAAAAACAGTGTTAATTTAAATTTTAAGTATGAATAAATCAATATTGGTACACAGATTAGTGCGCAATTGTGCTTGTATGTAGCAAAACTCATATTTCAAACGTACTATATTGTTGATGTTCATTAATTCACCCACACAACGTACATTAATGTCCCATGCATGCAGTACGTACCAAAGGCGGCCAGATCAGGTCGTCAAGAATTTATTCCGTTATAAAAAAAAAAAAAAAGCTGTTAGGGAACCATTTTTCACATAATTAATAGTTATTAAAAAATAAGTGGAAATCTGGAGGCATGCATGCTATCTACAACTACAAGAGATCGATCAGAGTACTTGCTGAAATTGAGACATTAAACGAAGGGTTTTATGGATCAAAATAACTTAATAATTACCTATAGAAATAACATTAACGTACTCGATCTCATCATGATCAGCAGAGTACTGATCAGCCGTGAAATCCTTGGACTTAATTAATTTGCACCCGCCATGACCATCAACTTATTTTTAATATTTATTATTATATATTTCTTTAGTGGAGGATATGTAATTATTTTATTTTATCTTAATTACTAGTATCTTCATTACCTCTTCATTAAGGTCCAAATATGACGTAAAGCTAGCGCCCGGCCAATTCCTAACAATATAGTTCGAATTAATTAATGTGTTGAGAAGGGATCGGTCGAGTAAGAATTTGGGAGTATTCACAATCTGGTTATCAGGATAGATTTTGTAGATCCTCAAAAGACTTATATAAGCATTCATGACTTTCGTTAATTTTAAGACTCCTTGAGATTAGTCAAGGTGTGAGCAAGCATGGCCCAGACATCCACGAATATTAAAAAAAAACAAAAAAAAAACAGCATTCATGACCTCTCTCAGTCTTATAGAAGTCGTGCTAATCATGTCAATCCATGTACATAGATTACAAATTTATTAAATTATTCTTAAAATACAATGAAGATATCAGCAAATTCTGCAATCCTAAGTACTCCATACGGCTCAAAATTATATTTGACCTATCCTGATTAAGAAGAAAATAATTATGGTTGAGCGTCTAAATTAGATGAAGTTATGCCACCATCTATGCATGAAGTGTGTCATGTAGTACTAGTACTTGAGGTAGAGCCGGCATCCCATTCTTCGTACATTTCAGTTTTGACATATTCATTCTCATCATACTTTTGTTGAAAGTTAGAAGCTTTTCCCGAAGTTTTAATTGCCTCTAACTCCATTGCAACTTCTTTCATAGTAGGCCGTTTCTTACCGGTCAAGTTCAAACACCTTTTTACGAGGTTTGCAATTGTTGCAATCTCTTCTTTCTTGACTTCCTTCAAAATTTGATTGTCGAGAATATCAAAAAAATGGTTCCCTTCAATGGAGCAAATAAAATAGGTGGCTAAACTTTTGATTTTTGGCATCCTTGTCGAAGATATGGCTTCTTCCCCTGTTAAGAGCTCAGCAAGGACAACACCAAAACTATAAACGTCACTTTTTTCTGTAAATTGGCTTGTCTGGAAGTATTCTGGATCCAAGTATCCAAAAGTACCTTGAACTTTTGTAGTCAGGTGAGTTTGATCTACAGTAATGGATCGTGAAGTTCCAAAGTCTGCTACTTTGGCTTTGTACTTATCATCTAAGAGTATGTTTGTCGACTTAATGTCCCGATGATAAATAGGAGATGGAGCTTCTGAGTGTAGGTAAGAGAGAGCTCCAGCAACTTCCTTGGCAACTCTTAATCGCATTTCCCATGTTAATGAAAGCTCTTCATTTTGGTCACTCAAATATTGCAAAAGAGTTCCATTAGGAATGAATTCATAAACTAGTAGAGGAACTTCTGTCTCTAAACAACAACCAAGCAACTTAACTATATTCCTGTGGTTAATTTGTGAAAGAATGACAACTTCGTTAATGAATTCTTCTAGTTGTCTTTCATCAATTATCTTGGACCTTTTTATTGCAACAATTCTTCCATCCGTCAACATGCCTTTGTAAACAGTTCCTTGTCCACCTTGGCCAAGTATTCTATTTGCATTAAAGTGATCGGTGGCCTTCTCCAAATCTTTTGAACTAAACAATTTGTTGTTTTCAAGATTCCCTTCACTTGAATACAATTGTTTTTGTAACAGTAGTCCACCATTTCGTTTGAAGAACTTCTCCCTCTGTTTAATCATCTTCTTTTTCTTTACAACTTTGTATGACCACCATCCGCCTATAAGCATAACTATTACTCCAAGGCTCGTGCTAATTCCTGCTCAATTAAATGAAATTGGAAAGAAATCACAACTCAAGCAACTCAAAAGCCATTAATAGCTTTTCCTCCTTGCAATAGTAAATTAGATAAAGTAGCAGACAACTTCTTTGAGTGTTTGAAAGCAAAGTATTTTAGCAGCACTCCAAGAGCTTGCAGATACATTAGAAACGAGCTAGCTATATATTGACAAAGGAAAGTACGTAGATAAAAAACTAAACAAAAAGGTCAGTTATATTTAAAGCATCAATGTTGACAGTCACTTCATGGCAAATGAATTTTCCTGGGAATATTTCTATTGATAAACTTTGTTAATGATTGCAGATGATCAGGTGTACAAGAAGATATGCTCTACAAAGGCCATCAATGGGGATATACTTAATTCGAAGATCAACATCAGATAATGAGCACTTTGGAGACGGGGAATTAAAGAATGTAATCATTCAACAGTGCACGAAGTAGTGTATACTATATATATATATATACCGTCTCTGTCATTAAACTATTAATTAAGTGGTCATGCATGAAAGGAAATCTAATATTTTTAGACGTATGTTCTTAAAACTTAATTAAATCATGGTTTTTTTACAAGGGATAATTAAATAACTGCGAACTAATTCAGAATCCGAATTAATAGCATGTAAAGTCATGAAAATAAGATATCGGGACGTAGTTCGTGAGCAATATTATGCATGCAAAATGAATTAACCAGGAAAAAAATAAAAATAAAGCAGTACTATACTATAAATAATTAAGAAGACATACCGATAATAATGGAAAACCTGGTATCCTTAGCTTGGATACAGTGGTAAGAGCCATCAGTATTTACACATGAACGAGTATCACCACAATTGTTGAGCGTTTGGTCTGCGCACTCGTCAATATCTGGCATTATAATGCATAATAATTAAACACATGAAAATAACATATACGAGGAAGATGCAAACTCTGGAAGAGATGTTTTCGCGAGCTTCCAAATACTCATGCGTGTTGGCTCTTTCAACGTTTCAACTTCCATGCTACTCGGTTTTCTACTTGCCTTGTTAAAAAAATATCGTCAGACCCATAATTTGCTGTACTTTACGTACAGCTTAGACTATATATCAACATATAGCTAAAGACGAATGAAAAATAGTTGAAAATAGTTTATTTACCAGATTAATCTTGATCCTCGAGTCTTTTTTTGATAAGAATCATAACTTTCCATTAATAAAAGGAGATAAGGAGATTACAGACATGATCTTGATCCTCGACTCTTAATAGATTGTATAAGATTCAACTTTTTGGTCATTTTGAGGGCAAAATAGAAAGGAAATTATTTGTGTAAACTCAAGGCGTGGAAATCCTTCGGAAAAAAAAAAAGAAATCCATTTGAAAAATCTTTTTTTTTTCCTTTTTTTAATGGTGTCTACGTTTTTCAAATATCCTAAACCAGGTATTACTCGAATTAGTTACGTACCTTGACATCCTTCATGATCAGGAAGATAGGGATTTCCTTTAAAGCCGGACATGCAAGAGCATTTAAAGGTAGAGCTACCCTGAAAAGTGGGATTATCTCGATCTGTTTTACAAAGTCGAGAGGTGGATCCATCATATGGCTTTGCAATCCCCCATTTCAATACCACTGGAACTGACATATTTTGGGTTGGAGTTGTGAAATGACTCAGGAACCACATATAGTCTACCAAGAATCCATATTTGCATCCTTCAATGGTATTGTATGGAGTAATTGGTTGCTCTATCTTCGTAGTAAAAGCACCAAAATTTGAAGGGATTGTGATTGTGCAGCAGTCAGTACGGTTGCCGCAGCTGCTTGTACCATTTAATATTAATCCACTTTGGCTACTACAAAGGGACTTGCACCCACCATATGAAACTGAGCCATCTGGGGACCATATTGAGGTAGTGATCAAGTTGCAGTCGCAAGTCATGGGCATCGTAATGAATTTGTTGATGCGGTCCGAGAAAACGAAAGGGCTTTCTACAAACTCCGAATGATTGCCTGTGCTCGTGGAATTGTCACACTTCGAAAATATCGGATACTTGACTCGAACTGTGGCATTTGCGAGTTGAATGTCGAGCACTTCCAGGTTGAACCTTTTCAAGAATGGTTTGGGAGGGCCTGGGCCCGAGGATGGGGATGAGGAGGAGGAGTCAGTATTGTTAATAATACAGACAACTTCAAACCAATGGTCAACGTAGCAGCCAGGTCCTATTCCAAAAGGGTATGGAATAAAAACATTATTCCCACAGTCTGCTTGACATGATGAGTTAATAATATTGCTTTTTACATTAACGTCGGCATTCGTTGCTCCTGTGAATATTGGAGTAATCATCAAACACAGCAACAAAATGATCATCTGGAACATGATCATCCTTTCCATGATTTCCATCGTTCGATCCGGTTGGATCTCTCTCTCTCTCTCTCTAGATATATATATATATATATATATGATGAGGTAGCTAGGATGATATTGATGATGAATGGGAGCATGCAAGGTGTGTTAATAAGCAGCAAATTAGCCCAAGACCGAGTTTTTATATATAGTACTGGGATTAATGATCTATCTGTCAATTGTAGTACATGCGGATATTTTCTATATATGCAAGGAGCCTGGCAATTCAGATCGAGAAGAAGTTCTAATCTATGGAATTTTCTTTTGATAAAGTCTAGGCAGCCTTTATTGAACGTCTCGACGTCGACCTTCCAGTACAATGTGGCTGAAAATCTCCAAATTAATATCGTACGTGCGTAGTCATGACGTTTAAGTACATGAACTTGGCTAGTTGGTAGCTAGGTCGATTGGTGGTCCAGATTCTGACACGCATGCATCTCTCTCGCTAGTCATTTTAACTCATGATCCACAGTTATTTTGTTCTCCTCATCTTTCGGGTACTTCACGTAGTACATGTGGTCCTGCCCATCTAGCTAGTTCGGGATTCGAGTATTTACCTTTCAATATTACCCACTAGTTCCCAATGTAAACTCTCGATTGGTATAATAATATCGAAGCTTTTATCCATTCTTTTTAATTTTACTGTAAGTATCGTATATTTTTTTTTAGAAAAATAGATAAATTTAAATTTAAAAATTCTATGAAAAAATTACTTTTTAATAAGAAAATCTATTTAAAAAAAAAAACAATACACGAGATTTTAATATTACTCTTTTTAAGTTTAAAATATCTTAAACGTAATTGACAAATATTTTGTCGGCTTCTGGAGTTTGGTCCATGGACCCGTTGTCCCTAATCCGGTGGCTCCTAGCCGTTGCGTGAGAGAGGAAGAGGCCTCGCGTAGGAAATCCGCTCTTTAACGAGTGGATGGGTCCATTTCGATAGCGTTAATTATTCGACACGGTGGCGGCCATGTCGCCGAGGTAAAGGGCTTGCTCCCATGCTGATGCAGCCACCAACTATTGAATTATTGCATGATATGACATGAGAATATACGTGGTGGTTTCAGAATCAAAGACGTACAATGCTTTTCCTCCTACCCTATATATTTTGGACGTTTTCTGCAAATTCTCTAAAATGACGACTCTCTGAGCTTCCAATTTTATTCTATTCTAAAATGGCGACTCACTGAGCTCCCAATTTTATTCTTTAACTCATATTCAGCACGAAAGTTTCAACCTGCATCCTAATCTTTTCGAACGTCATGTCCATCCTTATCTCAGAAAAAAAAGGTTCTTGTGCTGATTATCCGTGCAAGTACTTCAATATTTATAGGATATTTATCTTATAAATATTTTAATCAGTTAACAGTTCAAACCAGTGGACAGTTGTTCTTTATAGTTCTTTCCGTCTGTTCACCCATATCCCTTTCCAATGCATGGTTAACCAGTTGTATCAATATAGCCTGTGTCCATCATCAGTGCATGCGTGCAGGTAACATGTATATGTACATAAATGTCAATCATGCTTCCAGTCCACTAAAAAAATATCACTGATCAGTATTAAATAAATCAAACACTTTCAGCCGGTTTACAAATATCAGCCATACTTTCAGCAGTTTAGAAAATGATCACTAATGAGGATTAAAAAAAAAATTATACAAACTCAGTATTAAAAAATAACGAATCTAGCTAATAAATAAAAAAAATCAAAACCCAATCTAGCTAATAAAAAAATAAAAAATGTCAATCATGCTTCCAGTCCACTAAAAAAATTATCACTGATGAGTATTAAATAAATCAAATACTCAGTACTAAAAATTCATGAATCTAGCTAATAAATAAAAAATCAAAACCCAATCTAGATAATAAAAAAATCAAAACCGACTAAAACATTATCCTAGAAAAATGATCAGTCATGCTTCCAGCCGGTTTCTAATCCTGTTTTTGTACTCAGGACATTCTTTCAACACTTCCTGCACAAGTAAAATTAAATCTGTCACAGATTAAATAAATCAAACACTTCTAGCCTAAATAAATCAAACACTTCCAGCCGGTTTACAAATGTCAGCCATGCTTCTAGCAGTTTAAAAAATAATTATACAAACTCAATATTAAAAAATCACGAATCTAGCTAATAAATAAAAAAATCAAAACCCAATCTAGCTAATAAAAGGTGTTCCCTACTGAAGAAGGAAAAAAAAAGCCATGCATGTCTCATCTAGCCAATAAATAAATCAAAACCTAAAAAACAAATAAAAAATCACAACAGCTGGTTTTCAAATGTCAGCCATGCTTCTAGCTTGTTTCTGATGCTTTTTTATTGGTTTTTCAGTAAGGTGATTGGACATCCTGGAGGATTGAGGAGAACATAGCACTTTTAAAGGGTCTTTATGGGTCATTTGTGGTTTACTGCTAGCTTGTTTCGTGTAGTTGGTTTGGTGTTTTCTTTAGAGGTACATATTTCCTTAAGTGTGTTATTTCTTTGTTCTTCTTTCTTCTCTATAGAACAGTGCACTTTAAAATGGTCTTTATGACTTATTTTTGGTTTACTGTATGCTGGTTGTGAGGACTAATTTGGTGATTTTTCCCTGAGGTACATATTTCCTTAGTGGGCTACTTCTTATTTCTTATTTCTTCTTTATGGATTATTTTCGATTCTTGCTAGCTTTTTTTTTTTTTTTTTTTNNNTTTTTTTTTTTTTTTTTTTCTGTGGTTTATTTTCCTTACCCTACTAGCATTTATTTTTTCTTTTTTCCATTGTTTACTGTAGTACTTATTGTTTTCTGTTTTATTTTTTCTTGTGATTTTTTTTTCAGGTCTTGTTGGTTGGGGACTTTCAGAGTTCTACACATTTCTGGTTTTTATCTTTGTAAATATATAGTGTGGTTTACATTTTTTTATAGGTATAAATAAGGAAGTTTAAACACACTGTTAGCACCAACCAGAAAGTATAAATCACGTATCTTATTTCTTTGTGGGTTTTACTTTGTTATCTTTAATACTCTTGTATATTCTTACAGTTTGTGGGTCAAAGTGTGGACTATGCATGAATTGTGTTTCAAATTACTCTTATACTCTTATTATAAATAAGGAAGTTTACATTTTTTTTATAGGTATAAATAAGGAAGTGATTTTTTTTCAGATCTTGTTGGTTGAGGACTTTCAGAGTTCTACACATTTCTGATTTTTATCTTTGTAAATATATAGAGTGGTTTACTTTGTTATCTTTAATACTCTTGTGTATTCTTACAGTTTGTGGGTCAAAGTGTGGACTGCGCATGAACTGTGTTTCAAATTACTCTTATACTCTTCTTATAAATAAGGAAGTTTACATTTTTTTTATAGGTATAAATAAGGAAGTTTAAACACACTGTTAGCACCAACCAGATAATATAAATCACGTATCTTATTTCTTTGTGGGTTTTACTTTGTTATCTTTAATACTCTTGTGTATTCTTACAGTTTATGGGTCAAAGTGTGGACTGTGTATGAACTGTGTTTCTCATAACTCTTATACTCATGTGTATTCTTACAGTTTGTGGGTCAAAGTGTGGACTGTGCATGAACTGTGTTTCAAATTACTCTTATACTCTTATTATAAATAATGAAGTTTACATTTTTTTATAGGTATAAAAAAGGAAGTTTAAACACACTGTTAAACACACAGTATTTTATTTCTACTTATGTGTTCTGTTGTATTTGTTTTTTAGGATGACAAGTCATAAGAAGTATTATAATATATGTTTCTTAATTTCTATGCATCTAAATGTATAAAAACTTTTAAAAAAACTATAAACAAATGGAACAACAGTTAAATCACGTACCACCAAAAAAATAAATCAGATCAATTAAATCAAAAAAATAAAAAAGAGAATAAAACAATTACATGCAAACCAAAATAATAAAACCCATAATTTTTTTAGTATGGCAAGTCATGATGGTAAGGAAAATCACGTAAAATAATTTGCTTATACATAAGTATAAATAAGGAAGTTTAAATTATCAAATATGAATGACCCACAAACAGAAGAAATAAGGAGAAAAAAACAGAAGAAATAAATCTGGCTTTTTGGTTGGAATAACAAAAAAATTAAATTAGCACTTTTTAAAATAACCAAGTCATGATGGTAAGGAAAATCATGTAAAATAATCTGCCTATACATAGGTATAAATAAGGAAGTTTAAATTATCAAATATGAATGACCCACAAACAGAAGAAATAATGAGAAAACTAATAGAAGAAACGAATAGATATAGATCTGTCAATACACAACAAAAATAGATGTTCGAATTTCTAGGATCTAGACTAAAACATCTAGATTTGTTGGTATTTGTGAAAAAAAAGAAGAAAAAAATAGCTTTCAAGCGGGAGATAAAAACGATGGATGTATAGGCCAAACATGCAGAATCTATTAACATGATATCATGTTAATGACATTCCATCCTATGATAGTAAGAGAATGAGTATCACATCACACACCCCCCCACCTCCCAAAAATAAAATAAACATTTATCTCATAAAATCTTGAAATTCCAAATGAGGAAGCCTTTACAAGGAGGCTCATTCACAATTCTACTTAACACGCACTCCAAACCCCTAACGCCCTCACCCCCCTACCCCCAAAAAAAATAAAGAAACAAAAAACAGTAAGCTCTCATCTCCGTAACAAACAATAAGGCTTAAAAAAACCATACCATAAAAGATCATAGATAACTAATTGCATATTTATACTAAAAAATAGAAATTTAAAAAAATATTCACAACACTGAAAATAAGAACAAATAAAATAAAGTGAAGCAGCAAAAGATCAACTCTACACTAAAAATAAAGCAACACTAAAAACAACTCTACACCAAAACAAACAACAACCTTAAAAAAGAACAACGGCAAAATAAAAAGGAAAAAAAAAACACTCAGATGTGATCTAAGATTAAAAATTCTAACTTGTCCAAAAAGTTAACAACCAGCTAATAGTGTAAGACAATCCCCACCTTCTATTATAGCACATCTGAAAACAATTAAGATAATAATTATCAATTAATGACCAATTCATACTCCAGTCAAATGACACACCAACATAAGAAACTCAAGTTTTTCGCTAAATCGTTATAGACATCCATATTTTCATATAGATCTTGTGAAAATAAAAACCGAATTACATACTTGAAAAATCATGCGTCTTTATAAAACTACATCAACAACTAAAATAATGGCAAATTTAATCTTTTTATTTTTTACAAGTAGAAAGTGCAGGTTTTTATGGGTTTATAGATCCTAACCTTGTAAAAGGCACCAAAGCCCTCCTCCTTAAGCATGGTCCTCGCCACCTGGCATGCTGATCCTGACCCAATTGAATCCTCACCTACACAAATCCAAACACAAACAAACAAACAAACAAAATCACAAATCTATAACACATTTAAACGTACTACGCCACTGAAGAGAGAAGAAAAATTCTAGGAAAAAAGACCATTGAATCATAGATATGAAACCCATAAGAGAATCCAATTTGCAAACAAAAAGATCATAACTTTCCAATGGATGTTAGTAAAAATAGAGAATAAAAACATGGAAACTGATCTATACAGAACGTGACGCACCTTGATCATATCGATGGGTTGGATGACACACGTAGTGAGCATACTAGACATTCCACCATTAATGAAGGGCTTCACGGTGGGCCAAACAAAAATTAAGTGAAAACTAATAGATCTAAAGGAATAGATATAGATCTGTCAAAACACAACAAAAAATAGATGTTCAAATCTTTCGAATCAATTTCTGCGAAAACAAAAAATAGAGGAAGAGTTTCTTGGCAAACTCAGAGTACCATAGAGACAGGAATGGAGTAAAAAAATTGGAACTTGAAAAATTTTTGAGAAAACAAAAAATAAAGGGAAAATTTCTTGTCAAACTCAGAGAACNGAATTAATTAATGTGTTGAGAAGGGATCGGTCGAGTAAGAATTTGGGAGTATTCACAATCTGGTTATCAGGATAGATTTTGTAGATCCTCAAAAGACTTATATAAGCATTCATGACTTTCGTTAATTTTAAGACTCCTTGAGATTAGTCAAGGTGTGAGCAAGCATGGCCCAGACATCCACGAATATTAAAAAAAAACAAAAAAAAAACAGCATTCATGACCTCTCTCAGTCTTATAGAAGTCGTGCTAATCATGTCAATCCATGTACATAGATTACAAATTTATTAAATTATTCTTAAAATACAATGAAGATATCAGCAAATTCTGCAATCCTAAGTACTCCATACGGCTCAAAATTATATTTGACCTATCCTGATTAAGAAGAAAATAATTATGGTTGAGCGTCTAAATTAGATGAAGTTATGCCACCATCTATGCATGAAGTGTGTCATGTAGTACTAGTACTTGAGGTAGAGCCGGCATCCCATTCTTCGTACATTTCAGTTTTGACATATTCATTCTCATCATACTTTTGTTGAAAGTTAGAAGCTTTTCCCGAAGTTTTAATTGCCTCTAACTCCATTGCAACTTCTTTCATAGTAGGCCGTTTCTTACCGGTCAAGTTCAAACACCTTTTTACGAGGTTTGCAATTGTTGCAATCTCTTCTTTCTTGACTTCCTTCAAAATTTGATTGTCGAGAATATCAAAAAAATGGTTCCCTTCAATGGAGCAAATAAAATAGGTGGCTAAACTTTTGATTTTTGGCATCCTTGTCGAAGATATGGCTTCTTCCCCTGTTAAGAGCTCAGCAAGGACAACACCAAAACTATAAACGTCACTTTTTTCTGTAAATTGGCTTGTCTGGAAGTATTCTGGATCCAAGTATCCAAAAGTACCTTGAACTTTTGTAGTCAGGTGAGTTTGATCTACAGTAATGGATCGTGAAGTTCCAAAGTCTGCTACTTTGGCTTTGTACTTATCATCTAAGAGTATGTTTGTCGACTTAATGTCCCGATGATAAATAGGAGATGGAGCTTCTGAGTGTAGGTAAGAGAGAGCTCCAGCAACTTCCTTGGCAACTCTTAAGCGCATTTCCCATGTTAATGAAAGCTCTTCACTTTTGGTCAGCTGAGATATTGCAAAAGAGTTCCATTAGGAATGAATTCATAAACTAGTAGAGGAACTTCTGTTTCCAAACAACAACCAAGCAGCTTAACTATATTCCTGTGGTTAATCTGTGAAAGAATGACAACTTCATTAATGAATTCTTCTAGTTTTCCTTCATCAATTATCTTGGACTTTTTTATTGCAACAATTCTTCCATCCGTCAACATGCCTTTGTAAACAGTTCCTTGTCCTCCTTGGCCAAGTATTCTATTTGCATTAAAATGATCGGTGGCCTTCTCCAAATCTTTTGAACTAAACAATTTGTTGCTTCCAAGATTCCCTTCACTTGAATACAATTGTTTTTGTAACAGTAGTCCACCATTTCGTTTGAAGAACTTCTCCCTCTGTTTAATCGTCTTCTTTTTCTTTACAACTTTGTATGACCACCATCCGCCTATAAGCATAACTATTACTCCAAGGCTCGTGCTAATTCCTGCTCAATTAAATGAAATTGGAAAGAAATCACAACTCAAGCAACTCAAAAGCCATTAATAACTTTTACTCCTTGCAATAGTAAATTAGATAAAGTAGCAGACAACTTCTTTGAGTGTTTGAAAGCAAAGTATTTTAGCAGCACTCCAAGAGCTTGCAGATACATTAGAAACGAGCTAGCTATATATTGACAAAGGAAAGTACGTAGATAAAAAACTAAACAAAAAGGTCAGTTATATTTAAAGCATCAATGTTGACAGTCACTTCATGGCAAATGAATTTTCCTGGGAATATTTCTATTGATAAACTTTGTTAATGATTGCAGATGATCAGGTGTACAAGAAGATATGCTCTACAAAGGCCATCAATGGGGATATACTTAATTCGAAGATCAACATCAGATAATGAGCACTTTGGAGACGGGGAATTAAAGAATGTAATCATTCAACAGTGCACGAAGTAGTGTATACTATATATATATATATACCGTCTCTGTCATTAAACTATTAATTAAGTGGTCATGCATGAAAGGAAATCTAATATTTTTAGACGTATGTTCTTAAAACTTAATTAAATCATGGTTTTTTTACAAGGGATAATTAAATAACTGCGAACTAATTCAGAATCCGAATTAATAGCATGTAAAGTCATGAAAATAAGATATCGGGACGTAGTTCGTGAGCAATATTATGCATGCAAAATGAATTAACCAGGAAAAAAATAAAAATAAAGCAGTACTATACTATAAATAATTAAGAAGACATACCGATAATAATGGAAAACCTGGTATCCTTAGCTTGGATACAGTGGTAAGAGCCATCAGTATTTACACATGAACGAGTATCACCACAATTGTTGAGCGTTTGGTCTGCGCACTCGTCAATATCTGGCATTATAATGCATAATAATTAAACACATGAAAATAACATATACGAGGAAGATGCAAACTCTGGAAGAGATGTTTTCGCGAGCTTCCAAATACTCATGCGTGTTGGCTCTTTCAACGTTTCAACTTCCATGCTACTCGGTTTTCTACTTGCCTTGTTAAAAAAATATCGTCAGACCCATAATTTGCTGTACTTTACGTACAGCTTAGACTATATATCAACATATAGCTAAAGACGAATGAAAAATAGTTGAAAATAGTTTATTTACCAGATTAATCTTGATCCTCGAGTCTTTTTTTGATAAGAATCATAACTTTCCATTAATAAAAGGAGATAAGGAGATTACAGACATGATCTTGATCCTCGACTCTTAATAGATTGTATAAGATTCAACTTTTTGGTCATTTTGAGGGCAAAATAGAAAGGAAATTATTTGTGTAAACTCAAGGCGTGGAAATCCTTCGGAAAAAAAAAAAGAAATCCATTTGAAAAATCTTTTTTTTTTCCTTTTTTTAATGGTGTCTACGTTTTTCAAATA
This sequence comes from Carya cathayensis, assembly GCA_011037825.1. Taxonomy (NCBI): domain Eukaryota; kingdom Viridiplantae; phylum Streptophyta; class Magnoliopsida; order Fagales; family Juglandaceae; genus Carya; species Carya cathayensis. The sequence goes on from QGSO01000156.1 coordinate 665,710, forward strand.
TCCTAAACCAGGTATTACTCGAATTAGTTACGTACCTTGACATCCTTCATGATCAGGAAGATAGGGATTTCCTTTAAAGCCGGACATGCAAGAGCATTTAAAGGTAGAGCTACCCTGAAAAGTGGGATTATCTCGATCTGTTTTACAAAGTCGAGAGGTGGATCCATCATATGGCTTTGCAATCCCCCATTTCAATACCACTGGAACTGACATATTTTGGGTTGGAGTTGTGAAATGACTCAGGAACCACAAATAGTCTACCAAGAATCCATATTTGCATCCTTCAATGGTATTGTATGGAGTAATTGGTCGCTCTATCTTCGTGATAAAAGCAACAAAATTTGAAGGGATTGTGATTGTGCAGCAATCGGTACGGTTGCCGCAGCTGCTTGTACTATTTAATATTAATCCACTTTGGCTACTACAAAGGGACTTGCACCCACCATATGAAACTGAGCCATCTGGGGACCATATTGAGGTAGTGATCAAGTTGCAGTCGCAAGTCATGGGCATCGTAATGAATTTGTTGATGCGGTCCGAGAAAACGAAAGGGCTTTCTACAAACTCCGAATGATTGCCTGTGCTCGTGGAATTGTCACACTTCGAAAATATCGGATACTTGACTCGAACTGTGGCATTTGCGAGTTGAATGTCGAGCACTTCCAGGTTGAACCTTTTCAAGAATGGTTTGGGAGGGCCTGGGCCCGAGGATGGGGATGAGGAGGAGGAGTCAGTATTGTTAATAATACAGACAACTTCAAACCAATGGTCAACGTAGCAGCCAGGTCCTATTCCAAAAGGGTATGGAATAAAAACATTATTCCCACAGTCTGCTTGACATGATGAGTTAATAATATTGCTTTTTACATTAACGTCGGCATTCGTTGCTCCTGTGAATATTGGAGTAATCATCAAACACAGCAACAAAATGATCATCTGGAACATGATCATCCTTTCCATGATTTCCATCGTTCGATCCGGTTGGATCTCTCTCTCTCTCTCTCTAGATATATATATATATATATATATGATGAGGTAGCTAGGATGATATTGATGATGAATGGGAGCATGCAAGGTGTGTTAATAAGCAGCAAATTAGCCCAAGACCGAGTTTTTATATATAGTACTGGGATTAATGATCTATCTGTCAATTGTAGTACATGCGGATATTTTCTATATATGCAAGGAGCCTGGCAATTCAGATCGAGAAGAAGTTCTAATCTATGGAATTTTCTTTTGATAAAGTCTAGGCAGCCTTTATTGAACGTCTCGACGTCGACCTTCCAGTACAATGTGGCTGAAAATCTCCAAATTAATATCGTACGTGCGTAGTCATGACGTTTAAGTACATGAACTTGGCTAGTTGGTAGCTAGGTCGATTGGTGGTCCAGATTCTGACACGCATGCATCTCTCTCGCTAGTCATTTTAACTCATGATCCACAGTTATTTTGTTCTCCTCATCTTTCGGGTACTTCACGTAGTACATGTGGTCCTGCCCATCTAGCTAGTTCGGGATTCGAGTATTTACCTTTCAATATTACCCACTAGTTCCCAATGTAAACTCTCGATTGGTATAATAATATCGAAGCTTTTATCCATTCTTTTTAATTTTACTGTAAGTATCGTATATTTTTTTTTAGAAAAATAGATAAATTTAAATTTAAAAATTCTATGAAAAAATTACTTTTTAATAAGAAAATCTATTTAAAAAAAAAAACAATACACGAGATTTTAATATTACTCTTTTTAAGTTTAAAATATCTTAAACGTAATTGACAAATATTTTGTCGGCTTCTGGAGTTTGGTCCATGGACCCGTTGTCCCTAATCCGGTGGCTCCTAGCCGTTGCGTGAGAGAGGAAGAGGCCTCGCGTAGGAAATCCGCTCTTTAACGAGTGGATGGGTCCATTTCGATAGCGTTAATTATTCGACACGGTGGCGGCCATGTCGCCGAGGTAAAGGGCTTGCTCCCATGCTGATGCAGCCACCAACTATTGAATTATTGCATGATATGACATGAGAATATACGTGGTGGTTTCAGAATCAAAGACGTACAATGCTTTTCCTCCTACCCTATATATTTTGGACGTTTTCTGCAAATTCTCTAAAATGACGACTCTCTGAGCTTCCAATTTTATTCTATTCTAAAATGGCGACTCACTGAGCTCCCAATTTTATTCTTTAACTCATATTCAGCACGAAAGTTTCAACCTGCATCCTAATCTTTTCGAACGTCATGTCCATCCTTATCTCAGAAAAAAAAGGTTCTTGTGCTGATTATCCGTGCAAGTACTTCAATATTTATAGGATATTTATCTTATAAATATTTTAATCAGTTAACAGTTCAAACCAGTGGACAGTTGTTCTTTATAGTTCTTTCCGTCTGTTCACCCATATCCCTTTCCAATGCATGGTTAACCAGTTGTATCAATATAGCCTGTGTCCATCATCAGTGCATGCGTGCAGGTAACGTGTATATGTACATAAATGTCAATCATGCTTCCAGTCCACTAAAAAAATATCACTGATCAGTATTAAATAAATCAAACACTTCCAGCCGGTTTACAAATGTCAGCCATCTTCCAGCAGTTTAGAAAATGATCACTGATGAGGATTAAAAAAAAAATTATACAAACTCAGTATTAAAAAATAACGAATCTAGCTAATAAATAAAAAAAATCAAAACCCAATCTAGCTAATAAAAAAATAAAAAATGTCAATCATGCTTCCAGTCCACTAAAAAAATTATCACTGATGAGTATTAAATAAATCAAACACTCAGTACTAAAAATTCATGAATCTAGCTAATAAATAAAAAATCAAAACCCAATCTAGTAATAAAAAAATCAAAACCGACTAAAACATTATCCTAGAAAAATGATCAGTCATGCTTCCAGCCGGTTTCTAATCCTGTTTTTGTACTCAGGACATTCTTTCAACACTTCCTGCACAAGTAAAATTAAATCTGTCACAGATTAAATAAATCAAACACTTCTAGCCTAAATAAATCAAACACTTCCAGCCGGTTTACAAATGTCAGCCATGCTTCTAGCAGTTTAAAAAATAATTATACAAACTCAATATTAAAAAATCACGAATCTAGCTAATAAATAAAAAAATCAAAACCCAATCTAGCTAATAAAAGGTGTTCCCTACTGAAGAAGGAAAAAAAAAGCCATGCATGTCTCATCTAGCCAATAAATAAATCAAAACCTAAAAAACAAATAAAAAATCACAACAGCTGGTTTTCAAATGTCAGCCATGCTTCTAGCTTGTTTCTGATGCTTTTTTATTGGTTTTTCAGTAAGGTGATTGGACATCCTGGAGGATTGAGGAGAACATAGCACTTTTAAAGGGTCTTTATGGGTCATTTGTGGTTTACTGCTAGCTTGTTTCGTGTAGTTGGTTTGGTGTTTTCTTTAGAGGTACATATTTCCTTAAGTGTGTTATTTCTTTGTTCTTCTTTCTTCTCTATAGAACAGTGCACTTTAAAATGGTCTTTATGACTTATTTTTGGTTTACTGTATGCTGGTTGTGAGACTAATTTGGTGATTTTTCCCGAGGTACATATTTCCTTAGTGGGCTACTTCTTATTTCTTAATTTTTCTTTATGGGTTATTTTCACTTCTTGCTAGCTTTTCTTTCTTCTCTGTAGTGCTTATTCTTTTTCTGTGGGTTATTTTCCTTACCCTATTAGCTTTTTTTCTTCTTTTTTCCATTGTTTACTGCAGTACTTATTGTTTTCTGTTTTATTTTTTCTTGTGATTTTTTTTCAGGTCTTGTTGGTTGGGGACTTTCAGAGTTCTACACATTTCTGGTTTTTATCTTTGTAAGTATATAGTGTGGTTTACATTTTTTTTATAGGTATAAATAAGGAAGTTTAAACACACTGTTAGCACCAACCAGAAAGTATAAATCACGTATCTTATTTCTTTGTGGGTTTTACTTTGTTATCTTTAATACTCTTGTTATTCTTACAGTTTGTGGGTCAAAGTGTGGACTTGCATGAATGTGTTTCAAATTACTCTTATACTCTTATTATAAATAAGGAAGTTTACATTTTTTTTATAGGTATAAATAAGGAAGTGATTTTTTTTCAGATCTTGTTGGTTGGGGACTTTCAGAGTTCTACACATTTCTGGTTTTTATCTTTGTAAGTATATAGTGTGGTTTACTTTGTTATCTTTAATACTCTTGTGTATTCTTACAGTTTGTGGGTCAAAGTGTGGACTGTGCATGAACTGTGTTTCAAATTACTCTTATACTCTTCTTATAAATAAGGAAGTTTACATTTTTTTTATAGGTATAAATAAGGAAGTTTAAACACACTGTTAGCACCAACCAGAAAGTATAAATCAGTATCTTATTTCTTTGTGGGTTTTACTTTGTTATCTTTAATACTCTTGTGTATTCTTACAGTTTGTGGGTCAAAGTGTGGACTGTGTATGAACTGTGTTTCTCATACTCTTATACTCATGTGTATTCTTACAGTTTGTGGGTCAAAGTGTGGACTGTGCATGAACTGTGTTTCAAATTACTCTTATACTCTTATTATAAATAATGAAGTTTACATTTTTTTATAGGTATAAAAAAGGAAGTTTAAACACACTGTTAAACACACAGTATTTTATTTCTACTTATGTGTTCTGTTGTATTTGTTTTTTAGGATGACAAGTCATAAGAAGTATTATAATATATGTTTCTTAATTTCTATGCATCTAAATGTATAAAAACTTTTAAAAAAACTATAAACAAATGGAACAACAGTTAAATCACGTACCACCAAAAAAATAAATCAGATCAATTAAATCAAAAAAATAAAAAAGAGAATAAAACAATTACATGCAAACCAAAATAATAAAACCCATAATTTTTTTAGTATGGCAAGTCATGATGGTAAGGAAAATCACGTAAAATAATTTGCCTATACATAGGTATAAATAAGGAAGTTTAAATTATCAAATATGAATACCCACAAACAGAAGAAATAAGGAGAAAAAAACAAAAGAAATAAATCTGGCTTTTGGGTTGGAATAACAAGAAAAATTAAATTAGTACTTTATAAAATAACCAAGCTAAGTCATGATGGTAAAGAAAATCACGAAAAATAATCTGCCTATACATAGGTATAAATAAGAAAGTTTAAATTATCAAATATGAATGACCCACAAACAGAAGAAATAATGAGAAAACTAATAGAAGAAAGGAATAGATATAGATCTGTCAATACACAACAAAAATAGATGTTCGAATTTCTAGGATCTAGACTAAAACATCTAGATTTGTTGGTATTTGTGAAAAAAAAGAAGAAAAAAATAGCTTTCAAGCGGGAGATAAAAACGATGGATGTATAGGCCAAACATGCAGAATCTATTAACATGATATCATGTTAATGACATTCCATCCTATGATAGTAGAGAATGAGTATCACATCACACACCCCCCCCCCCCAAAAATAAAATAAACTTTATCTCATAAAATCTTGAAATTCAAATAGGAAGCCTTTACAAGGAGGCCCATTCACAATTCTACTTAACACCACTCCAAACCCCTAACGCCCTCACCCCCTCCCCCAAAAAAAATAAAGAAAAAAAAAAGTAAGCTCTCATCTCCGTAACAAACAAAAGGCTTAAAAAAACTATACATAAAAGATCATAATAACTAATGTATATTTATACTAAAAAATAGAAATTTAAAAAAATATTAAACACTGAAATAAGAACAAATAAAATAAAGTGAAGCAGCAAAAGATCAACTCTACACTAAAAATAAAGCAACACTAAAAACAACTCTACACCAAAACAAACAACAACCTTAAAAAAGAACAACGGCAAAATAAAAAGGAAAAAAAAAACACTCAGATGTGATCTAAGATTAAAAATTCTAACTTGTCCAAAAAGTTAACAACCAGCTAATAGTGTAAGACAATCCCCACCTTCTATTATAGCACATCTGAAAACAATTAAGATAATAATTATCAATTAATGACCAATTCATACTCCAGTCAAATGACACACCAACGTAAGAAACTCAAGTTTTTCGCTAAATCATTATAGACATCCATATTTTCATATAGATCTTGTGAAAATAAAAACCAAATTACATACTTGAAAAATCATGCGTCTTTATAAAACTACATCAACAACTCAAATAATGGCAAATTTAATCTTTTTATTTTTTACAAGCAAAAAGTGCAGGTTTTTATGGGTTTATAGATCCAAACCTTGTAAAAGGCACCAAAGCCCTCCTCCTTAAGTATGGTCCTCGCCACCTGGCATGCAGATCCTGACCCAATTGAATTCTCACTTACACAAATCCAAACACAAACAAACAAAATCACAAATCTATAACACATTTAAACGTACTACGCCACCGAAGAGAGAAGAAAAATTTTAGGAAAAAATACCATTGAATCATAGATCTGAAACCCATAAGAGAATCCAATTTGCAAACAAAAAGATTATAACTTTCCAATGGATGTTAGTAAAAATAGAGAATAAAAACATGGAAATTGATCTATACAGAACATGACGCACCTTGATCATATCGAGGGGTTGGATGACACACGTAGTGAGCATACCAGACATTCCACCATTAACGAAGGGCTTCACGGTGGGCCAAACAAAAATTAAGTGAAAACTAATAGATCTAAAGGAATAGATATAGATCTGTTAAAACACAACAAAAAATAGATGTTCAAATTTTTCGAATCAATTTCTGTGAAAACAAAAAATAGAGGAAGAGTTTCTTGGCAAACTCAGAGTACCATAGGGACAGGAATGGAGTAAAAAAATTGGAACTTGAAAAATTTTTGAGAAAACAAAAAATAAAGGGAAAATTTCTTGTCACACTCAGAGAACCATGGAAATGAAGAAAGTTAAAAAAAATCACAAACCTATAAGAGTCCTAAGGAAACAATAACAAGATTGGCAAACGAAAGGAGAGTGAAAAGGAGTTATTGGCAAGGGGTGGTATTGCGGTTTAACATTGGCTGGTTAGAGGTTATCGGCAAGGGGAAAAGAATCTCAAGCTCACCAACAAAGGTGGTTCCTTTCTCTTTGCCAGGAGCTACACGACGAATGAAAGGGGTTTGAGTTCATAGAGAAAGCTCGGGCATGAAGGAAGAAGGAGAAGGAAGAAAAAGGAAGAGAAGAGAAGAAAAATAGAAAAGGGAAGAAGTGAGGTGCGGCGCAGCAGGGGGGAGAAGGGCAAGCGATGAAGCCCTAGGCCTTTTCCAAAACGACACCGTTTTCGGCTTAGGGGCTAAGCACCCCACACTCACATGGGCTGGGTCCTCACACACACACCCTCGGCCCAATAGAATAAAACACACACAAAATTAACAAAAGGCCCAATCTGAAAAATAAACCCACAAGAATAATTAATAAAATAATTATTTAAAATACAAAGAAAATAAGGACATCACATCTAATTATTTCTTCATCTATTTTAATAATTTGTAGACCAACACTAGATCTTATGGTTAAGGCTTTAATTTCATGCCATTCTTAGATAAAGGATAAAGCAAAGATATTATATATATTATATATTCATCTACATTAGGGGCTAAATATAACATATATATTATATTATTTTTGAATTTTTAAATTCACTACATTATTCAAAAAACCAAAATTTATATTGTGATGATAAAACCAAAAAAGGAGTTTGAAATAAATAAATTAGGAAAAAAGAAGGAGGCTTAGTTTAGATAATGAAATGGTTTCATCTCATTTCATCATTATAAATTTTATAAATTATCACATAAAATATAATAAACAATTCAATATTTTTAAATTATAAAATAATAATAATTTTAAAAAATAATATTTTATTTAAATTTTAACTTTTATCTAAGAGAAGATTTGGATAGGGAGTTAAGATAAAAGTTAAAAATTGAATAAAATATTATTTTTTAATATTATTTTTATCTTTTAATCTATACAACCATGAAATTATTATACTCTACTTAACTATTATTATCCCAAATATTTGCTAGATTTCACATTTGTTTTCCATATGCTTTAAATTATTGATTGAAATCAAATTTTTTATGAAATATATACTATTTTTTAAATAATTATTTCATTAAACTAGATAAATGTGCCTTGCACGTTACTCCTACCTAGTATATATATATATATATATATATATATATATATATAGACACTAGTAAGATGTTGAGGCACGTAGTCCTAGTTGATATATGTAGAGTGCTGTGTAAGGTGGCTAAACAAATTACCTGCTGTATTTTTAAAGTAAAACAAAATCACCAAGTAATTACTTCACTTTATAGAAAAACTTTGACATCACCTACATTGCAAAATGGAAATTGTTTAGAAGATGCCGAAGAATGTAAATGACATCAATCTTCTTGTAATTGAAGAATACTACTTACATATTTGTCAACATGACCAATAATCAAAATATTGTCTAGTGCAGTGCTTCTGCCTAGTTTTATCTCCTTAGATCTTCTTAATGCATGTCTGTAACAAGACATCGATTACAACTATGATTCACTTCTCTTCTCAACTATTTAAGTGATTTAGTGACTTTTTTATTTAAAAAAATTATCATATATTTTTTGAATAAATGCTTTTACAGGAATATTATCCATGTGATTACACACCCCATACGAGCATGTTGACAAATTAGGGAGTTGTTGGTAAATCTAAAACATAAAGGAAGTAGGCAAGCCCCAAATAGGAGAAAATAGCACCAGCTTGCTTGTACCTGAGATTAAAAGAAAAAAAAAATAGTTCTTGCCTATTTTAACTTTTTCATTTATGTTTTTCATCTATCACATTTACAGATAGACAACAACCAGAGTCAGAGGCAACTAAACATGGTAAATATGTAAATCTAAATATGTAAATCTATCAATAAAATAAAAGGACAAAATCATAAATTTTGAAATAGAAGAAAAGCAATGATAAGGACAAAAAGGGAAAAACAAGAATAAAGAGGGACAAAATGGAAAAATGAAATTTGGAGAAAAGTGAGGACAAAATGGGAAACAAAATTTGGAGAAAATCATTGTAGATGTTTTTTTCCTCTCATATTCTTTCTCTGGCCTATTTGTTTGTTTTTTTGTTTTTCTTTTTACAAATATAAATAGATACTATATAGAGATGAAATGTTACAAAGAAGGAAAATTGTTTACTAACGTGTAACTAGCTCTTTTGTTTCCTTATTTTCTTTTTTTTTTAATTATCTTTTTGGATATGAGAACTATTTTAGTAATATCATAAGTCAGCAAAGCTTTTTCATGAGTTCAAAAGTTGTTGCACTCTTGCATAGCACATGTCTTTGCCCAACTCGATAAGAAGGTCGTGCAATCCAATGGCCCAAAAGGAATAGANCTGCGTAGGCTCTTTTATTTATAATTTATAGAAGATATATATATATATATTAGGTCAGATCAACGTGCAAAACATGTTTACCTAGTTGGGTGAGACAAGATTTTTAATAAAAAGAAATATGATTTTTTACAAAAAAAAAATAATAAATTAATTAATGCATAAAAAAAGTTAATTTTATGAAATATTTTTAGATAATGATAAGTTAGTGAAATATAATATCTTTGAATAGGTATATTTTGGCCGGATGTCACAATAGTTAATCTATGCCTATAGTTAAATTATATTTGCTTTTTCATGAGTTCAAAAGTTGTTGCACTCTTGCATAGCACATGTCTTTGCCCAACTCGATAAGAAGGTCGTGCAATCCAATGGCCCAAAAGGAATAGAGAGAAGGTTACTAGCTAATGGAGAGAGAGAGAAATTAGAGAAATGACAGAGATCATCGTTTTTCATTGGTTTAAAAGCAAACGTAACTCAATGGCAAAATCGTAACTACATAACAAAAAAAAGAAAATTACTGTTCATGTAGGATAGAAACTTAATATAATAGAATATATTTATTCTTTTATCATATATTAATATGGGTATGTATTATTATTCTTTCCAGTGTATTTCAGCAGGGGCATATTTTGGAACCTTCATGCGGTCTTGCTTCTTTTAAGCCACAAGCTATGTTTGGTAAAAGAAGATCCATTTACAAAACAGAAATGCTTCATGCCGGTCGGGCTGTAAATGAGATAAAAATAGCCCTCCATTCATGAGTCGCCACGTAGGATAAACTAATGTAAGAGAAATGCACTCGGGCACAGGGAATCATCAATCCGAAAGCCCCTATTCGATCTGCCTATGCCTTTCTCCCCTTCTCGTAAGGCCTTCTCCCATTCATCACCAACGCCCAGGACATCATCCCATCTCAGCACGATGACAACTGACCTGAAAGCTCAGCCCGACGGCGACGGCGACCCAGAAATTTGACTGTGAAGCCGACGGCGACGTAGGTCAGAATAGCCCCCTTCTCAGTCTGAAGCCAACTCCGACGTTGCTGCCCCTCTCTTCCGACTTGATTGCACCGCCCTTCGCTGCCGTTGTTCTCACCCCCTCATTTCTCATGGCTGACACTCAGGTATCATATGTTAGTAGTCATTTTGAACTTCATATTTTAGATGTAATGGAAGTCTAAATATTGGGAAATAGAGGATTTTAGTAGTCATTTAAATATGGAAATTCACGGATCTGCAGGTAATGGGTTTGGATTTTAGTGTCCTGAGCTGATTGTTAAAATCAAATTACGGTTTAGGATCCATGTATTTGTTTGATAGAGTTTGTGTGGATTCACAAATTTAAACTGAAACTTGGTTTCTCGGTTTGAACATATTGTTGTTTCTGAGATCAACGAGTAGATGAAAGCTGACTCATGTTGGGTTTGGTGATCTGTAACTCTCGGAAGTTAAAATATACGTATGAGATTGCCCACATAATGCATTAGTTGCATAAAACAACTTCTTGGTTTAAAAAAAAAAAAAAACCTGGGTTCCTGAAAACGAATCCATCTTTGCTCAAGATGGATTGCACAATACACTAAGGCAGATCTATATTTAAAAAAGGGGGTTGGGGATTTAGATTGATTGTCATGTTATATTTATATTTTTCAACCAACACCCCTTAGCTTTGCAATCTCTTTTAAGCTACAATATTTCCAACAGGCAACAACTTTTGATAAATTGTAGCATAGAGAAATTGTATGTTTATTCATATCTCATAAAGGCATATCTTGACTATAAGTTTATGTATAAAAAATTAAGGGATTACAGTGATAGCCCATGTTATTGGTTTTATGCTTGCTTATTGGCTTTTATTTGTTCAATGAGAAAGATAAATAATCAATGCTTGGTAAATATTTGTTTGGTTCAAGTATGGTGTCTCCAATGTTAGATAGATTTATAATTTCAATGTTTAATGTGGTTGTTTTTTAATATAACTATTGAATTTATTATGTCGTGGTTTTTTTTGAAAGGAAACAATTTATTGAATTGATAGTGATGAAGTTGAGGCTGAAAGTGTAGATGGACAATGTGATGTTAATGTTGAAGATTATGTGAATGTTGATGATTGTGTGAATGTTAAATATAGGATGAATGTTGAAGATGGAGTCAATCTTGAAGAATGAGTGAATGTGGACGATTCGAGTAGTGGTCCTTTGGAGCCATTCATTGGCATGATATTTGACGATGCAGAAGATGCACAAGCATTTTACAAGGCATATGCAAGGCGAAAATGTTTTACAATTTGGACAAATCATACTCGGTTGTCGAAAGATGACAAAAAACTTTGTGCAGTAGACTATGTTTGCACAAGGGAAGGATTTCGGCAGGTAAGTAGGAAAGAAAAAGAACGAACAGTTCCTGAACTTCCCGAGACAAAGATTGGATGTAAAGCAATTATGAGAATAAAAAAAGATGGTGAAAAGTGGATGGTCAACAAGTTTGTGGTTGGACATAACCACATTCTACTTACACCGAGGAGTGCTAGTTTGCTCCGTGGAAATAGGAAAGTTACTAAAGTAAAAAAAAAAATTATCATGACTTTGAATGAGTCCGGTGTACCGACAAGGAAGATTATGTCAGTGTTGAGTAAAGAATCAGGCGGTGACTTCAATGTTGGCTGTATTGGCAAGGATATTAAAAATTATTTGGGAAACAAAAGGAGAAAAGTATTTGAAGAGAGGGATGCACAAAGATTATATTCTTACTTTCTTGAGCGACAACTCACAGAATCTGGGTTTGTGTACTCCATGCAAGTTGATAAGGATGGGTGTATGGGAAGTTGTTTTTTGGCTGATGCGCGATCAAGAGCTGCATATTAGTACTTTGGAGATGTTGTTACATTTGATGCGACATACCTGACCAATATTTATAAGATGCCATTTGTGCCATTTTCTGGAGTTAACCATCATCATCATACCATAATGTTTGGTTGTGCCTTGTTAGTTAATGAAACAGCTGAATCATATACATGGTTATTGAGAACATGGCAAGAGGCAATGCTTGGTAAAGCCCTTTCAACGATAATTACCGATGATGACAAGGCAATGGCGAAGGCCATTGCAGAGGTACTCCTGAATACAACTCATAGGTTGTGCTTGTGGCATATTTTACAAAAGTTTTCCGAACACTTGGCCCATGTTTATAACAAATTTCTTGACTTTGGCAAAGATTTTCGTCATTGCATCCATGACACAATTACAACTGATGAGTTCGAGCAAGAATGGGGCGGTATATTAGCCAAGTATGAATTGAGAGAAAATAATTGGTTGCAAAGTCTTTACAGTTGACGGGATAAGTGGGTTCCGGATTACTGCGTTCAACATTCTGTGCTGGTATGTCAACAACTCAAAGGAGTGAAAGCATGAACAAATTTTTCAAAGATTATGTCCGTTCAAGTACTATGGTTAGTGACTTTGTGTATCAGTATGAAAAAGCTTTAGATGCACATTACTTTAAAGAAAAAGAGAAGGATGTGCGGACAAATTCTTCGCGGGTGATATTAAAGACACCTCTTAAAATTGAAGAAGAGGTGGCATTGGTTTACACAAGAAAGTCTTTCATGATCTTCCAAAATGAGTTGTTCAATAGTTTACAGTACAAAGCAACAAAATTATCCAAAGATGGTGAAAGAAAGACATATGGAGTGGTAATAAGTGGTAAAGAGAAACCACTTTACCATGTGACATTGGAGAATGGTGACGAATATGCAACATGTACATGCCATATGTGGGAGTTTATGGGGTTTCTTTGTAGGCATATCTTATGTGTTTTTGGTAAGAAATCCAAGTTAGAAAAATTGCCACAACATTGGGTGAAAGAAAGATGGACTATTAATGCTAAGACTCAACTCATTCCTGACATACCATTAAGTGAAGGGCAAGTTCGGGAAGGACATGGTGATCCTATGATGAGAAAAAAGCAAGTTGATGATTAAACTTTATGACATTGTTGAACTTGGGTCGCAGTCAGCTGAAAAACATGATCACCTATGTCTTGCATTGGATAAGGTTCATAAAGAGTTACTTGCAATGGAAGATCATGTAGGATATTCACAAAGAGGAGGGGAGTCAACCAACATTCAAATGGAAAGAAGTCAAGTTGTATCCAATTTTTTACAAACGGTTCAGGATCCTCCATGGGTGCCAACAAAAGGACGGCCAAAATCTTTAAGATCGAATAACCCAAAAGAAACACAAACAACAAAGAAAAGACGCTGTAGCATTTGTAAGAATGAGGGACACTCAAAAAACAATTGTCCTTCAGTGAGGTATAGTAGTTTTGTACTTACTTGTATTTTATGAACTAATAATTGAAGAAGTTAATTAATCTAAGTGTTTTTTTGTTGCTTATGTAAGGATTTTGTTCAAACAACTGACAACATATCGATACATGACACAATATAGTCGAACTGGTGCAAATTACGTGTAAGTGATTTTATATGTGTTTTGTTACCGATAATTCAGCTTCTCTTTATATGATAATTTAATCCATCTTTTTCTTACCTGTAACAAGGAATGATGTAGAAAATGGCTTTGCAATGGTCCGTTCATCACAAGTCTGCTCAGATTGAACAATATAATTTTTGTAGCAATAACTATTGAGTGACAATAACTATTGAGTGACAATCATGATATTTTGTTATTTGGAGCTAAAACCAGAATACTTTCTAAAACTTTGTTATTTTTAATTTTGATGAGTTCAGTTCAATTCCATTTGTGATGTAGCAACTCAATATGAGCAACTCAATATGCACGTATTGTAATCATTTGTGCCTTTTCCCCAAAAGAACCCAATATTTATTCATGCTGATTTCTAACGGCTATTAAGATTATCATCAAGATTATTATTAGGTCCTTTGCAGAAAAATTGGAAATTACTCAGCATGAACTCTCAAAATAAACCAATGAAATTTCAAATACATTCAACTTATAGGATGTTCTCATTACATATGAGACATTAACTACATTTATTGATCAAAGTGGTCTAAAAAGTACAATAGGTTACATGAGTCGTAGCAGTGGCCGAGATACATTATAATTTGTTGGATACATAAAAATTACACTACAATATTATTAAAAAAAACCATGTCAACATTAACGCTTTTAAAACAGCCCTGTACTTCTTCTCCAATGCTTTAAATTTGGATTCTTCGATGTGGAGCCGCTCATGAAGTACCCTGTCGTGCCTCTGTTCAGCTAACTCCAATGTCATCTTACAACAATTGTTTTGCTCACATTGAAGATCAATCTACTCAAAAAAGCCACATTGTTTATTCATCTTATAGTTTGGACAATTAAAAAATCTTCTCTCAAAAGTATTTGCTTTTCCAGAAATCCGTAACTTCGCTTGGCAACCACAATAGCAAAGTGGTCTCTCCAAACTTGTGCAAGAATGCGAAACAGAACTCATTTCCTATCATGAAATTGAAGTAAAAAGGACATTTCAAGATCAGTATATATTAGACAACATCAAAGACATTCAAGACAAGGGCCTGTGGTATTGCTAGCAATAATTAAACTGGAGAAGTAATAATTAAGTGTAGGTATTGCTAATTAGCTGCTTAATCAAAACTTCTGTAATTTAACAAGTGCAGTGTGACCTGAAGATAACACAGAGAAGTTTGAGTGAGGGGGTAGCCATGGACATTAGTCCTCTAAGGCTGTTGATACCATGTTGTATAAACTGGTCACTGTATTTCCATTACCACCTTTGAATGTTTACAGAGGGTGCCTTTATAAGCATGTGTGCTCATATGCGTGTGAGCTGGAAGCTTTTGCAGGGGCTATGTTAGCCTTCACACCAATGGACCAAGCCTTCATTACAGCTTGATTGAGATTGGAAAGACACACGACATATTAAGAATATGTTTTGATCAGACTATCAGAGAAGTTGTTGGTTTTAACAAGGTAAGCAAATTCCAAGTACATAAGAACCAACAAGAATCTGCACATTTGGATTGATTAAATTCTAGAGCAAGGGAATCAAGGACAGGCAGGAAACCGGTCAATCTTGCACAAATATTCCAAACCAATTGCATGCATTATAAACCATTATAAAGGGATGAGCTACATATTACACACAAACATTATGAATTTTCACAAGAAAGTCCATGTTGAAAGTATCTGAGTATGATATCCCAAGCCATAGCATTACAAAATAACAAATGGAACCAATTCAGTGATAAAACGGACTATAGAATTCATGCTTCATGTTTATAGAGGGTGCCTTTATAGGCATGTGTGCTAACAGATTGTACAGAGAAGAATTGGTTACAAAGGAGAATATTATTCTAGATTAAGGTTTGTTACAAAAGGTACAACTCATGCAGCACATTCAGTTAAGTGACTGCACCAGATTCCTTGAGCTCATATGCGTGTGAGCTGGAAGTTTTTGCAGGGGCTATCTTAGCCTTCACACTTATCAATTAAAATAAAAAGGCTCAATAATATTGCCCAACCTAGCATAAGATTTCTAAATGATATTTCATGTATACATGCTGAATATATATATATATATATATATATATATATATATATATATATATATGTATATTAATGTCACATAAATCTACATTCAATCTCTTTTAGTCATATACACAAACAGTTGGCAAGCAAGTGGACATCAAACAAAACCTATATATATACAACAGGTTACTTTTAGCCTTAATTACAACAATTATTATGGACATCTAACCAACAATTACAACAATTATCACACCAGATTCTCACAAACAGCAGTACACAATCAACTCATAAATAAACAGAAACAATAACCTTATGAATTGGAGATATTGTGCGAATGTGAGGGCAGGTTCGGAAATCATGAGGGCTGAGCTTGGTGGAGAAATCACAAGCGAGCGACGGCTGGGAAATCGCGAGCCACGTTTGGAATATATGTGAGGTTGACGACGACGTGAGGGAGTGTTTGGTAGAGAAATTGTTAGGGCTTGAAGAATGTAAGAGAGGTCGACGCGGTCTCAAAAAATGTAAGAGAAATTGTTACCTTGGGAAATCGGAGAGGTCGACGTGAGGGCTGCTCTAAAGAGAAATAGTTAGGGCTTGAAGAGGTCAGAATTGGGAAGAAAGGATTTCTGAAATCTCAGCATGTTTCACATGTAATGCTGGTCCACGAAAGTATCGGTGGAAGTCCTACGTGTCGGTCCACGATTGGCGGGCTGTTATTTGGGTATAACCAGCTCGACCGGTCCTAAGGAAAACTCTTTACAAAAATCTCAAAGCATTCTTGGACCCCATCCCTAACCCATCAGTCCTATACTTGGCTGTTGTGTAACTCCGTATCCTCTTTTTATTTAAAGTAATGCTAGCGAGGAATATACTCTAAATATCTTATAAGTATTGCACAAACTTTTTATAAAAAGATAGCTCTTGCATTTTATTATTTATATTTTTTTAAAGACATATTATTATTATTATTTTATTTTAATCTGTCTGAGCAATACAATTCATGATAAAAGCATCGATATGATATTAATTAATTGGTTAAAAGATTTCATTCTTTGCAATTACATTTTTGGACGCATCTTCTGCACCTATAGACTCATGGATTTATTTATTTATTTTTTATGTTAGGCCAAAGACTTATGGATATTTGCTTTCTGGTGACTGGGCTAACAACGATGGTGTCCACAAAGCAATCAACATACGCGAGGTACAAGAATTTGATTACTCTCAACGAGTACCCAGAAAACAAAAGTCAGGGGCAAAAACATAATTACATAATAAAAACAAGAAAATTACTGTTTATTACTATTCATGTGGGATAGATATATATACTATCAAGTAAGTTCTCGTACGTAGGATATATCATTGGTACAAAGGTAACTTCATATATACAAGATGCAGATTTGATCTTTGGACGTTTTAAATTTTAACTTTCTTCCTAGGGTTTTGGCATGTGTCCACTACAAAAATAAGAGGAAATTGTTTTTAATATCAACAAGCAAAATAATAATGTTCTTCTAGATAATCATAGGGAAATATGAGTTTCCACCTTTCCACCAACTTGTGATAGATATTACTAAACTAGTTTTTTTACTCATCATCATCACATGCAGATGTACACCATATATATATATATATATACATGTTAAAAGAAAAAAAAAAGATAAAAAAAAAAGTAAGTGTATGGTGTAAAGATGATAAGTAGAATTCTTTTTAATAAAAATTTAAAACCCTTTAAATTTCTATCCATCCCCTATTTTTCCTTTCCAACTGCACAACTTCTCCATGTCCTCCTTCTACTTCTACTCCTCCTCCTTTCCGGCCTACTCCTTCTACTCACTACATTTGCCCAAGTTTTTGTTTATGTTGACATCTAATTTTCTCTTCCTCGTGTTCAATTCAGAGTGTTGTAGGGTTCAATTCATTATGATATGTTTTCTTCATTTCGAAAAACTTTTTTTTTTCTTTTTGTTCCTTTAAAAAAATAAAAATGGTCAAGGTGGGGCCTCTCGAATCCATACCTGATTAATAAATTCTAAAAGTACAACTACACTAATCAGAATTGTGAATCAGGTAATACAAAAGAACTTCTAATGTGGAATAGAACCCAAAACATTTAGTTTATAATTCAATCCAAAATGGTTCTTTGATAACTAGAGTTGGTAAATCAGTTAAGACCCATGACCTAATTACGAGCATCCACATGAGCTAAGATCATTGGTGGAATAGTTAACTCTCCATTAGTAAATAATTTCTCACTAGTTATTTAAGTACCAGAATAACTTCATACCGGTTTTGGTGAATAGAAGGGATTTACACCCTTTAATAGCATTGTGACACCTCTGCATTTCAAGAGGAGAAAAATAGAACCGCCCTCATGTGAGTAGATCCCATACAATTCACCCCTGGTCGATCTCTCTCTTTCTCCCTCACATTTTTGTTCTAGCGAGTGAGGAAATCACTGCAAAAAACACATTTCTATGGCGATATTTCCACGTCTCTAAAAGTGTTGTTATATTTGCAGTGATAAATCACCACCACAAAAGGTCATTATATAAAACCTCTAAGCGAATTCCTTCTTGTTTCTTCTCCCCCAAGCTCGATACTCTCTCTATATTCTCAGTGAGTTTGCTGCCGTCCTTCCTAAGCCATGCTTGCTACCGTGCCATCACCATCTCGCCGAGGAGGTGAGTATCTCAATCCCCCATCTGTCTCTTTCTCTATCTTCATCTCTCTGTGTGTGTCTTTCTCTCTCTCTTCTCTCTTTGTGTCTGTTTCTCCCACTCTTGATTTTTCCCTAATTCTCTCTCTCCGATCTTAACCTTTAATCTCACTCTCTCGATTCCATCCTTGTATGTTGGGGATCTCAACTTGAGCGTGGACAAGGGGCAATTGCTCAATGTGTTCAGCCAAGTTGCTCAGGTCATGTATTAGGGTTTTTAGGGATCACATTCAGAGGTTTTGTTGAATGGTTTTGTGTCCTTCAATGATTTGGGGGTAGGGTTTTATGTCAATGAGTGGCTATGTGTTCTTCAATTTTTTCCCCTCCTATTTTAGGTATATTTATTGCAAGCATGTCATCTGAGCATAGTGTTATGGTCTTGTTCACTGTCTGTTTTGATTTTGTAGATTTGGAGTTCTTGTGTGTCTGGGTAAAGTCAATTTTTTTGGGATATTCTCCATGATTACATAGTTTTAAAGTGTGGTACTAGGAGATGTTTTACTGTAGATGTTTATAGCTCTACCCATTTGAAAATATGGTGTTTTCCCTTTTGGGTCTTCTAGATTGTTATGCTTGTGGAAGTTTCTCAAACCATTTACATTTTGTATTGATTTTGAAAATTGAATTGATTTTGTATCAGTGCAAATTGACATTACGTTAACTCTGCAAATCCTAAATCATCACATTCTAAATGCAATGATCGTGGTGCGGGACTTCCTCATTGGGAACCTGTCCATGACGACCACGACCACCAGCTATGGAAACTGAAAAGATATCACCCTCGAAAATATGATAAAGCTCTGATGCCAACTGATGTTGGACAGAATAGTGATTATTTTGCAAGCTAGTTTTAATAAATAATTCACACGAAGGAAGACAAGAGATTTGCCCAAAAACACAAAAAAAAACAACTCTGATATTCAATTCAAAATTGTCAAATCTAAGAATATAAAAAATCAGCCCACAAGCTGTGCTGTAATAGCTAAAAATCGCCCCAATCAAAATTTTACCAAAAATAGCAAAATTATAATAATTATGCCAAAATTAGATATATAATAAAAGAAGTAATATGCCAAAAATATGGTCCAAATTGATTTCAAAATAACTTTTAAAATAATAAATGAAATATTACCATAAAAGGTAAAAAATAACTAAAAATAAGAATTTGGAAGGAAAAATAGTAGATTTTGACCTCGAAAAAGATGCACACTAAGCATAGTTGGGTGAACACGACATGTGCGCCGAAAAAAGCTTTCCAAATTGGAGTTATATACACGGTTTTTATACCCGTAACCAAGTTATGGCTAAAATATTGCATATAAAACTGTTTCAATTAAGGAAAAGTCACAGTTTCCTATCATTTTTGTATTAATCTATCAACTCAAGGTATCTAAACGTCTTCAAAAACGTACCTTCTAACAACTTAGCATCATCTGGCTCGGTCCTCTGTATCAAAATCTGCAAATATCCTACGTACGTAGTCATGACGTTTAAGTATGATTTGGCTAGCTGCTAGCTCGATTAGTGGTCCAGATTCTGACACACATGCATCTTTTGCAATCCACCAGATCTAGACTTATTTTGTTATGGGTACTGCTGCATCTCTCAAGAGATGTGGTCCGAAAACCCACCAAAAAATGTATTTTTTTTATTATTCATTTTTTTATATTCTTAAATATTAAAAAAAAATCACAATATCATTAAAAAATATTTCGTAAATCACTTATACGTAAAAAACAAAAAAATAATCTTTTGAGACACAATTTAGGACCCAAAGCATTTCCCTGTTGTTCTACTCATCTTTTGGAAATTGGAAATAAAATTAACGACTTGTATAATCTCTAGACTTTTACGCGGGTCGGCGACGTTCTAGTACTCATGACTATGTACGTACGTACGTAGAAGTACTCTTCAATAAACAAATCGCAGTTGATGATCAACTCTTCGTCCAGTCATGTTTTAATTCCTTAAATATCAACATACGACTTTGATTATCTAAGTCGCATGTTTGAAAGCTCATTTATTATCATTTGAGCTTCCAATTTTATTATTTGACTCGTATAGAGCACGAAAGTTTCAACCTGCATCCTAATCTTTTTTAAGTATTAATCACTAAAAGAAAAATGAACTTTTGCGACAATTGTAGTATTGTTAGAAATAAAATTGCAGTAATAAGTCATCAATTCTAGTGATTTTTATGTCGCTGCAGATCTTAGGAGATATTTAGCTCTACCCATCTGAACATCTGGTGCTTTTCTAGATTGATATGCATTTCTGCGAAGTTACTTCGAATTTCTCAAACCATTGATGTACTATAGACTATAGAGTGTTGGTCCATAGGGCTGGGAAATATGGGCTCCAGAATGGTGAATAATCTAACGAAGGCAGTATACAAAGTGGCCGTTCATGTCATGTAATGTATTTGTTTTTTTTTTTTTTAGTTCTTCATGACTTGCCAGGACAAAAATTAATCAGATTTCAATTTATTATTTCATTTGTTTTCCATTTTGAAATGAGAATGATTCACTCAATGCAAATTGAATTGATTTTGTATATGTGAAGGCCAATGAACTTGTAGTTCATAGCAGTTAAGCACTTTCAAATGTGATATTAGTTAACTTGGGATATTTAATTGTTTTTAGAAATTGTAATGTCTTAAAGAAGTTCTCTAACATGGGAGTTTCCACAAGAGAAACACCATTTGAAGTTGCATAAGCAAGTGATGTCTTAATTAATTATAATGTTGCCTTCTTCTCATGTGAGTTTCAACTTGGAAATCCATTTGCTCTCTTTCTCTCTCCAGAAAATCTATTCCATGCTATGAATATTAGAATGACCATTTTTTTTCAAGCTTGATGACAGAATTGGTGTTCATGACCCAATGGATCTTGAGTGAACTAGAAATATGGTGGGGAAAAGCAATTTTCCAATCATTTGTTATCATGATGCGTAAAAGTTGGTGCAATTGCTTATATTCTCACCTATTTATCTAACTTAATTCTAGGCACATTTTTCTTAAATTCTAGTATCTAATGTTTCTCATATCTAATAATTATACATCAAGAATTGAAATCTAGTACAACATGGCAAGGAACATAAATAAATATGTTGCGGCAAACAAAGTGTCAACTTATATTTAACTGTTAGATTAACGAAAATGTGATGTTTTACATTTCCTTGTACTTCGACAATTTTTTTTTCTGCTTTTTGTTTGTTTATACCATATTGTCTCTTTGGCGCACCCCAAAACGTATGGTTTTAGGATCTATCATTGAAGTGATTGAATCTATAAGCTGAAAAAACTCCATCATTTTAGTTTTTCATTGTTCATTTACTAATCTCTATTGTTGTAAAACAAAGTCTGCTCAATCTTTTCTCACCTTTTTTTCAATTACTTTATCGTTTGAGTTTAATGGACAATGTGTTTGTTGATGCTATGATTAATACTACGTTTTTCCTTTGACAGATAAGACATGGGAGAAGAGTTTAACCAACAGGTCAAGAGAAAAACTTGGTAAAATATTTCTTACCTTGCCTCATACATAACGAATTAAGTATGTGACTCTATCCTCTTCCTCTTATTAAATTTATTGGTGACTAGAGCTTCTCCTTGGAGGTTGAAAAGTATATTTTTCGTTGCAGGTATGTCTATGGGTCTTTTTTCTATAAGTTGCTTATTAGATGAATATAGTAAAAAATCTTGAATTGTGGTGAATTTTATATCGTTGAGGACGTTATAAATTACAGAACCACTTTGGAACGGTTGGTCTAGTTTCAGCCCTTTAATAGAGACCAACGAGAACATGATAGCTCGGCATTACATATAATAAAACTATGAAGATCACCGTATGTGATTTGTGAATGGGTATGCTAACGCAAAAATCAAGTAAGTGGGGCCAACACTACACCAATTCTAGAGAAAGAACAAAAGCAAAAGCTTCGATCCTCACTTTCTCTATTCCCATGGGCGAAGATCTACCTTTACCTTTACCATCAAACCCATGTCTCTCGTTCTCATCTTGCTTGTGATGTCGATCTTGACTCTTTGATTTTCCTCCTCTTTCTTTCTTTCTTTCTTTCCCACCTCACCTGTCAAATTGTACTCTCAGTATCTACCTAAGAGTTAGATCGTGATCAAGAACTAACACATCCCCACATCATTTTTATTTTTTACGATTTCGAACAAAAACTTGTAATACTGTTTTAATGGTTTGGGAGGTTGAATTTTTATTTTGGTTCTACAGTGAAGAAGAAAGCCCTTGGTAGTGAAGGGTTCTTGGAGATCATATCTGATAATATGTTGGGTAGCAGGGTTCTCAGAAATTGGAGGGTTTTTCAGAGAATGGGGGTGGTTGCTTAGGCAGTGCTTCTAGGACTGAGGGGGAGAATGATGGGATTGAAGTGAAAACTACAAGAGAATTGGTTTTTGGAGACAAAAAATTTAGTCTAAAGAAACCCAAATTTCATGCCTAGAAGTTTTTGGAGACGAAAAAGTTGTCTCTATTTTGTCTCCGAAAGACCGTCTCAAAAAATATTTGGAGATGAACTAATAACCATAATTGATCATTTTCGTTCGAACTAACACATTTTTCAAGTGACTTTTGTTCGGATATAAATTCTTCCCGTCCGAACAGACATTTTACTTTCAAAAATCTTCTGTTCGAATGGGGTTTTGAAAAATAACATTATTCGAAGAAATATTTTATTGTTCGAACGGACTTACAGAATGTATTTCTCAGATACCGTTCAAATGGGTCTATTTTTTATCAAATGGTTGCATAAATGGTAATTCACCATTCGAACGGGTTATTTACCGTCTGAACGGTATTGGTCAAACAGATCAAAATTTAATTAAAAAGAACATACTAATATTACACAAATAGTAATCATATATATATATATATATATCAATTGTTCAAATGTTTACGAACATCATAAATAAAGGCAATTAAAAAAATTAAATGAATTATGATTGTGGTGATGGAGGTGGCATAAAGTTTTAGGACATTATTGACTAGAATTGTTTACGAACATCATAAATAAAGGCAATTATAATTGTAACCTCTTTTCTAATCTTGCTT
This sequence comes from Carya cathayensis, assembly GCA_011037825.1. Classification (NCBI taxonomy): domain Eukaryota; kingdom Viridiplantae; phylum Streptophyta; class Magnoliopsida; order Fagales; family Juglandaceae; genus Carya; species Carya cathayensis. The sequence goes on from QGSO01000156.1 coordinate 689,380, forward strand.
CTAAATCTGTTGCTTGATCTAATCGAGTCAGCAACTATTTTTCTTTCGACCTCAATCGTTCTATCTCAAGTGGAACTTCCTTTAATTCCTTAGTCTTGTCGTCATTCGATTTGACTTTAGAAGATGATGATGATGTTGAGGATTACTTCACGCAACATTCTAAGCCCCTCAAATATCCAGAACGTGATCCAAGAACTTGAGAAAGGATTTGAGCATCGTTGACAGATGATTCATCAGATGGATCCGCACCAGTTTCCTTAAGAGATATCATCTTGTCCTATAAAAAAAAACATTAAAGTTAGTATAGGTAACAAAAATATCTTTAGACAATGAAATTAAAGAAACTTAAATTTACATAATTTGCCTCTGCCTCAGGATTGCTCCAAACACCATCATGATTTTTATGTGCTTTAACATACAATTGGATCAGATCATAGTCAACAGGACTTTCCTCTTGCTACAAAATGAAAATCTATATCAGAACTTAAATAAAAAAAAGTGTATATGTTAATATTTAATGGGGACTAGAGTAACTTACCATTTTTTTTTACAAGCGATGAAAAGATCGAGAACCCGCATGATGGTGTACCGTTAAATTTGATCTATTTGTTTTGTTCACTGTACTCTATTGCTAAAAAAAGTATTATAAGTACTATATGTTTAATACATTTATCATATATTACCAAAAAAAGATAGCAGCGAAATTACCTGATAAGCAGGATCTTCAAACATATCACAAACTTTCTCTCATTCGTTTGGTGGCATTGCTTGGAATGAACTTTGACGCGCCTCTGTCGTAGTACTGAACTTCTGATAGTGTGCATGGCATTGACCTTTGTACCTCCGAAATGCATTCGATATCAGTTCCTCAACCGTTAGTTGATCCTCTCACCAGCCAAAAGTTAGTTCAAACTCGTCTTTCAAAAAATTATAAACAATTAGTATAAATATCAAAGTTATTTAAATTAACATGTTATACAAAGTAGCTTATTAGCATGCAACAATTTTTGATGTGGTCTTTTACATCTTGGGAAACTTTAGCCTAGGAGGATGTAGTCATCGGTGCATACATACGAGTAAGGGTACCAACATAAGAAGCAAGCCAAGCTGTTGAATCCCTGGAGCCACCGGTGTGATCATCAGGTATATCAACTTTAATTTTACCCACTTTCCTTACTTTCTCTATGCATACACCCCTCGTAATGCCTCTAACTTAGCACTAGTTTACAATAGCTATATATACAATAATTAAAGTAAATGTTTTAATTAAATTATTTTATTTTAAAGATATATAGTGATAAAATATCTTATTTTGGTTCTGATAATGTTGGCTCACCATTGTTGGCAGGTGAACCACATAGGGAGTTAGTAATGGGTGGGGATGGCTCACGTGTTTTTTGAGTTTAGGAGGCATATCTGTTTGAAATTATAATAAATTAGTATTGGAACAAGATATACTATGGATTTTTATAAGAATTATACCTACACAAATATTTGTTTGAAAATAATTCAGTATTAGTTTTGTTGGACCAGTCGCTCTCATCCTTAGTAGACACTTCAATTGATTCATGTTCTTCCGACACATCACCTTCAATTACTTCGGGTTGAACATCTTCTCTATGCAATGGGACCATGTCATATTGGCTTAGATAAACAAATAGATTGATGCCTGATTCATTTTCTTGATATGTTTTTTCATGGTCTGGACTATCAACTTCTTCATATAGTTTGTCTGCCTCTAGAATATAATCATATACATTTCTTGGTGCAAACTTCTTGACTACCCGCCATGGATCTGTACTCCGGATCATCTAAATAAAAAACTTGATTTGCTTGGCAAGCGAGGATGAAAGGATCGTCCTCATACCATTTGCGATATGTATTGAAACTTACAAAATATTCATCGTTACGCACTCCCAACCTAGGATTTGAGACATCCCAACAATTAAATTTAAATAACCGGACCATATCTCCCCATACATACTTTAACGCAATAATATCTTCCACAATTCTGTAAAAATCAATATTATCATCCCCATGACTTCCTTCAACTACGACCCCACAATTTTGAATTTTCTTATATCGTTCTCTGTCTGTTGTGTGAAATTTACACACCAAACATCCTGAATATTGGATGACCCACTTAGACATGCCAAAGCATACACTTCTGGTGAGATTTCACCTGAATTTTCAGTATATTTCAATACAATCTACATTAATAAATATTATTCTAATTATATCAATATCAAATATAAATATGGTGACATTCAAGGTAACGAGTTCAAAGAAATTGTGCATGTTTTTTTTAGTAGTACTGTATGTTCAAACCACGAGGCAAATTCTTCTTCGTGCATCTTTTCTACGTTAGTCACACCATTAGTGCGAAGTAGTTGTATATGTTCGTTGCGTTTGTTAATGTGAACTATTAATTTGTATCAATACATACTATATTATTATAAATGCACTTAAAAATACTATTGATTTAGATGATCATCATTAACCTCAAATAGTGGTTAATCTCTTTGCAATTATTCAAGACATACCATCGAGCTCTTTTAAACTCTTACCCACATAGGTTATAGTCCCCTTATGCACCTATGAGACGTACTTTATAGGAAAACATGATAAATACAGATGAAACTCTCATTTGTTCACCTTCATGATTTCGATCCGATCTCGTAAATCTAGTATCAACCCCACAGAAATGCATTGAATAAAATGTATGCCACTCATTATCAATGTATGACTCTGCGATCGATTCTTCCGGACGAGCCTTATTCCCCACACATCGCTTAAGTTTTTCCAAAAACCGTTCAATAGGATACATCCATCTATACTGAACGGGGCCAACAACTAAAGCCTCACGAGGTAGGTGTACAACCAAATGAACCATTACGTCAAAGAATGAAGGCGGGTACCAACTCTCCAACTTGCACAATATCAATGTAATGTCAGCTTCCATTTTTAATAAGGCATCAACTTTCAACGTTCTACTGCAAATACTCTTGAAAAATCGCCCTAATTTTGTGAGAGCTGTACGAACATCTCGAGTAAGCTTTCCGAGCACACCAACTGGCAACAATCGCTGGAGAAATATATGGCAGTTATGACTTTTGAGACCAGTTATCTTCCAATCATGAGTTCGGACACATCTTGACATGTTCGAAACATAACCATCGGGTAATTTGATTTTCATGAACTAGTCAAAAAATTTCTTTCTCTCCTCACTTGAAAGTGTATACCATCCAAGGGGCATATAGGCTGATGACCCAATATCATGCAAATGTAACTCCGATCTTATCTCCAACTCTTTCAGACTAACACATGAGTTTTAATTGAATATGTATGCCATATAGATGATAGAATCCCAAACTGTCCACTTTGGACAATTCAAGAGTTGTACCCAAACATTCTTTAAGAGAATATTTGGCCACAACTCTTGAACGGGTCTAAGGTTTAATTGTATGTAAAAATAATTAGCAAATCCAGCAGCTCAGTAGTAAACATAACAATTGTTATAATCATATTCCAAATCACAAATACATTACAAAATTACATTACAAATCACTTTAATTAGAGTGCACAAAGAGTTTTAATTATACATTATAGTTTTTTAATTAAACATTTTATAAGTATATTTTAGGTATTAATAATTTTAATTAGAGTGCTTAAGGATTGTTAATTATACATTATAGTTTTTTAATAAAATATTTTATAAGTATATTTTAAGTATTAATCACTTTAATTAGAGTGCAAAAAGGGTTTGATTCTGTTCGAACAAATTAGCCAAATATTCGAACAGAATTCTGTTCAAGTAAGATTCCATTCGAGCTGGATAAATTTAATTCAAACGGGAATCAGATTGTTCGAACAGGACCAACCCAGAAACCAGTCACGAAATATAGCAAAAAACTTAACCACAAAACTCAATTTTCACATACATAATGGCATATTTCAATACAATACATTGCATATAAGATTACACAAACACACTTATACCTAAATATGATTATTAAATAAAACTTAGAAAAATATAAAAACTTACCTCAAATTTTTGCAATCTAATAAAAATATCAATCCACAATACCTATATATGCATAAAACACATTAAACCTCTATTCTCTCTCAAGAATAAATGCAATAAATATCAATAAATGTGTACTTGAAAATCGGAATGAAAAATAACAAATAAAAACACATTACCTATTGGTGCATCTCTTTTCTCTCTCAAGAATCTCTTCTCTCTCACTTGCATTGTTGCTCTCTCTCTCCACAACACTATATTAAAGTCGTCTGCCACACACACTCTCTCTCTCTCTCTCAAACTTCAATCCAAGTGAAAATGAAATGAAGGGACCGACTTAATAATATGTAAAGTTCCGTTCGAATGGATTTTTTAGCAGCGCGAACGCGAAAATAAAAAATTGTGAAGTTTTCCGACAAAATTTTCCCATTCGAACGGATAATATTTAGCATTATATAAGTATACATAATACATTATAGCAATATATAAATTATAGCAATATATAAGTATACATAATACACCCAATATTATTATTAGTATATATTAAAACTATATACACTATATAATACCAACTGTCACTAATAGTATAATACTAAGTTACTTATAAATCTATAATATTAAGTATCACTATAAGTATAATACTAAGTATCATAATAGTACAAATAGCATAAATATATGAAAACTAATAGTACTATAATACTTTATAATATATTCTAAGTACTTAGTATATTAGTAATTTACAATATAAGTATATTAAATATAAGTATACTAAGTATCACTATAGAATACACTTATAAGTATATTATATATATACTAGTTAAGTATATTTTACTATATACTATATATACTCATATAATGCATAATATATATACTATATTATATATACTAGTTACTTATAATATATATAGGATATATAATACTCTATACTATATACTATATATAGTTATCTAATATATATTATATATTTACTATATTATATATACTAGTTAAGAAACTTTATATTAATACTAATATTAGTATTATATACTAGTATTAGTAGTATAAAACATATTTTTTTCACCTGTTGTACTTATATATATTTTTTCTCATTATTATATATTTCATTTGAACTAATACCCTTACTGTTCGAACTAATACCCTTTCCATTCGAACGAAATGACATTATATAAGTCGCAATACAGTTTCTTCATGTCATTTCGTACTCCTCATTTGAACTAAAGGATCGTCTTCTCCGCCGTTTGCAGCCACAACGCCACCACCAACTTCGACCAAGTCCTCAAATCTCCAAGAACAAGGTCCTCATCTTGTCATTTACTTTGTTTTTTTTTTTTTTCAAAATAAACTTAGGTTTTGAGGGGGTCGGATTTTGAATCAATCCGACCCAATTTTGTTGTTTTGGGGCCAAGTGATGCAAAAGTAATCGGTAGAAATGATGGGGCTTCACTCCTAAATAATTTCTAGCGATTAAAACCAAGGATTATCAAGAATCATTAGTTTTAAAATTCGGGACTGAGTCGACTCACTCATGGTTGTTTGGCTCAATTTCGTTCGAACGGTTTTCTATCCCCGTTTGAATGGAATTTAAGGTCATTCGAACTAAAGATGTTGTCTGCCAGCGCTTATTCAAATGGATTGGAATTCATTCGCATAAGCAGTTGCCAAACACTCAGCAAACAACATTATATCCATTCAAACAGAATATATTTCGTTTGAATAAGTCTTTGAATGTGGTTGTTCCTGTTCGAATGAACATGATAACTAGTCTTCGAATAATATGTTCTATTCGAATGAATTATTTCAATTCATTTCAATATTTCAAACTTCTTCACTTTAATTAGATTACATAATTATTTTGTGGATCAATAGTATACAAATGTCAAGCAGTAGCAGGAAAAAACTTTCCCGACCCCCGATAGGCCAAAGTAGCGGAGTAGCTCCTTCTCAGTAGGCCATGAGGCCTATATTAGTTGAGCGGGAGATCATTCTGGATGACTTCCGCGATCTTACTTGGGAGGGACGAAGCATACATGACATCATCACTGATCGCGGATGGACACCGATCTGTCGGCAGAGGGGCACAGCATATCCTGAGATGGTCGGTGACTCTATGCTACAACTTAATAGTCTAGGAAGTGAGTATTATCTTCTCTCCCTGCGTTATTGCTAAGTTTCTTGATCTACGGCGGGAGCCCGGTGCATATCTTGCAGCGGCAGCGGCTACACCGAGAGTAGCGACTGCACCATCTAATGCGAACACACCATTTGTATTCTCATCGATAGCGCCAGGTGTAGAGACTGATGAGCTGGATGCTGGCTCGGATGATAGTGAGAGCGGGGATGAGGTACCTGATGATAGTCTCACAGACGATCAGGTTTGTGAGCTAGTGCGAGACCCTTCAGCTCCTCTATATGATGGTAGTAAAGTGATCTGACAGGCCTACTGTATAGCATTTTTCAGAATGTTTAATCTAATTGTCAGGTATAACATTGATCGGAAAAAATATGACTGATTTCGAGGTCGAGCGAGCTAGATTTTTGTTACGGATAGCACAAGGGGAGTCGATTGATTTGGTATTGTATTTCTTCCTCTGTAGTTGAACAGAGTCACGCTATTCGAGTGGAGGTTGTCTACCATTTGTACTGCTGATATCTAACCTCCTACTCCAATCGAAAGTTACAGTGACTTCGAGTTAGCAGAGGTCGCCATAGATAGAGCCCGTTAACAAGATCACATTCAACAAGAGCAAAGTTCACTTGCCGAAGACTTATACAGCACAGGATTTGCCTCTGCCTATTGATCCAACTTCTATTGCTGTTGCCAGTGTTGAGAGATAACCTGCTAGGGCTACTTTGGATGAGGTACGAGCTCTATTAGTGGAGCACTGCCAAATTATATAGCAGGAGTTCATTGATCCCATCATGAAAAAGTTTAAGGACTTAGATGGACGCTTATATACCTTACATGAGGATTTTGATTTACTTAACAAATAGATATTGTTAGTTATTATTTTACTTTTTTTATGTTGTATAGAACGTCTCACTCCTTTTAGGATGCAATTAATGTATAATTTTTATTTTTAGTGTTTGCTAGCCTCTTTATTGTTAATTATGTTTTCTTTTTATTATACTTAACGTTTACGATAATAGAAAAAATAACACTATCTTTAAAGTAATATTTATTTAACTAAAATATTTTAAAATTAATTACATAAAATTAATTTATGAATTCGTAAATATTTTAATTCATTGTAAATCATAATATATAATATATACACATTTTTATCCATTTTGAAAATGATAACAAATTAATAGGAAAAATATGTATTACTTTAATATTTTGGACCTGTTTAAAAATATATTATTACAATTAAATAATCCCGTTCAAATAAGGTAATAACTGTTCGAACATATTATATTGCATTCAAATAGGATTAATTATCTGTTCGAGCAAAATTTTATTAGTTTGAACGGTTTAGACTTTTGGAAACGATCTAATTCATCCTAGAATATCCAGTTTGAACGAATATGTATCCGTTCGAATGTATTTATAGAGTTAGTACTTTTAAAGATGAAATAAATTTCATCCCTAACAAATTTCATCCTTAAAAGTCAAATTTATTGTAGTGGAATATGAAGGAGGAGAAAATCTTAAGAGAAACAAGGGTCAATTCGATTGGTAATTCTTTGTCAAAAGTTGTAATGATGGAAATGTTAGGGAAGAGGGGGTGAAGAGAATGGTGGAGAGGGGGCTCGCTCCCACTAGGTTTGTTGTCTAGGCAGGTTGGGAGAGAATGGAGAGGGTAAGCATGCATGTGATCTAATGCAGTGGGACACATACAAGCGAAAGTGAGGATGCTACATGGAATTCATCTATTGGAGAGCTGTTATTTGGAGAAAATCAGAACGACCGATTATAAGATTAACTCTATAAATTATTATGAATTCTTATATTGAAGATGGAATGGAGATCAGAGGTGGTAAATCATTGATGTTGGCTTATGATTTGATATGTCTCCATGAAGATGGATTTCTTGGAATTGTAGTTATTGTTTTTTTTTGTTTAACTTGTTTTTGAATTGCTTTGGTCTATCCGGCCTTGAGTTTTAGGTTTGAAGCTTTAATGCATTTCTATTTTATGTTAGCTATGTCTACACTTGGTCGCCACAAAAACGTATTCGCTACACATCTCGCATGTCGCTAATATCTTTTTACGACGCCTATTGTCGTCACAATATACTTTTACCATTGCTAATCAACAACGAAATATAGACCTACTGCGACGATTGTTTTACACTATTGCAGTGGCAAATACTATATTTTCAATGGATGACACGCATTTCACCATTATTTACAACCAATATGCGGCAGTATAAATTCACTAAATAAGATCTATTGTGGTGAGAAAATCCTTTGATTATGTTGCCGCAAAAAGCCATTTATTTCGTAGTGTCTCTCACAGAAACTTTCTCACCCCTCAATCGATCTTCGTCAACCGCCCATGTGGGGAGCTCTCATGTAAGCAGAACACTCTCTTTCAAAGAAAACTCTTCAAATCAAATGAAAAAGTCAACCTCCCTACTATTGGTCTCGATCTAAACAGATGCAACAAGGATACTCGATGATTATTCATCAAGGTGACATAAATAATGTAAAATCCTCGTCAATCCAAAGATCTAGCTGAAAAAGACTTTTTTTTTTATTTTTTATTTTTTATCGGAGGACGGTATCTCCAGGCTTCATTGATAAACCCTGACTTTTGACGAAGGAATACCGTAGTTAATTGACTTTTTGAAAAAAACTTATTAAAACCTTATTATTAATCAATTACAAACCAATAAACTGAAAGACTTAAAAACCTCCAAAAACTACATACATTAAGAAATACGTAAATAATGAAAATCTAATTTATCTGTCCGAACCAGTCCTCTAAAATAAGTGGGAACCTATAAGATAGAACGCCAAACTTTATCAGTACCATACACCCCCAACCAATCGAATAGATGATGGATGGGATTGGAAAAGAAATAAAACGAAGAGATGATGGACGAAACCATAAAAAAAAAATGAAACTGTTTATTTGCTGTTAGTTATATATTTCCTCCCAAAATAGCTATTTCTTGTCAAAATGAGAATATTTTCGTTGTAAATAGCCATTCTCGTTAAAAATAGCTCGTTATAAATATTTATTTATTTTTTCTTTTATGTACAACACTAATCAATATCTAAACACCTCCACTAAAGAGGATGCATCTTGCTGCTTGGGCACGATGTACGTACATAATAACCATATATTCTATGTTGTGGAAAAAGTCTAAATGCATGCGTCATGTGCAGGTCCCCGCGGACCTCTCCTACATGGACTCGAAACGTACCATTTGGATTAAATAAAATGGTGCATTTCGATACACCTTACGAGCTGAATGGCATCCTCTCTATACAGTGCATTTCGCATTTTTGTGTTCTTCTCCCAGAGTGCTTTCTTCTTCTCCCACTTGGTTCCCCTTCTCCCCTTCGACTTCCCATTACAATACGAAACCCTAACCTTAACTGAGGATTTCTTTGAAGAGGACGTGCATTTTTGCTATTCTGTAAGGTGTCGGTTTGATTTGGTCCTAGGTAACTCACTACTCCATCTTAGTCCATTTTTGCAAGGGGTTGTTGTGTTTGACGATTTTTTTCATGGGTTTCGTTTTTCTATATTTTTCATTTTCCTTCCCTGCAAGGCATTGGTTCAATTTCATCCGAAGTACCTAAAGTTATTTTGAAACCAAGAGAGACGAAAGTGTAAAAAAAACGAAACCAATCGAATAGATGATGAACGAAATTGTAAAAGAAATAAAATTGATGATGGACGAAACTATAAAAAAATAAATAAATAAAAGCAAGAGAAAAATCAGTCCAAAACTCAACTTTTTCAAAATCAAGAGAGACGAAAACAAGAGAGAAAGGAAAAGTATGTGTTGCCCTTTCTTCTTCCTCCGTTTTGTTTTTTTTTTTTTTTTAAATAAATAAATGCTGCCACGTCAAAAGGAGTGCGCATACACCTAGCAGAACTGAGCGAGGATGGTGATCACTATATATTTCAAGCGTAGTACTGATCTTCATTTCACCCACACAACATTAATGTCCAAGTAAGTACCAAAGCCGGCCAGATCAGATTATCAAGAATTTATTCCGTTATAAAAAAAAAGTTGCTAGGGAACCATTTTTCACATATATAATTATTAGTTATTAAAAAATAAGTGGAAATCTGGACGCATGCTATATATCTACAAGAGATCAGACTAGTACTTGCTGACAATACAAGAAAAGCGGGTTGAAAATAGTCTTTTTAGTCACTAAATTTTGATCACAAAAATTTGTTTCTCTTGTAGTGTGAAATTGAGACATTAAATATTGAAGGGTTTTATTAATCAAAATGACTTAATAATTACCTATAGAAATATCATTAACGTACTTAATTTTATCAATGTAGCTTTGAAATGGGGAGCTGGCAGATCGATCTCATCATGATCAGAGTGATCAGCCGTGAAATCCTTGGTCTTAATTAATTTGCACCCGCCATGACCTTCAACTACTTATTTTTATTTTTTTATTATTATATATATATATATATATTAGTGGAGGATATTTAATTATTTTATTTTATCTTAATTACTAGTATCTTCATTAATTACCTCTTCATTATTAGGGTCTAAATATGATATACAGCTAGCGCCCAATTCCTAACAATATAGTTCGAATTACTTAATGTGTTTGACATCATCGAATGGATCGGTCGAGTAAGAATTTGGGAGTATTCACAATCTGGTTCTCATGATAGATTTTGTAGATCTTCAAAAGACTTATAAAAGCATTCATGACTTCGATCTCTCAGTCTTATATATACATGACTTCAATCCATGTACAGAGATTATAAATTTATTGAATTATTCTTAAAACACAATGAATATATCAGCAAATTCTGCAATCCTAAGTACTCCATACGGCACAAAATAATATTTGACCTATCCTGAATAAGAAGATCAAAATAATTATGGTTCAGCGTCTAAATTAGAAGAAGTTATGCTAGTACTATCTATGCATGAAGTGTGTCATGTAGTACTACTACTTGAGGTAGAACCAGAAATATCCCATTCTTCGTACATTTCAGTTTTGACATATTCGTTCTCATCACACTTTTGTTGAAAGTTAGAAGCTTTCCCCGAAGTTTTAATTGCCTCTAACTCCATTGCGACTTCTTTCATCGTAGGCCGTTTCTTTCCGGTCAAGTTCAAACACCTTTTAACAAGGTTTGCAACTGCAACAATCTCTTCTTTCTCGACTTCCTTCAAAATTTGATTGTCGAGAATATCAAAAAATTGGTTCCCTTCAATGGAGCAAAGAAAATATGTGGCTCAACTTTTGATTTTTGGTGTCCTTGTTGAAGATATGGCTTCTTCACTTGTTAAGAGCTCAGCAAGAACAACACCAAAACTATAAACGTCGCTTTTTTCTGTAAATTGGCTTGTCTGGAAATATTCTGGATCCAAGTATCCAAAAGTACCTTGAACTTTTGTAGTCAGGTGAGTTTGATCTACAGTAATGGATCGTGAAGTTCCAAAGTCGACTACTTTCGCTCTGTACTTATCATCTAAGAGTATATTTGTGGACTTAATATCCCGATGATAAATAGGAGATGGAGCTTCTGAGTGTAGGTAAGAGAGAGCTCCAGCAACTTCCTTGGCAACTCTTAAGCGCATTTCCCATGTTAATGAAAGCTCTTCCTTTTGGTCGCTGAGATATTGCAAAAGAGTTCCATTAGGAATGAATTCATAAACTAGTAGAGGAACTTCTGTTTCCAAACAACAACCAAGCAGCTTAACTATATTCCTGTGGTTAATCTGTGAAAGAATGACAACTTCATTAATGAATTCTTCTAGTTTTCCTTCATCAATTATCTTGGACTTTTTTATTGCAACAATTCTTCCATCCGTCAACATGCCTTTGTAAACAGTTCCTTGTCCTCCTTGGCCAAGTATTCTATTTGCATTAAAATGATCGGTGGCCTTCTCCAAATCTTTTGAACTAAACAATTTGTTGCTTCCAAGATTCCCTTCACTTGAATACAATTGTTTTTGTAACAGTAGTCCACCATTTCGTTTGAAGAACTTCTCCCTCTGTTTAATCGTCTTCTTTTTCTTTACAACTTTGTATGACCACCATCCGCCTATAAGCATAACTAATACTCCAAGGCTCGTGCTAATTCCTGCTCAATTAAATGAAATTGGAAAGAAATCACAACTCAAGCAACTCAAAAGCCATTAATAACTTTTACTCCTTGCAATAGTAAATTAGATAAAGTAGCAGACAACTTCTTTGAGTGTTTGAAAGCAAAGTATTTTAGCAGCACTCCAAGAGCTTGCAGATACACTAGAAACGAGCTAGCTATATATTGACAAAGGAAAGTACGTAGATAAAAGACTAAACAAAAAGGCCAGTTATATTTAAAGCATATCAATGTTGACAGTCAGTTCATGGCATATGAATTTTCCTTGGAATATTTTTATTGATAAACTTTGTTATTGATTGCAGATGATCAGGTGTACATGCAAGAAGATATGCTCTACGTATAAAAGCCATCAGTGGGGATATACTTAATTCGAAGATCAACATCAGATCATGAGCACTTTGGAGACGGGGAATTAAAGAATGGAATCATTCAACAGTGCACGAAGTAGTGTATTCTATATTTATATATACATACACTTTCTGTCATTAAACTAATTAAGTGGTCATTCATGAAAGGAAATCTAATATATATTTTTAGACGTATTTTCTGAAAACTTAATTAAATCATGGTTTCTTTACAAGGGATAATTAACTGCAAACTAATTCTTTAGCAAAATCCGAATTAATAGTATGTAAAGTCATGAAAATAAGATATCCGGACGTACGTAGTTCGTGAGCAATATTATGCATGCAATGAATGAACCCAAGGAAAAAAAAAAAAAGCACTATACTATAAATAATTAAGTAGACATACCGATAATAATGGAAAACCTGGTATCCTTAGCTTGGATACAGAGGTAAGAGCCATCAGTATTTACACATGAACGAGTATGACCACAATTGTTGAGCGTTTGGTCTGCGCACTCGTCAATATCTGGCATTATAATGCATAATAATTAAACAAATGAAAATAACATATACGAGGAAGATGCAAACTCTGGAAGAGATGTTTTCGCGAGCTTCCAAATACTCATGCGTGTTGACTCTTTCAACGTTTCAACTTCCATGCTACCCGGTTTTCTACTTGCCTTGTTAAAAAAATATCGTGAGACCCTTAATTTGCACTACTTTACGTACAGCTTAGACTATATATCAACATATAGCTAAGGACGAATGAAAAATAGTTGAAAATAGAGCACATTAATCTTGATCCTCGAGTCTTTTTTTTATAAGAATCATAACTTCCATTAATAAAAGGAGATTACAGATATCTTGATCATCCTCGAGTCTTAATAGATTGTACAAGATTCAACTTTTTGGTCATTTTGAGAAGGAAATTATTTGTGTAAGCTCAAGGCGTGGAAATCCTTTGGAAAAAAAGAAAAAGAAAAAGAAAAATCCATTTGAAAAATCTTTTTTTTTTTTTTTTTTTTTTTATGGTGGGTTCTACATTTTTCAAATATCCTAAACCTAGTATTACTCGAATTAGTTACGTACCTTGACATCCTTCATGACCAGGAAGATAGGGGTTTCCTTTAAAGCCGGACATGCAAGAACATTTAAAGGTAGAGCTACCCTGAAAAGTGGGATTATCTCGATCTGTTTTACAAAGTCGAGAGGTGGATCCATCATATGCCTTTGCAATCCCCCATTTCAATACCACTGGAACTGACATATTTTGGGTTGGAGTTGTGAAATGACTCAGGAACCACAAATAGTCTACCAAGAATCCATATTTGCATCCTTCAATGGTATTGTATGGAGTAATTGGTCGCTCTATCTTCGTGATAAAAGCAACAAAATTTGAAGGGATTGTGATTGTGCAGCAATCGGTACGGTTGCCGCAGCTGCTTGTACTATTTAATATTAATCCACTTTGGCTACTACAAAGGGACTTGCACCCACCATATGAAACTGAGCCATCTGGGGACCATATTGAGGTAGTGAAGTCGCAGTCGCAAGTCATGGGCATCGTAATGAATTTGTTGATGCGGTCCGAGAAAACGAAAGGGCTTTCTACTAACTCTGAATGATTGCCTGTGCTCTTGAAGTTGTCACACTTCGAAAATATCGGATACTGGACGCGAACTGTAGCTTCTGCAAGTTGAATGTCCAGCACTTCCAGGTTGAACCTTTTCAAGAATGGTTTGGGAGGGCCTGAGCCCGAGGAGGAGGAGGAGGAGGAGTCAGTATTATTAATAATACAGACAACTTCAAACCAATGGTCAGCGTAGCAACCAGCTCCTATTCCAAAAGGGTATGGAATAATAACATTATTCCCACAGTCTGCTTGACATGATGAGTTAATAATATTGCTTGTTACGTTAACGTCGACATTCCTTGCTCCTGTGAATATTGGAGTACTCATCAAACACAGCAACAAAATGATCATCTGGAACATGATCACCCTTTTCATGATTTCCATCGTTCGACCGATCGGATCCGATCTCTCTCTCTCTCTCTAGAGTATAGATATATACGATGAGGTAGGATGATATTGATGATGAATGGGAGCATGCAAGGAGTGTTAATAAGCAGCAAATTAGCCCAAGACCGAGTTTTTATATATAGTGGGATTAATCTATCTGTCAATTCTAATACATGCAGATATTTTCTATATATGCAAGGAGCCTAGGAATTCAGATCGAGAAGATCGAAGTTCTAACGTATGGAATTTTAGTTGTTTTGACGACGTCTAGCGCAGCCTTTATTGATCGTCTAGACGTTCCATTACAATGTGGCTGAAAATCTGCAAATATCGTACGTACGTAGTCAAGACGTTTAGGTTCGACTTGCATGGCTAGTTGCAAGCTCGATTGGTGGTCCAGATTCTGACACGCTTGCATCTTTTGCAATCCATCAAATCTCGCTAGTCATTTGAACTCATGATCATGATCCACGGTTATTTTGTTCGACTCACATCTTTTGAAAATTGGAAAAAAATTAAGTACTACTTGTAATCTCCAGACTTTTACACGGCGGGTCAGTGACGTTCTACTACGTACGTACTCATGACTACTACGTTATACGTAAGTAAAAGTCTCCATGAATTAACAAGCTGCAGTTGATGATCAAGTCTTCGTCGAGTCATGTTTTAATTCCCTAAATATCAACGTACGACTTTGATTATCTAAATGTTTGAAAGCTCATTAATTATATTTATCTGAGATTGATCAAATATTATTCTTTGACTCATATTGTGCACGAAAGTTTCAACCTGCATCCTAATCTTTTTCAACTTCTCCATCCATTTCCTAATTTTGACTTCTTCTTTTTCACTATCTCATATTTACCAATGATCCTACGTACGAGAACTTATTTGCTAGGATATATATATATTTGCTAGGATATATATACACACACAAGATGCAGATTTGATTTTTGGACGTTTTAAATAAGAGGAAATTGTTTTTAATATATATCAACAAGCCAAATAATAATTTTCTTCAAGATAATCACAGGGATATATGAGTTTCCACCTTTCCTGCACCCACTTGTGATATATATTACTGAAATAGTTTTTTTATTCATCATGCCCACGTGTAGGTGTACACCATAATATATATATATATATATATATATATATATATATATATATATATATATATATACACACACACAAGCCTGTAAAAATAAAAAAACACAAAGACGAAAAAATAAAAATAGGTGTGTGGTGTAGGGATGATGAGTAGAATTATTCTTAGTAAAAAATTGATGAGTGCACGAAAGTGTAATTTAAATATCATATTATTGGATTAAAATATTAAAATATGAATAGAAATAATGAGATATAATTTATATTATTGAATTTAATATCTCTTCACATTTAAATATATTTGAGCATGATAATTTTATAATATTTTGCATCTCAAATATTGCATTATTAGTTGATGAAAAATAATTTACAATTGGAATTTTTATTTTATTTTTTATTTTTATCTCATATAGATGAATCACTTTGGGTTAAACTTCCAAGGCCCCAACTTCAATTCAAATAAGCTGGCCACGCAACACTAGAAGGGACTTGATTTTAATCAAATAGTCTAGAGGTTTGAAAGAAAGAAAGGCGTGCGGGACCCATCACCAAGCATTATCATTTATCAATAAGCTTTCCGTATAGAAAGGGGCAGTTTTGTCTAGGGAGTACTACTTTTTGGGGTTTTACCGAAGAGGTCATATTTTTCAAGTAGGGCTGGACGGCAGTTGATTAGAGAGATTGAAAAGAAAGTTTTGTTCGGCTGGGGAAGAAGGAGCGCCGTGGACGAGACGCAGGAGTACTGAAGAACGAAAATCATGGCAGCCGTTTATTTAGTCTTTTCTGGATATTTTTGTTATCTATTATATTTATAATAACTAAATTTTTAAGTAGGGTTAGAGATAAACTTATACATTATATAATATTTTTAATTTATTTTTAATTTATATATTTAATTTTTAATTAATAAAACTCTTTTGTTTTATCATTCTCAATTCATTGATCTTAATGTTTTCTTCTCCAAATAATCATAGAATTTATTCTATTTATGAATTCAGTCATACTTTTTCTATTCATGAATAGATTGATTCTTTGATTATGTTTGGATCAATTATTTATCTATATTGATTTAGTTCTTTACTACAATATCGCTTCCTGAGTATATTGTTGTCGTTGGATTTTCTCGATAGGGATAATAATTTACGTATTTAAAAGTGGTGAATAATTTTTCAAAGGGTTACATTTGGTTTAATTTTTGTTTATAAATCTATACCTTCCGATTGAGAATTTCGAGAATTGAATTCCCAATTGAGTTTTTCAATGAATTAAGAGTAATTAAAATACCAGATTTGTGCAAGAGATTCCTGACGCTCTACTGTTCTTCAAATTTGAATACTTCTTCCGTTAGTAACTTTGCTTCACTTTAATTTGTATTTAAAATTAATTTTTATTCTCCATTAATCATTTAATATTTTTCTTCAATTTCTTTGTTCATTCTACTATTCTTTTAATTTGTCTGTCTATGGAATCGACATCTCAAAACTGTGCTATAACTACCGCATTATTCTTTGGGGATAATCAAATTTTGGCGCCGTTGCTGGGGAGATGGTAGAAAAATTGTTAGATAGTTTTTCTTTTCAACACTTTGTAAAAGCAGTTACTTCGTTCTCTCTTTTAGCTTGCTGCATCTTTATTTTATTTTTATTTTTTTTGCTTTATTTTTTTTAGTGTTGCGTTTTTCTCTATCTTGCATGCACAGGTATAGAGACGACTTAGGTTGCTTTGCTTGTAGACCTGTGTTAGAATCAGAGTCAGAGTCTAATTTTTCTAATCATTTGTTTAATAATTCTTCTAATTTTAAGGAAATGAGTGAACATAGAGATCAACCCACTAGGATCCTTCAGAATTACTTCCACCCTACACACACAACCAAACCATCATGCATTATGTTTCCAGCTAATACTCGCCAATTGGATTTTAAAACAGGGATGATACAGTTACTTCCTACAGTTTGGAAAATAAAAATTCATATGTGCACATTAGAGAGTTTGATGAAGTAGTTGCGACGTTTCATAGTCAAAATGCAACTGATTACATTGTGAGACTTAAGTTTTTTCCTTTTTCTTTGAATGATAGATCTAAGAGTTGGTTATACTCAATGAGACCACGATCTATTGGGTCATGTAATGAGATGACTCAGGTTTTCTTTAATAAATACTTTCCCCAACATAAGACCAACACTTTAAAAATGCAAGTCTCCACCTTTACACAAAAGGACAGTGAGACTTTGT
Source organism: Carya cathayensis (assembly GCA_011037825.1). NCBI lineage: Eukaryota > Viridiplantae > Streptophyta > Magnoliopsida > Fagales > Juglandaceae > Carya > Carya cathayensis. The sequence goes on from QGSO01000156.1 coordinate 707,381, forward strand.
ATCAGTCTTAGGAGAGATTTAAGGAGTTGTTGAATATATGTCCTCACCATGGGTATGAGAACTGGTGCTTAGTGATCTATTTTTATGAGGGACTTACACCTAGAGAGCGCCAATTTGTGGAGATAATGTGTAATGGTGAGTTCTTACAGAAAGATCCTGATGAGGCCATAGAATATCTCAATGAGCTTGCTGAAAAAGCTCACAGTTGGATTGGACCTAGTGCTACTAAAAACACAAATAGGTCATGACATATAGGAAACCCAAATGGTGGTGGAATTTACCACCTTAGGGAAAAGGATAACCTAAAGGCTAAAGTTGAGATGCTAACTAGGGAGTTAGAGATGTTAAAGAATAAAGACTTAAAACCAACACACATGGCTAATCATGCAAAGTCTTTTGGACCATGTTTTGTGTGTGGTGGGGTAGATCACCTTACCCAAGAGTGTCCCGGCCACATTTGCTGAAATGAGAGGGATGTATGAAGAATAATATAATGCCTTAGGTATGTACAAGAAACCTTTTACACCTTTCTCTAATACCTATAATCTGGGGTGGCATAATCACTCTAATTTTAGCTGGAAGTCTGAAAACTAGCCGCCTACACAACCCCCTAGATCATATCCTGCACCATATCATGCACCTTCATCTTCTATGGGTCTTTTAGAAGACACTTTGCATGCTTTTATTGAGGCATAGAGTAAGACTAACCAAAAGTTTGAATCTTTGATTACGCAGGTTGTTGAAGAAAATAAAGAGATAACGAGTCATATGTCCAAATTAATGAGCTCCTTGAGTGTGAATGAGCAAGGTAAATTCCCTTCTCAAGCTCAGTCTACACCCCATGGTCAACACATGGCACAAGAGAATTTGAAGGATGTAAATGTCATCATGACACGAAGTGGTAAGTCATTACACATCCCCACAATGAACAAATCAGAGGATGTGGAAGAGGATCAAAGCAATAGTGGTGCCGAGCTGCCCAAAGAAGCTAAGGTAATAAAGAGCCTAATTAAGGTACCATTTCCTCAAATTTTAAAACTAAATAAGCGAACTTTGGATCCTAACAATGAAATCATGGAGAACCTCCAGCAAGTAAAAACTAACCTCCTTATTTTTCATGTTATTAAACAAGTTCCTACTTATGCAAAAGTTATTAAAAATTTGTGTACAGTTAAGAGCAAGCACCATGTGAAGAAAACAGCATTCCTGATAAAGCAAGATAGTGCTCTAATTGAGCAATGGATTCCTTCCAAGTACAAGGGTCCTGGTTGTCCAACCATTGCATGTAGCATTAGAAGTCATGAGTTTGGGTAAGTTTTGCTAGATTTAGGAGCTAGCGTGAATCTAATGCCATATTCTATTTATTTGCAGTTGGGGTTGGGAGAAATCAAACCAACCACTGTGATATTGCAATTGGCTGACTATTCAGTCAAAGTACCCTTGGGTGTGGTAGAGGATGTTCTAATTCAAATTGACAAATTTTATTATCTTGTTGATTTCCTAATCCCTGACACTAACTATGTTGTTGATACTACTTCTAAAATTTCTTTGATTTTAGGTAGCATTTCCTTGCCACTACTAATGCTCTTATTACTTGTAGGAATGGGCTTATGAAGCTATATTTTGAAAACATGACTCTTGAGGTGAATATCTTCCATATTTCAAAACAGCCAGAAGATGATGACGAGAGCCACCAGACATACATGATTGACTCACTCATGGATATGGGAGTTTCTATAGCTCATGATTTTGATCCTCTTGAGGATTTTCTTGTCAATTCTGAGTTTGATTCTATCAATGATTCATCTGATGTAGTTGATATTTTTGTTATTTTTTATAGAACTCAAGATTATGGCACTCGAGCAAGGCAACCAAAGTTTGAGGAGTTGCCTGAGAAAGGTGAAAAACAAATTCCTTCAAGTATGGAAGCACCCAAAGTTGGATTGAAGCCTGTGCCTAAGGGTTTAAAGCATGCTTTCCTTGGTCCAGGTGATACTTTTACAGTTATTATCTCATCTGAATTGTCTGAGTCTTAAGGTAAGAAATTAATTTGGACCCTAAGTGAGCATAAGTCAGCCGTAGGTTGGAGCATTGCTGATATAAAAGGTGTTAGTCCCCTAGTCTGTTCTCATAAAATTAAATTGGAGGAAGGAACTAGCCCTCGTAGAGACAGCCAACGTAGGCTTAATCCCACTATGAAAGAAGTGGTGAAGAATGAAGTGTTGAAACTATTAGATGCTGTAATCATATATCATATTACTGATAGTAAATGGGTAAGTCCTATGCAGGTTGTTTATAAAAAGACAGGTGTTACTGTGGTGAAAAATGATCTAGGAGAGTTAGCCCCTACAAAACTTGTGACTGAGTGGCGGATGTGTATTGATTACAGAAAATTGAATGTTTCCACCTGGAAAGACCATTTTCCTCTTCCTTTTATTGATCAAATTCTTGAGCGTGTAGCTGGTCATCCTTTTTATTGTTTTTTGGATAGTTATTCTGGTTATTATCAAATTGAAATTGCATAAGAAGACCAGGATAAAACCATTTTCACTTGTCCTTTTAGTACTTATGCTTTTCGTAGAATGCCATTTGGATTGTGTAATGCACATGCTACTTTTCAACGTTGCATGATAAGCATTTTTAGTGACATGGTTGAAAAGTGAATGGAAATTTTTATGGATGACTTGACTATTTTTGGATCTTCTTTTGATGCATGCTTATTGAATTTAGAGAGAGGGTTGACTCGTTGTGAGGAGAAGGAATTGGTTTTGAATTGAAAAAAATGCCACTTTACAGTACCTTTAGATATTGTCTTAGGCATATTATTTCTTCTAGGGGGATAGAGGTTGATCAATCTAAGATTGAATTAATCTCTAAGTTGTCTACACCTGGGACAGTGAAGGATGTGATATCCTTTTTTGGTCATGCGGGCTTTTATACGAGGTTCATACAGGATGTTTTCACCATATCTAGACCACTAAGTGACCTCCTAGCTAAAGATGCCCCATTTGAGTGGACATAAGCTTGTCAAGAGGCCTTTAAAACGCTAATTGGCAAGCTTACCTCAACACTTATAATGCAGCCATCTGATTGGAATTTACCTTTTGAGATCATGTGTGATGCTAGTGACTTTGCTTTAGGTGTTGTTCTTGGATAGCAAAGGGAGGGAAAGCCTTTTGTCATTTACTATGCTAGTAGAATTCTATATAGTACTCAAATGAATTACTCCACCACTGAAAAAGAGTTACTAGTTGTAGTGTTAGCTTTGGAAAAGTTTCATGATTACTTGATTGGCTCTCCTATTATTATTTTCACAGATGCCCTTAAGTACCTTCTTATAAAGAAGAATGCTAAGTCGTAATTAATAAGGTGGATTTTACTTTTGCAAGAATTTTACATCACCATCAAAGACAAGAAATGAGTGAGGAACGTAGTGGCTAACCATCTCTCGAGGCTTACATTTAAGGACACCTCTGACCACCTGCCAATCAAGGATGATTTTCCCGATGAACATTTACTTTCTATTACTTCTCTACCATAGTTTGCTCATATTGTGAATTATTTGGTTGCAAGTGAGATATCGGTGGATTGGAGCACTCAGGATAAGAGGAAGTTCATGACTGAGGTATGTAATTTCTATTGGGATTACCCTTTTCTTTCCAAATATTGTCCTGACCAAATTTTAAGGCATTACATTCCTTATGAAGAGATTGCTAATGTCTTAGAATTTTGTCACTCCCAAGCTTGTGAAGACCACTTTTTAATGAAGAAAACTGCTACAAAAATTCTGCAGTGTGAAATTTATTGGCCCACCATATTGAAGGATGCAAATATCTATTGTCGCTCAATTGAGAAGTGTCAAAAGTTGGGAGTTATGTCATGTCGTAATATGATGCCTTTAAACCTAATTTTAGTGATTGAAATTTTTTATTATTGGAGCATTGATTTTATGGGACCATTTTCTCATTCTTTTGGATATCAATATATTATTGTGGCAGTAGATTATGTGTCAAAATGGGTAGAGGCAGCAGCTTGCAGGAGCAATGATAATAGGACAGTAACTAAATTTCTCAAAGAGAATGTGTTATCTCGATTTGATACACCACGTGCTATCATTAGTGATCGGGGTACACATTTTTGCAACCGTTCTTTTGTAGCTTTTATAAAAAAAAAATATGGGGTGGTACATAACATCTCTACTGCCTACCACCCCCAGACAAGTGAACAGATAGAACTTGCAAACAGGGAAATTAAGCAAAATTTAGAAAAAATGGTCAACCCGAATCTTAAAGATTGGTCTTTAAGACTAGTTGATGTGCTTTGGGCCTCCCGAACGGCTTTCAAAACTCCCTTAGGCATGCCACCTTATAGGCTTTTTTTTGGAAAGCCTTGCCACTTACCTGTGGAGCTCTGACATGGGAGAAGCAGGTAAGCTTAGAAAATTTCAATTGACTGAGTTAGAGGAGTTGAGAAATGATACTTATGAGAACTTTAGAATCTATAAGATTAAAATGAAATCATTTCATGATAAAAATATTTTGAGAAAAAAGTTTAAGCCTAATGATCGAGTGTTCTTATATGATTCTAGACTCCATAAGCACCCAGGAAAACTTCGGTCTAGGTGGACTGGCCCTTTTGTAATGAAGAATATTTTTATAAATGGGGCTGTAAAAATAAAAGATTCTAAGGATGGTTGGATCTTTAAAGTAAATGGTAAATGCCTTAAAGTTTTAATTGATAGGCAAGTTCCGAAAGTGGAAGACATTCCACTTGTGGATTCGGTCTATCAACCTTGACCACACCACCCAGGTATGTTTTTCTTTATTCGTTTAATTTTGTTTTGTTTTATTTTTATTTTCTCTTATTTTCTTTCTTTTTCTTTTTGTTTGATGTTGTTTTCTTTGTCTTTGTTTGTAGGTTGTTTTCTTTAGCGAGCTACCCACGTCACTCATTAGGTGTATTCTACCATTGAGGACAATGTTTCATTTAAGTTGGGGGGTGATGGTGTAAATTCAATATTTAAGATGCTTGTTGGAACTCTGTAGCATATTTTCATGTGTCAATTTTTTTTTGAATTTGCATCACACGTGCATCCCTTTCATATGTGTACTCATTCTTATTCATAACCATTTTCATGAATTCACCCAACCCACCATAATCATTTTTGTTGAAGTATTTACAAAACCCTTAATGCACTCATCCAAGTTTTGTGGTAAGATGGTGGTTTGACTCATATAGCTAGAGAATTCTTTTGCTTAAGTATTCATGTGAGTTTGGAGAAGATTGAGAGCCTACAAATGCAGTAAATTGTTATAAGCGTTCATTGATCTATTGAATTTGGCATTACTTTTGAGCATATCATTACATGGTTTGTGGTAAGATGGTGGATATACTTGGGATATGACAAATGTCAACTTAGGATCAATGTTTGAGCCTTTAAAGCTAACCATGTCCATCATTGACCCCTAGTAGCCAACTTTGAGCCAATAAACACATGTAGCTTTTTCTTTTCATATGCCCATATCATTCATACCTCTCCATATTGGAGTATAACCTATACACTAATTTTTTTACCATTTTTACTTCTAAGTCTATACTAGGTGTGGAATTTGCTTTTTTTATTTTATTTTGTTTTATCATTTTCAATTAAAAAAAAAAGAAGAAAAACAGAGAAGAGTACAAGTTGCAAGGTGTTCAAATGAGTGAGCTTAAATAAATAAATAAAAATAAAGGTTGGGTAGAAATGGCAAGAATATCAAAGTGGCATGTGTTTGTCCATCAAATTGTTAAAAAAAAGAGAAGAAGAAGGAGCAGGAAAAGCATTATTATTCGATGATCTGAAAAGTTTGAGAGTATATCAAGTGAGAAGTGTGGTCTACTTAGATATTTAATAAAATTCCCTTTGTATGTACTTGAAAGTTTTTTAATCATTTTGATCCATTTTTTTTCATATAGTCCCGAACCCAAGTCACGTTACAATCTTTTGTGTTGACCGTTCTGATCCTAAGTAAGCTTTTGGACAGACTGGTGGAAGTCTCATTTGTTAGTATTACTATTATAAGATCAATGTTTGCTTGTTGCTTGTACATAATTACCTAATTTCCTAACTATGAGAATGTGTATACACCCATTGCCAACTCCATAGAGAAAATCCTCACACGAAACACTTTTATACCCGTGAATTATGGAGTTGAACCTTTCACTTGAGATGTTCTTGATGTTGCATGTGTCAGGGCTTCTGGTTAGATGAATATGGTTTGGAACACACACACTCTGTAGATGACTATAGGTGGATTGCTTGTGGTAGGGTTATTTAATTCTTAAAATTGCTTTGATATGTGAATCTAAAAAGTGTGAATTTGGTGACCTTTATGTGTGATTTTCTTTAATCTCATTTGTTATTTTAGCATGAAAATTAGTAGGAACTAACAATGAGTAAGTTGGGAGTGTGATGAATGCGTAAAAGTGTACTCTAAATACCTTATTATTAGATTAAAATGTTAAAATGTGAATATAAATAATGAGATATAATTTATATTATTGAATTTAATATCTATTCATACTGAGATATATTTTAGCATGATTTTATAATATTTTGCATCTCAAATATTGCATTATTAGTTGGTGAGAAATAATTTACAATTGGTTTTTTTTTTTCTTTTATCTCATATAAATGAAACACTTTAGGTTGCACTTACATGGGTCTAACTTCAATTCAAATAATCTGGCCACGTAACTCTAGAAGGGATCTGATTTTAATCAAATACTTTGGAGGTTTGAAAGAAAGAAAGGCACGCGCGACCCATCACCAAGCATTATCATTTATTTTGCTTTTGGAATATAAAATTAAAGGGGCAGTTTTGTCTTACTATGGAGTACTACTTTAGAAGCTTTTGTGCTGCAAAAGGACTGATAAAAAAGGCTCCATATGGCATATTGGTGATGGTCAAAACACCAAAATATGGAATGATAGGTGGTTGCCACAACCTACGAGCTATAAGGTCCAATCACCAGTACATATTCTGCAGGAGGATGATAAAGTGGCAAGCCTCATACATAATGAAACTAAGCAATGGGACGGAGGTTTGATTACAGAAGTTTTTGGCTCTGATTTAGATGCAGTGATCCAAAGAATTCCCATAAGCTCATCTGGTGCCATGGATAAACTAATATGGTTAGGCTCCAAAGATGGCTCTTTCATTGTTAAGAGTGGCTATCATTTTCAGAAAGAGTATTTCGAACAGCTTAAGGGACAATCTTCTAGAGGTTTGCTAAGGCAGAGGGACTGGACTGGTTTGTGGAACTTGCAGGTCCCTAATGCTACCAAAACCTTCATGTGGCGAGCATGCTTAGAAGCTCTTCCTACAAAACTCAACCTATTCAAGAAAAGGATTGTGGATTCTCCTATCTATCCTATCTGTTGCTTGGAAGAGGAAACCACCACTCATGCTCTTTGGAACTGCAGCTCTGCCATGGATGTTTGGAGTCAAGGCCATATAATATTCCAAAAAAGTTATTTAAGGGTAGACAGTTTCAAGGAACTATACGAGTGCCTCAGCAAACAGTGTGTTCAACCTTTAATGGATTTGTTTTCAGTCATTGCCAGGAACATATGGTTTAGAAGGAATAAATTGATTTTTGAGGGATCCTTCATGCATCCCAATCTGGCGTTGAAACAAGCCTCTCTATCTCTTGCAACTTATAAGGAGGCCCAAGGCAATAGGAAAGCTACACCTCATGAATCTCTTACTCATGCTTCTGAATGGTCCCCACCTTCTTCAGATTCCATTAAAATTAACTGGGATGCTGTTGTGGATGTGTCCCAAGCTAGAATTGGCATTGGTCTGGTGGCCCGAGACCATGAGGGCATTGTTATAGTCACAAAACAGCTTCTTATCCCCAGCATTCCTGATACTCTATTGGCTGAAGCCTTAGGAGCTTTTCATGCGGCTACCTTGGCTAAGGACTTGGAGTTCAGTTCTGTCATCTTAGAAGGGGATGCTATACAGATTGTGAATGGTATTAACCAACATGTTGAGCGATGGGATAGGGTGGGCATGGTTATGTATGACACAAAATTGTTGCTTTCTAGTTTATGTCAATAGTCAATGGGCTTTGTTAGGAGAAGTGGCAATCAGATGGCTCACAACCTGGCTAAGGATTCCCTTAAGCTAGGAGAGAATTCGGTTGTTGTGGTCTATAGACCTCCTTGTAATCGTGTGTCTCCCCCTCCCCTGTTTTAATGGAATGGTTGGTGTTTCTCTCCAAAAAAAAAAAAAAAAAATTGGAGTACTACTTTTTGGGGTCTTACGTAAGAGGTCATAATTTTCAAGTAGGGCTGGACGGCAGTTGATTAGAGAGATTGAAAATAAAGTTTTGTTCGGCTAGGGAAGAAGGAGAGTCGTGCACGAGACGTAGGACTGATGAACGAAGATTTATGGCTACCGTTTACTTCAATTTTCTCTCGAGATTTTTATTATCTATTATATTTATAAATAACTAAATTTTTAAGTAGGATTAAAGATAAACTTATAAATTAGATAGTATTTTTAATTTATTTTTAATTTATACATTTGATTTTTAATTGCTAAAACTCTTTTGTTTTATCATTCTCAATTCATTGTTAAAGTTTTCTTCTCCAATTAATCATAAAATTTATTTTATTTATGGATTGAGTCATGTTTTTTCTATTGAATAAATTGGTTCTTTGATTATATTTGAATCAATTATTTATCTATATCGATTCAGTTCTTTGCTGCAGTATCGCATCCTGAGTATATTATCGTCGTTTGATTTTCTCAATAATAATTTATGTATTTAAAAGTGGTGAATGATTTTTCAAAAAGTTACATTTGGTTTAATTTTGGTTTATAAATCTATACATTCCATTTAGGAATTTCAGGAATTGAGTTTCCAATTGAGTTTTCCAATGAATTAAAAGTAATTAAAATACTGGATTTGTGTAAGGGATTCCCAACGCTCTACTGTTCTTCAAATTTGAGTACTTCTTCCGTTAATAACTTTGCTTCATTTTAATTTGCATTTAAAATTAATTTTTATTCTCCATTAATCATTTAATATTTTTCTTTAGTTTCTTTATTTCTTCTGTTATTATTTTAATTTGTCTCCCTGTGAAATCGACACTCCAAAACTGTGCTAGAACTATCGCGTTAATCTTTGGGCATAATAAAAAACCTTTAAATTTCTATCCATCCCCTTTTTTTTCTTTCCAATTGCACAACTCCTCATCCTCCTTCTACTTCTACTCCTCCTTTCCGACCTACTCCTTATACTCACTACATTTGCCCAAGTTTTTGATGATATTGGCATCTGATTTCCTCTTCCTCGAGTTCAATGCGGAGTGTTGAAGAGTTCAATTCATTAGGATATGTATTCTTCCTTTCACACAACCTTTTTTTTTTAATTTTTTTTTTTTTGGGTTCCTTTAAAAAAAAAAAAAAAGAATGGTCAAGGTAAGGCCTTTTGGATCCCTACCTGATTATACACTAATAAGAATTGTGAATTAGGAAATACAGGAGAACTTCTAATGCGGAATAGAACCCAAAACATTTAGTTTATAATTCATTCCAAAATGGTTCTTTGATAACTAGAGTTGGTAAATCAGGTAAGAATTGGTAAATCAGGTAAGAACCATGACCTAATTAGCAACAAGGTTTTAAATTTCATTCCGTACTGGTTGGTATGGTCGGAATTTTTCGTTCAGGTGTAGTGTCTGGTACACTCTACCACCAAGTTCCGTTTCGCTTCAAATTCAAGTCATTTCAGTCCTGTTTCAGCCATTTCGGCCGAAATTGGGCATTTCGGTCTCCATTCCATTTCGGACTGTTTATGTATTTTCTTGTACTTAGATGGTATTTTTGTAAATTTTAAATCTAGATGGTATTTAATTAATTTTAGAATATAAAATGAATTTATATAATTTTAATTTTTTTTGTAAGTTTAAATATGTTCCCTCATTCTCTTTCTTTTTAGAGTATAAATATTATTATGTATTAAGAATAGTCACATATGAGTAAGAGCATTAGAGGTTCAATCCCACAATGTGATAGAGTCAATGACTACATAAAGGCTATTGAAAAGCAATTTGTTCGTTCTGATAAGGCATTAGCTAGCATCGTAATGAACAAATTATCAGTTATGAAGTATGGCAAATCCAAAAGTGTGTGTGAGCACATGATGGAAATGAGGGATACTGCAGTCCAACTAAAGTCTTTAGAGATTGAGATCTCAGAGTCATTCCTTGTCTATTTCATACTCAACTCTCTTCCTATAGAATATGGACCATTTAAGATTTCCTACAATACACGTAAGGAAAAATGGTCAATTAATGAACTTTGAACCATGTGAGTATAAGAAGAAGAGAGATTAAGACATGAAAATATTGGGAGTGCTCATTTTGTTACTCATAGGAAGGGACAATGGAAGAATGGCAAAATTATTAGTATTAATAGGTGGAAGAAAGATGGAAAAGCGTAATTCGAACGCTATAGACTCAATGATACATGATTCTTCTGCAAGAAAAAGGGCACAAAAAGAAAAATTGCATAAAGTATAAATCATGGCTTGAGAAGAAAGGTAATCTCAATTCTCTTGTCATGCTATGAGTCCAATTTTGTATACTTTCATCATAATACATGGTGGATTGATTCGGGTCCCTCAATTTATTTATTAATATCATGCAGGGGTTTCTCAGCCTAAGGAAACCGATGCGAAGTGAACAAAGCATTTACTCAAGAAATGGGATACGTTCGTACGTTGAGGCTGTAAGAACTTTTAGACTTATTTTAAATAATGGTTATATTTTGGATCTTTCTTTCTTTTCCTTTTTTTGAAACAATACCTCAGTACTTTCCAATAATCTTCACTTCTTACAATTTTATCACTGTTCAAACATCCCACAATGAATTCTGGGACCTCCTCAATCCATACAATTTCTTCTTCTATAGTTAAGGCTTTTTTTGCTAAAGTATGAGCTACCATGTTCTTTTCCCTAATTACAAACTGTAAATACCAATCAGGCTTGTTCCTAAAATGATATCTACTATCCTCAACAATAAGACTAAAAGAAGGTAAATCTTCATCAACACTCTACACAACAAGCCCCACTACTTTTGAATATCCTTCAAACATGGCTTTTTGAATATTAAGTTCAGAACACAATTCTACTGCTTTCCTCAAGGCAAATCTTTCTGCTACTGCTGCATCCATCACATTTTCTTTTTTATCACACATCGCAACCATTGCCTCTCATTGTTCATCTCTTATCATAATCCCTATCCCCATTCTCTTCCTTTTTACATCCAAAGACGCATCCCAATTCACCTCGACAAAGCCCTGCTCTGGTTTCTCCCACATTAACCTTTCTGTCAAACTAGTCTGTGCTACAGCATGTTGATCAATATTAGCCAACTCATGTACTTCTTTGAACTCTTGTAAAGCTACCCTTATAGTAATGAGATCTTTCCGGGGACAAGCCATTCTTTCCTCAAAGATCCATTCATTTCTCCTAAGCCAATTCTTCCTAAATAACACTGCAATTTCCTCCAGTTGGCACTTAGGAAGTTTGTTCATGAGCTTTTCCCACAGAATCAGAAACTCCATCTCTGATCGGTTCCATTTCTTAACACAACTTTCATCATTACTCCATATGTCATTTGTTGTAGGACACTCCCACAGCACATGCATGATGGACTCCACCTCTGAATCACACATAGGTCACCTCTTGTCCTCTATCACCTTCCTTTTATACAAATTTTCCTTTGTTAGCACCAAATTATTTGTAGCTTTCCAAAGGAATAGTTTTGTTACACCTGGTACCTCAAGTTCCCACATGCTTCTCCTCCTGTCATCTGCCCTCCTCTCTAAAGAACTTTCACCTTTACTTCTCTCCCTTACTTCAAAGTTCAAGAACTAGGCACTACGGACAGAAAACATTCCTTTCTTAGATGGTCCCCAAATCAACTTATCCTTTGTTCTACCCCTGCTCAAAGGTATATTGAGGATTACTTTAGCTTCAGCTTCTGAAAATAGAGTTCGAATTTTTGTTTCATCCCACTCACCTTTCTGTTCATTAATCAGTACTTCCACTTTAAACTCTTTCTGCATCTAGTTCACTGGGGATTGAACAACATAAGATATGGGACTAGGGAGCCATTTGGATCCCCAGGTTTTAATCTCCTTCCCATCCCCCACTCTCCATCTTAGTCCTTCTTTCAACAAGTCCCTAGCAGACCATATGCTCCTCCACACTAAAATGGTTGAGTACCCAACTTTGCCTCCAAGAAGCTCTCATTTCTATAGTACTTTTCTCTAAACATCACTGCTGCCAATGTGGATGGATATTTAAGCAATCTCCACCCTTGTTTAGCAAGAAGGGCTATATTAAAACTCTCTAAGTCTCTGAAACCCATTCCCCCCCTTTCCTTTCTGCACACTCATCCTTTCCCACTTCCTCTACACCATTCCCCTTCCTTCCTGCTGCCTCCCCCACCAAAATTTGGATAGCAAAATATTTAACTCCTAGCATAATCTGTTAGGAAGTTTAAAAGCTCTCATAGTGTAAGTGGGAATGGATTGAAGGATAGCCTTGATTAATGCTTCTTTCCCAACTTGAGACAAGAAATTGTTCTTCCAACTAACCATTTTCTTTCAAATCCTCTCTTTAAGGCTTCTAAATGTATTAAACTTTGACCTCCCTACCATAGTAGGGAGACCTAAGTACTTCTCATACATCCACACACAAAGGAATAGCCAGCTTCTTTTATGGCCTGTTTGTCAGAAATCTGAGTATTACTACTAAAAAACACAGATGTTTTATCCTTATTAAGGAACTGCCCTGATGCCTTTTCATAAACTTGCAAAACTTCTTGAATCTTCCTCCATTCCTCAATTTTTGCTCTGCCAAATAAGATACAATCATCTACAAAAAGCATATGATTGATACTAGTTCTCCTTCGAGCCACTTGAACCCCTTTAGTAAACTACCTCTTCTCATAGTAGTCAAGTAGGCTACTTAAACCTTCAGCACAAACTAAGAACAAATAGGGTGACAAAGGGTCTCCTTGTCTCAACCCCCTTGAGGCCAAAATTTACAACCAAGCACCCCATTGATCAAAACAGAATAGGAAACAGTTTTTACACATTTCATGACTAGCTCCACCCACTTTGTATAGAACCCAAGTTTAATCAATATAGCCTCTAGAAAATCCCACTCCACTCGATCATAGGCCTTCGACATGTCTAGTTTCATGGCCATACTGCCCACCTTCCCCCTCTTTCTCTTCCTCATTGAATGCAACAACTCATAAGCCACCAGGATATTATCATTTATTAATCTACTAGGAATGAAGGCACTATGAGTGGGAGATATTATCTCAGCTAAAACATGTTTAAATATATTTGTGATGGCTTTTGAAACAATTTTGTACAGGACATTATATAAGCTTATGGGCCACTATTCAGTTACTTTTCTGGGTGACTTTGTTTTTGGGATCAAAGCTAGGTAAGTATAATTGAGATTAGGGTCAAGAGGACTACCATTTAAGATTGCCAAAGCAGCTCTACTCACCTCTTTTGACACCACACCCCAATGATTCTGATAGAAACAGGGACCAAATCCATCTAGTCTTGGAGCTTTTAATACAACCATTTGCTTCACTGCTTCTGCCACTTCTACTTCTGTGAAACTTTTTGACAACCTTTCATTCATCTCAGTTGTAACCCTTCTATCCATGCCTACTAAGTAGTTTTCAATCTCGGTTCTATTTGGCTTTGAGGATTGAAATAAGGCTCCAAAGAACCAGTTACTTCCACCTCCTTAAAGCCAATAGCTAGTTTGCTGTTTTCATCCTCCACTTCTTTAATACAATTCATTTTCCTTCTTTGATTAGCATACGCATGGAAATACTTAGTATTTCTATCCCCATGTTTAAACCAATTCCTTTTAGCACGTTGCTTCCACAAAAGATCTTCCTTTTCTAGCAATAAATGCATTTCTATAGTTACCTTTCTAATTTCCTCCACATTGCTACTGCATTCCTCAACTTGTAAACTTTGTAGTAGCTTTTTTTTCTCTTCCATTTCCTGTCTATTACTCTGTCTCTTATTCTTACTCCGTTTCTATAGGGCTCTTCTACTATTATTCAATAGTCCTATAATGCACTAATCCTAAGTCCTAGTCCTCCTCCAAACTTCACTCAGTACCCCTTCACAATCCTCTAGACCCCAACTAGCCTCATATTTAAATCCTCTTCTGTTCTGTTTGAGTTATGAGTCAGCCTCTTCACACTTCATGTTTAAGTGGACTAATAGTGGCTTTTGGTCAAAAGTTTTGGCCACCATTACCTCCACCCAGGCCTCAGTAAAAATATCCATGCATTGAGGATTCGCCACTATTCTATCTAGCCTTTCTTTTGTAAATGTTGCATCAGTATGGGAATTGCTCCATGTATACTTATCACCCCTCCATCCCAAGTCATTTAGGTTCTCCTCACTCATCACCTCTCTAAACAATTCCATTTGACCCTTAGGTCTAGCCTTCCCTCCCCACTTCTCATCATTGGTTAAGATTTCATTGAAGTCTTCCACTATAAACCACCCCTCATTACCTCTCGGTTTCATGGCTTTTAACATCATCTAAGCCTATTTTCTTTTAACTGTTTTAGGTGCACCATAAAAATAGGTAAGTAACCATCTACTTTCACCTTCTCCTCCCACCCATGCATTAATGTGTCTTGTGAAAAATTAACTATTTCAAGTTGCACACTTGAGTCCCATAACAGAACTAAGCCACCCCCTTTTCCAATAGCTTCAACTACAAAGCATTCTTCACATACCAACCTTCTTTTTATTCTTTCGCATTTCTATTTTCTTAACTTAGTTTCCATAATGAAAACTATGTCGAGCTTATTCTTCTCTACCATAGAGCAGAGATCATGAACTGTCTAAGGGTTCCCCAACCCCCGGCAGTTCCAACTTAAGAGTTTCACAACAATTGGCGGGGCTGAATCTCAGCCTCCGCCATACCAATAGTGATATCACATGTACCCTCACATTTCCCCTTCTTATAAACCTTGCCCACACCCACATATTCCATCTCAATCCCAACCCTCTTCTTTTGTATTTTCTGTTTTATATTTGGCCTATCTAATTTGATTTTTGCCCTGGCCCTCCTCTTCCATACTCCTTTCTTTGCTACCCGTCTCCCCTCCACCATACTCACTTCTTCCTCAATTAAGTTCACTAGACATCCCTCCCCCTTTTCATACTGGACTTCAACTTCTTACAGTAAGTTATCCCCCTTTTCTATTGAAACATCTTGTGCAAACAACAATACAATAGAAGATCTTCCCCCTTCTCCCTCAACCATGCTTTTTTTAGCAGTGACCCTTCCCTCTCCACCTTGCATTGATTTTTTACTCCCCCCCTTCTCACTTCCATGTCTTTTTACACTCTCCCCAATGCCATCCTCAGAAGCTCCCCTTCCCCTATTACCATCTTCTTCATCCCCCCCCCCCCACTTTCCTTGTCCTTCCTCCACCAACTCCCCTCATCATCTCTCCTAGTAATATTAATAAAAGCCTTATTTCTGTGAGCCTGTACAGCCCTTAGTCATTGCCCATATTGGTTCTCTTGTCCTACAAAATTCCCCCCTCCTTTACATGCAAAAGTCCCATGTTCAATACACCCACAAGTAAAACATATTTTAGGCATTTTTTCATAACTGAATGGAACCCAAATATTATTCCCATTTACTATCAAAGTTCTACCCCTAGCCAGCGGTTGTGTGAGATCTCTGTGGATCTGAACTCTCAAGTAACTCTCCCACCCACTCCCATCTTCTTGCACATCCACCTTCTCCACCCTTCCCACTATGCTTCCTATCTGTTCACCTCATCTTTCTGTCATATAGGATAATGGAAAATTATGCAGCCTCACCCAAAAACTCTCTAAGACAAACTCTACTTGTTTCAAAGGAGTATACCCATCAAATTCCTTCAGAACCAATAGCTGGTTATCAAACAACCAAGGTCTTCTTGACCAGACCATTAGTTTATCAACCACGTTATCAAAGATGATGGCAAACATATTCAGACTTACCTCAGTAAACAGAGCCCTCTTGCTAATCCTCCACACTCCTCTTTACTAATCAACCTTTGTGAACACAATTTTCCCAGTAAAGTTCTTTCTTCTTTCATTAACAACTCCCTTGGCACTTCATCATCAATCTCAATTGTTGTTTTCTCCTCCTCTAGTAATCTCAGTTACTTCCACTTTTCCTTTCCTTTAAATCCTCCATCATTTCATACAGATCACTCACCCGCCGTAGAGAATTGGCGTCACCAGCAAATCTTTCCACCCTTTCCGCTGTGGCCTACTGTATTTCGCTACCACCTGACTACTGTAAGCTTCCAGAAAACTTTCCAACAACGGCCAGAACCACCTCTAGATTCCCTCCCTTCCGTTATAACCGCCTCACATGCCTCTAGCACTACTTACCCTCCACTTCTTTTCCGGAGAGAGAAAAAAAAAAGACTAGGTACATAACTGCATATACCATAAATTCAATGGGAGTTAGTTTATTTACTTAATCCTATATGTTGATGATATTTTTCTTACAACTAATTATTTTGGTCTACTACATGACACAAAAATGTTTCTATTCCAAAGCTTCGAAATGAAGGATTTAGGTTAATCATCTTATGTTTTAGGCATAGAGATTCATCGAGATAGGTCTAAAAGAATTTTAGGACTTTCTCATAAAGCCTACATTGAAAATATGTTGGAGAAATTCAGAATGAATAAATGTACACTCAATGCAACACCCATCTTAAAGGATAATAAATTCAGTTTAAGTCAATGTCCGAAAAATGCTTTGGAAGATAAAGAAGTAGAAAACATTCCATATGCATCTACTGTTAGTAGTTTAATGTATGCACAGATTTGTATAAGACCTGATATTGCATATGCTATGGGAATGTTGGGAAGATACTAAAGCAATCTTGGAATAGAACATTGGAAGCCTGCTAAAAAGGTTATCATATATTTACAAGGAACCAAGAATCATATGCTTACTTATAAGCATGTTGATTGTCTTGAAGTAGTTGGATATTCAGACTCAAAATTTGCGAGTTGTTAAGACTTCAGAAAGTCCACTTCAAGGTATGTCTCCATGTTAGTAGGATGTGCCATATCATGGAAAAGCACCAAACATACAATCATTGCATCATCTACTATGCAAGCAGAGTTTATAGCATGCTTTAAAGCAACTTCACAGGCAAAATGGTTGAGGAGTTTTATCACAAGGCTTCAAGTTGTGGACTCGATATCTAAGCCATTAAAAATTTAATGTGATAATTTGGCAACAGTTTTCTTTTCTGAGAATAACAAGAGTGGAAGCAAAAGCAAACATATTGACATAAAGTATCTTGCTATTAGAGAGAGAGTTAAGGAACAAGAAGTCTTAATAGAGCATACAAGTACATCCTTTATGATTGCAGATCCCATGACAAAAGGGCTCTCAATAAGAATGTTTTTGAAACATGTAGAGATCATGGGGTTAATGAGCTTATTTTATGTTTGATTTTATTATTGTATACAATACTTGTTGTTGTGAAGAATAATATGTTTATTTGAGCACATAAAGTATTTTCTCATAATATATTATGTATAGATCACCCAGAATAACTTATAGGAAGTCATTCATAAAGAGATATATCACATATGAAAATAATCTCTTTTCACCCTTTTTTTCAATTACTTTATCTTTTGAGTTTAATGGACAATGTGTTTGTTGATGCTATGATTAATACTAAGTTTTTCCTTTGACAGACAAGACATGGGAGAAGAGTTTAACCAAGAGGTCAAGAGAAAAACTTGGTAAAATATTTCTTACCTTGCCTCATACATAATGAAGTATGTGACTCTATCCTCTTCCTCTGATTAAATTTATTGGTGACCGGAGCTTCTCCTTGGAGGTTTGAAAAGTATATTTTTCGTTGTAGGTATGTCTATGGGTCTTTTTTCTATAAGTTGCTTATTAGATGAACATAGTAAAAAATCTTGAATTGTGGTGAATTTTATATCGTTGAGGACGTTATAAATTACATAACCGCTTTGGAGCGGTTGGGATGGTTTTAGCCCTTTAACAGAGACCAACAAGAACATTGGCTCAGCATTACATACAATAAAACTATGAAGATCACCATATGTGATTTGTGAAAGGGGATGCTAACATAATAATCGAGTAAGTGGGGCCAACGCTACACCAATTCCAGAGAAAGAACAAAAGCAAAAGCTTTTATCTTCACTTTCTCTATTCCCATGGGCGAAGATCTGCCTTTTCCTTTACCATCAAACCCGTGTCTCTCGATCTCGTCTTGCTTGTGATGTCGATCTTGACTCTTTGATTTTCCTCATCTTTCTTTCTTTCTTTCCCACCTCACCTGTCAAACTGTACTGTCAGTATCTACCTAAGATTTAGATTGTGATCAAGAACTAACACATCCCCACATCATTTTTATTTTTTACGATTTCGAACAGAAACTTGTAATACTGTTTTAATGGTTTGGGAGGTTGAATTTGTATTTTGGTCCTATAGCAAAGAAGAAAGCCCTTGGTAGTGATGTGGAGATCATATCTGATAATATGTTGGGTAGAGGGATTATAAGAAATTGGAGGGTTTTACAGAGAATGGGGGTGGTAGCTTAGGCAATGCTTCTAGGATTGAGAGGGAGAATGATGGGTTTGAAGTGAATATGAAGGAGGAGAGAATCTTCGGAGAAACAAGGGTCAATTCGATTGGTAATTATTTATCAAAAGGCGTAATGATGGAAATGTTAGGGAAGAGGGGGCGAAGAGAGTGGTGAAGAGGGGGCTCGCTCCAGCTGGGTTTGTCGTTTGGGTAGGCTGGGAGAGAATGGAGAGGGTAAGCGTGCGCGTGATCTAATGCAGTGGGACACATGCAAGCGAAAGTGAGGATGCTACATGGAATTCATCCATTGGAGAGCTGTTATTTGGAGAAAATCAGAATGACCAATTATAAGATTAACTCTATAAATTATTGTGAATTCTTATATTGAAGATGGAATGGTGATCAGAGGTGGTAAATCATTGATGTTGGCTTATGATTTGATATGTCTCCATGAAGATGGATTTCTTGGAATTGTAGTTATTGTGGTTTTTGTTTAACTTGTTTTTGAACTACTCTGGTCTATCCGGCCTGAGTTTTAGGTTTGAAAGCTTTAATGCATTTCTATTTTACGTTTGCTACGTCCACACCTGGTCGCCACAAAAACGTATTTGCTACACATCTTACATGTCGCTAATATCTTTTTACGACGCCTATTGTCAACACAATATACTTTTACCATTACTAATCAACAACAAAATATAGACCTACTATGACGATTGTTTTACACTATTACAGTGGCAAATACTCTATTTTCAATGGATGACATTCATTTCACCATTATTTACGACCAATACGCGGCAGTATAAATTCACCGAATAAGATCTATTGCGGCAAGAAAATCCATTGATTATGTTGATGCAAAAACCCATTTATTTCGTAGTGTCTCTCACAAAAACTCTCTCACCCCTCAATCGATCTTCATCGACCAGCCATGTGGGGAGCTCTCATGTAAGCAGAACACTCTCTCTTTCAAAGAAGACTCTTCAAATCAAATGAAAAAGGCAACCTCCCTAGTATTGGTCTCGATCTAAACAGATGCAACAAGGATACTCGACGATTATTCATCAAGGTGACATAAATCATGTAAAATCCTCGTCAATCCAAAGATTTAGCCATAAAAGACTTTTTATTTTTAATTTTATAGGAGGACGGTACCTCCAGGCTTCACTAATAAACTCTCATTTTTGACGAAGGAATACCGTAGTTACATAACTTTTTGAAGAAAACTTATTAAAACCTTGTTATCAATCAATTACAAACCAATAAACTGAAAGACTAAAAACCTCGAAAAACTACATACATTAAGAAATACGCAAATAAAGAAAATCCAATTTATCTGTCTGAACCAATCCTCTAAAATAAGTGGGAACCTATAAGATAGAACGCCAAACTTTATCAGCACCATACGCCCCAACTTCGCCAAATAATCTGCCAAGGAATTACCTTCACGGTAAACATGCTTCACAATAAAACCACCATTATGTATAATATCCATGAGTAATCTTCTAAGTACCACATAACACATTGTTGCTGTTGTATCCAATTAACACAAACTAAAGAATCGGATTCAACATCAACATGTCTTATACCCAACTCACAGCAATATCTCAAACCGATTAGCATGGCTTGCAATTATGCTCTATTATTTGAACCAGTACCTAGATGACTTGAAATAGCTAGATACATATCACCATTAGAATCCCGAATCACTCCACTTGCGCCCAAATTTTCAGGATTCCCAACACTACTACCATCAATGTTTAACTTGAATTTGCCTGCCAAAGGTTTCTTCCATTTAACTATCTGCACATTGTGCTTTTTAATTGAAATAATAGGCACATTTAACTCTTTCAATCAAGTTTCATCAGCAAAAGAAAATCTCTTTTAAGTAGCTTTTATAGTCTGCAATTTGGATAGTGATAGGGTTACTACCTTATTAGTATCCATTTACTATTTACAAAATAGTGGGAATTTTTTATTTTTTTATCATTTTCTTTTAAGTATTTTTTTAACATCCTTAACCATTAAGAAAAAATTAAAAAAATATATATAATTTTACTAAAAGTCACTTCCTTAAAGATTAAGTAAAATAAAAAATTAAAAAAAATCAAATACAAAAAGAATAGTAAATGGGTAGTAACCCTATCATTTTCCCTGTAATTTCCCCAAGTACAGTCAAATCAACCAACAAATTTTATCTGTTGAAAGCATTTTACCTTCCATCCTTGCTTTACATCTAGGATACCACAATTTTCGAGAAATTATACATGAAAGTATTCCCAAAATGTTACCCATTTTAGTCGATCTGGAAGATCTCCTAAACCACAATAAAACCGTATCCCTCCAATTTCAATTAGGATCATAAGGAAGATGGCAAACTTTTTCCAAACAATCGACACAATATCACTTTCCACTAAAACATGATTCAAATCTTCCACACTCCCTCTAGCACAACAATCACATTTAGAAGGAATAAGAATACCCACCCTTCTCAACCTCTCGTCCACACTTAAACAATTATTCATTGCTTTCCACGTAAAAATAGAGATCTTCTTAGGCAAAGAAGCATGCCAAACCCAAGAAGACCAACCCATTTCCAGAGCATGAGCACGAATACAATTCCATGCACTCTTAGTAGAAAATGGACCATCATTATTTTTTGTCCATATTAATATATCCTATCCAGTTTTTTTAGAACCCAAAAAATTACAAATTTCATCCGCCCTCTCAACACCAACCAACCTCTCTAATACTCCCATACCCGAACCATTTTCTAGTTTTAATTCACACAACTTCAATTTGGGATCCTCCACCACCTAATTCTCATTCACAAGAGGTCCACCCTGCATCCAATTATCAAACCAAAAAACAAATTCACATCCCAAACTCTCCATTTAGAATTTTGCAACACAATAGGAATAGAATTAATAACCATGCACCAAAACCGTGTACCCTTTCTTGGATCAATAAGAGATGCATGTTTATCCCCAATATATTTTGTATGAAAAAAAATTATTCCTTAGATCATCACCAGTCAAAACTTTCCAAGCAAATTTCATGTGGAGCGAGTCTTGAACATCTTCAAATTTCCGAAGACCAATACCATTTTCTTCAATTAGTCTACACATTTTTCTCAAAGAAAACCATTTCTTTTTTCCTTTCCCATTTATCTCTCCCCAAAAAAGGAACTAAGCAATCAATTCATAATCTTCAAAACTGATTGAGGAAGCTGAAGAATAGAAAGTAGATGAATAGGTATACTTCCCAAAATAGGTTTCAGAAGAACCAATTCCCCCCCACCCCCTAGGGGAGAAACAAGAGGATCCAAATGTCTCATCAACAGCCTACCAGACACAATTGGATCTCCAAGATATGTGAAAGGAAAGAAACTTTCTACAAAACCAGTCGGCATAAGTACTTCTCTCTTCCTTCCAGGAGAAAAATATTTTGCAAAATGCACTGTAGTTTTAACCTTGTTAACATGCTAACCAGTCCATTTCTAATACATTTCAACACTTTCATCAAACCCTTAACAGACTTCTTATCATTAGAAAAATGGCAATATCATCCTCATAAAGAAGATGAGAAGTAAGAGGTGTACCTCGTAGATGTGAGAAGCTGCCAATCTTTCCATCCAGAAAATGCTTCTTTAATACCCGAGTTTAAACTTCTTCCATAATACTAAAGAGGTAAAGTGAAAGAGAATTATCATGTCTCTGCCCCCTACCACATTGGAAAAACCCACGAGAAGTAAACAAAATTTCTGATCAACCCACATACAGAATCCGAGAAACCAAATGCCTTCAAAACATGCAAAAGAAAAACCCACTCCACCCTGTTGTAAGTTTTGGCCATTCAATTTTAAAAATAGCATTACCACCTGTCCCCTTTTTGTTAATAAGATGCACCACTCCTTGAGTTAAATTGATATTATCAAAGATGCTTCAACCCTGTATAAAAGCACTTTGTTAAGTAGAAATCATCAAAGGAAGCAAATGAGCAACCGATTAACTAAAACTTTAGTGCAAATTTTGTAGAACACAAACTAATTGGCTGGAATTTATCAAAACCTATTGGCTGAAGCATCTTAGGAATAACCACCACAAACGACTCCGCAAAATACCGTAGAAAAAGAACACCACAAAAGAAATTTGTGACAGCTTCCACAACATCTTAAGAAATAATATCCCAACAAGCTCTAAAAAAATAAGGATCCAAAACCATCTGGCTCCAGGCTTCTTTAAATAGGAATACTAAATATTGGCTTTTTAAATTCATCAATTGAAGGTAAAGCACACAATTGATCATTTTCATACACTGAAATAATTGAATGAATCAACTCACCCAAATTTGGAAGCACGACACTATTAGACTGTCCCAAGAACTCCAAAAAATAAGAAACTGCACCATCATGAATCTCTTGAGGAGAATTTAATAGCACTCCATTTTGTAGCCTTATCTCTAACACCTACAATTGTTTCCTTTTTTAAGAAAAGAATGAAAAAACCAAGAATTCCTGTCTCTGTGCTCCAACCATTGAACCTTAGCACATTGAGCTAATTGAATATCTTCTCTTTTTATCCAAGTATGAAGCTCCCTTTTTGAAGCAATTAAATCTTGCTCAATATCATCCTCATGAATCCCTTGTAACCGAGATTCTAACTCATCAATTCTAATTTCCAACTCATGAATCTGATGCTCAATCCAGCCAAATACTTCTTTATTCCAAGCTTTGAGTGCTAATTTCATTCTTTTCAATATAGAAACTAGTTTCGAAAACCCATTACTAAACACCTATTACTCCCATGAATCACTAACACATCTACCAAAATCAAGATGATCCACCTACATTTGTTGAAAATGGAAAGGAGATGGACCATAAGAAGAAACATTACAAGACAAATCAATGACCATTGGTGCATGATCAAATGTAGTACGCGGCAAATACCTCATAAAAGAGTCTAGAAACTCATTCAAAAAACGCTAATCCATAAGTTTTCAATCCAATCAAGCCCAACTCCGAGCTAATCCATGTTGCCCATTACACCACAAGAATCTCAATCCCAATAACTTCATTTCAATCATACCACAAGAATGAATCCATGAGTTGAAATCTACCATAGCCACCATGGAATGAGGTTTGCCACCTCTCCACTCAGAATTATTGGCAATAATATTAAAATCCCTTGTGATGAACCAAGGAATATTGGAAGACCCGTCCCTTTCCAAATCTGTCCAAAGATACCATCTCAATTCTGCAGAACACTTCACATGAACAAAAGATGTCATAATCTCCTTCAAACCATCCGAAAGTATAACTGTAATATTTTTATTACTCATCGTCTGAACACTAACTCTAACATCCTACATCCACAAAACCCATACTTTGCCTTCCACTACTTCATTCCAAAGACAAAAATCAAATAAAAGGCTTCTTTTTAAGAGCTTCCATAGAATTTTCCAAAGAAAACGACTCAGCAATTACATTGACTTTTGGCTTATATGTTCTAATAATTTTCTTCAATTTGCCTCTTGATGTACCAATCCCCCTAACATTCCAATATATAATTGGACTTATCATAAATTTAATTTGGAGGAATGGGTAATAACCCATTTAGAACTTCTACATTTCACACTCAACATCTCTTTTTTTTTCCTTTTTTTTCTTCGATAATTCTAATTCCGACATCATGTCTTTGTCCAAAATCAAATTTTCAACCCCTTTTTCACCATCAAAGATACTAGCCCATTTTTCTTCCCCTTCAACTATATTAGAATCTTCTCTAGCCCCATTAATATCCCCATAATTAATCTCAAGCTCTATTTGTTCAACACACAAATTCTTCGTCTCTATATTATTGAAAAAACTCATATTTTCATTACTTGTCAAAACTTGTTGTGAAGGTTCACAACTAAACATATCTACTTCATGCTCTGTATCAATACCCTACTTATCTTTGAACATTTATGTCCCCTGATTCTCTAAAACAGACTACTGATTAAAGGTCTTAACACCTTCCACAACATTCAACTCTTCCAATGCCTCCTGCACTTCTTCAACTAGAGTAATACTATATACCACACCACCATCTCACTTGCATCCTACTATATATGATTTTGAGCATTTATCACCATGAGCCTATAACCCGTGCAATGCACAAATCGTTATTTATGCTGAATTTTATAATTCTAAATAATTCATTATAGATAATCACTACCATAATTATTAAAAAAATGTATATCAATTTATAAATTTATTTTTAAAATATTTTCAGACCCATCTGACAACCCATAATACATGTCACCAGTTATCATTCTTACTATCCAGTGCATTTGGAACTCTTTCTAAAACGAAAAAGACCGTTTATTAAAAATACATAATAAATATTTTTTGTTGTGTCTTGAGAAGTACCTTCATTTTTTTCCCGAGAAAAGCCACAATTTTCTTGTCAACCATGAAAAAGGAAAACCTGAAACCTGGTCCATTCTTTGTATTTTCAACCGGGAAAGTCTTCTTGCAATCAGTATGCAGACCGAGTTGAGTACCATTGCTGACATAGATAAAATGAAATGCGGCGTTTTGTCTGGAGCGGAAGGGAATGAATTTTCAAGGAAATGAATTTTGCATTCTCTCTCTCTCTCTCTCCATTCTCTTCTTGTTTGGAAATGAATTTCACATCTTCTCTTCTCCTCTCTGTTCCCATTCTCTGAGAAATACTTCTCCCCTCCTGTCTGGTTTCCTCTCCCTGTTATCTTCCAGTTTTTATCTATAACTAGTCACTACTGCTGCGGAGTGCAGCTTCTCAAGTTAAACCCCTATATTTGGGTTCCAAACCCTAACTTAAAAGAGGAGTGTTTATGGGTGCAACTGCGTTGGGCTGAGGTGGTGCGCACGACGGAGAAACTTCGAGCTAAAGGAGATCGCGGTGATTTCTAGTCGGCTTCCTCTGTGCGTGGTGGTGGACTTCGAACGAGGAGTAATGCGATTGCAATTGCTGCCACGGAGGGATGCTTCGAGGGATCGTGAGGTGGGGCTGGGCTACGGTGTTGTCGATGGCGACACGAGCTAGTTCGACAGTGATAGATTGGGTTCTGCTGTTAGGAAAGAAACGGTGGTTTCCATTTAGCGTCGATGGTGGTTGTAGGGAGGAGTTGGCAGTGCTCTGTTTTGGAAGAGAGAAACAGGGGTGTCACAGTGCAGAGTGGTGTTTGTAGGGAGGAGAGTTTTGGCGTGGAGAGGACTTTTGGCAGTGCTCTGTTTTGGAGAAGAGAGAAACAGAGGCTTCATGGTGCATGGTGGTGGTTGTGGGGAGGAGTTTTGGCCTGGAGGAGAGGACCTATGGTAGTGCTCTGTTTTAGCGTAGAGACTAGAGAGAAACAGGGCTTCACGGTGTAGCGTGGTGGCAACATGGAGGGTTGGTTTGGTGGTTTTTGGTTTCTTATGGCGGTGTAATCTGTTAATTAGCCATGGCCATGAGTGGTAAAGGAGTTAGTTTTTGTTGTGAAATAAACAAGTATTGTTTTATTTTATTTTTATAAAAGCTGCTCCTGCCATGTCATCTTGGTGCACTAATGGGTACACTAACTGCTTGTATATAGAAGAACTCTTTTCAACTAAAGATCAAACAACCCTCTAAACCTCAAAAACTTTCCCCACCCCCATTAGCCCTTTTTATTTGCACGACGTCGTTGCTATCATACTCTTTGCTACGTCGTTTTGTCATCTAACACCATATGCTAAAGCCCCAGTTAGACACCATCTCCCACTTCTGTCTTCAAACTCTCGAAGCGTCCACTGAAATCCCTAAAGTCCCAAACTTTTGCCCCTTCTTTGATCCCTCATCTCACGGCCAAGTAACAATTGGGCTCACTAAAGAAAATAAAATAAAGGAGAGAGAAAATAAAATTGTCTTCACAACTTACCCTCCCCTACTTCATCATCTTCGGTCTCGGCCTTCTCTCCGCACTCGATCGATATCTATCTTGGGAGTGGGATCCATTGGATGAGCCTCCATCACCGCCATGTTATTCATCAGTGTTCGAGAGGGATCGACACGTCTGTTAAATTGGCGCGTTCTTACCGAGAGAACCTGGAAGGCCAATCGCTAGGGAAGATAGCAATCTCCTATAATCCAGAAATCATTTGGCTAGAAGAATCTAGAAATCAAGTTATTGGCATCCAAGGGAAAAAAAAAAAAAAAAAAGGAGTTCGCATGGCTTACAGTGGCAACTGTGGGAGACGATGGCATTCTGTGGTTGTGACTGGGAGTCGATGGCGTTCCATGTGGTTGCAACTAGGAGTCGATGGTGTTTTGTGTGGTTGCGATTGTGGGAGTTGATGGCCTTCGTGAGTCATGGGTTTTGTTTCGATGCCTTCTGAGTTTTTGAGTTTATATGTAAATCATTTGCTTTGAGTTTTGGTCAAAATGCCGTAGCGATGCTTCAAGTTTTTGCTGAAACGTTGCAAGGAAATCAACATAGTTTTTTACGGAAACAAAAGACAGTTTTGGCAGTTTACTTTCACTACGATTGACGTTTGGGAGTGGGTAACTACCGATTAATGCGGTCTAAATGCTAAGACAGATGTTAAAACTTGGCTTTTCTATATATTAATAGATTTGATAACAAAAAAGCATGCAATAAATTATCATTCAATGATGGTAAATATGTCACATCTTACTTAGTAAGATGCAAGTGAGATGATAGTATGGTGTATAGAATTTTCCTTTCAACCTTAATCTAATTAGAATTTTCCACAACCAAGACTTCAGTCTCTTTTCCTTCATCATCATTAGCACCAGAGGAACTTGCAACAGATTTCTGCACCACTCTATACTCTTGCCTCACCACCTGCTTTTCCTTATCCTTCCTTAGCTTCCCCTTCTAACACGTCTTTAGATTATGCCCCTGTTGTTAACAATGAATACAAAATGCTAGAAGTGTTTCATAAACCAACTCCTACAAAGGGCTAGAAGGGTTCCCAGGCACACCAATCCAAAACGACTTGAGTGGTGACTTTGCAGCATCCAATTTCAAACAAAGCCATCAGTTCTCATGGCACATCGCGTAGAATTATCACAATGCATAAATCTACCTATAGGCACCGTAAGGATACACAAAATAGAATATTGATAGAGATTTAGGGCCAATCTAGGAACGGAAACCCAAACCGGAACAACCAAAGGTTCCTTATCCTCTTCAAAACTCAAAGTCCAATGAAATGGCTGATAATGCTCTCCATTAATTTCACAGGCCTCCCTCAAGAAAGCTTTATTGAAATCATCCTCCGTTGTTAGACGAACAAAAACATTGCACTGCTTTCTCATGGAGGAAACCACTGTCACACCTGCCAAACCTCATCTATTCTTGATGAAAACACGAATTACATCTAGGGAAGGGTGTTGCCTCAAAAACTTCCACAACAAAGAGAACCTAAAAGGCTCTGTAGATTTTTGAATCTCTTCCTTTGAAAATTGAAAATACACTTCCCCCCATCCATCATTTTAGGAGCCCTCATTTACAAATTTACCTCAGCAATCAGTTGAGGAGTATCAGAAACCAATTTGGCAAAGGATCGTGGTTAGGCCACCAGCATAGGGCCTCTAGGGCCCCCTACGGCTACCATGGAAACCACACGAACAAACCCTAGGCGCAAAATCACCTAGCCAAACCTAATCCAGGAAGTTTCTCTTTAAAAAAAAAACAGAAGCTTGATTGTGTTAATCCCTCTTCTTAAGGAGATTTAGGCTAGGATTCCACCATTTGGAATGCCATTAAAGACTTAAGAGGGAAAAATGCTAGGAAAAAAAAAACCACTGTGAGAGAGAGAGAGAGAGAGAGAGAGAGAGAGAGAGAGAATTGAAGAAGAAAGGAACCTCCCTAACCAAACAACGATTCAAAAAGAATACGTAATATCAGTGAGCAAACCGGTGAAAACCCATATGTTTCATGTAATTTTTTCCTGCCTGTATTTTTTCGAACTCCATTTTTATTAGTCTAAGCTGATACTATGCTCATGAAGTATTGAGTTTTTTTATTTTTTTTTCCAGCCTTTGGTGCTGGTGTTGAGGGGAGAGAGAGAGAGAGAGAGAGAGAGAACCTTGAGAGAGTTTGGTAAGATTACAGATCAATTCTATGTTCTTAAAAACATGAGAAAGTATTGGCATCAGCCACTATTTAGCAGCAGCTAGATCACACCTTACGTGGTTAAGTAAATTTCTCTTTCACCCCCTGCACAGCTGCAAGTTCCCTCTCTAGTTTCACTCATTCAAAATTTGAAAGCACCCATCTCTCCCATTCCCAAGCGACAGAAATAGAAACCCATTTCAAATTCTTTGCCCATCCACTCCCGCTCCCCCCGGGTCGCCCAGCCCATTCTCTCCCCCCTCCGCGTCACCCATCCTCTCGCCCATCCCCTATATAGTGCTTATCCTCGATCTTCCTTCTGTGAAGAGAATTTCTCTTCTATAAGGTAATTGTTTTGATCTTAGATTTATGCTGACAAACAGTAAGTCTCAATTTTTGTGGATGTTTCAGGCAATTATTATTCTGGTATATTAGAGAAAATTAGTGATTGATTTTACTTTTATTATTTTCATTGGTCAGTTATTCATATGGACAAGTTGTCATTGCAGGCAGTGAAGATTACTGAACATAGTTCTTTGAAGGAAATGTGTTTGCTGAATTGCCGCAATGTGAGGACTAAAGAAAAGTCATCGAATTCCATAGTAAGTTTGAATCATTTTGATCTTCTACCATTTCATTATCAGATGTGAACTTTCAAAATTGATCATTTTGATCTTCTACCTTCAAAACATATGTTTTTTGCAAAGTGAAAATGTACAAAGTTGGGTTGTTTCGTATGATTGTATCATTGTGAATCTAAAATAACATGTATACTTGATCATTCTATATACACAAATTAGCAACTTCAATCCATCAAAAACTTTCATCAATAAAGAATGTTATTCTCACAATTTTTTTGTTAAGTAATGTTATTTCTCAGAATTAAGGGTTTGTATTGTAGTCTTCTAAAACATTTTACGGAAGGGAGGACATCCTGCATTGCCAGTTTTTCTTCCAAGCTAATTTGATTATTGTCAATTTGTTAGGATTTTATTATTAGTCTTTGGTGGCATACAACTAGTTAGATTAAATGGAAAAACTTGACTGCAACTTATTAATCAAGTTCTCCAAGTAGGTGCTGGGTTTCTTTCTCCACATTCTTAACACGATAAAGCAAGTTTATCTTAGTTATATTTGCATATTGTTTCAGTTTGCAACTCGTACATCATCATGATTTGATTAAATTTTCTTAGTCCAAGGAGAAATGAGATGTAAATTTTTCATATGGGCGGATATACCTCATTTGCTAGCGGAGAACATTCATACAAGAGAGAATGTGGTTTGGAAGACGTTGGATGACGTACTGCTACGCAAGTTTGAAGTTTAGAAAAAAAAGAAGATAAAATGTGTGTGAGAGCGACAAATGTTCAAAAGAGAGCAAAAATTATTGTTTGTATTGGGTTCTCGCATTTGTAACAGTGTTGACTTGGTTCGGATAGATTGTAATTTGTAAATAGCTAGGTATGGAGTTTATGGTTTCTGAATGGATCAACAACTATAATGGTACTCCCCCTATGTTTTGGTTATGATGTACAAAAGGGGGTATCCGGACGATATGATTGAAGTAAGTGTATGAAAGTGATGGTTTGTGCACTTAATTGGAGTATGTATATTAACTTGTTTGAAAAATGTTCGTCTTGACCTTGCAAAATACTTATTTGAATTGTTGTTTGACTATCAAATACAACAACTTTCCAATGGGAGTGGTCAGCAAATTGGTAATGAAAACTTATGTAATTAATCTACTATGTGGAGTATGGAGTTGATGCAAAGAAAATCTTCCAGGAGCACAAAATTTTGAGCTAAACCAAACTAGTAGAAATTCATAGAAAGTTGTTATATTCACAAGAGTCTAAACTTTAGGTACATATCAGTATATTACAACAAGGTACGCATCGATCATGTGGCGAATGCCCCAACTGTACGTATTTCACCCAAGAATCTCCACAAACTATACTATAATATCTCCAAAAGGTACCAAAATTACAACACAAAATCTTCACAAAACAACAAGTGTTTCCACACAAAGCCCTTAGTCTACAGATCTACAAAATCAACACCAACAGCATCTCTACAACATAGGAATACAAAAAAACAGCCACTAACACTTGGCTCACAACACAACATACACAACCATGGAACACCACAAGGCGTGGCCATCTCCACAACTGGTCACATGCTCGATCATCCATCTCCCAACTAGACACAAAACAACAAGGACAAGTTAATATATATGCCAAACAAGTAATTAATTATTAAGCAGTACATTAAGAACAACACAGGGCATACTGAATATTGAAGGTAGGCGATCAGACATCCACAACCCTTCCTCGAACTGCAAATCAACCAGATGATAGGAACATGAACGATTGGAACAGGTATTTAACTCACTCTGTTGATATGTAGGAACTTAATGCCTTAACTCACTGGTTGTTGCTTCTGGCAGTTCATTTTCTGCAGTGTAAACATTATAACCATTTTGGTCACGCCAATTAAGCTGCAAATTGAGACAACCCAACACAAAATTTCTTAACTTAACTTGCAATTAACAATAAAAACGAACCACCACTCTTCATACTTGGTCTTCCTTCATGTAACTCCAATAAAGTAAAAATAACAATATCTAGGGAAGCAAGATCATTTGGATGCTTAATGAAGCAATGCAGGCAACCTACTCATTTCGTTATAGTCTAGTGAGGTCTACCTTACCCTTGATGCAAAATTGCAACTATTTCTACCTTGGAAGGAGCCCTGAATATCTTTGAAGCAAAAATTCAAGTCCCCAAAGAGAATCTTGAATCCAATTAAGTACAAGGTAAGATATTGGTTACAAAAGTTGGCATTAGGCATTAAGCAAGACACTTGGTGACCTTTTTTTAGGCTTTTAAATGCTCAAATATTAGACTGAAAAAGATTTATTAGAAATTAGGGGGATAACTCTTTAAGGCTACAAGCCTATCTTATTTTTGGGGCACCAAGGTAGTACAGATAGAGTGATCGTATGATTTAGATGGGTGTTTTTTCTCATGCTAAAAATATATCAAGGCAAGTTTTGTGCTCATAAGACCATGCATTTTTTTAGGTCATAAAAAACAACTTCTAAAATATATCAGAGCTAGCTAGGAATGAATGAGACAGACAAATTAATAAGGATGATGAACAGAGTTCAAACCTTTTGACCCAAACTCCACGCAGTCTCAAACTATTTGGTCGGCTGCCTGTAATCTTGGCAAAGCATTCCAGCTCAGCGATGAGAGACATAATCAATGTAATTTTAATATCATCACTTGGCTAGTAGCTCTAAACTGAACAAAAAGAAGAAGATATTTTTGGCTCTTCTACTTGCTGCTTCTACAAATTTAAAATAAAATAGTCAGTATTTAAGCCATCTCCATCAAGAGTAGGTCAAATAACTTCCACAACTACTGCATGTATTTAAGCTATCTGAAATTCTGAAAAGAATTTTTGGGATAATTTTGTAATACCCGAATTTTACTACGTGGGTCTTTACGTCATTTTATTTTATTCCTTAAGTTAAATATGTTCATGTAAAGATTTTTATTATTTTATTTTAGATGGGTGTGTTTTTATTTTATGGGGTTGTTAAAATAAATTAAGTACATGATTTTTAAGGCCTGATAGTATTTTCTCTTTAAACCCTAAAATTTTATTATTTATGAAAGAGCACAAATGATTCCTACCATTGGATTGATAGTTGGAATAGTTATCTTCCTAAATCTAATCCTAGCCCTCCATTTCCTTAAGTCTTTAATGACCAAAAATTTAACTAAGCCTTTTTCTTCTTCAAACCCATCGGTCTACACCTAATAGATGAAGAATTTTCTCTTCAAACCCATTGGTCTACACCTAACAAATGAAGAACAAGTCTTCTTCATCTCTCTTTCCATGCTAGCCAATGCCACTTTCCTCTTTTCTTCTCCTCTTCAAGAAATCAAACTCCTTTTCATTTTCTTCAAGCTTTGGACCTTCATTTCACCTCTTGAAAGAATCTAGGAGCTTAAGATAAATTGTTTAATGTGATTTTGGAAGCTAATTAAATTGTTTAGCTTATGTTTTGATGTTATGTTTTATATATATACATATATGCTCTGTTTTAAGGGATTAATTATATATATAGGGCTGTTTTGATGTTATGTTTTATATATATACATATATGCTCTGTTTTAAGGGATTAATTATATATATAGGGCTGTTTTGATGTTATGTTTTGTATATCTACATATATGCTCTGTTTTAAGGGATTAATTATATATATAGGGCTGTTTTGATGTTATGTTTTGTATATCTACATATATGCTCTGTTTTAAGGGATTAATTATATATATAGGGCTGTTTTGATGTTATGTTTTGTATATCTAAATATATGCTCTGTTTTAAGGGATTAATTATATATATAGGGTTGTTTGATGTTCTGTTTTGTGTATATATATAATTATATTCTGTTTTAAGTGATTAAATGCATATATATGGAGTTGTTTTGATGTTATGTTAACTAAATTAACTATCTTCTTATGTTACTTTTGTAAGGATTTGTCGAGAGGGTAGTCATTTAAAGTAGCGTTGAGGGTAGACAACGACGTTAGTTTATAATATTTAGTTTATTATTAAGTGGAGGCTTAAAGGATGTTGGATGAGTATTAACATACTTGTTATTTATTGGATTAGGATTCACTGAAGTTGAAGAGATTTCAACGGGTCGAGGTAAATAGCTATGACCATGCGCCAACGCCAAGTCCTCTTGTGGAAGAATATTTCTCTATCTCTTTCCAAACGTTCCTCTAATTAAAGAATAAAGGAATTTATATTATGTACAAGCCTTTCTTGGTAGCCCCTGTTAAGCACCCTATTAATTATAATTGTTTGTATGTGCATATAGTAATGCATGCACGTAGATTCTAAGTCATGGAACTTTCATACATGCTCCTTGAAATAACTAAGGTTCTATTTATATGTAAGCATGACATGAAATGCTAATTTCCAAAATAAATGCATATGCATTGAACTAAGAAAGATAATGAAAATGATTGATTTCAAAGAAAGAAAAGAATGGAATGAAGGTTAATGTATGAAAATATGTAATGGCCATATGAAGGAAAGGGTACCAAAGAAATAGGCAGATTGCAATGCCGGGTAAGTAGTACTGGTAGTGCACCCAGTGCTGCTCCCTGACAGAAAGGGGTTCCTAACCTGTGGCCACGGGTGGAATCCAGGTCCAATAGGACCGCTAACCCCAACACACGGGGCGTAATAGTGTGTTGGCCAAAAGAAAATGAAAGATTAAATTTAGTGTATGCATGAAGATATGATATATAAGTATGTATGAAAATAAGAAATAAAGATTTGGCATGAAAGTATGAAGTGAGTATATACATGATAGTAAGAAGTAAGTGTATGCATGATGTTATAAAGAAAGTATATGCATGGAAGTATTGTCAGAATTAGTATTGGTTTATGGATGCATGTTTTTAACAGAAAGTACTATATGCTTATTAAGTTAACAGCATGATGTACTGCTTACTGAGTATTAGACTCACTTTATTTTTATGTTTTAAACGTCCAGGTACAAATGAATCTACTGAGGAGCTGAGTATTGCTGAGGAGGGAGGGGCCGACGTTTAGTAGTCCCTGGGTAGTTTGGTTTCTTTTTATGACGATATATGTTTCTTATGTTTTAATACTAGACCCCACACGGGGATGTTTTATTGAGTTAACTTCTAGACAAGATACATTCGGGTATAAGGTATATAGTGAGGTAATGGAAACCCCTCCTGCTTTAAGTTAGTTTTCTTTTGTAAAGACTGAAGGGACTGAGTCCCTTTTTGTTTAAAGTAGTTATGTTAAATAAATGGATGACAGACTTCGAGAGTCCTTTGTAAAGGAATTTAAAGGTATGTCTATTAGATGTTTCTTTCAGTAAAAAAAAAATAATAATAATAATAAAATAATAATAATAAAACTAATAACAATATGGGCATTCATTTAGAAATAAATTTACTGATATAATAGGAAAAAGAACAGGTACGGGATCATAGTCTCGCTCTTGATAGGGTGGGGTTGTGACAAATTTCCTTTAATTTCAAAGCTTTGAATATTTCAAAGCACGTTCTTCTATCTTTTTCACTCGGGTTATGTACATTCCAAATAGCAGGCAGCCCTTAAAGTGCCAAATTGGGTCTAATACCTTTCTTAGCCACAAAGTTAATGTAAATAGCCAACGATAGCCGAACTCCCATCTTAATCCCAACCTAGAAACACTCATCTCTCTTGTTAACTATCCAAACGTCTTTGCATCTCAGAAGAAAATTCCTTTTTGAGTTCTATGAAGTATTTTCAGACAAACATCTGATTACTTTTTTCTTTCATTTACATAAAAAAAGTAGCAATATCTAAACAAAACTTCAAACTAAAGAATGAACGAATTTAGGAAGAAATCGATTATGAAAGAGAAATTTCAAACTTTCGTGCCCTCCCTTCACCTCTCTCAGTACACAAGCAGTACTCAGTAAAACAAAAGGGAAAATGGTGGTGGAGTTACCTACGAAGCTGAGCAGAAGGGCGACGAAAAAAAACCTCACGAACTGGCTACCCGAAGCACTAGCAAAGGGATGTAGGGCAGCGTGGGGAAGAGGGACAGGTGAGGGCGGGGCGGCACTGGACAGAGGGAGAAGCAAATGTGAGGCGGCATTGGGCAGAGGGAACGGCGATGCAAGGCACTGAGTAGAGAGGGGTGAACGCGAGACTGCATTTCAGCACGAATGAAAATTTGAAATAGCCTCTAAAACGCACCTTTGATTTTTTTTTTTTTTTTTTTAAAAAAAAGAGCCAGCTCAGGTGTGCGGTGTGGATGTGCCACTTGGCTGATCCATAGAAGAACTCTAAAACATAGAAAGCTTACATGTCAACTTTTTATTAAAGGGTGTAAAAATGGAAGCGTCTCTCTTTAACTACACATTGTTGACCGATTTCTATTCTATTAATCAGCTACCCATGATAGACAGTAAATTAACTTTAGAAGTTAATCAACCACTTGTTAAAATATTATTAAAAAATAGAAAGTTTGTCCTGCTTTAGTTTTGTGTTTTTGGGTATGAAAGAAATAATACAACCTCTTCTCTCTCTACAATTTTCTTAGAGCAAGTATTTTGAAAACTCTTGGTATTGAAGTGTGGAACTAATTTGATAGACTCTAGCAATCCCTAAGACTGCATTTGGATGCTGAGTTGAGTTGAATTCAGTTCTTTATAAATAGTAGTGAGTTGAGATAGTGGTCAAAATAAATTTTGTAAGACCCATCTAAGATAAGTTTATATGTATTTAGATATTAAAATAAGTTTAGTACTATTTATAAGAAGTTAAAATCATCTCAATATAATCTAACAACCAAACGAGACCTATGTGATAGAGTGCAATTTTAACACTTGAACGTGGTTGCAATTAGAAACCTCATCCTTCCACTAGAATACACACCCTAAGGGGTGATTTTACAGAGCTACCAAAGAAAGGTCATTGCACAAGAAATTAATTATGCCATTTTCAAGTTGCACTTGCAACTTCTAACGGCAATTAATTAATTATTTGCAACTATTTTGAATATATGATTTGATAACACTGGTATTGGATTAGCTAAATGCCAATGTTTTTCATATTTTATAGAATGTTGATGAAATTGAGTCCAAATTGAATAAGCTATACACTTTTTATATGAAATATTAGTTACAGGAAATCCATCCCACATTCCATATATAAAACAACTATAGCTTTCAAACTAGTATTTTATTATTTATTGTCCCACATTCATCCCACATTTGAGATTATTATATTATAGATATGGGATTTTTATGAATTATACATATGAGATTTTTATTTATATAATATGAGATTTCATTATCTATGTATATATGAGATTATTATATTATAAATTGTTGAATTGTGAAAATAAAAATAAATATGATTGTTAGAGGTTGTTGAAGATTATGAAAATAAAATTAAAAATTATTAAAAAATATAAATTAATTAAAGAAATATAAATAATAAAAAATAATAATATTTTATTATTATAGAGAATGTGATAGTTAATCCAATATAGATTTTAAATGTTGAATGAATAGTTAAAATTTTAAAAATTATATATTCTTCAAATTTTAAATATTAAGACGACAAATCGCCAATTCTCTGAGTTCTTAGAGTCATGGCAACTATTTTCAATCAAATGATTCTATTTTACTATCTCCCCTATACCACCTCGAGACATTTTATAATCAAGGCCGGCCCACTTAGGCCATAGAGCGGCCCACAGAGGTAGTACTGTTCTCTGAAAATGATCAATAATTATTTCTTGACCGTGACCGTATATATGTGTTCTTACCGGTATTTGATTAATTAACTTGCCCCTTTTCTTTTCTTTTTTTTGCCCGTTTTGTTTGATTTGCTTCATGAGCAAAAATGGATCATTGTGTCACGGGTAGGAGTTGTAATATGTAACAAGATTCTTGAATTCAATATGAACACGATTAGGGGTGTAATGTGTCTGGTCCGGTCCGATTTTAGACAAAATTTAGTATCGAATCAGTAGGTACCGGTTTTACATTTTAAAAAATCAATTACATACCGATTACCTCCTAAATCAATACATTCAGTTTTATCGGTTCGGTCTGTTTTTTTATTTTAATAAAATGAAAATTTATTAAAAAAATAAACATATATATACATACATGTATGTAAACACATCTGATAATATCATATGATGATCATATATAACAATGTTCATGGGAAGCTCAATTACTACTTCCATATATAATATTCTAGAGATCTTATTTACAACTATGGTATAAAAATTCAAATATTTTGATATTTAGGATTTTTTTCAATTTTAAACTGATTTTAAGTGATAAAAAAATATTGATGTGATTTATTAATTTCAGTTTAAAGTTTTACAATTTTAGTTTATTTTTAAATTAATTTTTATTATTATATATTATATATAAAATTTATATGTAATATTAAAAATATTATATATAATATTAAAAAAATAATTTAAAATATATATTATATAGAATTGGTCCAGGCCTAAGAAGCCTAGAATCAGAATCGGACCTGTTCCGGTCAATTTTGCCATTACAGAAATCGGTTCCGAACCAGTTTGACTAGTTCTGGACGATTCAATCCGGTTTTTCGATTTCCCGATTTTCTTTTACACTCTTAAACACGATACGAAATTAGTGAGTTTGGGTTTGATTTTATCGGGTTCGAATCAAAATTGGTTAAGACATAATTTATAAATGCATCAATAACAAGTCAACCCACTTAACCCAAAATCAACATGTTTTGACCTGTTTAGATTTTATTTCAAAATTATAATTTTATTATTATTAAGTTGTAATAATGATATTTCTCAGTATGTTTATATTTTTATTGTTGTGATTGAAATTATGGACCTGTACTCATATTTGTTATTATAGGATTTTTAATATTGGTTTTATTATATGTTAAAATTTTAAAAGTACTGATATTTTTTGTGACTAGGTAGTCTTATTTTTTGTAAGATTTTGTGGTTGTTAATAAATATAAATTTTAACTTTTACGTGAAATTATGTTAATTAGGTCAACTAGGTTTTTCATGCTAATCCAACTCATTTACATGAAACAGGTATAAATGAGTCGAGTCATGTCATATTGATTTATTTCTAATTAGGGCAGGTTTGTAGCTTCAGATGAGATATAAAATTTTCATCTAATCTCATTTCATCTCATCCCATATTATTACCAAACATAATTTAAATACAAAATTTTCAAACTAATCATTACAACATTTTCAAACTTTTATATAAAAATATAATTCTAAATTTTTTAAATTCCTAAACAAAAATAATATTATAAAACTATATTCTTACAATATTTTAATTTTATAATATTTTTTATTCAATTTTTTCTCTCTCCTTTCCCAAAACTTAAAAAATACTCAATTCAATTCAAACTATCTTACTACTATTCACAAACTATTTTGCTACTATTCACAAAACTCTCATCTTATCTCACTCCCCAAACCAGCCCTTAATTATTAAACATGTTAAACCGAGTGCCACAGCACGATTTGTTATCTAAATGAGTTGATTTAAGATTTAAAAGTTTTACATGTTTCGCTTAATAGGTCAGGTTCAAGTTAACTTATATAGTTGAATTGACTTGACACGACACGAATACATAAATTGCCACCCTTAGTCATGGAAGATTACTTGCAGTCTTGTATGCTTTGAAGCATCATCACAACCAATTAATTAATTAATTAATTATCCTTGATTGGCCTCTTGTTTTACAAGTTGTTCACTATTTTCATGTCTATTATCACATATCTGTAGGGGATGATAATGCCAAAATAGTAAAGAAAAATAGAGAAAAACAATAACACAACACAAGATTTACATAATTTAGCAATTTGCTTATGTCTAGGGAATTGTAGGGAATTTTTATTCAATAGAATGTAGAAGTACACCATGAAATACACTCCTCACACACTCTCTCTATCTATTGCTCAAGCTCATCTCTTCTCTTCCAAAATGTTGTTCTGTGTTCTAATGAGATTGATGATCCTCCGACTGCATCACATGTACCAGAGTCCTCCTAGATATTCGAACCTCGTTACTCTAGTAAGGTAAGAGCACCTCTTACACATATCCAAGATTACCATTGTTTTTATACTCTTGCTGCTCTTCATGAACCTTACACTTTTTGTAAAGCTAGTTCTAATCCTTTTTGGCAAAAAGCTATGTCAAATGAATTAGATACACTCACCAAAACTCGTACTTGGGACTTAGTGGATTTACCTCCTGGAAAATCTACAGTTGGATGCAAGTGGGTATACAAAATTAAGACTTGTGCAGATGGATCAATTGAGCGATACAAGTCTCACCTCGTGGAGATGATCTCAAGCAAGCCCCTCATTTGTGGTTTGCCAAATTCAGTTCTATGGTTGCTCGGCAAGGTTTTGTTCCCAATTCACATGACTACAATATTCCTAAGGACCACTAGTGCAGGTACTATTATTCTTCTTCTATATGTTGACGACATAATTATCATTAGGGAGGACAGTTCTAGGATACAAAGTCTTCAAACATTTCTAAGTCAGAGTTTCGAGACGAAGGACTTGGACAAGCTCAACTACTTTCTTGGTCTTGAGGTTACTTCTGACATAGACGGTTATTGCCTCTCTCAATCTAAATATGCTTCTTATATGCTTTACCAGGCTAGTTTGAGTAGCAGCAAGACTGTCAACACTCCTCTTGAGACCAATGTCAAGTTCCTTGCATGATGATGAGCCTCTTTCTGATGCTACTCTCTATAGGCAGCTGGTCAATAGTTTTATTTATCTTACAGTCATACGACCAGATATTTCCTCTACGGTATATTTGGTTAGCCAGTTTATGAATGCTCCTCAATCTATCCACTATGCTACAGTTCTTCATATCTTGCATTACATCAAGGGACTCTGTTTCATGGACTTCATTTTTTCTCACACTCATATCTTAATATTCAGGCATATTCTGATGCTAATTGAGCTAGAGATTCAACTGATTATCGATCTACTACCGATTATTGCTTCTTACAAGGAACTTCTCTCATTTCTTGACGTAGTAGGAAGCAATATGTTGTTGCTCTCCAGTACAGAATCTGTGTATCATGCTCTTACTGACACTACATCTGAGCTTCTATGATTACCATGGCTTTTGGTAGGTATGGTTGCCCTTCAAATGACTTGTTCACCTGTTTATTGTAACAATCCTAGAGCCATACAGATTGCTCATAATGATGTTTTCATGAGTGTACCAAACACATCGAGATTAATTATCACTTCATTAGGCATCATCTTCAACAAGACATATTGCTTCTTCATTCCATCTCCTCTGAAGACCATCTTGCTAACAGTTTCACGAAA
Source organism: Carya cathayensis (assembly GCA_011037825.1). Lineage (NCBI taxonomy): Eukaryota > Viridiplantae > Streptophyta > Magnoliopsida > Fagales > Juglandaceae > Carya > Carya cathayensis. The sequence continues at coordinate 748,168 of QGSO01000156.1, forward strand.
TATCATCCACATGGTCAACTTCGTAATCTTGTTTGCAAACTCAAGAATTGATTCCACCATCTAGAATTTGAGGGGAGATGTTGATGTATATGTATACTATTTTGATTAGAAGACTACCTTGATTAGAAGATCATCCTGCATTTATTTACTTCCTTAATTTATTTTGTCATCTTTCCCTGTAAAATAGGAACTCTAAATGGACATATTATTCATTAAGAAAATATAGAAGTCTTTTTTATTATATTTTATTTTACTTATTTTATTCATTTCTAACAAATTCAGTAATTAGAAACTTTGCAGAAAAAGTCAAAATTATGAGAAGAAGATATTTAGCTACAAAACAAAACAATATTTTGAGGTGTAAACATTAAACAGATCGTTCTTGAAGAAGATTGATCTCAAAATATTGTGGGTTGTGCCTTCAACGCCCAACCATGCATCAAATTAATGAATTGACAAACTATCTCCATAAATATATAGCATATTCTTACAAACTAACATGAAGGGTATTTTTGACAATCACAAGTTGGTTATATAGAAATCATATGTATATGATATTATAAAAAAGTTATATGCAGTCACTTTTACGTAATTATTACACATTTCACTAAAATAATTGGTTGCGTAATTTTTTTAATATAAAATAATTATTTTGATCAATCATATTAGTGGAGTGTACAATGAGCATGTATATAGCAAAACTCATGATATTATAAGTTATTCATTTTTTATTTATTTTTCACTTCACAATAAATAATAATATAAAAAGTTTGAGTTTCTTTTATCGTATATCTTATATAACCACTAGAGGAGAGAAAGATAATTGTAATTTGCACTACATGGAGTTAGCCTCATGGGAGCGGATCACCGAATGTGGCCAACTGAACCAAGGCAGTGGATAATGACTTCACCTGGCAATCTTGTTTGAAGGGTTACTTTCAATTTCAAGAATGTCTCCCAAACCATTTACAGTTCCGATTTGAACTGGTCGGGTTGTTGTTGAGGCTTTAACAGACACCAATACCACCACATCACATATTCCACGTAAACCAGAAGAGGCGCATCACAGTGGATTAACGAATTCTACATAAACAAAACCCATAAGCCTTGGTTGTTCTTCGACATCAACCTCATCACCTCAATCTTCTCCTGTCGCTGTCGCTGTCGCCGACCACCGCTCTGTCACCCTCCAATAATTTCGCCTTCGCCCACCATCCTCTCTGTTGTTTGCTAGGTTTGTTCATGGCTAACATTAAACTCTTTCTTGCTTCATTAAATAATAAATATTGGCCTCAATGATCCTTTTGCTCCCTACTTTTCTTGTAATCATTTCTGTTGTATAGAACTTTGAGATAAAGCCCATTCAACTTTACAGTAAATGTTATGGTTCTTTATGTTAAGAGTTACATCATTTGGATGATGACCCCAATTAGTTTCTCTTGCTCTAGGATTAGAATTTGAAGCTTAGCCTTGCCCAAAGAAGGGAGATTTTCTGGATTTCTTTCTGTTTCTTCTTTCCAACACTCATTCTTGCCATGCTTGCTCCCATTTCAATTGCACAGTTGACTCGAAGCGAAACTGGAGTTCTTTTCTAAGTTCAAAAACTCCTTGAACCTTGAAGCTCTTCAGGGATGGACAAATTGGACCAATTTCTAATTCCTCCCTCCCTCACCTTCTCTCAGGATTGTCTACTCAAACAATCGCCTAACTGAATTGTCTATTGTCGGAAACAGAAGCTCCCCTTCTCACAGCCCAAAACCTAATTTTGGGGAATTTTTTGTTTCTGAGCAAACTCTGTCTGAAACGTTCTCCATTGATCATTTCTTCATTGTTCTAACAAAGCTTCCAAACTTGAAAGTGTTGTCACTTGTTTCCTTGGGCTTGTGGAGTCCTTTGCTAGCCAAGATCAAACTGTTCTAGTCGCTTGAAGTGCTAAATATTAGCTTGAATTTTCTCTATGCAGAGATTCCTTCATCAGTTGCTTCGTTGAAAATTCTGAGAAGTGTTGTTTTGGCAGAGAGCTCTTCTACGCACAGTCGTCTAATGTAGACGCCGTGCAGTCGGCTGACGTGGCCTGACATCAACTAATATTAAAAAAATAGAAATAAAACATGACGAAGACGAATGCGAGAAGGGGAAGAAACGCTGACTGAAACCCATTTATGTGGTTTCCCACTTCTAAGGGTGCGAGAGATCAAAATCTCACCATGACTCTTTCTAATCTTCCCCCAGATAAAATTAACTCAAATTCCTGGAGAGAAAATTCTTGTGGTTTTATTTATTTATTTAAAATGATTTTCTCTTTTTCATGATCATGGAACTGGACCATCCTGGACCACCCAAAAGGTACACGGTCCTGAATCACCTAATAGTTAAAGGACCAGATACGCCGGCGGTGCTCATGGAGATAACATATGCATCGCCCAGCTCACCTAACCTTGCGGAGTCAAACTACTCAATGCCGACGTCAACCCGGTCCGTGAAGATCATTCCGTTGCAGAACCCCAACACGTTGCCGTCGTCTTCATTTTCTCTAAATGGACGTTGAAGCTGCAGAGCGTGACCTGTGTCCAGTGGATCGAGCTCCTCCTCCCCTGCTACCGTTGGATTAGGACTTACAAATGGACGGAGTACCTCCAGATAGATCTCATGGCTGGGACGACCGTCGGTGTCGTGCTTGTCCCCTAGGTACTAATATCCTACACTTCCCCATTCCTTCCTTCAAAGACAATAAAAGAACGGACGCATCATACAATGATTCGATGTAGATGATGTTTCCATTGTATTGTTGATTTTACTTTTTTCTCTGCAACCAAACAGAGTTATAAGTTCTCTTTGGTAGTTGTGGAAACCGAGGAAAGGAAAGAAAATTAACTCAAAGTTTTTGTTTTGAAAGATATAGGGCTCAGCTCAACTAAGTTGGAGTGTTGTTTTGCAATCGCTTGAATGGAAAATATGTTCTTGTAAATGATTAATTCAGTCGTCATCAAAATATTGAATATTTTTATTTTCCATTCTCTAGCAACTCAAAGCTTTCTTTGTGCACGTATTTTTTTTGTTGATCGTATGCCTTCCTCTGTTTTCCCGTTGAACTTGCGGTAGAATTATCTAGTGAAATTGAGGAAATGGGATCTGAGGAGAATGGTGGGCGTGGACTCGAGAGAAGCAGAGAGTGTAGGGAAATGGAAGAACTAGTTCTGAGGAGAATGGCGTGGAATCGAGACAGAAGCATAGAGAGGAAGGATATGAGGAGATAGGAAAACAAAACCGGATGGCGTGGAATCAAGAGAGAAGCGTAGAGAGCAAGGATCTGAGGAGATAGGAAAACAAAACTGGGAAGACTCAAGAGAGAAGCATAGAGAGGAAGGATCTGAGGAGATAGGAAAACGAAACTAGGAAGACGGAAAACGAAACGGTGCGTTAGGAATTAATCCACGTCAGCGGGCCGCTTACACGACTCTTACCCCCGTCGACTGCATCCAGCTTTTTTCTTTGGGAGATAATTTGTTCAATGGGAGAGGATGGAGGGGGTGAGGACCGTGAGTGATCTCCTGCAGTGGGGGCACATGGTAGCTAAGGTGAGAAGCCTACATGACACTCACCCGTTGGAAAGCTATTATTTGAAGAATAGTAGCCTGTCTGGTCAGATGATTAACTCAATAATTTCATAAGACAGCGTATGCAATCCTTTTGAAAAATAATATAGCTCTTTGTTAAAAATAAAAAAGCTACAATTACACATATACACTTTACTAAATACATATGGTTTATTATTTTTATCATTCTATTTAAATATACACATATTTAAATATTAAGATAAAATAATAAAAATGACGAATCATATGTTAATTAAGAGAAGAAGTGTGGTGTAAGGTCGTGTATTTTAAATATATCAACTTTTTAAAAAACGAGTGTATGAAATTTTTATAAACGTCCAAATAATTTTCCTAGTCTCTAAATATAGTAAAATTTTTGCTATATAGAAGTCGATGTATTTTCACATCGCTTAGAGCATCCACATTGGCTTGGCCAAATGAGATGTTTGGCCAAATTTTACATAATTTGGCTCAAAAACCCTTCACATTGGATTGGCCAAATCTAAAATAATTTGGACTTTTGTTACAGTGGTTGGCTAAAGATGGAAGACCACTATTCATTTATCAAATATTAAAATATTAATTTCTCATTCCAAACAAATAAATTAAATTAATTAGAATATAATTAACATTTAATATTTAGGATATAATTATATTATTAACATTTAACAATACTTTTTTTATTATTAATTTAATTAGAATATAATTACCATTAACATTTAATAATACTTTTTTGTAATATTTATTTAATATAATATAATTATTATTAACATTTAATAATACTTTTTTAAATATTAATTTAATATAATATAATTACTATTAACATTTAATAATACTTTTTTAATATTAATTTAATTAGAATATAAATACTATTAATATTTAATAATACTTTTTTTTAATATTAATTTAATATAATATAATTATTATTAACGTTGAATAATACTTTTTCCAATATTAATTTAATTAGAATATAATTATTATTAACATTTAATAATACTTTTTTAATATTAATTAGATTAGAATATAATTATTATTAACATTTAATTGGTAGAATTACAAAATATGATAAAATAAATTAAATAAAAAAATTATTAATTGAATAATATTTTATTATTATATAGAGAACGAATGGCTAATCCAATGTGGATATGGAATTTAAATGGAATAGGCAAATGTAAATAAGTGTTGATATTGATAAAATTTGAAGATGAATTTGATCAAACTAATCCCAATGCTCTAAAGTGAAATCCATTACAACTTTAAAAAAATAAAAAATAATAAATTCTTTTTTTATATGGTTAATGTGAACAGTTTTCACATAAATATTATGTTAAGGGTGTTAAAAAAAAAAAATTTAAATAGATTTTCTCGTAGAATAAAAATTTCGCCACAGAAAAACCGGTGAGCAGTAGAAAAATACGCAGATTTCGCGAATCTTGAATGGAACAAGTCCGTGGGTGACTAACGGCGTCGTATCTTCTTCGGTAACGTACCAACGTTTTTTTCAAAACAAAACAATTTTGTCATTACCACGAAGCAGCTACCATTGTTGAGTGCGGTCTCTCTCTCTTCTTCGTTCAATCACAAGGAAAATCGATTTTTGTCGCCGAATCGGCTCTGCCCCACTCGGTGATTCAAAAAGGTGATCTCAAAGTTGTGCATTTCCAAGTGGGTATGCTGTTGATCTCTCACCCGTTTTCTCTCACATCTCTTTTTCTGTCACATCTTAATATTATTATCGTCACTCTTTTTGAGTTTCTTCGAATTCTGTTTTCGTTGCCAAAAAAGCATGCGGAGGCATAAGAATGGAAACTCAAAAAACAGAAAAATTGCTATTTTATATTATGTACCCCAATTTATTGCAACCAAACGAAGGCTCCATTCATTGTTTTCTACTTTTGATTTATGGAAGATGGCAAGTTTGATATGTTCCTTTCTTTTCTTTTTCTTTGATTTTCAGATATTTCTCCAGTTTTTTAGAGGCTAATGCCACTGTTCTGAATGAATTTATTATGGTGATAAACTATTCTGGGAAAATGACGTGCGGGGAGATACACTCGTGGACATTTAGTGGGCTAGTGGGTGCATTTCTTGATCTCGGCATAGCCTATCTCTTACTGTGTGCATCAACTCTTGCTTATTTGGCCTCGAAGTTTCTGGGTTTGTTCGGATTGTGCCTGCCTTGTCCTTGCAAGGGACTATTTTGGAACCCCTGTGGTGGTCTCTGCTTGCAAAGAGCATTAGTGGATTGCCCGCCGGTGAAAATTTCTTCGGTTCAGTTGTCAGTGAAGAGCAAGTTTCCTTTTGATCAGACATGGGCTGACGACCCAAATTCCCAATTTAATACAGAGTTGGTGGATAAAAGAAATCGTGACAACAGGCATGTGGAGATGGATGGTGAAGCATCATGTAGCTCGTTATTGCAGGGGGCACAAGATAACGTAGGTAGAGAATTGGAGGAAAGTAATGAATCTGGTTTTGAGTTTGGAACGGTGAACTTGGAAGCCATTAAAGGAGGAAGGTTTGATTTTAAACGACAGGGTGCTGCAGGTCAGAGGAAGAGGCTTGGTCTTCGAAGGCGTCACAGAGAGAGGGCCGTTGATAATGGGAACTCTTGGGCAGGTTCATCGTATGATCATTCTTCTTTGGATGCAAAAGAGAGTTGTCAGACTCCTTCCAGTGCTTGCAAAATAGGAACACGCATTACCGAAGAAGGCAGCTCAGATCCAATGAATTCTGGAGGTGGTAGCCTTTCTTGAGATTGTTACTTTCGCTATGAATCTCACTTTTCAGTCTATATTTTTTTCTATTGCTCTTAAATTGTTTTGTTTCTAATTTGAACCTCTCATTATCATTTTTTTTGTTGTAGTTTTAATCTTCTCTTTAAGTCAAAAGTGAGCATGATAATCACCATTGCTTTCATACAAAAATATGAGATTCTAGATCTATGATTTTGCAATGTGTGTTTGACCATATGAACTGCCTTCAAGATCTCTTCCTGTAACTTTTTAAAACCTTCAATGTAACTAGTGCTTAATTGAATATATATATATACACACACACACACGTATATATCTTTATCAGTAAACAAAAATTTTATTGATGAAATTGATAGGCACAGGCCAACTACACAGGACATATACAATAGTAGCACCTATGATAGTGCTACAAGGAAAAATATATATACTTTAGTTTACTCAATTGAAGAAAAGAAGGTCTCCATTATTCTCCATTATACAATTGAGCCTAGCTAATGAACTATACGTACCACATGAATACTTTGGGCATGATTTTTTATCAGTGAAAATTCACATAATTTTTATTCTACACAATGCATGCTGATGCTGCTTCTGATGTGGATGGTTATTTGATTTTAGATGGCTGGGAAGCGCCTGTGCCTGTGGACATTTGTTTGCAAGGAGGAGTTTCACAGGGTCCTGATATGAATGAATCTGTCTATGATGTTAAATCTGTGGAGGAGGAGGCATCACCTGGTGAACAGTTCAGGTGCAACACACAAATGGAGCTACGCTTTGACAGTAATGATAAAAATACAATCAGAATCTTGGAACAATCACTTGAAGAAGAGAATGCTGCTCGTGCTGCCCTGTATCTTGAACTTGAGAAAGAGAGATGTGCTGCTGCTACTGCTGCAGATGAGGCCATGGCTATGATATTGCGTCTACAAGAGGAGAAGGCATTGATTGAAATGGAAGCTAAACAATTCCAGAGGATGATAGAAGAAAAATATGCTTATGATGCTGAGGAAATGAACATTCTTAAGGAGATCTTACTGAGGAGAGAAAGGGAAAAACACTTCTTAGAGAAGGAAGTTGAAGCCTATAGGCAAATGATGTTTGAAAATGATCAATTGGATGCTGATATGGAGGCCACAGAGACACATGGGATTTCTTCTTTGTCACTTTCAAGTGAAGATCCAATGCTAATGCTGCAGCAGATTAGCAAATCCATACAAGATAAAGAAAATTTGAAAACCACAAGTAGTTCTAGGGAGTATGAGGTCTCTCTTGATTTGCAGAATCATACCATTGCTTTTGGGAAAGAACTGCCATATCCAGCATTGAATGAAGATGCTGACTTCTCAAAACAAGGAGACATCCTCAGGCAACCAAGTATTGACAACCGTCCAAGTTTTTTAAGTTGTGAGGCATTTCATGAAAAGGGAATGGCATCCAGGGATGAGGATCCACTTACTCAACAAAAAGAATTGCATAAATCAGAGGCACACTCACAACTAACTCAATCAAGTACTCCTCAGGGATTTGATTTGCATGTGAGAAGCGTTAACCCAGTTGGGGAAGGACAGGAACAAAGTGATAATGTGAGTCTAGCCCAAAGTGTGGCAACAAAGACAATCGAATCGTGTGATGAAGATAAGACCGTTGGTGCATATAATGGCAATTGTGTGGAAATGGATGGAAATCAGGAAGTCAAAGGTTCGCAAAGCTCAGTTTGTGAGACAGAGCCACGTGTTTATGATGTCCATGTGATTGATGATGAGTCTAGAATGATTAATGAAGCTAGTGAAAAGAAGAGTGGTCAGTTCTCAAGAAATGCTTCCTTGAACCGGCATAGGAAACATGGTAGTCCAATCCTGAGCAGCTCAGAGACTTACCTAGAAATCAACAGAATCAGGCCAGATACAACTAGTGGACTGCCTCCAAAGGTTCCCTCCCGCAGCAAATCTTTGGTTTCTCGTATGCGGAGAAACTCAATGTCTGCATTTGATTTGCAGAGACATTCGAGGTCTTCTTTTGATAATGAAAGGTTAAAAATTGATAATGAAGTAGAGTGGCTTCAAGAAAGACTAAGGATCGTACAAGAAGGAAGAGGGAAGCTCAACTTCTCTTTGGGGAACAAGGAAAGGGAAAAAATCCAGTTGCAACTTCTGGAGGATATAACGAGTCAACTTCGAGAGATTCGACAGTTAACAGAACCTGGAAAAGCAGTGCGTCAGGCCTCTTTGCCCCCTCCATCCTCTAAGGTATGGTATAATAGAAAAGGTATATATATATTATATTATATCTATAATATAATTGTTTTTTCCTCTTATTACTTATTAAAAAATATATATATATATATATGGTATAACAAAGCGCTAATACTTGAAGTAGCAATAATTGTGTATTGCGGGGATGTCAGATTCTTCTATCAGTGGATTTATTTTCAAATAGTTTTTTGAATTGCTAATATACAGGGAGTAGATGCAACACTTAGCTATAGCCTATCCACGAGATTGCATCATCTTGTCTCGTTAGAGATTCAGCTTAGCCAGCTGGTGTTACTCTGCTGAGGGTTTAGGTAGCTGACAGGTGTACTAGGATTATTGACTCTAGCGTTAATATGTAACTCTTTTTACTAAGATTTCTTCTAATGTGAACTTTTTTAGGGGAAAATACACGCATCCTCCTCAAACTACCACATCATTTGCATCACGCAAACTATCAATTTTGGCAATCGCCCCTAGAAACTACTAAAAAATTGCAATGTACCCCATTTTCCCTTTAGATAATCAACATTACCCCCAAAATTTTCCAAAAAGACAATAAAACCTTTTATATTAAAAGTTGAAAAAAGATATTAAAAAAAATTGCCTGTTGCCGTGGGTCTATGTGGGTGGCGAGTCACTGTGTTGCCATGGCTATTTTTCCTTTTTTAAGGGTTGATTGCAAAGTGGGTAGAAGTTTGAAGGGGTTATATGCAAATTTACTATGGTTTCAATGTTATACATAAATGGGTTTATAGCCACAATAACAAAATGGAATATCTTTCTGTGGAATTTGATCTTCAAGAGGATCTGGCTCAGCATTGTCTAAACTTCATAGTCAAATATTTCCTTGAATATTCTATAAAATAACTTCTTGATATGAGGTTTTAGAATAGCTTAGCTCCTTTTTTCATCAATTCTCTCCTTTTCTGATTCCCTTGAAAACTTTTGAGATCTGCATGAAGCTCTAATGCTTGCTGATGCCCAAAGCTCATCTGCATTCAGGTTACATCAAAGAAAAGGTGCTGGCGCAGTACATCTTTAGGAGTACGTTGAAGGGCTTGTATAAGGTTTGTCACACCTACATGAAGGATCTGGTTTTGCTGCTTTGTGGAAACTCTAAAGGGACCTTCAGTTAAGTGACACTGCCCTCCCCCCGCCCTGGGCCTCATTTACATATGCTTTTCAGGTCTTTAGTAGTGGCATCTTGCCCCCTCTATTAGCTTCCACTTCTAAAACAAATAAATAGTCACACGAATATCAAGCAACTATTTTGTTGACTTCTGTTGAGGTTGTTGCTTTGGTGACTTCTCTTTGTGGGGGAGTATTCGTAACATACTCCTCGTGTACCATAATAATGCCTATGCTCTTTTAGATTATCAATAAATAAAAAATGTCTTATAAAACATTGTGCTTTAGACGCTAGCTAAAATAAACAATTATAACTATATTTTCCACATTATGTGAGCACTGATCAATTTTCCTATAAGTAGAAGTGTTTTTTGAAGCTTTACAAGGTTTCACTCTAGAAATTAGAGTCCAATGCGATGGGATGAGATGAAATAAATTAAAACTTCATTGGAGTTTTCTATAACTACCACCAAAGCAAGTGTGTGTGTGTTTTTTTTTTTTAAAGGTGTACCTCATATTTCATTCATTCATATACCAATCAACCATTACAGTATTTTTCTATCTGAAGTGTATGTATAATCTCTATAGGGCCTTCTTCCACCCATACCCTTTCTATGGGAAAATTAAAAACTAATTTAGCAAGTAAATGAGCAACATTATCAGCCCCCCTATGAACAAACTTTACTTTCCAGTTTTCTTTGGTGATCATCCAACCCCCATCTCATCCACCACATTTCCATACTCTGTAGATAGGTCCTCCTTGCTGTTAATTGCTTTGACAATCACTTGTGAATCTCCTTCTAAAATAACCTTCGAGAAGCCTAGCTCTTCACAAAGCAGCATAGCTCTTCTAAGTGCTAGAGCTTCCCCTATTGTAGGGTCTTGCAAGCAATCCACCGCAATGCACAAAGAGGCCATAATCTCCCCTTCCTCATCCCAAATAACCACCCCTATACCCACCTTCATAGCAGCACTAATAAAAAGGATTCCCAGTTAGCCTTTACCCATTGAGCATTAGGTTTTGTCCATTTTCCTTCCCTTCTACAACTGGTACCCATCCTCTGCAACCCCTTTCTTTGCTCTTGTACAGCAACATACTCTCTATACCCTTCCACACCAAATCTCATCACACCTTTAGGCTCAAGGAAATTGCCTTCAAAGATACTATCATTTCTTCTAAGCCATAGCCTTCTTATAATACAGGCAACCAACTCCACCTCTTCTTGCTTCAAACTTACTGCAATTTCCTTCCATGGCTACAAAAAACAGGTTCCACTACTATTCCATTTCTACACTGGGCTACCATTCTCATACCACACATCAAATGCAGCTAGACATGCCCATAGAATATGCACAAGTGATTCAATCTCCAAGTTGCAAATGGGACATAGATTGGATCTAACCACTTGTTTTCTCCACAAATTTTATCGAGTAGGTAGCATATCAAGACAAGCTTTTCATATAAACTGCTTGACACATGGCTGCACATTGAGGCTCCAAATACTTTTCCAGAACTGACCATCCTCTTCTACTTTAGATGTCTGCCCCCTCTTCCTTTTGCCTCTCAAATACTCTAGGTGGTAGGCATTTTTAACAGAAAATCTACCATCAACATAAAAGCCCCATACCCTCTTATCATTTGGTAAGTTGCTACACAACTGGATGCTTCTTATCAGCTCCACCTCTTCAGCTGAAAAGATTTCCTTTAGAAGGTCCAGATTCCAAACCCTCTCTTCCTCATTGATCAAATTACACACTTTGGAATCCCTACTCATTAGCTGAGTAGGAGATAAAATTTTAAGATAAGTCATTCTGGGCAACCACTTATCTTTCCATATGTTGACCCTTCGACCATTCCCCACTCTCCATGCCACCCCTTCTGTGACTAAATCCAAGGCAGAATAAAGACTTCTCCACACATAGGAAGGCCCCCTTCCCAGTTTTGCCTGTAACAGCTCACCATCCTTGAAGTATTTCTGCCTCATCACAGTAGAAACTGAGGAGGAAGGATTAATCAAGAACCCCTAACACTGCTTAGCTAACATAGCAGTATTGAAGCATTCTAAGTCCTGAAAACCCAGCCCCCCACTCCTCTTGCTTTCATTGATTTTCAGCCAGCTCCTCCAATAAATCTTGTTCTCATTCTGTTTTTGGCCTCGCCAGAACTTTGTCATTAGGGAGTTAATATCAGCACAAAGTCTTTTAGGCAATCTAAAGACACTCATAGAAAAAGTAGGGATAACCACTTCCTTGAGGAGGACTTCTTTCCCAGCTTGGGATAGGAAAGTGTTCTTCCAATCGCTAATCTTAACACACACCCTCTCCTTTAGGTCCTTAAATGTATTAAATTTTGACCTTCCAACTAGAGTTGGTAATCAAAGGTATCTCTCATAGTTACCACAAATAGCCACCCCAGCCTCATTCTTAATGTTCAACTTGGTAGCCAGGCTAGTATTGGAGCTAAAAAAAACATAGTTTATTTTTGAAGATTTAGACACTGTCCAGAGGCCTCTTCATAGATTTTCAGCAGCCTATGTATACGCCACCATTTTGCTAGCTTGGCTCTCCCAAAAATCAAACACCCATCTGCAAAAAGCAGATGATTAACCCTTACTCCCCCCTCTTGCCAGACCTCTCATAGCTCCACAGGCCTCATCACCATTAAGTAGAGAAGAAAGTTCCTTTGTGCAAAGGATAAATAGGTAAGAGGAGATGGAATCCCCTTGCCTAATACCCTTACTTGGCTTGAACCACTTACCAACTTCTCTATTAACAAGCACAGAATTAAACACAGAAGTTACACGCTTAATGATCCAACTAATTCATTTTTGTCCAAACCCCATCCTCCTCATGACCTCCTCCAAATAGACCCATTCAATCCTATCGTAGGCATTGGACATGTCCAACTTCAAGGCCATGTTAACCACCCTACCTTTCATTCTTGTTTTTATAGTATGGAGGGTCTCATAAGCCACCATCACATTATCTGTGATAAGTCTCCCAAAGATAAAGGCACTCTGGTTATATGATATAATGTGGGGCAGCACCTTCTTAAGTCTGTTGGCAAGTACTTTCGAAACTAGTTTATATAGAACATTACATAAACTAATGGGCCTAAATTCATTTTCCATAGATGGATTAGCAACCTTAGGAATAAAAGCAATAAAGGTCCTGTTAACACCCATTTCTAGATCAATCTCATTAATAAGCTACTGCAAGATAGCATCAGTCACATCCTGCCCAACAACATTCCAATAGGCCTTATAGAAACAGGCCACATACCCATTAGGGCCAGGGGATTTAAGGGGAGCCATATGGCTCAATGCAAGAACCACCTCCTCCCTTGAAAACAGTTTCTCAAGCTTATTATTCATTTCAAAACTCACATAGGATTTAAGATCTTTTAGACAAACCTCAATGGCCTGTATGGATGGACTGGTAGTGCTGAACAGGTTGTTGAAATACTCATAGAACACCTCTTCAATCCCTTCATGGTTCATCACCTTGTTGCCTCTTGAATCAAATAGCTCCATAATCTAATTTTTCTTCCTTCTCTGGTTAGCACATGAATGGAAGAATTTGGTATTTTTGTCACCCAAATTATACTAGTTCTTCTTGTCTCTCTGTCTCCATCTCAAATCTTCTTGTTCAAGAATGAGCCCCACTTTAGACTGCAACTAGTTAGTCACCTCCACGTTATGACTTCCTTCCATCTCCTGCCCAGATTGAAGGTGACTAAGATGTTGCCTCAGAACTTGCTCAGCTTCTATTCTTCTCTTTCTACTCCAACCGACTAACCCCATCTCACACCTCTTTAGCTTCTCTTGAATACCTCTCAAATGCACTTCCTCACAACCTCTACTTCCCCATGCCCTTTCAATTACTGAAGTCCCTTCCTCGTCCAAGGCCCAACTTGCCTTAAATCTGAATAATCTTTTCTTTTGTCTTCTTCTCGAGGGCCCAGTAGCCATATCCATGAACAAGGCTTTATGATCTGATTGAGTTGCATTTAGCACTTCAATAGTTCTGTCTCAATACAAATCTGTCTATCCCTCATTGGTTACCACTCTATCTAATCTTTCTTTTGTGAAGGTACTATCCGAGTGCTTGTTACTCTAAGTGAACTTGCAACCAATCCACCCCATATCAACAATACAATTAGAGTTCAAAGCTTGTCTAAAATCATCCATCTGAGCTTCACCCCTCTGATTACCTCCCTCTTTCTTAGCTTGAGATATCACTTCATTAAGGTCCCCTATCACACACGGCTTATTGTCAGGATTTAACATAGACAGTAATCTTCAAGATTCTTTTCTCCTACACACTTAAAGTGTAACACCCCGTTCCCGTAGGATAGAGACGTTACTAACATACATGATAAAATGTCCAGTAAAGAGACTCATTATTCTGAAATATTTCATTTATTGAAAAATTTAATTGAAATGACATAAATAGTCTTGAAACTGAAATAAAGCAAAATATGAGCTAGTCTTAAACAAGCCTAGTTATTGAAATGACATAAAAGAAAACTTAATCCTTGTGTAAATGACACTTATCCATTTCTAAGTCTTTATACTAGAACTACTCTTGGCCATCTAGCTCTGCATCATCATAATCATCATATGTGGCAATCAACATAGAAGAAAATAAAAAGACAAACAACAACTAAAAAGAGTCGAATACCCAGTAAATGGCACATCATACCGTAAAATATTATTTAGCTAGTATAAACTTGATTTAATTTTTGAAAGACTCTTCAAACAAACGTATATCAATCACAGATTCTCATAACATGCTTTACATCATTAAAATGAGCGGAAACATACAAAATCATGACAAGCATGAAACATGAATGCATGAGTAACTTGTTCAACATAGAAGAAAATAAAAAGACAAACAACAACAAAAATGAGTCGAATACTCAGTAAATGGCACATCATACTGTAAAATATTATTTAGCTTAGCATAAACTTGATTTAATTTTTGAAAGACTCTTCAAACAAACGTATATCAGTCATAGATTCTCATAACATGCTTTACATCATTAACATGAGCGGAAACATACAAAATCATGGCAAACATGAAACATGAATGCATGAGTAACTTGTTTATCTTGAACTTTACTTATTACATGGTGAACCACGCTTGAGTCCATGGCACCACATAACTTGTCATGTAGTGAAACACGTTTGAGTCTGTATTTCACTTAACTTGCATAACATGGAGTGAAACACGCTTGAATCTGTGTTTCACTTAACTTGCATGACATGGAGTAAAACACGCTTGAGTCTGCGTTTTACCTATCCTGTATAACATGGAGTGAAACACGATTGGATCCGTGTTTTACCTAACTTGTATATCATTGAGTAAAACACGCTTAAGTCCGTGTTTTACTTAATATGCATAACATGGAGTCCGTGTTTCACTTAACTTGTATAACTTTTATATAGTATTTTCTTGTACTTAGCATAACATAACATGACATGCCCTAACATGATCTTAACATTTTCCAACATTTCATGGCATGCATGATCTGAGAACTACATGAACATGGTATACATGATCCGGCTATTTATTACATGACATGCTTGACTTAAGTTATTGCATGAACAATACATGGCATACATGGTCTAAGTACTACATGAATATAACATGCATAATCTGGCTATTTTAATTCATAACATACTTATCTTAAATTATTATATGATCATATCATGACTTCTATGTGATTTTAGTAACATTCAACCCATCAATCAACAGTCCATAATAGCATAACATATATAAGCTTACTTTCATGTAAATCATCATAATTCATAGAAGTTCGTGAAAGCGATCTAACCTTGACTTGGCTCTTAGCGCAACGTAGATAACCATCAAAACCATATCATATTAACATACCCAATTATAATATTTACATCACGCATACATTTATATGATCATACTATTTACCTCGTAGCGCTGCTTCCGAAAACTTACGTCCTAGCTCGTGACCTATACGAGGCATTAGACATTATTAAACTTTCTAGAAAACGTGTCGTAGTAATCTAATTACTTTAAATCTTACCATAAAGATAATTTAATAAATATTCAAATATAAAAAGATTACATAAAATAATATTATTCCAAAACTCATATCATATTACTTAATATTCTGGGCAAACATATAACTTAATAATTTTATAAAAACTATTTAAAGGTTAATTGGAATATGAACTAAGATAATAAGCTGAAACGATATAAAAGAATACTTTAAGGGTATGCTTAAATGAAATATTTTCTATAAAAAAAACAACTCTATGACTAATATATTTATTGAAGTAAAACAGCTCACTCAAAACACTAAAACAGTTCCTTGTGAAACACCATCAACTCACATTAAATAGTATGCTAATTATAAAATCAACCTACTTAAAATAATAAATATTTTTTGAAAATAGAATCAGTCAAACAAGCCTATCCAAATTAAGCAAGCCCAGTTAAAAACTATGTCTAATAAGTTTATAAAAAAAATACTAGGCCCAAGACCCTTAAAAGAAAACTCTTGGTCAAAAGGCTTAGAGCCCAAAGGCCATTATAATAAAAGAATCTGGTTACGTTTAAGCAAAGAGTCAAAGGGCTTACAAGTAATTATGGAAGCAATGAAGAGGCTTTTTGGGAATTCTGGAACAAAACAATTAAAATGAAGGACAAAACTTACGAGAGTGGCTCACATACGTACACTGGAAGTTTGGAACCAAACAGAAAAAAAAGAAAACAAAGGTCATGCAATGCTTACCGAGACAAAATTGAGGCAACAACGGCTCGGGGTGGCTGGTAGTGACCGGCGACGCTACTGGCCTTCTCAGAAAGGTGGTGCGATACAAAGAGAGAGAGAGAGAGAGAGAGAGAGAGAGAGAGAGAATTTGTCAAACCAAAACAAAGAATGGAGGGAGAGAGAAGATTCCAGCGTGGGCTTACCGAAAAGGAGTGGGTTCGTCGGAGATGAACTGGCCGGCGATTTTTGTGGCTAATGGTGGTTCTTTAGCATCTTGAGGGTGGTCGGCTGAGGTTGCGGAAAAATAGGCCTTAAGCGTGAGTTTTCTCCAACCCGTGTAAACCAAATTTTTGTGTGAAGAGTCTGAGTGTATTGTGGGATTTTATGGAGAAAGGGTTTTTTATTTACGTGGGTCTTCAGGAGTTTAGATAGGATCTGATTTGAGTGTTATTCTGATCTAAGAATCTTTTCAAAAAAAATTTAAAACCTATCCGATAATAACAGAGAATATAAGATAAAGGAAACCACTTTTAAAAACTCTAATTAATCTAGTTTATTATCTCATTTAACAAATAAATAATTATAAACATCTGATAAAAATATAAGTAAATAACAAAATGAATAAATAAAATAAATAGATTCTAACTGAATTAATCTAAGGTCCTATTCTAGGTTCAAATGTTACATCAAGATAGCCATAAAAGCCAGAAAAGAGCTGATTGATCTTCCTCTCCACATAGCATAGGCTAGCACTAATGTGATTACAGGAGAAATTGACAACTTCCAACTCCACCTCACTACTCCATAAAAGAGTCAAACCTCCACTCCTTACTCTACAGCCAACCACAAAAAGTTTTCCATCCCCAATTTCCTCTTTATTCTATCAAACTTCCCTGACAGTAATTTTGCTTACATCAGAAAAATCACAACAGGCTTCTTTTCCTTCACTAAGAAATAAAGGCTCTGAATTGTCAGAGAGTTCCCAAACTCTTGGCAGTTCCAACTCAGGATTTTTATAATACTTGACGAGACTGGCTAGCAGCCTCTGTTAGGTCTAAGGTAGTCTCATGCTCAACAAGTACAACACTCTTTTTCTCTTTCTTCGATTTACACACTTCTGTAACTTCCTCTACAATCTCTTTTCTCTTCCTCTCAATCACTTTACCCTCGATGGCAGCCATCCTCCATTCTCTGGCCCTTCTTTTCCACCTCCTTGTGCTCATAGGGTCATTGATCGGCACCCTGTCTTATGTTTCAACTAGCTTAGTATGGGATTCTATTTCATCATCACCCTTCTCTATAGAATCAGCAAACATCAACTCACACCAATTGTTTCTCATGTATAATGGGGCCTCATATCCCTCTCACTATCCCCTCATTTGGGATTTTTAGAAAGCACTTGGCACTCAACTTGTCGCTCCCCATCTCCACATATTCCTTCCCGCTTCCCAGATTTCTCAACAAGTTGGTTAGCCTTTCTCTCCAACAATAGGCCCCCCAGGCTAACAACTGGGCAATTTCTCAATGTGGCCTTCCACCTCTCCTTCTCACCACTCCCCTTTTCACTACCCCCGTAGGACCCCTTATTGAAAGTTCCCCCTCTCTCTCTAGGACTTATCTGAGCCTATAACCAGTGTGCATATTGCATCTTGCCCCCCTCATCTTCTGCCCCCTGACACCCACTAGCATTATGCTTAACTCTTCCACACCTAAAACAAAGTTTAGGGTAGTTTTTCATAAGTCACGGGTACCCATATTCGGCTACCCGGGAGATTTGTAGTTCTTTCCCTCGCCATAGCTTTCCTTAGATCCAGGACAATGTGGACCCTTAGAAAATTATCCCAAGCGTTACAATCACCTTTAGTCTCCACCTCCACTACAGTACCTAATGAATCCCTGATCTGCTTCCCAATCTCTCTTGTCATACAAGCCAACGGCAAGTTTTGCAATCTAACCCAGAACATCTCGTTGTCGACCTCCATCTTCTAAGGCAGGATTAAGCCCTCAAATCGCTTTAGTGCTAGAAGATAACTATTAAACAACCACGGTCTGCCCTTTAATATCTTCTACTTATCACTCAGAATTTCAAACGAGATTACAAACAAGTTTGAACTAATTTCATGGAAATCAAAGGATCCCTGCAATCTCCAGATCTTTGCTAATATGGATCTGACGACTTCCTTGCTCACCTTTCTTTCTGAAATCAGCCTACCTACCAAGCATTTGTATCCCTTAGCAGAAGCCCCCGAAAGCTGCTCAGCCTCTATCATAATGTCTTCACTCTCCTCCTCAGTGAGCTTTAGGATATCCTAGTGCTCCTCTAAATCCTCCATTCTGCCCACACAACTCCACCTAAAGAGTAGAAACCCCTCCTACTACACCCACAGACCCACGCTGAAGCACCCTAACCTTCCTTTACAAATGCCGCAGGCCACCATTGACACCTTCAAAAATTAGTTATAACTAACTTGGAACGTGCCTCATGTACACTCTCTCCACCTTTTCCAGAGAAAAGAGGAGATTTAAGGTTGTGCTTGGCCACTGAGAATTCTTAGATGAGAATTTTGTATTTTAATATGATTATTATTTTATGATTTGAAAAAGTTAAGAAAAAATTGAATAGTTTATTATATTTTATATAGAGATTTGAGAAAATTGTAATGATGAGATGAGAATTTTGTATTAGAGATAAAAAAATTTTGTGGCCAAGCACAACGTTAAGTCTGTTTTTGTGTTTTTGTGCTGTGTTATTTGAAACTTGAGCTCCTATGGATTAATCTTCTACACACGTTTCACTTGACATGTAAAATCTGCATCTATTTAAACAGTGACATTGGTTTCTTTTTATGGAAAGCCTCACGATCAAGCCCTCAAGAAAATAAGTTGTTTGCTTCGATTCTTGTGCTCATATAAAGTTTCCAAGTCTTGGACTGTACAGAAAATGTGCTAGGTTGAGTTCCATTTCATAGCTTCTGTGTACTGTGATTTTGAACATAGTGGCAAGAAAAAACCATTTAATGACTTCTTCACAGCTAACAGCTGGCTTATGTAGTGCACCGCCCACTTATAGGCGGCGTGAATGCTACCGCCTATCAAGTTAGTGTTTAAAGCGATTGATACATATGCATACAAATTATGGTTTAAAGATTACAACATGCGTCGCTTAAATATGGCATTAGAATCCAATCTATCCCAATGATGTTAAAGGGTTTCTCAAGATTTTCTTTCATAAATAATAATGAAAATAACTTTTACAAATTTAAAAACTTCTTCACAAAAATTTTATTAAATATATTATTTTAATGGATATTTTTTACTTTTCCAAACTCCAATACAAAATCTCTAAAGAATTTTCTCCATTCAAGTATGTTCTTTAATGAATCCCATCCATTATTTTCACAAAATCTCATAAAATTCATATTTACAAGTTTTCTTGGAAATTTCAAAATTATTTAGAAAATTCTACATACTAACATCAGGGTTGGTTTGGTTATACAAAACCAAACTATCTTATCTCATCTCATATAATCATTACAATTTTTTCAAATTCTCATATAAAATATGATAAATAATTCAATTTTTTCAAATTCTAAAACAAAACTAATATTAAAAATTTATCTTATAATAATATTTTATTCAACTTTTAACAAAATATTTCATCTCATCTAAACTGTATAACCAAACGAGACTGATCCAACAAATACTCTTATTATTATTTTTTTTTTTTTTAAGATATTGTAATTTGCTTCATTAAACGCGTTATGCTTGGTAAAATGAGAACAAAAACTCTATGATTCACCACGTGCTCTTTGAGAGCTTTATGTGAAATGTTAAAACCAAGATGCCAAAGATATGAATTGATGCGTACGAATATATTTCAAATTTTTGTAAAGAATTAATATTTTGTTAGATTATATTCTCAAATATGCTGTTGTTAATATTCATATTCGTATTAACTGGCTGTAGTATAGGCATAGATGCAACATTTTTCATATAGTAAAATGTTGGTGATTCGAATCCTACCGAAGAGACTCGTGAAGCTTGCACATCTCTAACATATATATAGCATTACTCTTTAAAAAAAATATTGTAAAAATTACATTTTGTATCTCTCGAGTCTTTAACTCTCATATGCACGTGGTCCTCATATGCCGCTCACAATGTACATTGTCCTAACACGGCACCTCTTCCGGTAACTCTTCTCGCCACACAGATCACCGAACTCGTCACCACCTAATTTGAATTTGTGGCTGGAAAGAAACAAGTATGTTGCATTCACGCGCTATCACAGATTTTGAAATAGAGTTGGTACATACTATAATCCGTTCTTTTTTGCATCTATCTTACTATTTTCCTTTTTGGTTCCTTATAATTAATTAAAATAAAATAAAAGTTCGTCTCTCAAACTTTTGTTTGGAGAGATTGAATCATATCCTTTTATGAAGGGTATGGTTAAGTCTCTGTTTAGGCGGAAAGCAAACCAATCATAAAAAGAAAATAGTGAACTGGTGGAGCTCCAAATTTATTATTTTAATTTATGTTATCATGTTTGCCAAACACAAATTTATATAGTTTCTTGATGAATGAATGATGGCAGTTTCTCTTAAAAAAAACCTCTCATAAATTTTTAAATATTCATCATAAACTTTAAAATTTTCAGGTTCTAGTTTTCAACGAGTACAGATTGAAGGGGATGCTCATCTAGTTTGTTAAGTACTCCCTGGACTACAAGAGCTTGACCAGAAACAAAGACAACCCCGCTGTAGAGAAAGAGAGGAAAAACAAGAAGCAATGGAAGAAGAAAAAGATAGGAAAGCTCATTCATTCATAGCCATGGGTCTGTTCGAGGCAACCCTTCCTCCAAAAGTCTAGAATATTCTGATAGTGTTTGTCTGAATGGCTCGTCCATTCCCTTCTCCTTACATGTAATGCTAACATTCTAACAGAAAGTTGTCTCATATGAAATAAAAGTTAAAATGACAGTAAAAGACAGACTAAAGCAAGAAAGTGATAAGCATCACAACATTCCCCAAACGCTGCGTTTCATATAAATGAAACGCAGTGCTTCAACAGGTTCATGTGTGAGATTTCGTAAGTCCCGTGATGCGCCTGGCTTCCCAAACGACGTCGTCCTGCAACAGAGAGTTAAAATACTTCAGATCAATTCAGTTCACTTCATCTCCTTCGGTCTTCAGCTCCCTCTTCCAAGCCCCAACCCTCTCTGTTCTTCACCTCCCCGCTGTCCTCCAACCTGCCGATCGGGGGGGTTCCTTACATAGTTATAAAAGGCAATACAGGAAACAGAAGAAAATTGTGCTTGGCATGGATAGATGATAGAAGATCTAAAACGAAGTTTTAGACTCTTCCCAATAAGAACAAAAGTATTTTTTATTTTTTTTATATTCTTAAACATTTTTTTTTTAAATTTACAACATCACTAAAAAAATGCTTCCTTAATCATTAAATTAAAAAAAAGAGTTGTCGGGACCCAACAATCGATAACTCTAGCATTTTTCTTTAAACATAGAATGGATTGGTCTTTTCATTTTACATATAGAGAAGGTACCTCATCAGCTTGCTAGAATGGCCCTAAACCAAGTTTTACTAGATGCATTGTTGGGTTGAAGAATGTCCGGAATCAATCAATGATTCAAAGTGATCAACTATGTATCTCAATTTCATTTAATGCATTCGTGTTACTCATTTTACAACCAAACAATGCAATACATCTCATTAAAAGGAATATAAATTTTGTTATTTGAATTTTAAATTTTCAATTATTTCCCATTTAAAATTATAGATATCATTACTCTTATTTTCATCCGTAAATTATTGCAAAAGGTGCGGTTATTTAATGTGCAAGGAATAAAGAGGGGTACAAAGGGGGATATGAATGGATTAAGATAATATATTATGTTTAAATAAAATTAAAATGTATTTAATTAACTTTAATATTCAGTTATGAAAATTTGGTTTTGTGGTCTTCGAGCAAACCTTTCAATAGCTTTTCACCACGATTCTTTGCAAAATAAATAAATAAATAAATAAAATATTCATCTTTTTTACAATTTTTAAACAAAATCAAATTTCTTAATTTGGTTAGTTATCTTCGTTCGATCTTTTTGACTGTATATCGACAACTTTTCCCTAATTAATCGTTCAAAGTTCAAACGGGTGCTTACAACTCATAATTATATTATACAGTTATATACGTGCATTCCTTCAAAAAATGTCATCATTCATTCATTAATCAAGAAAAATTTACATCTATGACAAAATAAATGTGGATATATCCTCATATTAACTATTTGGAACTCAACTAGTATACTATTAAACTGATCTGGACTTTACTGCTATTGATATTCTCTATAGATAAACGTCTAAAAGACAACATTCTATTTAAACAAATACTTAACCTCACCCTTCATAGAAAGGGAGGACTAAAGCTCTATGGACACAACCATCCAAGAGACAAACTCATTTTTTTTTTTTTTTTTTATCATTACCATACAATAAGGAAAATAAGAATGAAAAATAATGGATTACAGTTTAAATCAACTTCGGTAGATTTTGATGGTGCGTGAAGGCAACAAACTTATTTATTTTCAACCACAAAAATCAGGTCTAAAAAGATTTAGAAGTGGCAATTCTGGTAATCTGGCCCATGTGGCCAGAAGAACTGTCGAAATGAGTGGCACATGAGGACCACATGCATTCCTCTTATATTCTATCTTTTTACTATATTTATGCATTGTCTATAGTGATTAATGACATGTTTGGATAATGAGATGAGATGAAAATTCTGTTAATAGTAATGAAATGGTTTAAATTAAGATATTATATTGGGTTTTTTTTTTATAAATGAGAGAGAAAAAAATTTAATAAAAGTATTATAAAACTAAAAAATTATCTGAATATAATTTTTTAAAATAATTTTATTTTAAAAGTTAAAAAATTATATTATTTTTATGTTTTGTTTGGAAGTTTAAAAAATTTATAATGATTAGATAACTAATAGATAAAAAGTTAAATATCTGAGATTGAAAAATATTTTGTATTTGAATGATATATGAGAAGGAAATTATAAAAATTTTTTAGATAAGATGAGATGTTATTGCTCGCCAAACATGAGCTAAATTTACGACATCTACCTCTCTATTTTATGTTTAAAATCCACGATCTCATGGCCTTGATCAATCTCACTATAAATTTATATTATAAGGACTTAAAAAAATCGTACGTTTATTTCAATGCCAAAACTACGAATTGTAGATTCTTAATTTTGGCAAGTTTGAAAAAAAAAATAAAAAATTGGGGTGAGAATATCTAGCATCACCTTTTTAATCCAATTAATTCTTTTTTCTCGTCTCCTCACTAGCTTGTAAACGTTTCTCTACTTTCAATCCAACCTTGTAATAAAATATGATCTACTACTTTGCTATCCTGCCCCTCTCAAAAAGATAAAAAATAAAAATATTTATTTTTTTAAAGAAAACTGTCATAATTCATTCATCAAGAAATTTATATCCATAACTGGATACATTTTGTGATATTTCCGTATCAAACATGACATCATAAATCAAAATAATGCATTTGGAGATCCACAAATACACTATTTTATTTTGTAATTAGTCTGATATTCACTACTGCTAATACTCCTTACAGACAAATGTTCAAGAGACAATATTTTTTATCTAAACAGAGACTCAATCTTACCCTTCATAAAAGGAGATGACTCAACCACTACGGACAAAGACGAAGCCCGCTAGGTATTTTTACAACATAGGGCACCATATAAACTTACAATAATCTAAAACTACATTAATTATATTCTCATTTTTAGCATGTTATATATTGTGACATTGCCTATCAATCATTAGATCACTCTATTTTTAGAAAAATATAAAATTTACAAATCGATGAATAATGTCACGAGACGTTAACGTAATACATAGTATTGTCCATAAGACTATCACCACAAATAGAAGAACCTATTTATATGACCAAAAATAGCCACATACCCCATACAAATTCATGGGGAAGACAGACCATAGAGAATTGAAAAGGTTTTGATGGTGAATAGAAGAAAGAAAATGCTTATATTAAGGTATACTTAAAATAAGGATTATAGAGGAAAGAGATGAACGTTATGGTGTTGGGTTCTGTGGTGTATTTAATTTGCATTCTGTAATTAAATTACACAGAAAGGAGCTGCTGTTACGGCGTCCGTATCTCATCCCCACCCCTTTATTTTTGGTTTGTTCTTATCCCTTTTGATGGATTGATTGTGTGCCGTTTCAAACCTGAAATCAACTGGACACCTTTTTTGCTCCATTATTAATTATTATTATTATTATTGAGGCACACCCTCTTAATTAAGGAAGCAATACATTCCTGAAATACCCTTGGTTTCTTGTCTTCTAGCCCCAACATATCTGGGACAAAGTTGTCTTTTGGTAGTGTCTCTGCATGTTACTTTTTTCTACAATGCAAATAAGACAAATACCCAACAGAGAGAAATACATATAAAAATAAAATCTTTACCTTTTCTTATTCTTATAATAATAGAGGCTTTTTAGGCTTAAGATTCATCCTTAATGTCATTTCATTTGGCATACTCTACCCAAATCATTGAACTGTTGGTAAGTTTTCATTTTCTACTCTCTTTTATATATTTTTTGGCTTATTCTAAGTACTGTTTTCTCTCATTTTCATCATCTGGGTTTGCTTTGTTATATTCTCATGCCTATTATTTATTCTATTTTCTTAAGAATCCCTGATAGACTATAAATAAATAGAAAAAAAATGAAATAAATAAAGAACAGTGCTGTTTTCCATAGTATCTATGGTGGGTCATATTAATCATTTGTTGATGTTGTTTGTATGTGGCCACCATGAAAGAGGAAGGACAGTGCTGATTTAAAAATTCATGGTGGGGGACTTTGCAGCAAAGAACGGTTTTTTTTTTGTTTTGTCTTTTTTTTTTTTTTTTCAATGAAAGATATATTAGTAATGAGAACAAAGATCCGAACAAACGAACACAAACATAACAGGTAAAGATGAATTTCATCGTTGTTATGTTTTCTTGGTCGAAATCCTTTATGTTATGAATTTCTTTGATTTATTAGCCATAGCGGCGAGGGGTGTGCGGTTGGAAGTTGCTCAGAGATGATTGTTGAAAGAGTTTCATCGTCTTAGCACAGCGTATGAATTCGTAAATTAAACAGATATGTGCTATGAATTCGTAAGTTGAACAGATAAGGGTGGCCTGAAAAGTACTGGATGAGACGAGATAGACGAGATGGAATGAAAATTATTTCCAGATATCTCCTAAAACGATTCATGAGAGATGACGCTCACGTAACTGTGTAAAGTGGATATTGGAAGTTAGAGACGATAAATTTGGCAGATGGTGATTACAATGGTGGGACGCGAATAATGGTGGTGAAAAAATGGCTCATTTTCTGTAGATCCAGCATCAAAGTTTTAACCATAAAGACAAAATCATAAAAAAAAATTGAAAGAAATGGCATATTTGGCTGGGAGGAGAGGCGAAACGAGGAGAAGTGAACTCGGTACCGAGAGGTTCTGTAAAGGACAGCTGTGTGTTATCTCGAGATGCTCTGAGTTTTTCCCTGTGGCTCTGGTATTTTATTTTTTATTTTTTGGGGGCTAGTAAGCTGCATTAATTTAAAAAGACATAAAAAACCGCCCAGTCTTTAGTTATTTTACTTTAAAGAGGGGAATGCTTCCCACCGTAGAAATCTAGAACGTTTGGCCCTTTGGGTATATTGACGAGGTGGGTATGCAGTCCATTGCCATACACTTGGAGTTTTGGCCTTTAATTTGTTCATTTGGTAGCTTTCTTTGATTGATGGGCACCACCCCACAAACCGCAATTGTATCTTCTTAAATATCTTTTCAGCCTGTGACGGTGTCAGACAATCAGGAAAAGGAGAAGGTAGAAAAAAGTGCGTTGGACTTTGATCTGAGATATCCATTATTTAATTCTATGTCTACAACTGTTAAGTACCTATTAGATATCATAATATCTTTGGAATGTCAGGCAAGGTCACAGGCTATGTAGGCCTGTGAAGTCTGGAACGTAGGGAGAAAGACAGACAAATGACTTTTTGTTTACGGGTCTTTATTACCATAGCCTAAAAGGTGTTTTTTTTTTAGGCTCTAGTCCAAAAGGCCTGAGGTTTGATGAGTTCTTTTTGTTACGTCCTTCGTACTCTGAAGGAATTCATGTCAATGACAGCTACGCTGTACTATTTGGCTTTTATTGGGTTTTGAATCACATCCTTGGTACTAGGAGTAATTTCATCAGTAGGTCGTTGTAATTGATCAAAGTTGTCTGCCTTGCAGCTGCATTTTGCATGGTATTTGAATGGTTCTTTTTCTCTCTCTTTTTTCTTTCCATTGAAGTCTCGAACTTCCCCTTCGGCTATTCTCATCTTTCCAGCTTCTGCATGTAGAGTTGTTGGCAATATCTTTGATTCTTTTTCCTAGATTGAATCTTTTACTTTTCGTATGCCGTTGGTTTTACCTGGAATTGCTGGCCTTTTCTT
This sequence comes from Carya cathayensis, assembly GCA_011037825.1. Lineage (NCBI taxonomy): Eukaryota > Viridiplantae > Streptophyta > Magnoliopsida > Fagales > Juglandaceae > Carya > Carya cathayensis. The sequence continues at coordinate 775,231 of QGSO01000156.1, forward strand.
GATTTTCAAGTATTCCTTTTTTTTTTTCCCTTTCTTTTCCTTCTCTCGCCTGTATTAATGTTTGCTCTGCAGTGAAGAAAGTAAATAGTGAAGTGGTTGGCGGTTGAACAGGGAAGGGCGGAGGAAGGTTGAGGTTGTCGGAAGGAGTAGACAATGGCATCGGCTTCTTGTGCCAGGAGTCCATTGCCCATGAAAGAAGCATCCTCTAACTATTGTCCTTACCCTCAACCTCTTGCAAAATATGACGATGTGGCAGCCAGTCCTAAGCTCTTCGTGGATACTTTGGAGAAACTCCATGCTTGCATGGGGACTAAGTTCATGTAATCTTTCTCTCCTTACCTCCCTCAAACTTATGCCATGACTCATTGATTATCATGTAACTAGTTTTTGTAGAAGAAGAAATACAATATGGAGTTGAGCTTGTTACTGGTTTTTTAGAATTGCAGTTAAGGTTATCATGTAGTTGTGTTTTTTTATTTTTTATTTTTTGTTTTATGGAGTTAAAGTTGTTACTTGAGCATGGAAGTATGCCAGCAGTCTGCTGTCATCATTTCTAGCTCCAGGTTGTTATATTGTTGCTCCATCTCTCTCTCTCACTCTCTCTCTCGCTCTTCATTTGGTTAAATTTCCGTTGGTGGAGGCATCGTTAACTAGAGATCTGTTGTTGAAGTTTTTAATGTGTAGTTTCTATTAGCAAGAAGTTCATATCATGAAGTTTTAATTAGGTCAAGACAACGGGTAGAATCTTTTAACATGCCAATGATAGGACAATGTGGTGCTGCAAAAAAAAAAAAAAACTGAAACTGTACTAATTTAGTGATATTAATGTCCATACATTGGATATTGACTACTTTCATATCTTGGACATCATGACATGGAAAGTTTTTCTTTATGGATACCTTAATGCGGACATGGTTGGAGTAGTGGCTGAAGATAAGGATTTTCCTAGAATAGGCATATTACAAGCTGGTTGCAAACTGATTAAATTTACCAAACTATTATTATTATTATTATTGAATTTAATTGTTTAGTCTTTCACACTGCAATTGAGTTTTTTTTTTAATATTAACATGAACTAATATCAGTACTTCACAGACTTTTTTCTAATCTAGTATAATTCTTCCTTTTAATATAATTATTTTGAGACTTATAATATCAACTAATCTTGTGCACCCCTGAATTAGTTGAGACTTTGTCCTCGGACACGTAGCACCAATAAAAAACTATCAACCGAACTCCATCAAATGCACACAGATGCATACCTATTTGTCCTATACCTCTTATTGGAAAAAGGAATTAGTCTGAGAACGTGATAGCTAAGAGCCATTTCTTCTTTCATTATTGTTTAGGTGCACTAAAACTAAGTCAAACCTCCATGTACTTTACTATGTTATTTGACGTTGATTTCTGGTTTGGTTTCTAGGAGTGACATGCCTATTATGGTACTTGATTTATGGCATAGAGGCCAACTTGTAGCGTACAAAAATTAGAAACGAATCGGCTGAACAGAAGAAGATAACTGTAGACAACAGGGGTATTCTTTGTGGTACTGGGTGTTTACCTCTAACTCTTCCTTGAATGATCATAATACATAATTGACAACAATCTTGATAGTTAATAGATGCCACCCACCAAACGTATTCGTCATATCCCTTCATGAAATATGTTTAAAGTCATGAGTATATGACACTGTTCCATTAGAAAAATCTAGGTTTGCAATATGGTGTCGTAATAAACTTGAGAGTCACTTTCATTCCTGTTGTATAAGCATTATCTTAATGACCGTGTAGCTGCAGTATGCTTCATTTCATTGTCCCGCGATTGGGCTTTAGCATTTAGCAATCTAGGACTGCTTTTGCTATAAGTGACCAGGAGTTTTGTTCATTTCACTTTGCTTGTTCTATGGAAATCAGGATTTTCTCTCCCTCCCCGTCTTTTCTCTCTCTTCTCGCCACTTTCTTCTTTCTCCTAGCTTCCCTTCTTTGGGTACTTCCTAGCTTTTCTTACTGCCTTTTCTCTCTTTAATCTTTATTCCCAATTGTGTTTGTCATGCATCATGTTAGGAAATAGGCTCCACAACTGACATCTAGCTTCTTTATGTTGATGCCCTTTTTTTTCCTTCGATTTTGGTGAGACTGACTCATAACTGTTATGTGGCTGTTTGCATGACAAAGTGCTGAGAGCTGCTCATGCTTATGTTATGTACCTTTGTATTACCTCTGTGTGCGAATGTGATATGACCACTGACTACAGAACTTATATGGATTTTAGGAGTGCAAACACTATCTTGTATATTTTGTTGTACTTCTAGGCTGGACAGACTTGTATCTTTGACTTAAATGGTGTATCAACAATCTAGGAGTTGTTTGTGCTATTATCACTTGCTCCATATGACGCATACCAAACATGTGTTCTCTCTTTCTTCTCCTTGGCCTAGCTTATATTTTTTAAAGATTTCTGGTTATCCATTGATATGATTTTGTTTTCTTTGTGCATTTTAATTGTAGGATTCCAATCATTGGAGGTAAAGAGCTAGATTTGCATCGACTTTTCGTGGAGGTAACTTCTCGTGGGGGTATTGAAAGGGTAAGACAAACAATCAGCAATAATTTAGTTGAGTGAGTTTGTAAATAATTTCACGTGAGTCATTCTCTGAGTGAACCGGTTGTCTGAAGGTTTGTATTCATCTTGTTTGTGATGCATATTTTGGATTTGGGCATGCACTTGATTTTTGTTTAAGAATTTGGTTATGTTATTTTTTTTTTTATCTAGTAAATAAGAGATTTTATAGATAATAGACAAAGCCAAGTACTAATATATACAAGAGCCACACTTAGGCATGATTCAAGAAAATCATGTACGTTCATGCCATGAAAGTCTATTACAATCGATTAATGGAATAAAGTGTACAGAAAAAAGGTTTTAAGCTCGTCCACTATCTGTTCACGATCCTCAAAACTCCGACCATTCCTCTCCATCCTTATGCACCACCCTAAGTAGGATGGTATCATCTTCCAGATAGCTGTAATTTGAAAATTACCCCGTATGCGTTGCCAACTTGCCCAAAAATCAACTACACTTCTTGGCATTACCCAAATGAGCCCCACTCTTGCAAAGATATCATTCCATAAACTCATGGCTATGTCACAATGCAATAATAGGTGATTCATAGACTCGCCACTTTTCTTATACATGTAACACGAGTCCACTACAATAAAAATGGTGTTTCCTTAAATTATCAAATGTATGAATTTTCCCTAACGAAGCTGTCCACACAAAAAAAGAAGCTTTTAGGGGGGTCTTAGTCTTCCATGGTAAGCTTCTTGTAGTGTGTCATAAGAGTTATAGTACAGTTGTACCGTGAATTTTCCCTTGTTGGATGGTGACCATATCATCTTATTTGCTCCTCTAGACACACTACAATTGTGTATAAGATTGAAGAAATCTATAAATGTGTCAATTTCCCAATCTTGGACAGCTCTAAGGAAAATGATGTTCCATTGGGGTGATCCACTAGAGAGATCCACCAGCTTTGTTACTGAGGTGGTCTTTCTTTGTGCAAGGCGTATAGTATCGGGTAGTGTAACATCCTGATCCCAAAAATGTGATTATTATTATTATTATTAAATTTAGATATGATTAGGGGTAGTAATTTCTTTTGAATAGGATTTCTCTATTGTTAAACCATACTTCTCTTTTTTTTTTTGGTTGGTTCCCAGAGTGAATAGTCTCCTTATTTGAAACTAATTTTCAATTCAAACACTTCAAAACTCTTATCCTCTCAATGTTTCTTTTCTCGTGGGAGTAGTTCTCCAAAGTTTAGTTGAATTCAAATTCCCAACTCCAAACTTTATCCAATTTCTCCACAAGACTCGCGTTATTCCCTCACCCTCGTCTATCAAATCCCACAGACCCTAAGATTTTAACACAAGAAAATCTGGTAGAACATAGAGAAACTTACTTGTGCAGCCCTTCAACCAAACAACCTCCACCGTTGATACCACAAAGGAGATCGGAGCACTTTTCCGACTGCCAAGAACCAGCCGGCCAGCACCCACTGCCACCTCATGCCGTTTTTGGTAAGCCCACATCGAAAACTTTCTCCCTCTCTCAGTTATTCTCGGCTAGGCAGTTCTTTCTCTAAAACTCTCACGCTTTCTCTCTCTTGTATCATACCACCATTCCGAGAAGGCTAGTGGCGTTGTCGGTCACTTCCAGCCACTTGTCGCATCAGCAGCCTCCTTCTCCAGGTAAGTGTCGCATGGCTTCTTCCATCTCACAAGTTCCCTGCGTCTGCTTCTAGAGAAAGCTCCCACTAGTTTTAATCTGAGAAGGGGCACTAGGGCCTTACACGTGAGCTGGATTTGTGTTTTAAATTGGGCTTGATTTTACTACATTTCAGCAACTGTTTTAGTGATTTTATTGGGCTTATTATATTGTCAGAAAAATATCACTTTTATAGGGACTTTATCTACTTAAATAAATATATTAGTCACAGACTTGTTTTTATAGAAAATATTTAAGGGCTTTTAAGCATATTTTAGAGTGTAATTTTATATTGTTTTAGCTTATTATTTTAGTTAATATTCCAATTGACCTTTATCTAACTAATTTTTATAAAATTATTAAGATATATGTTTACACAAAATATTATGTATTATGATGAGTTTTAAATATTATTATTTTATGAAATCTTTTTATAATTGAATATTTATTAAATTATCTCTTTGGTATTATATTAAGTATTTAGAATGTTATGACACGTTTTTTTAGAAATGTTAGTGACGAATAGTGCCTCGTATAGGTTACAAGCTACGATGTAAGATTTTGGAAGCAACACTAAGAGGTAATTAGTATGATCATATAATTGTATGTATACTGTAAATTTTCTAATGGTATATAAAAATATGATGTTTGTCTATGTTAGGCTACAAGCTAAGTTAATGTTAGATTCCTTTCACGATCTTTGATGAATTATGACATTTTGCTTATATGAATGAATTTGTTGTTTGATGGAGTGAATGATTCTAAGATCACATGAAAGTTATGAAATGTTCATGTAGTAATTTAAGTCAAGTATGCCATGTATTAAATAGCCAGATTATGTATGCTATGTTCATGTAGTACCTAGATCATGTATGCCGGGTTCATATAGTGATTAAATCATATATGCTATGTAATATCATAAAGTATTTAGTTCAGGTATGTTATGTAAAGTTCATATAGAACTCAGATCATGTATGCTATGGAATGTTTATGTATAGATCATATTGTGCCATGTACAAAAATATGTCATGTATAAGAATATGCCATGTTATGCTATGTCATGTATAAGGGTATGCCATGTTATGCTATGCTATTTACAAGTATATGGCATGCTAGAAAAGTTCATGATATTAAATAAGTTCTCATGCATTAAGAAATATGAGATATTTAAGGTTGACACGGACTTAAACGTGTTCACCACAAGTTAAGATGGTGCCATGGATCTAAGTATGGATTACCATATGTTAAGTGAAACACGGATTTAAGCATGTATAACTTCAAGTTATTTTAAGGATGACGCGGACCTAAGCGTGTTCATAACAAGTTATGTTAAGGATGACACGGACCTAACCGTGTTCATCACAAGTTATGTTATGCAGTGCCAAGGACTCAAGTGTGGTTCACCTTATGTTAATTGAAACACAGACTCAAGTATGTTCCACTTCATGTTATGACTAGTTATGTGGTGTCATGGACTCAAGCGTGGTTCTCCATATAATGAGTAAAAAACAAGATAAACAAGTAATTTATGCATTTATGTTTATATGTTCGCCATGATTACGTACGTTTCCGCTCATGTTGATGATGAACAGACATGCTATGAGAATCTGTGAATGATATATGTTTGTTTGAAGAGTTTCAAAAATTTAGTCTTGCTAAGTTATGTTTTATGGTATGATGTATTATTTACTGAGTATTCGATTCATTTTTTTTGTTTATTTGTTCTCTTCTATATTTAACTATCACAAATGGTGATTGTAAGAACGTAAAGTTGGACGACCAGAAGTAGATATAGTGCAAGGACTTAGTTTTTTTATGATTTTTGGATAAAAGTCACGCGTAGGGTTAGTTTATGCTTTTTATTTTACGTTTTCAGTTTTATGTTTTCAAAAATAGTTATGTTCAGTTTAATTAATGTTTTCAATAAATGAGGTATTTTAGGATATAAATCTCTTTATCAAGCATTATATCAAGTACGTTAGTAACATCTTTATCCTACGGGAACGGGGTATTACAGGTAGGCTTCTTTAAGAATTCAATCTCCACACCATAAGTCATACTAGAATTTAGTTATAGAACCATCCCCAACAACAAGGCGTGTTGATCGATGGAGGTTGGTCCAGCCTTTTCTTATGTGTTTTCAAAGCCCCACTCCATGTGGTCCACTCATCTCATTTGAACTCTATCCTCCCCACAATCCACCATATTTTAAATCTATGATCACCCTTCATAAGGCTCCCATTTCTTCAAGGCTATTCCCCCCATAGGAAATCTTTTTACAATTTCTCTATTCGTTGCGCTGCCTTGCATGGTATTGGAAATAATGATAAGTAAGGAGGGCAGGTTGGAGAGGGTGCTTTTGATCAACGTAACTCTACCACCTTTGGACAAATAGAGCCTTTTCCAACTTGCTACTTTGCGCTCCATTTTTTGTTCCAAATAGATTGCAGCTTAAAGGAGGCACCCAATGGAAGACCAAGATACTTCATTGGTAGGGTGGAGGCTTTGCATCCCAAAATATTAGCTAATATCAAAACACTTGGAACATTTCTAACCGGCGCTAGTTCTTACTTGATAAGATTCACTTTCAAGCCTGGTGTTGCTTCAAAGCAAAGTAGAAGAGGCCACAAAGCTTGAATTTGGTTATGATTAGCCCCACAGAAGACAAGTGTGTCATTTGCAAATAAGAGGTGGTCATCTCAAGTGTGCTGATTCTTGCATCCCCAACAATAAAGCTAGATAGAAATCCTCCTTTCATGAGACTAGCAATTATTTTACTAAAAGCTTCCATTATGAAAACAAATAGTAATGGAGATAGGTGATCAACTTGCCTCACACCTCTCGAACTTCCAAAGAAACCCATTAGGGTCCCGTTTACCAAAATAGAGAAACAGACAATGGAGATGCAAAATTGGATCCAAGAACGCTATTTCACTCCAATTCAACACCTCTCAAGTATGTGTAGTAGAAAGTCCTAGTTTATACGATCATATGTCTTCTTCATGTCAAGTTTGCATAATAATCTTGGTTCACCCCCAACTTGATGCGACTCTCCTAACATTTATTAGAAATGAGCACCAAGTCAAGAATTTGCCTACCTCGTATAAATGCATTTTGGGGCTTGGATATGAGCTTCTCCAACACCATACCCAATTTATTGGCCAATACCTTTTGCAAAGATTTTGTACATACTGCTCACCAAGCTAAGAGGATGAAAATCCTTACTGCTCCCGGCTTCTTTGGAATCAAAGCTATGAAGGTATCATTTAGGCTTCTTTCAAACTTCCCTCGATCGTGAAACTCATGGAAGAAGCTCATGATGTAATCTTTAACTACCTACCAACATGCCTTAAGGAAGGCCATAATGAACCTGTCCAGGCCTGGAGCTTTGTCACCTACCATACTTCTCACAACCTTATGGATCTCCACCTCCTCAAAAGGCCTCTCTAGACAACTTGCTTCTTGCTAGTTGATTGACTCAAAAGCAAGACCATCCAAACGTGGTCTCCAAGAAAATTGCTCTGAAAGTAATTGGGTATGTGCTCTGCGATCTCAGTCAGGTTTGATGTAATCCTCCCATCTACAAATAAGGACTCAATGATAGTGTCTTCTACGCGAATTCGACATTCGAGGGAACCATTTGGTGCATTTATCTCCTTCTTTTGATCATAAAGCCCTTGATTTTTGTCTCCATGAAGTCTCTTCCATTAAAGCCAATCTTTCATTATTCAAGATGAGATACTATTGTGAGCCTTTTCTTCTTCTAAAAGCTGCCTCTCCTCCTCCCATCTCTTCCAAGCCCTGTAGCTCGCCAAGTAAGGACTTTTTACCATGCTCCACATTCCCAAAAATCTACTCATTCCACTTCTTCAAGTCCACTTTGAGTGCCTTAAGCTTACGAGCTAGCACAGCACATAACTTGGATTGCCATGTATGATATATGAAGACCACCATTGTCTAACTCGCTCAATGAAGCCTTCTGATTTCAGCCATATGTTCTCAAATTTAAAATATCTTTTACCTCCCTGGATGCCACCACAATTAATGAGAATGGGGAAGTGATCTGATTATAATCTTGATAGCCATTTTTGGATTAGGTTCGGAAAGTGTGCTTCCTAGTTAGGTGAAATTAGGAATCTATCAAGTCTTGACCAAGCTGGATGTTCTCTGTTACTGGACCATGTAAATGTGCCACACACTCGTTTTCTTGGGAAGTGAGTGATGTTAAAATCTACCCCAATGCACCAAGGAAGGCTCCATAAGCTACAAAGACCAGCCAATTCATCCCACAAGCCTCTTCTCGCTGTATTAGAGTTGGGTCCATAAACACCAACAAAGGACACCATTGATAATCATCTTCCAAATTCTTGAAAGAAGTAGCCACCATATATTCCCCCACACACACCTCCATCTTTTCCACAACCCGTTTATCCCACATTACCAAGATGCATCCTGAAGCCACCTTAGACGGCAAATACAAGCATCCCACTGGCAACAGTTCCACAAACTCTGCATGGTGCTTCGGGAGATGTCTTCCAATTTTGTCTCTTGTAAACATGCAACATCAACTTTCCCTCTGAGAAGCTGATTTCGTACGTTGGTGCACTTCTCTAGTTCATTCAACCCCCTGACATTCCACAAGACTATCTTCAACTTCATAAAATCACCAATTTTACCCTACCCTTTGTTCCACCACGACTTGCACTTCCTTCGTAATTGACCGAACATGTAAGTCACTTTAATTCCCTTATCATGGCTGAGTGGTTCTTCTTGGTTATGTTATTGAAAGGTTCTTATGTGGATAACATTTTAAATAACTTGCGTTCATAAGTGATTTAGAAGTAGTGGTGGCCTTTTTGGTCTGTACATAACTATAGAGATGGCCAATTGGTGAAATTCATTTTATGTTTATTCTGTATTTAAAAGAGCAAGCCATTGCAATTTCAGTTTCATGTTTTCTAGTGTAACTTATTGCCTATCACAAGTTTTACTTGGTTGAAGAATTTTTTGCATCTATATAGAGGGTTATTGTTTTAACCTATGTTAGCTTTCCTCACCTAAGATATTTTATTGTTGTCAATTCTTCAACCGCATATGATATCGGTATTGTATTTCCAACCTTTGTGTCTGTATATTTGACTCTCTGTGGTCTGTATCACCTGATTTTCTGTATGGTATCTTCTTTACTTCTTTTCCTGTGCTACCATTCTAAGTATTTTAAGCAAAGAAAGATTTACATTTGATTCCTCATTGACTTTAAGCTACATTTAATTTGCTGGGTGAAGTTTTCTCACATGTTCTTATCTTCTATGAATATGGTGTACAAAAGAGTGTAATGTTAATGCGAGATTGGGGATAACACACTATGTCATGTAAAGACTTCAGTGTCCTGCAAGTTGCATTTTCTCATTTTTCTTTGAAATCATGAACTTATACGACCATAATTCCTTTTATCTCGAGTAACACCTCAATCTAACCTGAGAAGCCTCCCTCAATATATAAACAATAGATACATCAGATTATTAGGTGTTCAGTATTATCAGATACCACCATAATACCTTTTAGTAGTCATTCAGTATTTCTTATGTGTTCTCCCCAATCAATCTTTTTCTAATGTTCACTATGGATTAGTTAGCCTGTAGTTGCTTCTTATCTGGAAAAATGGAATTTGCAGATTATTAGGGAGAGAAGATGGAAAGAAGTGACTGCTGTTTTCAACTTTCCTTCAACGGCTACAAATGCATCTTTTGTGCTGCGGAAGTACTATGTTTCGTTACTTCACCACTATGAGCAAATATATTTTTTTAAGGCTCGGGGATGGGTCCCTATGTCTAATGGTGCGTCCATACAACATCAGTCTTCATGGAAATACTTATTATTGGATTCAGTTTCATAATACACCAATCTTTGGCAGATTGTTTGATGAGCCCACCCATAACTCCAGTTCCAGCATCAAGAACAGAATCCTTGCAGCCAACACCAGAAATCCAAGCAGAAAAAAGAATAAATACTGCAGAATTGGCAGGAGGTCTCTATACTTTTCTTCTCATTTTCAATTCCTAAAAATTGGGAGGAAAAAGAGGATAAATAGCTCTATGGATCTCTACTATCAGCAATGAGTCTTTGGCTCCAAAACCTGGTGTTTTTTTTTATTTTATTTTACGCATGAGATAAGAGTGAAGAGGTGCTTATAAAAAACTGTCATGTTATAGAATAAGTGATTGGTTACAAGCTATTAGCTGCTAAATCTACCGTGGCTTGGGGATAAAAATGTGTTTTTCGTTTGAATTACATCTGCTTTTTATTGATGCCCTCCTTGTTGAATAATTTCCTTCATGGCCGTTTGACCAAAATCTCAGTCTATTTTGCATCTAATCAATTTAAGAACTATTTGTTGATATTTTATACTGCATGGTTAAAACATTTGATTATGTGTCTTGGATGCTTTGTAAGTAGATAGACAATGGAGATGTTTTTTTTTTCCTGCTTTCCATTTGGCCTGCTATAAGAATGCTTCTTTTGCTAGGGTTTTTCCTCAATTAAGAACTATTTGTTGCTATTTTATACTGCATAGTCAAAACATTTGATTATGTGTCTCGGATGCTTTGTAAGTAGCTAGATATCGGAGATGGTTTTACCCTTTTTTTTTCCTACTTTCCCTTTGGCCTGCTATAAGAATGTTTTTTTTGGTAGGGTTTTTCCTCAAGCTGTCACTGTTTCATGTATTATATGCCAATGAAATGGAATATTGGATGATTTTTCACAACACATAGTCCAATGATGCATGGCCATTGTGATTTATTTTTCTGTATGTGGTGTGCGTCTCATTGGATTTCACTTCGGTTTTTTCTATTTATAACTAAACTTTTGTGCAAAACTTTTCATCTGTTTCTCCATAGCGTTTCCTAATTCCAATAATGCTTAATTTGAGAATTTGAGGAAACAGTTGGTAATTAAAAGCCATTTGCTCTCGTTTGTGTTTTGCAGCTACAGCAGCTTCAACTGTGGTAGGGGTAATCGATGGGAAATTCGAAAGTGGGTACCTTGTTACTGTCACAATAGGTTCAAAGAAGCTTAAAGGTGTGCTTTATCACGCACCACAGAACATCGTGCAGAAATTGCCACCGAACTATGGTGTCTTTGCTAGCAAAAATGACAGTGCTTCTGCAGTACCGGGAACCCAGCGACGCCGCCGCAGGAAGAAATGTGAAATAAAAAGGAGGGACCCGGCTCATCCAAAACCTAACAGAAGTGGCTATAATTTCTTCTTTGCAGAGCAGCACGCAAGACTGAAACCGCTGCATCCAGGGAAGGACAGAGAGATTAGTAGAATGATTGGTGAACTGTGGAACAAGTTAAAAGAGTCTGAAAAGGCTGTAAGGACTAACTTCTATCTTCCTATCTTCCTATTTTATTACTTTCAATTGCACATTCCATCTTTTTTTTTTTTAATGAACATTCACTCTTATGTTTCCATTCAACTTTTGCAAATGCTTTTCAGTACACATTGAAATTTGTGAATTTCAGGTTTATCAGGAGAAAGCTTTTAAAGATAAAGAAAGATATAGATCAGAAATGGAGGAATACAAGGAGAGATTAAGAACTGATCAAGTCATCAGTGATGCGGTGCCACTGCAACAGCGGCTTCCTGGACAAGATGTGGTAAATACAGTGGATGAAGATGCGGAAATTGAAGATAATGAGGAAGGGGAGTCTCCTCATACACCTGACAATGTGAGCTCAGATAATTGATTCTGAAGATGATAAAGCGGATATATCTCTAGAAGTAAGAGTAGGTTCTGAATCTAGTAATGTGCATATGGATGGAGTCTTTGCCCGAGGAGAGGATTTTGAACCACACAAGATGTTGAAGATGAAAACTTTGAGAAGGTTGGTGAAGGCATCGTTAGATTCTGAGCCTTAAAAAGAAACGAAGTACCGAGTGAAGAACATTGAAGTAGTTCCACGCAAGTTTTGAATGACTTTCGTATCTAAGTGGGAAAAAACTTAGGCTATACAATATCCGAGACTCCCGCTACCTATAACAAAGATTGAAGTCTTTTTTCTACCCAAAATAGGTTTGTGTTTCTTTATCCAGTTGGCTTTTCCTTAACCGTAGATGAATTCAGAAATGGTAACTCAAAAACTCTTTTAACTTTCATCCCTTTTTACTGTGTTAGTTGCTTGTAAATTGTGTCAACTCAGTTACTTTCGGATAGAGAGAGTTTGAGGCTTTAGCTGACCACACAGGCAGTTTTGTAGCTAATGAGAATTTTGATTCAGTTCTTGATCTAAATATTTGGGCTGTCTTCCAGTTCTGAAACTTGATGCGTTCTAAGCATATTACAGCACTCTGTTGGAGTTGGGGGTATGTAAAAGGCAGATGCATGTTACAGACCATTGTTCGTTTTCTGTATCTTTATTGAACGGCCTGTCGGGCTGTCCGTAAGAAGTGCTGAACCGTTTATAGGATTAAAGATGACTTTTCCTGTCTAATGACGTGTGCGCGCGCGCACATAACTTGTTTAAGGAGTAAGTTGTAATTAACTACCTTGTAGAAATTCAACTGCTAAGTTCAATGAAATATAGATGACATGACATGATGTTATGGCTGAGGCTGAGAATCTTGAAACGAAAACTGAATAAGACAAGATATAGAAGGATGAGGTATGTTGTGTTGGAGGAGATAAATTATAATATTTCCATATTTTATGATAAAAAAAAAGGTATTTTGTTTTCCAACACTGAACCTATGGTCTCCAGCCTTTGATTTATCTCTATTAACTTTTTTATATTGCCAAAAGAAAAACAATGGCCCCCACTTCTCGATAGTCTAAAAGCAGCCGGAATTCTCCTTTCAATTGCCCAAATGGACAGCGTGCCCTCTGAAATTGGCCCACACTTTTAAAAGAGAGAGAGAGAGAGTACAACCACAACCTCAGTGGAAAGGGCCCATCAAGCCACCTTCCACATTTCTAGTCCATTTATAATATCAAACAGAGCCCGAAGTTCAAAACATTCCTTCCACAGAAGTCAACAGAACAAAATGGTACTAGAATAAAAACCAACAAATTAACTACTGGAAACAATATTACCGAAGCAAAAGGAAAAGAGCTGCATAAAGAACATCTATTCAAGCAAATATCATACAACCTAAATATAACCAATGGCCATCAATGGGAAAATATAAAACCTATCAGGCTTCCTAATGAAAGATATATGGTGTTATGTGCGATTCAAGGCAAAAACATAATATACCCACGAGAAGAATGGAGTTCAATCCACAATCTTGGTACCATTTGCAGCTTGTCTATCTAAAATGTACTGCTGATGGTCATGAATCTGGGACTAAAAGAGCATCCCAGATCATATCCATGTCCAAGGACGGCATTCTACTTAATTGAAGGGCTTCCACATCTGATAATGCCTCCTGAGTTTTCTTGTTCTCACTCATCTCTGATCCAGCCTTGTTCTCCCACTCAAACTGCCGCTCTTTTCTTGATGAGTTTTGGCTCAAAGCATGGAGTTTTGTATCCTCAGATGGGTTGTTCTTTGATGGTGTTTGTGGTGGCTCAATGGGCTTCTTTTGAGCAGAAATGCCTTTTGATATTGCCCTTAGCTTTGCTTCGAGCAGCACTGCTGTGGCTCCATTCAATGAATTAGTCTTGAGTTGATGCTTTTGATCTGGGAAATTCAATTGTGCATATTCCCCACGTAGAATGTAAGCCGCTGTGTCGTATGCAATTGCAGCATCTTCGGCAGTGTCAAAAGTCCCCAACCAAACCCTTGTCCTATTTCTTGGTAACCTGATCTCAGCAACCCATTTCCCCCAGTGCCTTTGCCTCACCCCTCTGAATAGCTTCCCTTGCGATGTTGACACGGATGAAAAGTTAGTCTTCTGAAGCTCATGATTCTGCATTCTTCGTCCGGTGTACTTCATGGGCTGGGTCTTGGTGGTGAGCCAGGAGCCATAATTAAGACCGTTGGAGGAGTAGTTTAGCCATTCGTTGCTCCTACGGGATGGAATATGGGCAACTTGGGTCATAGGATCAAATGATGGGTAGGAAGATGATGAAATGGATTGACATTTTATGTTCTTGCTAGGCGAATTATCAGCTATTCTTGAAGATGAATCTAACAGGCTAGGTTCCTGCAGAAATAAAGTTAAATTCGGGTATCTGGTTTTGGCTGACAATGAAGATGGAGAAGAGGTTTGAGAAACTTGAGCCTGAGTTAACTTTGGAAACTCATCCAAAAAATTTACAGGAATGAACCTTTCTTTGGCACCTGATGCTGAAGCTCCAGGCGGGTGGACAGGATTCAATCCAGAAACAAATGGACTTTGTTGGTGTTCATCATGGATGACTTCCTGTTTAGTACTGAATCCAGGGATGTTGTGGCTCCAAATGGCATCAAAAGCCTCCTCTGTGGAAGAAGTAGAATCGGAGCTCGAAAACAGCCTATCAGGTGATGCTGGTGATGATTTCATGCCATCACTACCGCCATGGTGGTTACAAGCAGTAGTACTCTTAGTTAGAGCGCCCCAAACGATTGGATCACCAAAGAAATGTGATCCCATGGTTCCTTCATGAACATAAGATGAAAGTTGATCTTTCTTCATTAATATTTCCATCTTAGGAAACTGATCGTCCATGCAAATCAATCGCTCTGAGTAGTACTATTGAAAGAAACGTATGGAGAACAGGAGAGAGATGATGCAAAATGAAGGCACTATGCTTCATATATTTATCCTGACGCACATCTCATAGAGAGGAATCTGGCTAATTCTCATTAGAAAATAAAAGGAACTACTTTATGTCGATAAAGTGAAACTATCCTCTGAATCAGTGCTTGTACAAAAGAATAAGCTCACCACCTCCCATTTTACCACATATGTTCGTGCCCACCATTCTCGATGTTTCCTTGCCATCGGCCAATCAGAACCTGACAACTCATCGGGCCTCCACTGCTTACCTGTCATCTAGGGTTTTTGGGATGAATGAATATTCATCTGACAGTGACCACAAGAACCAAGAAATTGAACTGGAATATCATGAAATTTAATTATAAAGTAGGCTTGTTTATTAATGATAATGTGATTTTCCTAAACATCCACATGTTTTAGTCTCCCTTTTCATCCCTTTTGTACTTAATATATATATATATATTGGAACCTTTAAGAGAATAAATAATTACAGCCTTGATCAGCTCTAAGCTCCATTGTCTTTGCTAAAGGAAAACAATTGCAGAAGATAAACGATGTTAGGAACAAAAATTTGCAATATTGACCAACTGATCAGGTGGGAAGAAGCCTCATGATTGGTTCTGAGTTGCTGGTTCTTAATTAATTAATTAGCCGAAAACCACATATTAATATAATTAACCAAGCTTTGATTTGTTAATATTATCATCAACGTTATCATTAGCAGCTTTGAACAGGCCTTAATTCAAATACTAAAATATTACCATATGTTCTTTGGTGTATGTATGAGGAAATCATGGCTGTCTTTTCTAAACTGCAGCATTAATATTTAAACAAAAAGGCCAAGTCTATACAGATGAAGACAGGTATATATATATGTATAATTTATTTGGCGTTTCTGGTGCAATACCATGTGTCTTTTGGAAAGGGTCAAAGACACTTAATTCGATCGTGCCACATCAATTCAAGCTAGAAAAGGTTGTACGTGGGACATCTTATTTACTGGCCATCATCTCATAATCCTTCCCCGATCAGCCTCAAATGATTAGAATTACCGGCTAAGTGCGTGGTGTTCGTTAGTCTGCAGCCATTTCAGAGAGTTATCTACCTTTAATGAGATCAGTTATATACAATTAATATCTGTGTTTTTTATACTAATTAAGTGCAAATTTAAAACTGTAGGTAAGAGATAGAGAGATTCCCGGGAGCTCTTTATTTCGCTTTATGACCAGGCTCATCTAGTAGTGCGCTCGATGATCATCAATTGGTTTTTATTTATTTATTTTTACAAGCCATATTGCACATGATGATGGTCCTGGCTAAGACACCTGGTGTTGTACGTGTTGAGTTGATGATCAATGAGAAGAGATCAAACGAGGCAGTCCAATTGTTCATCAATGCTAGGCCTAACTGGCTGCTTGATCTCCTTTAATTTGCCTTTTCCTTTTTCCCTTCTCAAACAAAGTTCTTTATTCCTTCCCTTGTTTTTGGGCCTCGAAACAATAGAAAAGAACAGATTTAAGAGCCATATCCCCACGCATGACTGCTACTTTAGTGATGAAAAAGATGGATTAGACATGTGGAAACTGACTTCACCAATCAGTGAATACCAAATCATGATTCATGGATTCTGATCTCTAATTCTGACTCTGATCTGGACAATATGCCTTGTTTTACTTCTCTTCCATCGTATTCCATATATGCTTACTCAACCTTGAAGATAAGTATATATATACATACATATATATTCTGCAGCGTAGCAGAAATAAGATGAAAAACAAAAAAAGTAAGGTTGAAATAAGGGTTTTCCCTTTTGACCCTTCTACATGACCAACCTAGTTA
Source organism: Carya cathayensis (assembly GCA_011037825.1). Lineage (NCBI taxonomy): Eukaryota > Viridiplantae > Streptophyta > Magnoliopsida > Fagales > Juglandaceae > Carya > Carya cathayensis. The sequence continues at coordinate 792,041 of QGSO01000156.1, forward strand.
GCTATATTGTTATGCTTTCCTTGTATTTCTCTGCAAGTATATACAGTTCTGAACTTCTGGTAAATGGTCACATCACACATGGTTAGGGTAGCCAACTCAAAACAGTCAATTTGTTTTTAAAGGTTAGGAATATGAAGACACAAAAACAGGCCAGATGATTGTAAGTTTACTAAGCAAACAACTGGCATAATGATCAACAGATCTACTCCTCCCTTTAATTAATTAATTAATTTATTTTATAATATTGGTGAATATTAATCTAAGTATGTGGTCTGAATTAGTATGAGGGGTGGGAGAGATGATCAGAGAGACAGTAATTCATGTCTTGGTCAACAGTTTGGATCAAAGATGTTGGCATCCTAACCTTCACAACTACTAGTACTCTCGAAGCCGGCCTTTTGGTTGAAGTATTGATCTTAGGCTATTTTTTTTTAAAAAAAAAATACAGTTCAGGACGACTCAGGATGCAGATAAAAATACAAAGAGACAGGTTCCAGTCTGGTGCAACTGCTCCTCGTGTTTTTGACTAAATTCGTTCCCTTTATACTTTTATTATTCGTAGGCATCCTTTGCAAGCTAGGGTTTCCTAAGCCTTTTTAGATGGAATTGAGTTCATCCCCCCCTTGCCATTGCCTTTTATCTTTCTTGATCTCTATTCTAGTCATTACAGCCCACAGGTTTATATATCAATGACTAGCGTACAAGGACATAAAGTAAGATGAGAAAAACTCAGCAAAGGCTGTAAAAGATGAAAACAACCGCCGCAAAGTGCATGGAATCCTCCTTGTACAAATGATTCTTTCTTTTGTTCTTAATTTCCTATTCTTTTTAGCTTGATGCCAGATCTAGCTATAGTCTCACTTGTCTAGCTAGCTAAAATGAGAATTTTTTTTTTTTTTTAATTATGATCTATATAGACCTGGCTAGATATATATTTATATGTATATCATGTATATGTCCATCAGCCCTCGTCATCATCATGATCACCATCGACATTGTTAACGCATGTAAGTTAAAGCATGTAAGCATTACATGAACATGATATGTATATATTAAAGGTCAAATTGAACTCTTATTGGTGCCTATATATTCGCGAATGCATGTGTGCATGCATATATAGGCTATCAGTACTAGTACTACCGCATGACCTACATATATATATATATACACATACACACATTAAAAGCTGTGCAAGGGCTCCATATAATTTACATAGAGTTAATTGGAAGCTAGCAGAAGATATTACTAGATTTGAGAAGAGACTTTTAAGGCATGTGCTTAAATATTTGAAAACTTTTAATTTCGTTTCTTATTAATTAATGAGATATAATATATGTGGTCGTAAAGTGTGTAAATGTCGCGTAATCTATTTGAAAAAAGTGAGTAAATATGAGACCCACGTGAAGAAAAACTAATTTTTTATTAGTAAACTTCACTCTTTTTCAAAGCGATTACACGACCCTTATATATTTTACGACTGTATATAACATTACTTTTAATTAATTCCATCCGCACATCAATCATTTAATTTATATATATCTTCACTTAAATTGGAGGAACGATATTGGTCCCTCTGATCAGCTGGTCTATGTATATTAATATACGTGGCTCCGGCCCTGGCCGGGTCACTGTAAAATTAATAATGATCATTAATTAATTAACATGATGATGATCAAAAGGTTATGTATACGTAACGATACGTAGGTAACCAGCAAAGCCATTTGAGATCGTCAAGAAAAAGATTAGAAATTAAACCTTATCCTGAAAACTATATTAATATATCTTTCTGATCATCTCACGACTCCCACCCAATTCAATTACTTTTTTAATTAATTAATCATATATATATATATATATATCATGAATTCGATCGTTGTTATATATAGTTATCATAATCTCTTATTCGATCCATGGGGAGAGATCAAGACAAACTTATAAACTTAATAATGCAGGCTGATCAGAAATGTTTGTGGGCCTATAGCCACTCACGTACTGTACTCTTAACCAATTAAGACATGAGTACGTAGCTACTACTATTAGTTTGGTGGCCGAAAAGAAAATAAATAAAATGTCAAAATTAAGTAGTGGATGAGCTATCTAGCTAGCGGTATTATTCCAGCACTACTACAGTACTACGTACGTACATGACTCGATCGTCAGCTTCAATCTCCAAACTTTATAATTAGGGTCTGTCCTTATAATTTTAGCTGTGAGCAAGAGGGTTTTCTTTCCAATTTGTCTGCTTTTATTTACGTGTGTGTGTGGTTGGTGTTTAATATTATGCGGTGAAGAAGTTCATTGCACTTAGACGTAAGCTAAGGGAGAAAGTTGGTTAGTGTTAGGATAATGTAGTTTAGTTCGAGCTAGCATGTCTACCAAATGAGTACGTCTTTCATTAATTAAATACCTCATGATGTATATCATGTGTTTAGGTATAGCTAGCTAGGTAGGGTACGTAGGGGAAAAAGTAGCTATAGCTACCAAGTTAGCGTATATATGAGACCAAAAAAAAGGGGCTGTAGGTGGAAGGGATCTTCGAAATAAAGTAGGTGGCGTATGATGATCAGTTGTGCATCCATGTATTCTTCTTCTTCTTCTTCAACTATTTACTATATATTAATTATATATAAGGCGTGGATGGCACTTCAATTACTAAACCCTTCTCTCTCTCTCTCTCTCTCGATCTCTCTCTCTGTACATGCTTAATTATATATATATATGTTAGTTAATTGAGTACACTGCATGCATACACCTACGAGGTCATGTACTCATTCAATTAGAATTACTCAAATATACGCATTACATGATATATATATATATATACACACACACATATACACACACATGCATCCAATATATATTAATAAACTACATGTATTATGTACGTACTTCACAAATCACATTATGTCTGGACCCGTATCCTATTTGCGGGTAATAATTATAATATATATGGAGGGTATTAAATATCTATAAACGCCCGAATCAATCTAGGCTGTCAATCGCCTCTTGCGACGTAGCTTTTGTAAGAGCAAGGACCGCTCTAAGAGGCCCAATTCATAGGTTCAGCCCATCTCTCATTTGCTAAGCAACAGACTGATTGCAAACCTTTTATATATGAAAAGCCTAGGTATGAAAATGATCTGATTCATTGGTATTTAAAAGTTTATTCAATCACTATTTTGGGCATCGGAGGCGTTCCCTCGAACCCCCCCAAGCCGTCTTACTTTTTAGTTATAGGTGTTCGTGAACTAGTGGCAGTGAAACACGTACATAATAGTTGGTGTCGTTTGTGGGATACTTTTATCCTACAACTAGCATGTCTTTCACATGCCCACCACAACTCGATCATAGACAACTAAAGATCAAGAAGTGTCATCTAGAAATATGGAAGGAGGACTTTTAGAGATGGAAGATGTAGTGTGAAAACTCACCGCTGAGTTGGAGGCAATGCGAAAGAAGAATGAAGCCTTGAAGGTGAAAAATGGTCCGTCAGGAGAAGACTAAGGAGAAAGAATGGAGATGGAAGCACACAATGCTGGCCTGGGAAAGACCCCTTAGAAAAATGATGAGATGAAGAAAATGCATCATGACTTACTTAGCTTAATGGATAAATACGATGAAATGGCCAAAAAGATAGGGACATCTTCTTCGGTTGATCAATTGATGTCTAGCACAAATTTTCCATTCTCTGCGGAGATCATGGAGATACCTTTGCCTCCGAAGTTCAAAGTCCCCACAGTGAATCTATATGACAGTTAGGGGTGTAACTAGTCCGATTTTGGATAAAATTTAAGACTGAACCGGTATACACCGGTTTTATATTTTTTAAAACCGATTAAGCACCGGTTACCCTTCTAAACCGGTAATCCGGTTTTACCGATTTTCGATTCGGTTATTTTGGTTTTCCGGTTTTAATATACTATATTATATATAATATAGTATATTATAATATATATAATAATTGTATTATAGACTATAGTGATATATTATAATATATAATGATATAATATTAGTTAACTATTAATTGCACTACATAATATTAGTATAACTATTAATACAATAAACTATAGTGATATAAGATTTTAAAATTTGATATTATATTAATTAGTAATTTATCATATAATACAAAACTATTTTATATATAATTATATATTATATATAAAAATTATATACAATATAAAAAATTAAAATATATATTTATGAACCGGTTCGGTCCGGTCTGGTTTTTAAAAAAAGAAAAATCGAAATTGGACAAATTTTGATCAGTTTTAAGAAAAATAAAACCAGTACCTGACTGAACCAAACTTGGTACAGAACCAAGCCCATCGGTTCAGTCCGGTTCGGTCTGGTTTACTGGTTTACCGTTTTTGTTTTTACACCCCTAATGACGTCTCCAAAGATCCTATGGAACCTCTAGAGCTTTTAAAGCCCATATGATACTCCACAGATTTTCCCGGGAAATTGCATGTCGAGTTTTTCCTTTGACCTTGAAAGGAGTGGCGAGAGGTTGGTTTGGGACACTGTAGCCAAGGGTTCGTAGATAGTTTCAATGAATTGGGCTGGCAATTCTTAACCCAATTCATGGTGAGCAGAAGGTGTAGGAGACCAACCGCGTACTTGTTAACCGTCAAGTAGAAAGAGGATGAAATTCTAAAGGCGTATATGGTTTTAATAAAGAAAGAATGTCAGTCGATGATCAAGATGAGAAGATTATGCTGGCAGCACTGCTTGGGGGTATTTGGCCGAGGAGCCCTTTCATGGCTGAATTGGCTAGGAAAACCGCCTCCATGTTACGAATATTTATGGACAGGATAGAAGACTTCGTCAATGTCGAGGACACACTTATCGCCCTGACTACCTGATCGGAAGGAAAGAGCGATTGTGAACTGAGAGGGAATCAAAAGAAAGACCGAGAGGGAGGACAAAAGGTGAGGAGGGACCAATGGGACCAAGGCGCGATGGTTATTTAAGAATGATGTTACATACACTACTCCAGTGTGCATAACCAAGATAAGGCAAAAGAGGTAGGGCAAGATGATAAGAATAGGCGACAAACTTGAAAGTATTGCACCTATCATAAAACAAACGGGCATAGAACTAAGGGCTATCATAATTTGAAGCGAAAAATCAAAGACATGAGAGATACTGGCGAGTTAGAGCGACTGGTCGCCTAGAATGCTACCCCCCCAAGGCGTACTAGCGACTAAAAGCTCGAGCGTAAAACTCGACGAAGTGAGAGCCCTAGGCGACGGGAATCCCCAAGAAGGGGAAGGAGATCGCAGGAACCTCATGATCGGAGACCAATGATGGACATGGACCGAAGAAACCCACCCTTGGGGAGAGATACACACAATCGTCGGCGGATATGCTGGAGGTGGTCCGATCTCCTCGGGGAGAAAGGTATATGCAAGATGTGCAAGGTATGAAGAAGTTTACAATGTGGAGAGACCTGTCAAACAGCCTTGGGTACAGGCAAGGGCAGAACTAGAAAATCTGGTTTGGGGGGGCAAGTTACAAAAAATTATTTAAGGAGGGTCAATTACTAATTTTCATATAGTTTACTTTATAAAAACACTTATAAAATTTTAATTTTCATCAAATTTTGAAAATTTTGGGGCCAGGTGTCTCCCACAATATCTTTTGGTGATGAGGATTGCTGAGAGGTTATATACCCACATGATGATGCTTTGGTGGTAACCATGTTGGTGGCAACTTACACCACAATGAGAATATTGATCAATAATGGAAGTTCGGAAGACATCCTGTTTTGGGATGCTTTCAGCAATATGGTAATTAGTGTAGATCAGCTGCAACCTGCACCGACTATATTAAAAGGGTTCACCAGGCACACGATACAACCTATGGGGTCCATCACGTTGCCAGTATCCGTGGGCATGGATCCCCGTATTGCTACTAATATGAGAGAGTTCTTAGTGGTAAAAACTCGGTCAACATATAATGCAATTATCGATCACCTACATTAAATGCATTAAAGGCGATTACCTCAATACACCATTTGAAGATGAAGTTCTCAATAAAGACATGAGTGAGGGAGGTGGTCCGAGAATGCTATGTACAATAACTCAGGCAGGAACAAAGAGAAGTGAGTATAGTAGAGTCAGGAGAAGTAGTAGACGTGGTCCCAATTTCTGATGATCGAAGCAGAAACAAGGGATGAAGACGCCTTGAAACAGGGAGAAGTGGATGAACTTTTGGAGCTAGTCACTTTTGATCCAGTTCATCCAGAGGGTTATGTGAAAATAGGAACCAAGCTAACAAAGGGAGAAAGGCAACAATTGACCAACCTCCTCCTAGAGCACAAAAACGTATTCGCATGGAGCCACAAAGATATGCCCAGAATAGGCAAGGAGATTATGGAGTACAGATTGAGTGTGGACCCAAGAGTACACCCGGTTAAATAGAAGAAGATGAATTTCAGTACTGAGAAGTACGACGCAATAGCAAAAAAAGTAGACAAGCTATTGGTGGCTAGATTCATCAAAGAAGCACATTACCCAGAATGGCTGTAAAATGTAGTGCTTGTGAAGAAATACAGTAGAAAGTGGCGAATGTGCGTAGATTCCAAGGATCTCAACAAAGCTTGCCTGAAGGACACCTATTTGGGATACAACCAAATCAAGATTAATGAAGCCAACCTAGTGAAAACCGCTTTCATAACAGACCGAGGACTGTATTGCCATAAAGTGATGCCCTTTGCTTTAAAAAATGCTTGGGCGACATATCAGAGGTTAGTAAACAAGATGTTCAAGAATCAGATTGTGACGAACATGGAGGTGTATGTCGATGATCTGCTGGTAAAAAGCATGGAGTTTACCCAGCATATAGAAGATCTTAAGGAAGCCTTCCAAGTTTTGCGGTGGTATCGGATGAAACACAACCCAACCAAGTGTGCTTTCGGAGTACATGCGGGGAAGTTTCTCGGGTTTATAGTGTCAAAAAGAGGTATTGAGGCCAATTTTGAGAAGCTGTGGGCAATTATTGAAATGAAATCGCCCATGAATTTAAACGAGGTACAGATGTTGGTGGAAAGAATAGCAGCCCTCAATAGGTTTATGTCCTAGTCAACAAACAAACCCCTTCATTTCTTTCAAGTACTTAAGAAAGCTCACGACTGGGATGCCAAGTCTGAAGACGCATTTAAGCAGTTAAAAGAATACCTGGCCCACCTACCATTGCTCAGCCAAGCAAAACAAGGAGAACCTTTGTCACTATACCTAGCTATGACCCTAGACGCTATATCAACAGCATTAGTAAGAGAAAATGGGAAGGAACAGAAGCGAGTATACTATATGAGTAGGGCCCTGAGAGGAGTTGAGGCCAAATATCCAAAAATTGAGCTGGTCACCTTCACCGTAATAATAGCAGCCCATCGATTATGACCTTACTTCCAAGCCCACCCGATAAGAGTTATTACTTCGTGACCTCTACAAAAGATACTACAAAAGCCCGACACTTCTGGCTTATTAGTCAAATAGTTCGTTGAACTCAGCCAATAGGGCATTCGTTATGTACCCAAAATACTGTGAAAGGACAAATCCTGGCTAATTTTGTAGCGAAATTTTCTAGTTTCTGAGATAAGGTCCCCAGATCACCCAAGAAGAAACCACGACAAGTATATGTGGATGGGTCATCTTGCTGAGCAANATATTAATAAACTACATGTATTATGTACGTACTTCACAAATCACATTATGTCTGGACCCGTATCCTATTTTCGGGTAATAATTATAATATATATGGAGGGTATTAAATATCTATAAAGGCCCGAATCAATCTAGGCCATCGATCGCCTCTTGGACCATAGCGTTTGTAAGAGCACGGACCGCTCTAAGAGGCCCGATTCATAGGTTCAGCCCATCTCTCATCTGCTAAGCAATAGACTGATTGCAAATCTTATATATATGAAAAGCCTGGTATGAAAATTATCTGATTCATTGGTATTTAAGAGTTTATTCAATCATTGTTTTGGGCATCGAAGGCGTTCCCTCTAACCCCCAAACCGTCTTACTTTTTGGTTATAGGTGATCGTGAACCGGTAGCGGTGTAACCAAAGTTTTGAAATCCGTTCCGGAGACCATTCCGGTTGAGGTACTGGAACGGAATATTTCGGTACCGGTACGTTTCGGTGTACCGTTTCGGGATTAATTATATATTATATATAAATATTTATATGTATATATAAACTAACAATTAATAAAATAAATACATATATATGTAAGTGTGTATCATGTATATGTGTACATATATAGAAGAATTAAAGATTTATAATTAAGTGTGTATCATGTAGTAAATTAACTTAATTAAGTTAATTCTCAAAAAAACGTTTCGGTGTACCGTTTCGGGATATACAATAAATAAATAAATTATATATATAAAAACTATATTTTCCAATAAATGAATAAATAAATTATATATATAAAATATATTAATAAATATGTGTTTTATATATTTTTTCAAAAAAAAAAAAAAAAAATCGGACCGGAATTACTATTCCGGCCGGAATGCCAGAATCCGGCCGGAATTGACCGGAACGGCCGGAATTTGACCCGTAATGGAATAGATACCTATCCCATTCCGGTCACTGTTCCGGCACGAAAAATTCCGGCCATTCCGGCCGGAACGGAACGGTTTTCAAAACATTGGGTGTAACACGTACATAATAGTTGGTGTCATTTGTGAGATGTTTTTGTCCTACAACTAGCGTGTTTTTCACATGCCCACCACAACTTGATCATATACAACTAAAGATCCTAAAGTGTCATTAAGAAATATGGAAGGAAGACTTTCAGATGGAAGAAGTAGCGAGAAAACTCACCACTGAGTTGGAGGCAGTGTGAAAGGAGAATGAAGCCTTGAAGGCGAAAAATGGTCTATTATGAGAAGACTAAGGAGAAAGAATGGAGATGGAAGCACACAATGCTGGCGTGGGAAAGACCCCTTAGAAGAATGAAGAGATAAAGAAAATGCATCATGACTTACTAGGCTTAATGGATAAATACGAGGAAATGGCCAAAAAGATAGGGACATCTTCTTCAGTTGATCAATTGATGTCTAGCACAAATTTGCCATTCTCTCCAGGGAAATTGCATGCCGGGCTTTCTCTTTGACCTTAAAAGGAGTGGCGAGTGGTTGGTTTGGGACACTGCAGCCAGGGGTTCGTAGACAGTTTCAATGAACTGGGCTGGCAATTCTTAACCCAATTCATGGTTTCTGGTCTAGGAGACCAACTACATACTTGTTAATCGTCAAGTAGAGAGAGGATGAAATTCTGAAGGCGTATCTGGTTTTAATAAAAAAAAGAATGTTAGTCGATTATCAAGATGAGAAGATTATGCTGGCAGCACTGCTCGGGGGTATTTGGCCAAGGTTTCATGGCTAAATTGGCTAGGAAGAACCCCTCCATGTTACGAGTATTTATGGATAGGGTAGACGACTTCGTCAATGTCAAGGACACACTTGTCGCCTTGACTACCCGATTGGAAGGAAAGAGTGATTGTGAACCGAGAGGGAATCAAAAGAAAGATCGAGAGGGAGGACAAAAGGTGAGGAGGGACCAATGGGACCCAAGGCGCGATGGTTATTTAAGAAGGCATAATGGATGTTACGTACACTACTCCAATGTGCATAACCAAGATAAGGCAAAAGAGGTAGGGCAAGAAAACGAGAAAAGGCGACAAACTTGAAAGTATTGCACCTATCATAAAACAAACGGGCATAGAACTGAGGGCTACCAGCCAAAAATAAAAGACATGAGAGATACTGGCGAGTTAGAGCGACTGGTCGCCTAGAATGCTACCCCCCCACGGCTTACTAGCGACTGAAAGCTCGAGCGTAAAACTCAACGAAGTGAGAGCCCTAGGCAACGGGAATCCCCAAGAAGGGGAAGGAGATCACAGGAACCTCATGATCGAAGACCAAGGATGGACATAGACCAGAGAAACCCACCCTTGGGGAGAGATACACACAATCGTTGGCGGATATGCTGGAGGTGGTCCAATCTACTCAGGGAGAAAGGCATATGCAAGATGGGCAAGGTATGAAGAAGTTTACAATGTGGAGAGACTTGTCAAACAGCCCTGGGTACAGGTGTCTCCCACAATATCTTTTGGCGATGAGGATTGCTGAGGGGTTGTATACCCACATAATGATGTTTTGGTGGTAACCATGTTGGTGGAAAATTACACCACAATGAGGATATTGATCAATAATGGAAGTTCGGAAGACATCCTATTTTGGGATGCTTTTAGCAATATGGGAATTAGTGCAAATCAGCTGCAACCTGCATCGACTATATTAAAAGGGTTCACCGGGCACACGATACCACCCATGGGGTCCATCACATTGCCAGTATCCGTGGGCACAGATCCCCATATCGCCACTAATATGAAAGAGTTCTTAGTGATAAAAACTCGGTCAACATATAATGCAATTATTGATCGCCTACATTAAATGCGTTAAACACAATACACCATTTGAAGATGAAGTTCCCAATGAAGACATGAGTGGGGGAGGTGGTCCGAGAATGCTATGTACAAGAACTCAGACAGGAACAAAGAGAAGTGAGTATAGTAGAGTCAGGAGGAGTAGTAGACATGGTCCAAATTTCTAATGACCAAAGCAGAAACAAGGGATGAAGACGCCTTGAAACAGGGAGAAGTAGATAAACCTCTGGAGCTGGTCACTTTTGATCCAGTTCATCCAGAGGGTTATGTGAAAATAGGAACCAAGCTAACGAAGGGAGAAAGGCAACAATTGACCAACCTCCTCCTAGAGCACAAAAATGTATTCGCATGGAGCCATAAGGATATGCCCGGAATAGGCGAGGAGATTATGGAGCACAGATTGAGTGTGGACCCAAGAGTACACCCGGTTAAACAGAAGAAGATGAATTTCAGTACTGAGAAGTACGATACAATAGTAGAAGAAGCAAGCATGCTATTGGTGGCTGGATTCATCAAAGAAGCACATTACCCAGAATGGTTGTCAAATGTAGTGCTTATGAAGAAGTCCAGTAGAAAGTGGCGAATGTGCGTAGATTCCAAGGATCTCAACAAAGCCTGCCCTAAGGACACCTATTTGGGATACAACTAGATCAAGATGAATGAAGCCAACTTGGTGAAAACCACTTTCATAACAGACCGATGATTGTATTGCTACAAGTGATGCCCTTTGGTTTAAAGAATGCTTGGGCGACATATCAGAGGTTAGTAAACAAGATGTTCAATAATCAGATTGTGAGGAACATGGAGGTGTATGTTGATGATCTGCTGGTAAAAAGCATGGACTTTACCCAGCATATAGAAGATCTTAAGGAAGCCTTCCAAGTTTTGCGGTGGTATCGGATGAAACTCAACCCAATCAAGTGTGCTTTCGAAGTACATGCGGGGAAGTTTCTCGGGTTTATAGTGTCAGAAAGAGGTATTAAGGCCTGAGAAGCTGTGGGCAATTATTGAGATGAAATCGCCCATGAATTTAAACGAGGTACAAATGTTGGCGGAAAGAATAGCAGCCCTCAAAAGGTTTGTGTCCCAGTCAATAGACAAACACCTTCATTTCTTTCAAGTACTTAAAAAAGCTCACGACAAGAATGCCAAGTCCGAAGAGGCATTTAAGCAGTTAAAAGAATACCTGGCCCACCTGCCATTGCTTAGCCAAGCAAAACATGGAGAACCTCTGTCACTATACCTAGTTGTGACCCTAGACGCTGTATCAGCAGCATTAGTAAGAGAAAATGGGAAGGAACAGAAGCGAGTATACTATTTGAGTAGGGCCCTGAGAGGAGTTGAGGCCATATATCCAAAAATTGAGCTGGTCGCCTTCACCATAGTAATAGCAGCCCAGCGATTATGACCTTACTTCCAGGCCCACCCGATAAGAGTTATTACTTCGTCGACTCTACAAAAGATACTACAGAAGCCCGACACTTCTGGATGATTAGTCACATAGTCCATTGAACTCAGCGAGTAGGACATTCATTATGTACCCAAAATACTGTGAAAGGACAAATCCTGGCTAATTTTGTAGCGGAATTTTCTAGTTTCCGAGATGAGGTCCCCAGATCACCCAAGAAGAAACCACGGCAAGTATATGTGGATGGGTCATCTTGCTGAGTAAAGAGAGGTGTTGGCGTGTACATGGTGTTGAATGAGGGAGAAGAATTGTACCACTCCATACGATTAAGCTTCAAGGTGACTAACAATGAAACCAAGTACGAAGCAGTGCTCGCGGGATTAGCCTTAACGAAGGTATCTAGAGGCGAGGAGATAGAAATGAAAGCCGATTCGCAGGTAGTAGTCGGGAAAATCACGGGGGAGTATTTGGCAAGGAGAGTCAAATTAATAAAATAACTCCAATAGGTTCAAGAAAGTTACAAGTGCCTTAAATACATTCCAATCGAGCAAACACCTCGAGGAAACAATTTTAAAGTTGATCAATTAGTATGAGCAGCCTTAGCAAAGTAAGAAGAGGCCTTGTCGTGGAAGGTTAACCTTCGAAGGGTAGACAATCAGGCCATAAGGGAGGAGACTTTGCATATTGGAGAAAGTAAACCAGGATGGGTTGATAGAATAAGCAAATATCTAGAAACGGGTGACCTCCCTCATCTAGGGAGAAGGCGAGAAAGGTGAAAAGCAGGGTAGCTAAGTTTACTGTGACAGACAGGATACTATATAGATGAGGTTTTTCAAACCCATTGTTGAGATGCATAGCGAAACAAGAAGCATAATTTATGATGAGAGAAATACATGAGGGAATATGCGGCAATCACTCAGGAGGGCGATCGCTCGTTGCAAAGATCATTAGAGCTGGATATTATTGGCCAAATGCACTTAAAGATGCAAAAGAGTTCGTAAAGAAATGTGTCCAATGCCAATTACACGCACTAGTCTCAAGCGCACCTCTTGAGGAACTGAGGTCAATAACCTAGTCGTGGCCATTCGCCCAATGGGGAATAGATTTGGTCAGCCCCATGCCTCGAAGCAAATGAGGGACCAAATTTATTATTGTTGTTGTTGATTACTTCACTAAATGGGCAAAGATTGAGGCAATAGCAACAGTAATAGCCCTAAGTGTGAAAAAATCTTTTGTGGAAAGTGTAGATTTGGAATACCCTAATGCATCATATCTGACAATGGTAGGCAAATCGATTCCGATTACTATCGTCAGTGGTGTACAGAGCTAGGAATCAAATTCAAATATTCTTCCCCAAGGCACCCCCAGGCAAACAGGCAAGTTGAAGCAACCAACAAAACCATCATCAGAATACTAAAGAAGAAGATAGGCGAGAAGAAGGGATTGTAGGCTAACGAACACCCAGAAATCTTGTGGGCTTACAGAACCACACTGAAAACCTCAACATGAGAGACACCTTTCACTCTGGCATATGGGAGCGAAGCCATGGTCCTGGTGGAAGTAGGGTTGCCAAGCCACAGAAGAAAAATTTTGACCCGGAAGAAAATGAGGCAAGATTGGAGGAAAATTTAGATTTACTAGAGTAGATGCAGAGGCCATAGGAGAAGCTTCTAAAAAGAAAGTAGAACAGTACTTTAACAAAAGGGTGAGACCCAGGTCTTTCAGGATTGGCAACTTGGTTCTAAAAGAAACAGGGTTGACCACGGCAGAAGAGGGGAAATTGGGCTAGCGGTGGGAAGGCCCAAATGTGCTAGTCCCAAGTCACCAACCAAGAATCTACCACCTCAAAGACGCCACAAGGCATGACCTACCTCATTCTTGGAATGTAGAACATCTAAGGAAATCCTACACTTAAATGAGAGATATGTAAATTTTTATAGTTTGTTGATCTGTTTATTCAATAATAAATGCCTAATATGCTTCCCCTTCTTTTCCGATCACAGCTCTTCTCGCCAAGATGATGTGGTCGAGGAACTCTCCCACTAGCCTAAAACTTAAGATAAAATAGTCGATAGATCTCCCGTTACACCTTCTCGCCAAAAGAGTAGCGCGGTTGAGTGACTCTCCCGTCAAGCTCTTCTCTCCAAGTTGACATGGTCGAGTAACTCTCCCACTAGCCTAAAACTTAAAGGTAAAATGGTCGAGGGATCTCCTATTACACCTTCTCACCAAAAGAGTAGCGCGGTCGAGAGACTCTCCCACCAAGCTCTTCTCGCCAAGGTGACGTGATTGAGAAACTCTCCCACTAGTCTAAAACTTAAAGGTAAAACGGTCAAGGGATCTCCTATTACACATTCTCGCCAAAAGAGTGGTGCAATCGAGAGACTCTCCCACCAAACGCTTCTCGCCAAAGTGACATGGTTGAGGAAATCTCACACTAATCTAAAACTTAAAGGTAAAATGGTCGAGGGATCTCCCATTACATCTTCTCACCAAAAGAGTCGTGCGGTCGAGGGACTCTCTCGTGAAACTTTTCTCACCAAGGTGAGTCGGGGAACTCTCCCACTAACCTAAAACTTAAAGGTGAAACTGTCAAGGGATCTCTCGTTACACATTCTCGCTAAAAGAGTAGCACGGTCAAGGGACTCTCTCGCTAAGCTCTTCTCTCCAAGGTGACGTGATCGAGGAACTCTCCCACTAGCCTAAAAGGGTAAAACTTAAAGGTAAAATGGTCAAGGGATCTCCTGTTACAACTTCTCGCCGAAAGAGTGGTGCGATCAAGGAACTCTCCCACCAAACTTTTTTCACCAAAGTGACGTGGTCAAGGAACTCTTTCACTAACCTAAAATCTAAAACTACACATTTGAGGTGGTTTCCCATTACACCTATCGCCAAAGGCTAAGGCGGTTGAAGAGTTCTCCCACCACACCCCTTTCGCCAGGGCAATGTGGTTGTAAAACTCTCCCACTAACCCATCTATGGAGTCTTCTCGCCATCCTAATAAAAGGAAGGAAACAAATGGAGATGAGCAAATTACCATGTACCTCAATATGAAAATGCGAACAAAACATAACTATGAGGCATGAACAGATTGCTAGCCAGAGAAAGGGAAAAAGAGAAGTAACAGTATCACATAAAGCAAACTATTCCCTGACTGGTTATAAAATATCATAAAGGCCAGATCGTTCCTTCATAGATTACAAGACATCAAAAGCATATAAACATCATCCTCAGGATGGGTGAGGAGGAGGAAAAGCATCCGACATCTCAGCCTGACCAAGGGAGTCAAAAACATGGTAAGCAACCTCGCTGGCATGAATAGATTTCCAATCCAAGGTATGCAAATTTGTCTTAAGTAGCTCACAAAGCTGCTTAATACCGAACTTGAAACTGAAACCCTAAGCTCACGACCGAACTTTGGGGGCAATCGCCAATTAAGGGAGGATCTAAGTAAGGTTGTGCTGGGATTTCCCCAAAGCAACGTTTAGCTCTGTCACTCTCTTCTCTAAAAGGACCAATTTCTTCTTAGCGGTCTCAACAACCTCACTGAGTTGAAGGTACTAGCAATCACTATCTTTAAGATGGCTCTTCACCTCAACCAGTTTCTTCTCGGCCTCGACTTTCTCCCATTCTGCTATGCTCAGCTTCGTGCTTAGTTCTCTTTGACCATCTTCAAGAGAAGCTAGGCAAGAGGCATAATCAAACTTGGTCTTCTGCCCTCACCTGATCAAGACTGATAGCCAAATCATCTCGCCCTTTTAAGGTAATTTCTGCCTAAGCAGCCAGGTCATCTCGTTCTTTTAAGGCAATCTCTACTCGAGTAGCCAGATCATCTGGTTCCTTTACAAAGGCTTTAATCTAGGTAGCCAAATCATCTCGCTCTCTCACATCTACTTCTAACTGGCTGAGGCAAGCAACTAAGTCATCGTGCACCTACTCAACTACCACTACCTGATTTAGGCGAACGGTGAGATTGTCATGATCCATTCCAATCGCCACCACTTCTTAGCAGTAATGATCAACGTTTGCTCCGGAAATCTTCAGCTCTTCCTAAAGCAAATCAACTCAAGCATGGAGAGAAGCCAAATTGCCATCAGCCACGTGGGAATAAGCCTCAATTTGGGATAACTCGTTGGCCATCCGATCCTTCTCGGCATGGGCCGCGCAGACGGCATTATAGGTTTGATCAATGAAGGACAACATAGATTGATTTTCCTCTTCTAATTGTAAATGATCCTCCACCAAGTCGGCAACCAAGCGGTCAACTTCCTGTAAAAAATAATAATAATAATAATAATTTTTATTTTTTGGAAAAATCCTTGAACATGCAAAAGCAACAAAATATATACAAGGAAACTATTGGTTAAAAAATCTTCCTAATAAGTTGAGTGATGGCGTTGAAAGCCTTCTTGCAGCGAGCATGTGGGGATGGCGATGAGCTTAGTGGGCAAGAACTAGAAGACCCTCTCGAATTAGTAATCCGAAAAGAGACATTAGCAAAAATCACTCAGGTAAAAGCTCCCTCCGTCGGTTTGGGAGGAGCAAAAAAAGGAATGTTGGTAGATATGTCAGCATCCAGACTCGAAAGCACCTTAGCATCATCAGTCCGGGGAGGAGACATCCGATTAATCAAAAAATTCTCCCAGGGAAAACTCAAGGATGGTTTGCCATCGCCTTTAGGAGAAACACAAAAGGGCAGAGAATGAATGGAGACTTTGCTCCTGCTGGCAAGAGACACCATCAGAAAGATGAATGGCAAATCAGGAGTAAAGCCATTGGAAGTTATGGGAGCAAGGGGTGAACTAGACACTGCTAGAGTTTCCTCAACATGTTCAACTCGAGGAGACCTCACGAGAACATCGAAGGATTGAAAATTTGCAGGAGTGGATGAAGGTGCGGTAAGCATATCAGGATTCAAAAGGACAATGTCCTCATCCTCCCCCAAACAGATGCTATCTCCTTCCTAACACACCACAATGGTCAGTGTGACTGCGGACTGAGTGGCCCGGCCACCATTACCTTCAACGACGATTTGAGCAGAGGCTTTGGCAGCTATCACAACCTCTAGGTCCTCCTTAGCCATAGCCATCACATCATCAAAGGAAAAGATGGGGGGTGTCACAAAGGAGGTCAATCCACTCGGCTACGCCTAAGGCACAGTTGACTTAACACCACCACTCGCCTAAGGATGGGGCGAGGGATCACGCCTCAACTTAACATCATCACTCACCTTAGGATAAGGAGAGGGATCACGCCTCGACTTAACACTACCACTGGCCTAAGGAGGAGGCGAGGAATTGCATCTCATCAGACAAGGTGAAATGTGAGCTTTCTTGCTCTTCCTCTTCTTTTTCCCACTAGCACCAGGTCAGGATTTCCTTTTCAAATCACCCGCTAGTAAAGGGCCACCCAAAAACTCACAACCCAATATATGTGCCCAGTTAGGCACCATCACAAACCTTTCGACGTTACTGAGAGTCAAAATAATATCTGAGAAGCATGATTTGGGATGACTAGTAGTCCAGGTCATCACCAGTTTTATGCAGGCCTCTTCACGAGGGGAAAGGATGACTTCAAAATCACTCTCGTTGGGAACAAGGCCCCAACAAGCCCTGAGAGGGGGAACTCTTGATTAGAAATTTCATATGCGGGAAATTCCCATCTCGTACCAGAAACAAAAAATAATTTATTTCCCCAATCTTTGGCGTGAGAATATTTGCGTTCCAATTCAACTAATTTATAATGGAACCTAAAACTGCAAAGGTTCCCTTCCAAACGCCTAAACTCGTGAAGCGAAAAGAATTCACGAGCTGTGAGATCGAGATATTTGTCACCCATGGGCTCCAATACCCTTCACCACAAAGCGCAGCAAGCCATCAAGATTCTCCAGGCATTGGGTACCAGTTGGGCAGGAGCAAGTGCTAGGACATCCAACACATTGCAGACTGGCTGCACAAAGGGCAATCAAAGCCCCATGGTGAGCATAGCAAGATAAAGAGCAAGGGAAACAGTCATACCTCTCCTATCTACTGCCCTCTGATTTGGAGAAGGTGCCCTCAGAAGCACCAAGTCAGGAATATTGAAGTTGTTTCTCATGTTCTCCAACTCGAGAGAAGAAACGTTTGAAGACCATTGGTGACCTTGAAAGATTGATGGCGGAGCCTCTCTGCTAGGGTTTACGGAACATTTCTAGCATGCGAAGGAGAATCGCAGGGTTGTGCAGAACCACCTCCGCTCAAAGAGGCCAAACCCTTGCCCTTAGAAGAAGAAGCAGCCATGGAAAGAGATTAAGAGTTCACAAAAAAGGAACAAAAGAGAGAGCAAGAACCCAAGAGTAGCAAGAAATTTGAAAAGAGGTGAGCAAAAGATTCGGGAAAGAGAAAGAATAGAAAAATAAGTTTAGGAGCCTTAAGTAGGAGCAACAGTTGAGGCATAAAAGGGTGCGAATACAAAACGACGCCTTGACAGCAACACTCAATTCACAAAACGACGTCCTGACAACAGCACTCGATTCGGGAAACAACATCATGTTAATTAATCCCGATCTACGAAACGGCGGCGTGGTTTTAAGTCCCATCACACCACATGTGATGAGACTTCACGGGGTAACTGGAGAGTATTAAATATCTATATACGAATCAATTTGGGCTATTGATCACCTCTTGGCCCATTGCGTTTGTAAGAGTAGGGACCGGTCTAAGAGGCCCAATTCACAGGTTTAGCCCATCTCTTATACCAATAAGCAACTATTTGAAAACTACATTGGATAAGGACGGTTACCATTTAATTTGAACATAAGAGGTGTCTCTTATCCACAAGATCGAATTTCAAATAGCAGATAAGTCCATTATTTGCTGAGCAACAGACTGATTACAAACATTATATATATGAAAAGCCCAAGTATGAAAAAGATCTAATTCATTGGTATTCAAGAGTTTATTCGATCACTGACTTAGGCATCGAAAGCATTTCCTCGAACACCCTAAGTCGTCTTACTTTTTGGTTGTAAGTGATCGAGTCGATGGTAGTGAAACACGTCCATAACAATATATATATATATATATTTATAGTATCCATAATTTCTAATGTCTATATATATATATGAAAAATTGATGAATTGGGTAATTAATTATTAGTAATATTTATGTTTCTTTTAAGCATAAATCATGTACTACTGTCTGATGATCAACTTTTAAGGGATGATGGATGAAGCCAAAAAAATGTGACCTGATTGACATTACTCCTAATTTCTAAAATGGAGGTATGAAGTTCAAAAGCCCCTCCCCAAATGTATTAAAAAAAGGGGGATAATGGATGAAATCGATTATCACTAAGGGATAATTACAATCTAATCTGTGTCAAATTAGGTTGCAGATCGATGTAGCATTCTTCTTTTTCTTTGTTTAGACCCTAGGGTAGTATATTATATAATATATAGAGGCAGTGAAGGAACTAATAGAATTAAGAATTGCAAAAAAAAAAAATCGTCTGACCTATAGAATTAAATATGGATAGCATAGTACACAACTGCAAGCTATTAATACTTGGCCCATGTTTATTTTATATTTTAAACGGTAACGTTTCTCCAACTTTCAGATTACCCAAGCAACCCACAGACTACCACATTCGCGTGATAAAAGAATTCATGAAAACTTCGCTTCAGTGAAGTAGAGACATGTTCATGATTCCTTCATATTGCCAACAGAAACTTCTTCAATACCCAGAACATTGAATTAGCTTATCAATGTAACATATTATTTGATATATTAATACTAATCTTCATCTTTAAATTTTCCTATATCTTTAATCCTATAAAATAATATGTAAGCATGACATATTTTAAATGACTTCATAATTCAACTCTTAATAATAAAAAAGCCATTTAAAATTAGACACTTTTATTAATGTGAAATAAAATTCAAAATAAACGTTTTTCTAGTATTTGATAGTGTTATAAAGCCGGGAGTGTCCCCGTTGCACACGCGTTATCCATATTGTAAAATGCCAAACATTTTTTTTTTTATATGTTATGTTGGGAACCTATCCAAGGCAGAGTGCCTTTTGAATCTACCACTGCAGAGTAAATCTCGGTCTCGTGCACCGCACCCTTAAAAGTTTTTCTATACAAAACTAGTTAAATTGCTGACTTTTCGGAAGTGTGGTCCTAAGAATTGTTTGCACCCACGAGGTGTTGAACCTTAGACTTTGAAGAGATTGATACTCCAAGACCTTGGGCCTTCACTACTTGGGCCAACCCCTTGAAATTTTGTAAAATGCCAAACATAACCTCAAACAAATTTGGATGTGCTATATTTCCTAGTATTTCACGAATTATTGTAGGATTGTACTAATCTCAGTTTCGTATGTTAATTCGTGCAGACACTTGCAAAAGATGTTTTTAAAAAAAAAAAATTAATAATTTTTGCAGCATAGCAGCTAGTACATGTATACTGAGATATAGATCCCTCGCTATCAATGTCTAGCTCTTTCGCATAGTAAACATTAACCCACTATATATAACATCTTAGAAGACTCTCAGACATCCATCCCCAAAGGGGGAACATGAATGTAACATTGTAATCCATCCTCCATGGAGTAGGCCTGTTCATCCGGGCCGGATAAAATCTGGCCCAATCCGAAATCCGGAGAAACCGGATTCCGGTTACGGGTTCCGACCCGGATCAATTCTGGGCTGAAACCCGGATTACATAATCCGGACCTATACGGTCCGGATCCGGTATTAAAATCCGGGTTTTGGATTTAAAATCCGGTTTCCGGATTTATATATATATATATTACGTTTTACTGGTTCACTAGGTTTCTGCCATCATCCTCACTCACTCTCTCTCTCTCTCACACGCGAAACCAATCCTCTCTGCACAGACCTCTCTGCTCAGACCTCTCTCACGCAAAACCAGTCTCCATATTCTGTTTTTGGTTCGATGTTGTCTCTTGGAGGAGTGATAAGTGCAATAGTAAATGGAAGGATAACTGATACATTTGGGAGGAGGGCTGTAAGTTTCTCTTCACTTTTCTCTATTTTTGGCCTTACTTTATCATTTTTCTTTTGCCAATACGTTCCAAATCTTGCTGATAAAATGCACACCCTATCTCTGTTTCTGGGTCTAGTTTCTAGTTTTTTAGCTTTGCAGCAGTAAAATGGGGGGCGGGTTTGCTTGGAGAAGAGAAAAGAGAGGCAGAGAGAGAGAGAGGAGGAGGGGAAGAGAGAGAGAGAGAAGTGGAGTTAAGACTTGTAAATAAAAGAGAAAAATGGTTTTTCTCTTCTAGTTTCTCGTTTGAATGGAAAATATTAGACCTGTTCTCTCAGGTACTTCTTTTATATAAGTCTACAATAGAAAAACTAGTGCGAAACACCTAGAGAGGTCTTCTTTGTTCTGGTGCTCTGTTACAATTCTAACTCATATATGAGCTTCCTGTTGTGACAAAGTGTCGGTAAATAATATTCATTGAAGGAAGAGAATGTCTAATTTGTGACAAACTTCCGCACTGCTTTATCTACTTATATTTCTCATACAAGGGAAAAAATGCTTCAACATTGAGTAATAGCCCACCTTATTGAGAATCTTAAGAACAAGGTTTCTGTCATCTGTTATGCTCTTTGATTTGAACTTTTATGTTTTCACTTTCTTTGAAAATTTCATAACGTCAAACTGTTTTGAGGTAGGAATTAACGTGTTGGCTAGAGTTGGGCTTCTTTCTACACCTTACACAGTGAAAGAAGGTGGCTGGGCAAGTTTAGCAGTGCTAGTTCTTTTTGCAGTTGTATGTTGTTACACTGCATCCCTCATGAGATACTGTTTTGAGAGCAAAGAAGGTATCATAACCTACCCAGACTTAGGAGAAGCTGCCTTTGGACAATTGGGACGTCTTTTCATATCTGTGAGTTACTTGTAACTTAAATAAACTCTCAATATCTTGTTTATAAGTTTCGCAGGCTTGTTCCTTACAGTAATTGATGGCAAACCTTTGCTTATCAATCTAGTATTTCTTTTAAGATTAAGACTTGGTCATGTTACTTAGTACATGTTAACTGTCATGTTTGGTCGGTTTATTTTATACTTCCAGACATGATAATCTGACTAGTTTAAATTTATTCTGCATTCTATGGTTTATTTTCTTTTGAACATTTAAATTGGTAATCTTGAGAGATGAATTAGATTGCAACATATTATTTTTTACTTATCTTGGTTCTTCTGTATTCAAGATCTCTGATGTTACTGTATGTATGGATCTTGGTGCAGATGCTTTTGTACAGTGAGTTATCTCAGATCCTGATTGCTTGAACTGTATGTCCTTAGTTGTTTGTCAGAATAATAAGATTTCTTTTCCATATGTGCAGTCCTATTGTGTAGAATTTATTATTTTGGAAGGAGATAATCTTACCAAACTATTCCCTGGGACTTCAGTGGATTGGGCTGGTGTTCAGGCCACCATAGGGTTCGTGAAATTGTGGATATAAACAAATTTTTTTTATCTATTTTGTAGCTGGTGGGGTCCTTGCAACAGTTTTGATAGCCTTGTGTGTATTTTTCCTTAGTACAATAGATGGTATTGGGTTCAATAAATCTGCTCAAGTAGTGAACTGGAGTGGCATTCCATTTGTCATTGGTGTGTATGGATTTTGCTATTCCAGGCATTGTGTTTCCAAATATCTACCAATCAATGGACGACAAGACGAAATACAGCAAGGCAATCGTAATATGGTGAAACTTTGTGGTTCCAAAATGGTGCAAAATAAATTTGCCATTTTTAAGGCATTCTAGGCCCTATCTAAAATAAATTTTAAAGTTTGCACCAAATTAAAAAAAAAAAAAAAAAAAACCGGGTTTGATCCGGAACCCGGAATCCGGTTTTCTCAAAATCCGGATACATCCGGGTTCCGGACCAGTTTATACCTGGTCTAATCTGGGCCGGGCTCCGGCCCGGATTTGAGATCCGGGTTGCGGGCCGGGTGTACCCGGGTTCCCGGGTTGGAACCCGGATGAACAGTGCTACCATGGAGTGTGGATCTACTACAAAACAGACACAATGCACCACATATGGTTTAAAAGAGAGCTTCTTGCTATTTGCAATCAGGCGTGTCAATACACCACTTGCCGTAAGACCTATTACAGCCATTAAAAAAAAAAACAAAGTCAACACCAATGCTTTTTCATTCCAACTAATGTAGCACCTAAGATTGACCTGCAATAGTCCTCAAACCATTAAGGAACCTCTTACTTACGACATCCCATCTCATCACAACTACTCAATTGACTCTGGTGATTTTGCATCCTCAGTATGATTAATGATACTATTGGTACATACACCATTGAGCATCTTCCCAGGAATAAAGCTCATGACTGCCCAAACAAGAAGTACCGCAGCTAATGTCAAATGCCACTCTCTCACTAGAGTCTCTCTACACTGTATAGTGTCTTCGGGAGTCTCCAAATTAACCATTTCCAGTAACACCGATCTTCAAACCTTTCCAGCAATTCGAATTCTCTTCCTATGAACTCAAAGCCACCCTACTGAATCAATCATGGATGTGGAAAATCTAATACAACAAACAGAGACCCTTTCTTAGGAAGATCTCAATCTTACTCTAGAAATAAACACAACAAATCAAAACTCTGAGCTCTCTTATTGGAAGAATAGTTGCGACTCGTCCTCTTAATAGAATATTCCTACTTTCAACTTTCAAAGCAACTTGGAGCTTTATAAAAAATTTCCACATTGAAGATTTGGATGTCAACCTTTTTTTATTCATCTTCCAAACAACAGGTGATCAACAAAGAGTTTGGAACCAGGCCCATTGGAACATCAGAGGCCACCTTCTCATTCTAAAGCCATGGTCAACTGGTTATCGTTGGCAAGAGATAAGTCTCAACACTTCTATCTTTTATGTTCAAGTACATGGATTAACAAGAGATCATATGACTGAAAAAAATGCTGAGAAAATAGGAAATGCACTGGGGATTTGTCTGGACGTGGATGTGGACCCTTAGTTTGGTATTGCATGCAAAAAGTCACTCATAATCAAGGTTGAGATAGGCATCATAAAGCCTCTAAAAATAGGCTTTTGGCTCCCAAGAGATTACAACATTGATACTTGGGTATCTCTAAAATTTGAATGTCTATTAGATTTCCAGTATGCCTATGGTTGTATAGGACATTCCCAAGTCTTCTGCACTTTCTTGAAAAATATTCCCAATTTGCTTCCATTCGGACCATGGCTTAGAGCTGAGTTCCAAAACTCATCCCCATATATTCCACCTCATCAAAATCAGGCTATAATACCCAGTTTCTTCCCGTTGGAAAATATAACAAAGAATGGAAATCCCCTGCATCAATTGGGTCTGAGTGAAAACATGATACTAGACATCCCAAATCCAATTATGCCAAACCCACTTCTCACGAACCAGATTTGCACTATGGAAAAAAACTGTTAGAGTATGCACTAAACTGTCTTGATTCTTGTAACTGATCACCTGCCTTGGAGCGTCTAATTCATGGTTTTCCTCAGGAGTCATGATCTTGCTGATCTTGTAGATGGAGCTGTCTCTCCTCCACCACAAACTCTTTCTGATGGAACACCTAATCCAGCCTACACAGCGTGGTCAAAGAAAGACACCTGTGTCTTGAGCTGGCTGCTTGCTTCTATTACAGAGAAGCTAGTCTCTACTTTTTATGTATGAAAACTTCTCGACAAGTGTGGGATGCTCTTCACACCCGGTTTTCATCAACTTCACGATCTAGGATTGCTCTGTTAAAGAGACAACTTCAAACCATTACTCAAGGCCATCGGTCTTGTAGTGATTTTATGAGGAAGCAAAGGGCTTGGTAGATCAATTAGCAGTTGCAGGAAAACTACTGATGATCAGGATCTCATTACTTTTTATTGGGAGGACTTGACCAACCTTCAACCTTTTTATCACTTCTTTCAATTTTGCAAGCCGTGATAAAGACCTCTCTTTCGATGACTTCCAAGCTGAGCTCTTGAGTTTTGAAACTCTCATTGACGCCCAAGCCAACCCTGCCACTGATCAGCACTATGCTTTTGCAGCACACCAAAAAGGGAAAGCATCAAACTTTCCCAGGAAGCCAAAGTTGCAAACGCCTCTAAGATCATCACTGCAGCAGTCCTCTTATAATCAAAATAAAGGCAATCCTACCACTCGTTCCAATCAACCTGCCAATGACAGGCCAACCTGTCAGATTTGTGGTAAGAGAGGCCATACTGCCCTTGACTTTATCATCGGTTTGACTTCTCTTTTCAGGGACGGTTGCCACCTGCTGATCTTGCTGCCATGGCTGCTAAAACCAACAATTCTTATGATCAACATGTCTGGTATGCGGATAGTGGAGCAAACGCTCATATCACTACCAATGAGCAAATTTAACCAACCAAGAGTCCTACAAGGGTGCTGATACTATCCAAGTTGGCAATGGCTCAGGTTTAGTTGTCAAACATACTGGAAATTCTACTCTAACCTTTAACAATGCCTCTTTTAACCTTAAAAATGTCCTTCATTGTCCCAATGCTTCTGAAAATCTCTTATCTATTAATCAATTGTGTTTAGACAATAATTGTTATTTTGTACTAGACTGGTACTGATTTTTGTGTAAAGGACAACCAAACGGGTTGCATCTTGCTTCAAGGAAAGGTTGAAAATGGTCTTTATCCACTTGCTGGTCACAAGAGCTCTCAAATAAATTACGTTGCCACACTGCCAAGCTAGGAATAAAAACTTCGTTGGACACTGGCACAATCGTCTAGGGCATCCTGCCAAGTCCACCTTAGATCATTTGTCCCTCACTTGTCTTTTTCTAGAGCCTTCTAAACAGTTGAGTTTCTGCAGCTCTTGTCAATTAGGAAAAGCTACAAAACTCCCATTTACTGATTCCACCCGTCAATCTACAAAGCCTTTGCAGCTAGTTCACACTGATGTATGGGTCTCTCCAGTAAATTCTGTTGGTGGTTGTCGCTATTATGTTCTTTTTGTCGATGATTTTAGTAGATTCACATGGATGTATCCCATGAGATTTAAATCTGATGTATTTGTTATTTTTCAAGAATACAAAGCTCTTGTGGAAAATTTATTTTCTTCTAAAATTCAGCAACTACAGTCAGAAGGGGGAGAATATCTTTCCAACAATTTTAAATCTTTTTTAGCAAAACATGGGATATATCATAGATTAACTTGCCCTTATACTTCACAGCAAAATGGACATTGCTGAAAGAAAACATCGACATATACAAGAAACTGGTTTAACTTTATTAGCCACAGCACATCTACCAACTAAATATTGGACTGATGCCTTTCTTACAGCAGTCTTTCTCATAAATCGCCTGCCTACAAAAGTCCTCCACAATCTGTCTCCTTACTTCATGCTCCATAAAAAGCTACCATCATAAAGTTCCCTTAGGACCTTTGGATGTTCCTGCTATCCATACTTACGACCTTATGAAGATAACAAGTTATCCTTTCGAAGCAAACAATGCCTCTTCCTCGGGTATGCTGGTCAACAAAAGGGTTATAGATGTTTAGATTTGGACACCGGTAGGGTCTACATCTCGAGGCATGTAATATTTGATGAGGACTCCTTTCCAGCAAAGGATAACAACCAAATTTCACCAAAAAATGACAACAAGATGTCGACAGGTTTGTTTCCCATATCCCCTGCACTTCCAGTACATTTAAATACCAATTCCACTTCCAGTTCAATTGTTCCTGTTTCTACAAATATTATAGCCCCTGATTCTCCTCGTGATCAAGACAATAATCATGCTTTACCTTCCTCTCCTAACCACGATACCATCTCACCTGAAAATCCTTCAGCTTCCCACCTAGAGACAACTTCATCTCTACATCAGACAAGTCCCACTCTTCCATCTCCACAACCTGACAGAGTTATCATAACACATTCTAAAACAGGAAATTCAAAACCTAAAGAATATCCTGGATTTAAAATGTTTTATGCCACTCGTCATCCTTTCTATTGTTTCACTAATGTCCTTATAGAATCTGAGCCAACTTGCTATACGCAAGCAGTAGCAAAACCTGAGTGGAGACAAGCTATGGGACGTGAATTTGATGCTTTGATGGAGAATGGAACGTGGTCTCTCTATCCACAACCAAATGGTAAACATGTTGTGAGGAATAAATGGGTATTCAAAATTAAACGACACCCTGATGGTAGCATTGAACGCTACAAAGCCAGACTTGTGGCAAAGGGCTTTGATCAAAAATCTGGAATCGACTACTTTGACACTTTCTCTCCAGTAGTTAAACCAACTACGGTCAGATTGGTTTTATCACTTGCAGTAACATTCAGTTGGCAGATCCGACAATTAGATGTCTCAATGCATTCTTACATGGCATCCTTGATGAAGAGGTTTATATGGAACAACCTCAAGGATTTATTGATGAGAGTCAACCTGATCTAGTGTGTCGTCTTCATAAATCTATCTACGGCCTCAAACAAGCTCCGAGAGCTTGGTTTCGAAGGCTATCTCAGCAATTATTAGAGCTTGGTTTTGAGGAATCCAAAGTTGATTATTCTTTGTTTACATTTTGTACTAACACATTAAAAATTTTTGTGTTGTCTACGTAGATGACATCATAGTCACTGGGTCCAGCCCTTCTGCCATTCATTCTTTCATTGACAGCTTGAAGGAAAAATTTCATCTCAGAGATATTGGACAGCTAAGTTACTTCCTTGGTATTGAAGCACAAAGAAACAGTGAGGGCCTTCATCTCAGACAAGCTAAATATATCTTGGATTTACTTGACAGCACAAAAATGATTGGTGCTAAACCTCTGGCCTGTCCTTCAACTTCAGGAATGAAACTCTCTTCTGAAAATGGCACACTTTTATTGGATCCTACTGAATACAGGCGTGTGGTGGGTGCATTGCAGTACTGCACCATTACACGTCCTGATATTTCCTATCCAGTAAATCCTGATGACAGGAGAAGCACCAGTGGATTCAGCATTTTTCAAGGAAAGAATTTAATATCATGGTGTGCCAAGAAACAAGCTATCGTCTCACGTTCAAGCACCAAGGCTGAATACCGAAGCATGGCTTTAGCTACAGCAGAGGCTTATTGGGTTAGTATGTTATTGAAGGAGTTCCAAATTTATCTTTCATCGCCACCTACCATCTGGTGTGACAACATCGGAGCACTAGCCTTAGCATGAATCCTGTCTTCCATGCCCGAACCAACATGTGGAAATTGACTATCATTTTATTAGAGAAAAGGTAGTAAATAAAGATATTGTTGTTAAATATATCTCTACTACAGATCAGATAGCAGATATGTTTACTAAAGGCCAGACTGCAGCTCGAGTTTCAATTGCTAAGGTCCAAACTCATGGTTATCCAACTACCCATCAGTTTGAGGGGGTGTTAGAGTATATACTAACTTAGTCAATGATCAGTTGCGAGAATCAGGTGATCAGTTACAAGAATCAAGATAGTTCAGCAAATATGCAGCTGGCACTAATTATGTTACAAAACCTGAACCACCTAAACCATCTGCACATTTTTCTCATTCTATTAAACCATAATCTGATTGTATTCCTTAAAATTCTCCAGTTTGTTGTATGTAATCTTCTATATATTACGATTGAATACAAAGTGAAAAGTTAGCCAATCAATTCATAATATCTCCTTTCTGTTTTACTTCCTCCATTTATAATTCTTACAAAAACAATGAGGATTAAACTCCATACCCACATGTAGCTCAGTCATAAGCTACAAGGAAGGAAAAAAGGAAGAAAAAACCCAACAAAGGAAAAGGGTTGATGGTTGAAGATCAAAACCATTACTGGCCGACACAGTGAGTTGGAAGCAGTCAAATGAAAGAATCCAAAAATCCATCAAAAAATCCATCAAAGTGTCTCCTTCCTCGATGGCACCAATACGGGTCAACTCTACCAAGGAAAGATTGGCTCTGGATACCACTTGTAACACACCTGATGGATAGTGTTTGGATAACTAGAAAATATGAGAGAAAATGTGAAGAAAATGGTCAGATTCGAGGTTGACCTAGCCTCTAATAGAAGAGAGGTTGAGAGCAAAATAGGAAACAATTGTATTCAGATTCTCGATAGATCACTTTAGTAGCTACAGTGAGCATATATGCTAGAGCCTTGCAAAACATCTGAAAAAGGCCTCAGCCTAGATAACACATGACCCAAGACTAATAACTAACGGATTGGATAAAAAAAATAACAAGCTATCAACCCAGCTACCCTGTGGCCTACTTCAGTACATAACATAAAGAAAAATAACAAGTAATCGGCCCAAACTGGCCAATGGGCCATGTACACTGTTCCTGAACTGTGACAATGCACCTAACGTAAACATATGGTTTAAAAGAGAGCTTCTTGCTATTTGCAATCAGGCGTGTCAATACACCACTTGCCGTAAGACCTATTACAACCATTAAAAAAAAAAACAAAGTCAACACCAATGCTTTTTCATTCCAACTAATGTAGCACCTAAGATTGACCTGCAATAGTCCTCAAACCATTAAGGAACCTCTTACTTACGACATCCCATCTCATCACAACTACTCAATTGACTCTGGTGATTTTGCATCCTCAGTATGATTAATGATACTACTGGTACATACACCATTGAGCATCTTCCCAGGAATAAAGCTCATGACTGCCCAAACAAGAAGTACCGCAGCTAATGTCAAATGCCACTATCTCACTAGAGTCTCTCTACACTGTATAGTGTCTTCGGGAGTCTCCAAATTAACCATTTCCAGTAACACCAATCTTCAAACCTTTCCAGCAATTCGAGTTCTCTTCCTATGAACTCAAAGCCACCGTACTGAATCAATCATGGATGTGGAAAATCTGATACAACAAACAGACCCTTTCTTAGGAAGATCTCAATCTTACTCTAGAAATAAACACAACAAATCAAAACTCTGAGCTCTCTTATTGGAAGAATAGTTGCGACTCGTCCTCTTAATAGAATATTCCTACATTCAACTTTCAAAGCAACTTGGAGCTTTATCAAAAATTTCCACATTGAAGATTTGGATGTCAACCTTTTTTTATTCATCTTCCAAACAACAGGTGATAAACAAAGAGTTTGGAACCAAGCCCATTGGAACATCAGAGGCCACCTTCTCATTCTAAAGCCATGGTCAGCTGGTTATCGTTGGCAAGAGATAAGTCTCAACACTTCTATCTTTTATGTTCAAGTACATGGATTAACAAGAGATCATATGACTGAAAAAAATGCTGAGAAAATAGGAAATGCACTGGGGATTTTTCTGAACGTGGATGTGGACCCTTAGTTTGGTATTGCATGCAAAAAGTCACTCATAATCAAGGTTGAGATAGGCATCATAAAGCCTCTAAAAATAGGCTTTTGGCTCCCAAGAGATTACAACATTGATACTTGGGTATCTCTAAAATTTGAATGTCTATCAGATTTCCAGTATGCCTATGGTTGTATAGGACATTCCCAAGTCTTCTGCACTTTCTTGAAAAATATTCCCAATCCGCTTCCATTCGGACCATGGCTTAGAGCTGAGTTCCAAAACTCATCCCCATATATTCCACCTCATCAAAATCAGGCTATAATACCCAGTTTCTTCCCGTTGGAAAATATAACAAAGAATGGAAATCCCCTGCATCAATTGGGTCTGAGTGAAAACATGATACTAGACATCCCAAATCCAATTATGCCAAACCCACTTCTCACGAACCAGATTTGCACTATGGAAAAAAACTGTTAGAGTATGCACTAAACTGTCTTGATTCTTGTAACTGATCACCTGCCTTGGAGCGTCTAATTCATGGTTTTCCTCAGGAGTCATGATCTTGCTGATCTTGTAGATGGAGCTGTCTCTCCTCCACCACAAACTCTTTCTGATGGAACACCTAATCCAGCCTACACAGCGTGGTCAAAGAAAGACACCTGTGTCTTGAGCTAGTTGCTTGCTTCTATAACAGAGAAGCTCGTCTCTACTGTTTATGGTATGAAAACTTCTCAACAAGTGTGGGATGCTCTTGACACTCAGTTTTCATCAACTTCATGGTCTAGGATTGCTCTGTTAAAGAGACACTTCAGACCATTACTCAAGGCCATCGGTCTTGTAGTAATTTTATGGAGGAAGCAAAGGGCTTGGTTGATCAATTAGTAGCTGCAGGAAAAGTTACTGATGATCAGGATCTCATTAGCTTTTTATTGGGAGGACTTCGACCAACCTTCAACCCTTTTATCACTTCTTTCAATTTTGCAAGCCGTGATAAAGACCTCTCTTTCGATGACTTCCAAGCTGAGCTCTTGAGTTTTGAAACTCTCATTGACGCCCAAGCCAACCCTGCCACTAATCAACACTATGCTTTTGCAGCACACCAAAAAGGGAAAGCATCAAACTTTCCCAAGAAGCCAAAGTTGCAACCGCCTCTAAGATCATCACTGCAGCAGTCCTTTTATAATCAAAATAAAGGCAATCCTACCACTCGTTCCAATCAACCTGCCAATGACAGGCCAACCTGTCAGATTTGTGGTAAGAGAGGCCATACTGCCCTTGACTGTTATCATCGGTTTGACTTCTCTTTTCAGGAACGGTTGCCACCTGCTGATCTTGCTGCCATGGCTGCTAAAACCAACAATTCTTATGATCAACATGTCTGGTATGCGGATCGTGGAGCAAACGCTCATATCACTGCCAATGCAGCAAATTTAACCAACCAAGAGTCCTACAAGGGTGTTGATACTATCCAAGTTGGCAATGGCTCAGGTTTAGTTGTCAAACATATTGGAAATTCTACTCTAACCTTTGACAATGCCTCTTTTAACCTTAAAAATGTCCTTCATTGTCCCAATGCTTCTGCAAATCTCTTATCTATTAATCAATTGTGTTTAGACAATAATTGTTATTTTGTACTGACTGGTACTGATTTTTGTGTAAAGGACAACCAGACGGGTCGCATCTTACTTCAAGGAAAGGTTGAAAATGGTCTTTATCCACTTGCTAGTCACAAGAGCTCCTCAAATAAATTACGTTGCCACACTGCCAAGCTAGGAATAAAAACTTCGTTGGACCACTGGCATAATCGTCTGGGGCATCCTGCCAAGTCCACCTTAGATCATTTGTGCCCTCACTTGTCTTTTTCTAAGCCTTCTAAACAGTTGAGTTTCTGCAGCTCTTGTCAATTAGGAAAAGCTACAAAACTCTCATTTACTGATTCCACCCGTCAATCTACAAAGCCTTTGCAGCTAGTTCACACTGATGTATGGGTCTCTCCAGTAAATTCTGTTGGTGGTTGTCGCTATTATGTTCTTTTTGTCAATGATTTTAGTAGATTCACATGGATGTATCCCATGAAATTTAAATCTGATGTATTTGTTATTTTTCAAGAATACAAAGCTCTTGTGGAAAATTTATTTTCTTCTAAAATTCAGCAACTACAGTCAGATAATGGGGGAGAATATCTTTCCAACAATTTGAAATCTTTTTTAGCAAAACATGGGATAGATAACAGATTAACTTGCCCTTATACTTCACAGCAAAATGGCATTGCTGAAAGAAAACATCAACATATACAAGAAACTGGTTTAACTTTATTACCCACAGCACATCTACCCACTAAATATTGGACTAATGCCTTTCTTACAACAGTCTTTCTCATAAATCGCCTGCCTACAAAAGTCCTCCACAATCTGTCTCCTTACTTCATGCTCCATAAAAAGCTACCATTATACAGTTCCCTTAGGACCTTTGGATGTTCCTGCTATCCATACTTACGACCTTATGAAGATAACAAGTTATCCTTTCGAAGCAAACAATGCCTCTTCCTCGGGTATGCTGGTCAACAAAAGGGTTATAGATGTTTAGATTTGGACACCGGTAGGGTCTACATCTCGAGGCATGTAATATTTGATGAGGACTCCTTTCCAGCAAAGGATAACAACCAAATTTCACCAAAAAATGACAACAAGATGTCGACAGGTTTGTTTCCCATATCCCCTGCACTTCCAGTACATTTAAATACCAATTCCACTTCCAGTTCAATTGTTCCTGTTTCTACAAATATTATAGCCCCTGATTCTCCTCGTGATCAAGACAATAATCATGTTTTACCTTCCTCTCCTAACCACGATACCATCTCACCTGAAAATCCTTCAGCTTCCCACCTAGAGACAACTTCATCTCTACATCAGACAAGTCCCACTCTTCCATCTCCACAACCTGACAGAGTTATCATAACACGTTCTAAAACAGGAAATTCAAAACCTAAAGAATATCCTGGATTTAAAATGTTTTATGCCACTTGTCATCCTTTCTATTGTTTCACTAATGTCCTTATAGAATCTGAGCCAACTTGCTATACGCAAGCAGTAGCAAAACCTGAGTGGAGACAAGCTATGGGACGTGAATTTGATGCTTTGATGGAGAATGGAACGTGGTCTCTCTGTCCACAACCAAATGGTAAACATGTTGTGAGGAATAAATGGGTATTCAAAATTAAACGACACCCTGATGGTAGCATTGAACGCTACAAAGCCAGACTTGTGGCAAAGGGCTTTGATCAAAAATCTGGAATCAACTACTTTGACACTTTCTCTCCAGTAGTTAAACCAACTACGGTCAGATTGGTTTTATCACTTGCAGTAACATTCAGTTGGCAGATCCGCCAATTAGATGCCTCGAATGCATTCTTACATGGCATCCTTGATGAAGAGGTTTATATGGAACAACCTCAAGGATTTATTGATGAGAGTCAACCTGATCTAGTGTGTCGTCTTCATAAATCTATCTACGGCCTTAAACAAGCTTCAAGAGCTTGGTTTCGAAGGCTATCTCAGCAACTATTAG
Organism: Carya cathayensis; assembly: GCA_011037825.1. Taxonomy (NCBI): domain Eukaryota; kingdom Viridiplantae; phylum Streptophyta; class Magnoliopsida; order Fagales; family Juglandaceae; genus Carya; species Carya cathayensis. Next base: position 825,774 of record QGSO01000156.1, read on the forward strand.
AGCTTGGTTTCGAGGAATCCAAAGTTGATTATTCTTTGTTTACATTTTGTACTAACACATTAAAAATTTTTGTGTTGGTCTATGTAGATGACATCATAGTCACTGGGTCCAGCCCTTCTGCCATTCATTCTTTCATTGACAGCTTGAAGGAAAAATTTCATCTCAGAGATATTGTACAGCTAAGTTACTTCCTTGGTATTGAAGCACAAAGAAACAGTGAGGGCCTTCATCTCAGACAAGGTAAATATATCTTGGATTTACTTGACAGCACAAAAATGATTGGTGCTAAACCTCTAGCCTGTCCTTCAACTTCAGGAATGAAACTCTCTTCTGAAAATGGCACACTTTTATTGGATCCTACTGAATACAGGCGTGTGGTGGGTGCATTGCAGTACTGCACCATTACACGTCCTGATATTTCCTATCCAGTAAATCCTGATGACAGGAGAAGCACCAGTGGATTCAGCATTTTTCAAGGAAAGAATTTAATATCATGGTGTGCCAAGAAACAAGCTATCGTCTCACGTTCAAGCACCAAGGCTGAATACCGAAGCATGGCTTTAGCTACAGCAGAGGCTTATTGGGTTAGTATGTTATTGAAGGAGTTCCAAATTTATCTTTCATCGCCACCTACCATCTGGTGTGACAACATCGGAGCACTAGCCTTAGCATTGAATCCTGTCTTCCATGCCCAAACCAAACATGTGGAAATTGACTATCATTTTATTAGAGAAAAGGTAGTAAATAAAGATATTGTTGTTAAATATATCTCTACTACAGATCAGATAGCAAATATGTTTACTAAAGGCCAAACTGCAGCTCAGTTTCAATTGCTAAGGTCCAAACTCATGGTTATCCAACTACCCATCAGTTTGCAGGGGGTGTTAGAGTATATACTAACTTAGTCAATGATCAGTTGCGAGAATCAGGTGATCAGTTACAAGAATCAAGATAGTTCAGCAAATATGCAGCTGGCACTAATTATGTTACAAAACCTGAACCACCTAAACCATCTGCACATTTTTCTCATTCTATTAAACCATAATCTGATTGTATTCCTTAAAATTCTCCAGTTTGTTGTATGTAATCTTCTATATATTACGATTGAATACAAAGTGAAAAGTTAGCCAATCAATTCATAATATCTCCTTTCTGTTTTACTTCCTCCATTTATAATTCTTACAAAAACAATGAGGATTAAACTCCATACCCACATGTAGCTCAGTCATAAGCTACAAGGAAGGAAAAAAGGAAGAAAAAACCCAACAAAGGAAAAGGGTTGATGGTTGAAGATCAAAACCATTACTGGCCGACACAGTGAGTTGGAAGCAGTCAAATGAAAGAATCCAAAAATCCATCAAAAAATCCATCAAAGTGTCTCCTTCCTCGATGGCACCAATACGGGTCAACTCTCCCAAATATCTTCTCACATACACATCTAATACAAACATGAGAATGGGTGAAATACAGAAAACTTTTCAGAACAAAGGAAAGATGATCATTACCGGGCAAGAAATTGCATTAAACCCAACACACTCGGATCCAATTGGAAAGGATACAATGGATGGACACAAGAATCGGAAAGGCTTTTCACGTCAGTTGAGTGGAAGCCACTCACATCAGGAGGCGATTTTTCCGAACAGATTCAATGAGCACCGTCGTGTATAGGAGCTTCGTCCACTGTAGCACACTGTAGTGCTAAGGACATTGTTAGCAATAAAAGCCAAACACCAACCAATGTATACTTTGCTACTCCGGGTGTTTACTCCTTCTCGCCTAATATTGTTCCATCAATCATTCATTCGCATCACAACACTCAATTGACGTCAACATAGCTACTCTACTCCAATTTAATGGAGTTGGCACTTCAGTGTTTTACACACCTGTCAGTTTTGAACACAGCTGCTTAGGCAAGTCAATGGTTAAAGATACAAAAAGTAGTTATGAGTTTTAAAACTCTTCAAAGCCAACAGCAAAGGACTGGGCCAACTCCTTTTTCTACTAAAGCCCAATTATCAGAAGCTCAAGCAGAGCCCACGATGGAGCCTAAGGATGCAAATATTTTTCATAACCAAAAATAGCAAGCTAGGCCCTCGATTTCTGTTTTTATGGATCACCCTTTGGAAGCATCTATTGAGCAATATGTGGAGTCATTTCTAGTCAGGTAAAAAATACCTCCATCTCCCTTTCTCAGCCAAAGTTCTCTTAATCCTCTTTCTAAGATCCGAAAAAACCCATCCAACCCAAAGCTCAAAGCAACTAAGTTCATTCCTACAATTTATTTTAGCCTAGTCCACCTCATTTCTCCCAACCCACCAATAGACAACTTGCAAAACCAACCTCATGGTACAAGACAAGCCTCTTCCTCATAGTTCAATCTCAAAGGCAAGTCTCTTGGCTTCTCCCAAGCACACATTTCAAGTATTTCACTGACTTTGACCAAGCCTTTATATACGGACAGCCTCCCAATAACAATTGTTATTGGTCCCCACCCTTTTGCTAGTCCACCTCTCTCCACTCCCGTGGGTTCACAACAAATGTTAGTGCCAAAAAGAGAAAAATCCCCAAGTGTTGAAGCAGATTATCAACCAAGCCAGAAAATGAAAAAAAATATCTTCGGGTAGTTCTACCTAAGCACTGCTATCAGGGAAAGAGATTAATCAGGGGGACAAGGAAATGGCACTCATGCTGTTATCAATGCAAGCCAAAAAATAGGGAAAGTTTAGAAACAAAAAGCAACTGTCAAAGCAAAGCCATATAGCCACACTGCAAGAAAGACGGCTACTCTAGAAAATCCAAAAATTTCTGACGAGACGGGCTCCAAGCCTCCAAGCCCTCCATGAGAGCTTTGGTATGGAATTGCAGGGGACTTGCCCGCCCCAAAGCAATTAGAAATATAAGGGCAAATATTAGACTACATAATCCGGATATTATCTTTTTGTCAGAAACCATGGAGTCAGATGACCGAACCAGTACTATTGTAAGTAGTCTAGGTTTCCACTATTTTGTGAACTCCCATGCCTCGGGAAAAAAAGGAGGCATTTTGTTACTTTGGAGACCGGGTATTGATATTGAACCGGTTCAAATTATAACTAACGCAATATCTATTTTGGTTTACTCTGATCTTCCTAACAATTCTTGGCTAGCTACTTTTGTTTATGCACCAGCTCAATGGCAAAACAAAGCTCACTTTTGGAAGCTACTAGAATAAACTCATAACTCTTTACCTAGACCTTGGCTTTGAATTGGTAATTTTAATGATTTAATAAGCCAATCTGACAAATAAGGGGACGTCCAGTCTCCTCAACATCAATAGGCGGATTGAAACACCTCATGGACACTCATGAACTCATCGGCATTGGATTTTCTGGGCCTACTTTCACATGGATAAACAACCGACATGGTACTGTAATTATCAAAGAAAGACTGGATCACAGAATAGCAAGCTCAAAATGGCGATTACTTTTTCCAAATGCAACTATACAACACCTCACAAATTTAGTCTCAGATCATCATCCTCTATTAATAAATACAACAAAAATAGAGAGAAGAGCTACATCCTTCAAATTTAAAGAATTCTAGACATGGGACCTACTTAGTAGTCTTATCATTCAACAAGCTTGGCAGAAAAATTTCAACGACAACCCAGCCTTTATACTCTGCAGTAAGATTAAGGCTACGAAGGAAGCTCTCAAGTTTTGGAACAAAGTATACTTCAAGAAAATTCAAGTTAATATTTAGCACATCGAAAGGGAGTTCAACTACTTACAAAGTAATCCTTCAACACAATGGGGTTTGCAAAGAGAAAAATATTTGCAACTTAAGCTTCACGAACAGCTTAAACATGACGAAACATTATTGAGGCAAAAATCAAGAATAAATTGGCTCTTGACTTAAGACCTAAACACAAAATTTTATCATCTCTCAACAACAATCTGAAGAAGAAGAAATGGAATAGACTCCATCAAAATAAGCCCAGGTAATTGGAACATGGACCAGAATATCATTGAATCAATTTTCATTAACCATTTCAGGACAATCTATAATTCGTCGAACACCACCGTACCGGAGGAGCTTGAAAATCTTTTTGAAAAGCAAATCTCAGACCAAGAGAATGAATCACTTACAGCTTTACTTACGGAAGAAGAAATATATGGAGCACTGAAGCAAATCCCGAATTACAATACCCCGAGTCCAAACGGAATGACGACCCTCTTCTACAAACACTACTGGAAGATCGTTAAAAAAAAGGTTATCACAGCAGTCCAGAATTTCTTCAAAAGTGGAAAATTGCTAAAGCAAATGAATTATACAAACATTGCCCTCATTCCAAAAATAGAAAATCCAAATTCCCGCCAAAATTACAAGCCAATTAGCTTGACAAATGTTATCTACAAAACCATCACAAAAATTATGGCTAATCGTTTGAAGAGAACCCTCCCAAACATCATCTCCCCTCTCCAAACAGTCTTTGTTCCAAGCCGTAACATCAAAGAAAATTCTATCATTGCTCATGAAATGTTTCACTACCTCAAAAAATCTCCTGGAAAAAAGGATAATTGACTCTAAAATTGGATATGGAGAAAGCTTTCAACTAAATAGAATGGAATTTTCTGTTCATCACTATGAGAGCTTCGGGATATAGCAAGACATGAATCAATCTAATCAGTGAGTGTATTACTACAGCTACTTTCTCTATCCTCATCAATGGCTCTTCAAGAGGTTGTTTTCAAGCTCAAAGAGGTCTTAAACAAGGTGACCCAATCTCCTCATTTCTATTCATTATGTGCACAAAGCTGCTCCCAAGACTCATAGCTAGATCTGAAGCAACAGGGCAAATTGAAGGTATCAAAATTAGTCATAACAGCCTTCTATCTCTCATTTATTATTTGTTGATGATCTGATAATCTTTGGGAAAGCGAAAAAGAGAACAACAAGATCGATTAGAGAAAATCTGAAAAAATATCAATCTTGGTCTGGGCAAAAAGTCAACCAACAAAAGTCGTCAATCTTTATCACTCAAAAATTCAAAATACCAACATCTCGGCAGGAACGACAATTCTGGCCAACCTACCGTATAAGGAAACGTCAACCAAAATGAAACATTTGGGAATACAAACTGCTTTTAGTAGATCCAAGAAGAACAACTATAGAGAAATGTTGGCAAAAATAAACGAAAAACTCAAAGGATGGAAAGCAAAGGTATTATCTCAAGCAGGAAGAACGATGCTCATTAGAACGGTGGCAAGTACCATACCAACATATCAAATGTCGACTCATAGGCTTCCAAAGTCGGTATGCAAATCTCTTAATACCAACTTTAAAAACTTCTAGTGGGGTACAAAGAAGGATCAAAAGCACAAGCTAAATCTTAAATCCTAGAAATCTATTTGTCAACCAAAAAAAGTAGGAGGCTTAGGATTGCGCCTCATGGAAAATATGAATGCAAATTTACTCATAAAAAGGGGATGGGAAATGAGTCTACCTAATACTAGTATATGGAAAACACTCCTCTCTAAGAAATACATGCATTCCAATTCTTTTGAACAAGTTACAATGAAGGCCTCAAACTCAAGCCTTGGGAAAGGCATTCTCAAGACGCAGACTCTTCTAGAAACAGGAACTTGCTTCCAAATTGTTAATGGTTCATTAGTAAGGGTTTGGCTAGATCCTTGGATACCAACTCTGGAAAATTTTAAACCCATCCGACTTAGCCATATTACAAAATTCCCATCAACTCTTAAAGTCTCAGATTTAATAAACCAAGTTTCTAAAACTTGGGATGCCCAAAAAATGGGAACCTTATTCCAAAGAGAAAGCATCACAGATATACAAAAAATACCTTTGCCTACCTCCAATCATAGAGAAGATAGCCTGATATGGACAAAAAAACAAAATGGGAAATTCTCGGTTAAAACAGCTTATCATCTTGCTTCTGAGAATGAGAATATAGCAATAAATACGCCCTCTAGCTTCCCCATGGAAAAAATATGGAAACTAAAGATCCATGACCGGCACAAGCTCTTTCTTTGGAAAATAGCTTGGAATATTCTTCCCACAAAAGAGAGACTCAAAAGCTTTATCCCTCATATTTCAACGACTCAATGTCCACTATGTGATGGTCATTAAGAATCTTTAATCCATCTCATTGAATGTCCAATCACTACAATTCTATGGAGTCAAAGTAGTTGGCCTCTAAATATCTCTTCGTTGATGCTAAGTTCTATAAATGACTGGATCTCTTTCATCCTCAACCCAAAGAGGAAACTGGGACTAACCTCTCAAGAACATCCTTTCCAAATTTTTGCAACTTTGATCCTAGATTTTATATGGCGACTATGAAATGATGTAACCCACAACCATGTGGAACTCTCTATAACATCCCGATCCCAAAAGTGTAATTTATTATTATTATTATTATTATTATTATTATTATTTGAGATATGTTTTGAAATAGCTTTTAAGATGGTATTTGTTGTTGATTGAGTTTCATCCCCTATCCTGAACTTTTATCCCGCTAGTTTCCTTTTCAGTTTGAATACGATCCCTGAATCGAAACAAACTCCTAACTCCTAACTTTATTCAATTTATCCTCAAGACTCACGGCATCTACCTCTTCCTCATCTATAAAAATCCCACGGGACCTTCAGTTTTAAACACAAGAATATCCAGTTGACACATAGAGAAACTTACTTGCACAGCCCCCTCATTTTTTCCAGCCACTGCCAACCACCATAGAGGACGTCGGAGCACTTTCCCGACTGCCCAGAAACTGCCGATCAAGCACCCTGCACCATTTTTGGTAAGTTCCTGGCAGGATCTCTCTATCTTGCCTCGCATCCTTGCTTTTTCTTCTGCTTTACTCTTACCGATATCACTTGCTGTCTTTTACTGTCATTTGTTTTTTTCCCAACCTTTGGAGTTCTAGAAATAAATTATGTGTTTAAGGAAGTGGGCGCCGGGCTTAATTTTCCAGTCAGTCAAACTAAAACATGGGTTCTCCTTTTATGGTTTATTTCTACTTTTTCCCAAAATATCCATGTTGTTTTGAGTTAATTCCAAAAATACCCCTTGAGTTTTGTCGTGTATCACCAACTTGACTTTCAAACCTTATATTTTAACTACAGTAAAAAGTCTCTAGATCTCATTGACAGTGAAATTCCATTTGTGCCCATAAAACTTTGCTGTTGAGTTTCCAAAAAGCTAATTATACTTCTAGCCTTTTAAGGGTATATGACAAAATGGGCTTTAAATGTGTTTTTATTTACATGGGCTTTGTTGTATGACTAGAGTCAATTTTAAACTTGAACTGGGTTTGTTTTAAATTGGGCTTGATTCTAGTATATTTCAGAAATTATCATAATAGTTAAGTGGGTTAGATTCATATGGGCTTGATGTTTAAAGTGGGCTGGTTATATTTCTTTTTTTACCGAAACTGTTTTTTTAGTGTTTAAGTGAACAATTTTCTTCAATTGGGCCTTAGGCCTACCTTTGTTTTAAAGTATACTTTTAGCTTACTATTTTAGTTAATATTTCAATTGACCTTTAACTAGATTTTTACAAAATTATTAAGATATACGTTTACATAAAATATTAAGTAATATGATGTGAGTTTTAAATATTATTATTTTATGAAATCTTTGTATAATTGAATATTTATTAAATTAACCATTTGGTGTTATTTTAAGTATTTAGAATGCTACGACACTTTAGTGACGAATAGTGTCCCGTATAGGTCATGAGTTACGATGTAAGATTTTGAAAGCAGCGTTAAGAGGTAATTGTATGATCATATAATTGTAAGTGTACTGTAAATTTTCTAATGGTGTATGGAAATATGATATTTGTCTATGCTAGGCTACAAGCTAAGTCAAGGTTAGATTCCTTTCACGATCTATGATGAATTATGACATTATGCTTGTATGAATGAATTTGTTGTTTGATGGAGTGAATGATTCTAAAATCACATCGAAGCCATGAAATGTTCATGTAGTAATTTAAATCAAGTATGTCATGTAATAAAATAGTCAGTTTATGTATGTCATGTTCATGTAGTACCTAGATCATGTATGTCGTGCTCATGTAGTGATTAAATCATATATGCTATGTAATATCATGAAATATTTAGATCAAGTATGTTAGGTAAAGTTCATATAGAACTCAAATCATGTATGCCATGAAATGTTTATGTTTAGATCATATTATGTCATGTATAAGAATATATCATGTTATGCTATGCCACGAATAAGGATATGCCATGTTATGCTATGCCATTTAGAAGTATATGTCATGATAGAAAAGTTCATAATATTAAATAAGTTATCATTCATTAAGAAAGATAAGATGTTTAAGGCTGACACGACCTAAACATATTCTCCACAAGCTATGTCAAAACGATACCACAGACCTAAGCATGGTTCACCATATGTTAAGTGAAACACGGACCTAAGCATGTTTCACTCTAAGTTATGTTAAGGATGACACGGATCTAAACGTATTCATCACAAATTATGTTAAAAAGTTATGTTAAGGATGACACGAACTTAAGCGTGTTCATTACAAGTAGTTATGTTAAGGATGACACGAACTTAAGCGTGTTCATCACAAGTTATGTTAAGGGTGACACGGACCTAAGCATGTTCACCACAAGTTATGTTATGCGGTGCCACGAACTCAAGTGTAGTTCACCTTATGTTAAGTGAAATACGGACTCAAACTTGTTTCACTCCATATTATGACAAGTTATGGGGTGCCACGGACTCAAGCGTGGTTCACCATATAATAAGTGAAAGACAAGATAAACAAGTAAATTATGCATTCACGTTTATATATTCGCCATGATTATGTATGTTTCCGCTCATGTCGATGATGAATAGACATGCTATAAGAATCTATGAATGATATATATTTGTTTGAAGTCTTTAAAAAAAATGAAGTCTTGTTAAGTTATGTTTTACGGTATGATGTACTATTTACTGAGTATTTGACTCATTTTTTGTTTGTTTGTTTGTTTTTTGTTCTCTTCTACGTTTAACTGTCACAGATGATTGTAAAGCTGGAGGACCAGGAGTAGATCTAGTGCAAGGACTTAGTTTCTTTTATGATTTTTTTTTTTTTTATAAAAGTCAAGCGTAGGATTAGTTTATGTTTTTATTTTTACATTTTCAATTTTATGTTTTTAAAAACAGTTATGTTCAGTTTAATTAATGTTTTCAATAAATGAGATATTTCAGGATATGAATCTCTTTACCAGGCATTATATTATGTACGTTAGTAACATCTATATCCTATGAGAACGGGGTGTTACACTCTCTCTACAAAAAGCATCAAAGCAACTGAACTTCTCATATCAGAAAAATCTTGAAGCTTTGGCCAGAAAGAAAAAGTCAAAATCAGCAACTAAGTGGCAGCCTCCCCCAATTGATCATTTTAGCATTTCTTTTGTTGCAGCAATTAGAAATTCATCTTCAACAGCATCAGCAGTTTGTAGAATCCTTCAATCATACCAGTTTTAGCGGAAGCTTCAGAAGTTGAGAGGTTGATCCTTTTAGAAGAGATGTCCTGGCGTTAAAAATCTAAGGCTTTGTGGTTGAAGGAAGGGGATCGGAGCACGAGTTTCTTCCACAAAATTGCCAACTCGCACAGAAAAAATAATAATATTGAGATGTTGAATGTGAATGGTGTGGAGTGTAGAGACGAGCAGGTAATCAACAATCATGTCTTGGAATTCTATGAGAACTTATTAGAGGAACAGGTGGGAGGGCAGCCTCCACTGAATGGGCTGGATTTTGACATCATTGATTTGAGCGATATGTCACGCTTGGAAAGGTATTTCGATGAGAGAGGTATTTGAAGTTGTGAGGAAAATGGCTAGGGACAAGGCACCAGGACCAGATGGCTTCTCAATGGGTTTTTTTCAAGACTGTTGGGAAGTTATCAAGGACTACCTAATGAAGGTCTTCCTGGAGTTTTTCAGGACTGGAAAGTTTGAAAAAAGTCTTAATACCACGTTCCTCGCTTTGACTCCTAAGAAGGTAGGGGCGACAGAGATCAAGGATTTTCGGCCTATTAGTCTAGTGAATGGGGTGTACAAGATAATCTCCGAGGTACTTGCGAACAGATTGAGCAAGGTTATGGGGAAGATCGTGACGCAACCTCAAAATCCATTTGTTAAAGGAAGACAAATTCTAGATGCAGTATTAATTGGTAATGAATGCCTTGATAGCCAACTGAAAGCTGGAAAAACAGGGATCATGTGCAAACTTGACATGCAAAAGGCATATGACCATGTCAACTGGGACTTCCTCTTCCATGTACTTAGGAGGTGTGGTTTTGGGGAGCGATGGAGGGCGTAGATCCGTTGGTGCATATCTTCGGCAAAGTTCTCAGTGCTAATAAATGGTGCCTCAGTGGGCTTCTTCCAGAGCTCACATGGACTGAGATAAGGGGACCCATTGTCATCCTTGTTGTTCGTCATTGTCATGGAGGCTCTCAACAGGATGCTCTCGGCATTGGTTGTGAATGGTTTTATAGAAGGTTTCTCAATCGGAATCTTGGATAGGGGTATTATTAATATTTTTCATTTACTATTTGCAGATGATACATTAATCATGTGCAAAGTAGACCAAAGTCAGGTGCAAGCTCTAAAGGCCTTACTCATTTGCTTTGAGGCAGTCTCTGGTTTGAAGGTAAATTTAGAAAAATCAGAATTGGTGCCAATTGGGACAATTTCTAATATTCGCCATTTCGCAAGAATTTTGGGCTGTAAGACAACCTCTTTTCCCATGACATACTTGGGACTCCCATTGGGGAGTGCCTCAAGGGCTCCATTGCTATGGGATACTATGATTGAGAAAATAGAGCAGCGATTGGCAGGCTGGAAGAGAATGTACTTGTCAAAATGTAGAAGGATTACGTTGATAAAGAGTACACTATCTAACCTACCTACTTATTTTTTATCTCTGTTCCCAATTCCAGCAAGTGTGGCAGCCCGTATTGAGAAGCTCCAAAGAAATTTTTTGTGGGAAGGTCTGGGGGATGAGTTCAAATTCCACTTGGTTAAGTGGGAGCAGGTGTGTCGTACTATTTCGGGGGAGGTTTGGAGGTTAGAAATTTAAGGGTATTCAATCGAGCATTATTAGGCAAATGGTTATGGAGATTTGCCAGGGAACCGAACTCTCTATGGAAGTTGGTCATCGTGAAGAAATATGGTGGATCATGGGGGGACTGGTGCACTAGAGAAGCTATAGGCACCTATGGAGTAGGGCTATGGAAACATATTAGAAGATGATAGGGGGTGTTTAACCGATTTGTTAAGCTTCAAGTGAGTGCAGGGACCAGGATAAAATTCTGGAGCGACATATGGTGTGGAAATAGGACTTTAAAAGATTTGTATCCTTCTCTCTTCCAGTTGGCAAGTGCAAAAGAAGCCGCAGTGGTGGAGGTTATAAAAAACATCGGGGGGATGGATTATATGGAACATTAATTTCAGTAGGGCAGTACAGGACTGGGAGATAAGTAGCATTGCAGATTTTTACAGCTTCATCTACTCCACAAGATTAGATAGCCAACAACAGGACATTATGTAGTGGACTCCAACAAGCAAAGGTATTTTCTCAGTCCATTCTTTCTATAAGGCTCTCAATCCAGAGCCCAATAATCAGTTTCCTTGGAGAAAGATTTGGAGTCACAAGGCACGGCCCAAAACCTCGTTCTTTGTCTAGACAGCCTCTCTGGGCAAGATCCTCACCACTGATAATCTAAGGAAGAGAATGATCATCATCGCAGACTGGTGTTGCATGTGTAAAGGTGGAAGAGAGTCGGTAGATCATCTTATACTGCATTGTGACTTAGCAAGAGTTCTATGGAATGAGGTTTTCGCTCGTTTGGCGATGGCTTGGGTGATGCCAAAAACCGTGGAAGCAGCCTGGCTAGTTGGCCAAGCATAAGAGGCAGACAACATATTAAAACTATGTGGAAGATGATCCCTATTTGCATCATGTGGTGTTTGTGACGGGAGCAAAATGATCGGACTTTCGAAGACCAGGAAAGATCGTTGGAGGAGCTTAAATTTTTATTTTTATAAACTCTTTGTAGATGGGCCATAGCTGTAGACTTTAATGGCTTGGCCCTTCAAGATTTTCTTGCCTCTAATGTGCCTACTTAAGTGAGGCAGTAGAGTTGTATTTCAAGTTTTGCCATTCTTTGATCAATAAAATTGTTTATTTATTATAAAAAAAAAAAAAAAAGTGGGAGTAGGTGTGCTGTACTATTTCGGGGGGAGGTTTGGAGGTTAGAAATTTAAGGGTATTCAATCGGGCATTATTAGGCAAATGATTATGGAGATTTGCCAGGGAACCGAACTCTCTATGGAAGTTGGTCATCGTGAAGAAATATGGTGGATCATGGAGGGACTGGTGCACTAGAGAAGCTAGAGGCGGCTATAGAGTAGAGCTATGAAAACATATTAGGATGGGGGGTATTTAACCGATTTGTTAAGCTTCAAGTGGGTGCAGGGACCAGGATAAAATTCTGGAGCGACATATGGTGTGGAAACAGGACTTTAAAATATGTGTATCCTTCTCTCTTCCAGTTGGCAAGTGCAAAAAAAGCCTCAGTGGCGGAGGTTATGGAAACATCGGGGGGACGGATTATTTGGAACATTAATTTCAGTAGGGCAGTACAGGACTGGGAGATAAGTAGCATTGCAGATTTTACAGCTTCATCTACTCCATAAGACTAAATAGCCAGCAACAGGACGTTATGTGGTGGACTCCAACAAGCAAAGGTATTTTCTCAGTCCGTTCTTTCTATAAGGCTCTCAATCCAGAGCCCAATAATCAGTTTCCTTGGAGAAAGATTTGGAGTCACAAGGCACGGCCCAAAACCTCGTTCTTTGTTTGGACAGCCTCTCTGAGCAAGATCCTCACCACTGATAATCTAAGGAAGAGAAGGATCATCATCGCAGACTGGTGTTGCATGTGTAAAGGTGGAGGAGAGTCGGTAGATCATCTTCTACTGCATTGTGACTTAGCAAGGGTTCTATGGAATGAGGTTTTCGCTCGTTTGGCGATAGCTTGGGTGATGCCAAAAACCGTGGAAGCAGCACTGGCTAGTTGGCCAAGCATAAGAGGCAGACAACATATTAAAACTATGTGGAAGATGATCCCTATTTGCATCATGTGGTGTTTGTGACGGGAGCAAAATGATCGGACTTTCGAAGACCAGGAAAGATCGTTGGAGGAGCTTAAATTTTTATTTTCTAAAACTCTTTGTAGATGGGCCATAGCTGTAGACTTTAATGGCTTGGCCCTTCAAGATTTTCTTGCCTCTAATGTGCCTACTTAAGTGAGGCAGTAGAGTTGTATTTCAAGTTTTGCCATTCTTTGATCAATAAAATTGTTTATTTATTATAAAAAAAAAAAAAAAAAAAAAAAAAAAAAAAAACAAGGGAAGTTTGGCTACCAGATTGGCAAATCATCTAAATTTTCCATCAATTTCTCTAGAAGGAGATGCTCAACTAGTAATTTCATCTATCAGGAGAGAACTTACTGACTGGAGAATTTCTACAATTACCAAGGATATTGCATCTTCACTAATTTCTCACAAAGGCTGGTACTTTAAAAAAATCGATCGTTCTCAAAATCGATTTGCGCATTTCGATCGCGCTATGGGCCGCAACCAACTTTATGTTTGGTATCATTCCTTTAACTATTCTTCCCTCTAGTTATTTGTATATTGATAGTGGAAATGACCCTCCTTAGATTATTATTAGTAGTTTTCCTTCAATGAAGCTTGAAAAAAAAAAGTACAGCAGCTAATACCATTAGCATGCTTCAGTTGCATGTACAAAATTCACAAGCTTTGTGAAGCATTATTCGGTACTAATACATATTAGGATGGCATCACATATTCACAATCGTTGGTATTTAGACCGACAACACCCCCCATAGTATGGAGTTGGCTCAAGTGGTAAAAGTCTTTGTCTTGGTGGTATGCATCATCTAGGTTTAAGGTTTGAATTCTCTAGAGTGCAAATAATTTTTAAATTGGACTATGGGAACTTCCCATTGAACTACTCAATGTGCACTTACGGAAAACTCATTGTCAAAGGCCTATGCACTGCCAAGATTTATAGGGACTTTGTTCTCGGATACCCAGTGCCAATCAAAAAACACAATTTCTTAAGAAAATCACATGTATATCAAGTAATCTATCAAAATTGTCATTACTTCTTAGTTGTGCAATATATTACTTTTGTAACACCTCAGTCCTACATTGAAAACAGAAATAACTTACATGGAGTGGAGAAGTGATAAAAGTAGTCATGAATCAACATTAATCCTACTTTGGCTACTTGCTAGGTGATCAGCTCTAGTGGGCTTTATAACTAATTTTAGGAAAATGACAATGCTAGGACCACAAAGAAAGGTGACCCCTACATTGTACTAATAGTGCAAATTGCACTTTTTTTTTAATCTTTTTTTTCGAACATTTTTTAAACGTCTTTAAATATTTTGAAAAAAAAAATATAAACTCATTAAAAAACATTTTCTTAACCATTAAGGAAAAAAAAAAAAGGCACACAAATAGCTAGCTTCTCTAGGTGGAAGAAGCATTTTCCTTAGGAAAATTTCAAATTGGAGTTTGAAGTAATGACACAAATATGACTAGCACTTTCCCTGGTTTATTACATTTGACATCAAAGCCAAATTCTCAACTAGAAATGTAGTACTCGAGCCGTATCACCTACAATGAATGGCTTGACAAGGAAGTCAAGATTTTTTTAAGTATAAGTCAAGAATTTAAAGAGTGGTGAACAGATCCCATATTGCCTGATATAGAGAGGTTATTGCCCTTTATAATAATTCTAATGGGCTGTAACATTGACTAGTCCTTTGGAATATAAGAGAAACACTACTTTGCTGCCCGAAGTGTACCGCTCAAGTCTACCGCTCGTCGTTTTAATTTTGTTTACTTAATAATTAAGGAAGTGATTTTAAGTGTATGAGTATATTTTTTTATTTTTAAAATATTTAAATATATTAAAAAATGTGAAAAGAAAAAAAAATTTAATTTACTAACGGTAACAATGAGCAGTGCTACTTAACACTACTCATTGTTAAGTAGCACCGCTCGGAATATAAACCCAAATGTGGCTTGTGCTTTCCTTGGATATAGAATAGACCTAAATAAGCCTTGTGAAGTTGAAAGATCTAATCCATAATCAAAGGCATCATGTTCTATAGGCGAGCTTACCAGGCTGTACAATGTCTATAAAATTGCAGCAAAAGAAAGAGTGGTCTGCCTAAAAACATGTTGTCATTTGCTGAACTTCCCATGTGACTGCCTCCCTCCATGTATGTTACACACAAATGAGAATTGTAAAAGTCCTGCTTTCTCTTCCTAGGAGTAATGTGATTGATAAAATACAGGAGGTATATGTTTTATACATCATTACATATTGCATCAGTTTTAATCCACATTTTCCCCTGTAACATTCCTAAACGTGGCACAACTCTTAACTCTTTCAATGCAAGGTAACATCACCATTAAACACCCCCCCCCCCCTCCCCTCCTTCCCCTTTCTCTTCTACCTCTTCTATCATGTGAAACATGTTGCTGACACTCTGTTTAACCCAAACACTGAGTAAAGACACTCTGTTTTAACCTAAAGGCGGAGTAAAGACACTCTATATAACCTGGAGGGCGGTGAAAGCCACATGTATATTTCTTTTTATGAGTAATGCTACTCATCATCCTATGATGTGGCATTAGATGATTGGAAACTATTTATTATCTTTCATTTGTGAACCTATCATTTAATGACATATCATAGAATGATAAGATGATAATGAGAAAATAGATGATGAGTAGATTTTTTCTTTTTTTATTAGTAAAGTGAGGGGTGCAAAAAAGGACTTCCAGGAGGTCACCCATCATAGTATTACTCTCACCCAAGCACACTTGACTATAGAGTTATGATGGGATCCGGTGCATTGGTGTTGGTATGATTGCACCCAAAGCCACGTGTATATATATAGGGGAATTACGACCTAATCAACAGACTTCATAGATTTATGCTCTTCAATTCTTATAATCTGTTTCTCCTAAGTAATAAAAAAGATTAAACTTCACATAGTAAAGAAAGAGAGCCCTTGAGTACGTGCAGTGCAAGGAGACTAGGTTTAAGAAAATGTTTTTGCAGTAAAATGTTCATTCAACCAAACCCCTCACACCTTCAATCTGATTGCACGCTAAACCTTCTTTTCACCATCCATTAATGATGGTAATGCTCCACAACTCGGCATATGATGAAATCCATATGAGTCAAATTCACCAAAAAAAAAACCAATGCTTGCAGAAATGGGTAAAGAGAGAAGAGCCTCGATAATTAGGTCAACTCTCGAATTAACATACCATGCTTTCACGATTCGAAGGCAAATAATACATTCAACAATTTAGAAACTAAACACAACCTTAAAAGAAGAAAATTAAAGGTAAGGATAACTAAAGAAATCAACACAAAACTTCAAAATATTTATAATCTTCTCTCATTACCGGTTAAAACACAAGCCAACAATAAGATTTTTAAACATATCCACAATAATTATGTTTTTCAAACATCAATAATTCATAGCATGAAACCACAGAAGATCGACCCACATAAACCTAGACAGAACCAACAGCAGATTACACCTCCACGGAAATACTATAATTTTTCTATTTCTTGGTATTGCTTTTACCTCCACCGGAGGCGTCCCCTCCCGAACCCGCCTGTGCCGCTTTCTTCGCGGTCTTCTCCTGCAGCGCCTTTGCGTCCCTGCCCACATAAACCAAAATCAAAACCAAACTTATAAAAATTTTCAGAAGAGTGAAAAAATAAGAAGAAAAACAACAAAGTAAAGCGAAGAGAGAGAGAGAGAGATGAAGGAAAAGGACCTCTCACGACGCTGTTCAGGGGTCAAACCATCGTCTTTGCCCTTGGCACCCTTGCCGGTGCGAGACTGAGCCCGCTCGCGATCGCGCTCTCTCTGGTTGCCGCGTGAAGATCGGAATTAAGGGAACCAAAACGAACTGAACGAACGAACATAAAGACAAAAGAAATTGTTAAGTCGTAAAGCAAGTATTCTAACCAATTAGATGCACAAAATTAAGGAATTCAGAAGCATAAGAAAACTCTAAAATCCGGAAAAAGGATATGAGTCATGGTCAGATCTGATCTGATCGAGACGAAGCAGAACTGAGAAATCGGAAGGTAAAGGTCAATGGGAGTGCCGGGAGATTGGATTATTCTCTTTTATTATTGTGCACCACGGATTCTTCATCTACTCTCTCTCACTCTCCCGATTTTTCTCTCACCAGGTTAAAGTCAGAACGTTGTCGTTCTGAATGAAAATTGTGATTTAAATAAGTGCTAAATATCAAAATAGTTTTTTTGGTTTGCTCGTAATTCTTGTTTTGAAAATTCTATTTCATGTGCTTTTATCTTTCATTTAAATCATTTGTTCTCATATTAATAAGTTAATAATGGATAAAAATTCAACTTAAGCACCAATCATTATTTGCCAAGTATCATCAAAACAATAAATATTACATAAAAAATCATGAAATTTTTAAAAATTAAACAAATCAACCCAAGATGGGTCAAACCACCCTTGGGGCACCGATAAAGATGGTTTACTAAGTAAAGCCGAGCAAAAATTCAAAATCCGATTCCACTCCGGCTTCGTTCCAACTTTGATTCTGATTTTATGCTTTGACTTCGACTCCAACTTTACTCTCTTAAAGGTGTAAAAATTAATCAAAAAATTAGAAAATTAGACCGGGCCTGCCCAAACTAACTAGTTTGGGACTAGTTCCCTTAGTTTCAAAATCGGCCGGTATCGATCCAGTTCCAATTCTTTACTTTTTAGGATCGGACTAGATCGGTTCGCTATATAATAGATTTTAAATTAATTTTTTTAATATTATATATAATATTTTTAATATTATATAATTTATATTATTATAATATAAATTATAATTATACATAAGATAATGTTATTATAATTATATATAAGATGATGTTATTATAATTTATAACATAAAATTTTAATCTTAAATATGAAAATTTATTTAATCATATGCTTTAATCATAAAATATATATTAATAACATTTTAAGGTCTGATAAATTTTCAATATATTCTTTTTTATAAGTACATTAGTAAATTAGTAATACTAATATACATTAGTATATAATGTATATTAATTACAATTTATATTTTATGGCCTAATACTATATTACTATTAGTAATATATTTTAAGTCTATATATAAATTACTATACAAATCACTATACTAAATAATTATATATGAAATAATGATATAGTAATATTAATACTATCACCATCAATGATATGGTTATAATAAATTAAAATCACTATAACAAACACTAACATATAGTTATTCTAATCACTATAACTAATACTAATATATATACTAATACTATTAAAACTAGAAAACTAGACTGAACTGGACTGGTACCTGTTTAGGAAGATAACTGGTGCGTAATCGGTTTTTAAAAATGCAAAACCAGTAGATAAGGGTCCGGTCCCAAATTTTGTCCAAAATTGGACCAAACCGGACCGGTTACACCCCTATGCCCTTTGACCCAAACTCAAACTCTGACTCTAACTCTAATATTCTACATATCTTATAAAAATATGTATTTATCTATATATTTATCATATATACTAGTATAGTTATATAGTTATATAATTAGAACTTATATAGTTAAATTCAATAATATACTAGTATAAGCTAATTTTTAACGTCATGTTTTATACGCCTGGATAAGGTTCTAGCAACTCGGGTCGAGATCTTCACCTACAAATAGAAAGAAGATGGCGGGGTTGTCTGAGGAGCCTCAAATGCCTAAGTTAATCTCCTTGTATGTATATTGATAGCTTGAGTATTCAGAGTTTAGAGAGACTTTTTTGTACTTGGGTGTGGGGCTTTTATACTAAGTCCCCAGGGAACATTCTATTTCTTGTATCAGGGTCAAGTCATCATACCCACATCCATCTTAGCCCGAGCATTTAATGCGACATAGTGACCCAGGTCAGGGCTTCAATGCGGAGCAGCTCCCAAGGCGACTCATGGCAGTGGGTGAACTATACAATCACTTCTGGTCCCCTTCATAAGAGAATGGAGGATCATCTGTGTCTTTTGTTTATCCTACTAATATAATTCCTCAAAGCTAAGTGTAACATGAGATGTCAGAGTCGGCAGGTCCCAGTTGTACCCTGTGTATGGTATCCTACATTATATATCTTTCTTTTTCTATTATAATCTTGAGGGTTGGAGCCTTTTAGTGACTTTAGGGCCTCAGAGTAATAAGACTTGGGTTGGATTGTGACCTAGTGTTGGGCTCAGGCCCATCCAAAATGGGCCAGGTGAGAAATACCCCTCCCAGTTACCCCACTAATTCTTATTTAACCAGTTCAGCGGGAATTCCATCATTGTTTTCTTTTCTTCTCCTTTTCTTCTTCTTCTTCTTCTTTCTTCTCTCTTTTGTTTGATAGCACGTTTCTGACAGATCTAACTTGCACTTGATTGAGCCCATTGGGGTTCCTCTTACGTGGGTTGATCAAGAGACAATCCCTCTCCCAAGTTGCCTCGTGGAGCACGTGTAACGAACTCACATCCTTTCACCTTCATTCGCGTAATGCGTGTCTTATACGCTACATGGGTCAGTCCAACCATCGCGAGGGGCTATTTAAGGCCCCCCTCCCTTCCCATTTCTAGTCCATTTGCTTCTACTCTCTTCCGGTGCCTTAGATCTTGCCTTCTTGTTTACTTCCCTCTCTATTTCCTTCCCCTTCTTTCATAAGCCTAACTAGTTCTATTCCCCCACTTCGATGGCTGCTAAGAACGTTTCTCACCCCACTATTTGACACCTTGGTGATGATGACCCCTCACTAGTTTGTGAGGCATCTCAAACCTTTGAAGGCTCCAATTGGAGGTTGAAGGTGTCATCTATGATCCTACGGTCGCTAAAGTTCCCCTATGGGCTTCCAGACTCTGTTGTTTTGGAGGTTCCCGGGACCTTTATACCCTGGTATGTTTACCAGTGGGTTGAGGCTCCCTTTCTGCAGACCAATTCGTGAGGTTTTAGACTTACTTAAATTGGCCCCTGCGCAGCTCCACCTTAATGTGTGGAGGATCTTGGTTTGCTACTGCATAGTTTGGTATAGGGCACTGGAGAAGGTCGACCCTATGCACCCAAACCTCATTGCTAGGGAGTTCTTCTTGACTCACAATATTTTAAAGTACAAGGGGAACACCTATAGCTTTCGCTCCCATCCAGGGCATGTAGTGGCCCATTTAGAGTCGCAATACCAGCAGATCAAAGATTGGAACCGATTGTTCTTCTTCTTATCCGACAAGGGGAGGGAATTCCCCTCTGGGTAGACAGTACGAAGGGAGTATCATGTGAGGGTCGTACGGGGGGTTGTGCCTATGCAAAGAAATAAACCAAAGCTACCTCTTGCAGAGGTGAGTCTACTTGAGATCATGTGAGCCTGGGCCAAGGCGTACCTAAACGATGTTTTCTCTTAAGCCTTACTTACCAAGGCCAACATAAGGCGATATCTCGCCCCCTAGCGCACACTTGCTATGATGATCGTATTATCCCTATGCGAGTCATAACGCATCAAGACTGCAAGTGGCCCCCAAGCCCGCCCCTAGAGGAGGAAAGGAAAAAAACCCTGGGGTGCAAAGTCAACGAAAAGAAATTCTGACTCTAGTTCGTAGCCTCCCGTTGGACAGCCCCCCCTTCTCATCTTAGTTTGCTCTCCAAAACCGTCCACGCCCATACCAAAGGTTACCATTTCCATCTCGCCAGCTTATGCTCCTAAGCCTACGTTGCTTCCTACCCCGTCGAGCAAGGCGAGGGCCAATGAGGTAGTCCAAGAAGCTCCAGCAGCCCCTAAGATGACTCAAGTCCCTCAGGTCATGGTCCCTCTAACTACAATTCCCCCCACAGGCTCCTCCATTTATGTCTTCACCCATCCAGGTGGGTTATGTGAGGGTGATCGAAAGTCCGAGACCAAACCATTAATATGACTCAACCTTTTAATTTTGTCTTTTATTTTTATTTTTATTACAGTGTTATAAACTTATAACACATTTTAGTATGGTTTTTGTGAGCGAGAACTTCCAACTCGTTCTCTTCTAATTAATATAAACAAAAACTTTAAGTGCTGTTATTTTTATGTATTCTTAGCGTATTCCATTAATGTGATTAGCTGCATCATTTCTTTAGTATAAAATAATTTTTTTAACCAATCACATTAGTAAAATGCACAAAAAATACATAAAAATGACTATATATAGTATAACTCTTCATATAAATTGTCTATAACAAACGAGAAAATTCAGCAAGCAAATGTAGTGTACCAGCATGGAAAACATTGTCCAAATGGCTCATACTAGGTGAAATTATGATAAGAGTTTTTTTTTTTTCAAACATTAAGATACAAGTTTTCAATTTCGAGAATATAGGATATGAGTTTTGTAGTATAAAAATACAAAAACAAAAATATTAAGAAAAGGAAAAGCAAAATATTTCACACAAAAAAAAGGAAAAAGAAAAAGAAAAAGAAACCATCTACCATCATTGCCCTATAATTACAAGTTTCTTAGTCCCCAAGGCTCTCTCTCCTTTTAGAAAACAAACCTAGCTCATTGGAATAGTTAATAAGGCTTTGATTATGTTTGGATGTCAAGATCATCTTAATCCATTTCAAAGCAATCATTAATAGGATCTATTACTTTCTTAACTTCCCATTAAAAGTTGAATTCATTTCAACCTACTTCATACATTCAAACACATATCTCAATATATTTATATTCAAACACATCTCAATAGAACTCACAAAATATTACTATTTATAGATTAACTCAGATCATCTGAAATCACCTCAGCATTCAAACGTAACCTAATTCTCACATCCTCCACTCCTACACTATTCCAATTTCCAACCCTTCCTTACTCTCCTTTTCCTATTTTTCACTATCTTTTTCCTGCAGTTTCATTCCAAGTTCATAATTCTTCAAGGCTCTCATCTCTTTTGGAGGTTTGAAGATAGATCTACGGTTTTTCATCCACCAAAATATTAAACACACATTAAAACCATCGTGTATTTACTATTTTTTTTAATGTTTGATGGGGTCATGACCTATCTATATATTTCTTTTTATTAACAAATAAATTATCTTATTAAGGAGTGAATTCGATCTGATCTGGTCAGTCCCTAGGGGATTTCTGGGACCGGACCAAATTCACATATAGACCGGACTAGACCATTGCCTACTGGTCCAATTGGTTCGTCAATACATTTGGTTCGAATATGTCCAAATGGGCCAATTTTTTGACATTTGGCCCAACTGACATTGCTAGTCAAGTTTTGACCTAACTCACTTTTATCACATTTTCAGCGTAAAGTATAAACATACAAAAAATAGAAAGAAAAAAAAAACTTGAAAAAGATGCAATATGCCAATAACATTCCAACTCTAAATAAAAGAAAAATATTAAAAAATAAAAATTATCCATATCCATCCAAAAATAAGTTATCAATCATATTTTAAAAAAAAAGGGTGGGATGGTGAAGGTGAATGTATCCAGCAAAGCCACCTCAACCCCAACAATCATAGATTCATATTGTCTAATCCTCCATGGAGGATTGCTCGTTTAATTGGTATTCAAACACAGTCAAGCTATAGTCGTTACCAAATTAAATTTGATGTTCATGAATAGTTTATTTAATTTTTGAATAAGTAGATTGTTTATGCTATATATAGTAAGTTTATCGTATAAATTTTGATAAATTAACAAATATTGATATTTTCCAAATAGCTTTATATATTTATATATATATCGTGAAAATGAAATATGCACCATATTAAAAATATGTTGTGTTCATAAATTACTTATTTAACAAATGAACGAACCAAATTTTAATTTAGTCAAAGCTGATTCAGAATGATTTATCAAGTAGTCTTTTTCATTTATAATGGCATGATAGAAAAGGCAGGATTCCATGGAAAGTCAACATAGATGATTAGAAACAAGAATTTATTGAGATATTTAAGACCCGTTTTGAAACATAGATGTTAACATATATTTTCAAATTATTTTATTATTATTCATTAATTGTTCCACTGTTATTCCTAAACTATTTTACTATTATTCATAGATATTCTGAGATATTATTAGTATTTAAACGAGCCATGATCACAAGTATTTTTGGTGAATGTTTTGGGAGTAAAATTTTTATGAGATGTTTTAATCAGTGAAACTGGTTTCTGGTTTTGTTTTTTATTTTTATTTTTAAATAAAGTGAAAGCCAATGCCAAAATAGAGAATTTTTTAAGGAAGTTTATTTCCAAAAACATGTACTCTTTTTGTGCTTATATTATGCTTGGATGAGACTGAAAAGGCTAGAAAATTGAAAACATAGCCTACGTTTAAATGTTGAAATAAGTTGAATTGAGTTGTGAATAGTAGTATTTCATAGATTCCATTGAGATAAGTTTAATTTTTTTATATTGAGATGAGTTTAACTATTTATGAAAATTTTAAAAAGTACTTAGTCTCATCAATGATTAGTTTAAGATGAATTGAAATAAGTCGAATTTGGTTTGGTTCAATAACTAAACACAACCTAAGTCTTGTCATGTGGCAAGAGTTAATTAAAAGAAAGAGAAATGCATAAATGTATAGTTTCATCCTTGTGTTCATATATAAATGGTTTAAAGTATGAGTAAAAAGTAGAGAGTAAAAAGTAAAGTTTAATAGTACACCTACAATTGTTTTTATAACGACCATATTTATATAAAATGATGTTATTTTTATAAATTATTTTATAAAGTTATTATTTATTTAAAATATAATTATTTAAATAATTGCAAAAGAATTATATGTCTATCATTTTTTAAAGGAAAATATTATAGACACAAAGGAATCTTTTCCTCTATTTTTTTCCTTTTTCCCCCTTATCTCCTCGTGCCTTTCCACTCCCCTCCTTCCCCATGTCTCTCTCTTCCCCTTCCCCACACCAACCATGGTGGTTGGAAACCACCTCAGGGTGAACAGAAGCTGTCGGCCCTGGTTAGCACATGGGAACTTACAGCAGGGGTGGGGTTGCAACTTGCCATGCACATTTTGTGCACTGTAGCTGATTGTGGTATGGTTGCATGACAGTGGTGGTCGCAGCTTGCATGGCCAGTGGCCGACGTCCAGTGGCCAAGGTGGTTGAGGCATGGCTAGGGTGGAGCATAGTGTGGTTGGGGTGGTCGCAGCACGAGTCGCAGCGTGAAGAGGCACGAGGTGGTCGCAACGTGGCTGGGGCGGTCGCTAGGGGTGAAAATTTAAATTGAAAAATTGGCCCGAACCAAATTAGACCGATTGGTCTCCTTTTTCAACCGGTCCGGTCTAGGACTGGAGGTTAAATTCGATCTAGTTTCGGTTCTTGGCTTTCCAAAACCAATCCGGTTTATAAAATATATATAATTAAATTTTAATATTATATAAAATATTTTCTATATATAATTTTTTTTATATATAATATAGATAATTATATATGAAATTTTATATATAATATATATAATTAATAATTTTATATTATAATTTATAACATAACATTTTAATCTTAAATATAAATATTTGTTTAATCATATGTTATTAATATAAAATATACATTAATTACATTTGTTTGCTCCTAAAATTTGTACAAAATCGGATCAAACTGGACCAGTTACACCCCTAGTGGTTGCAGCATATGTGGTCGACGGGCGTCGTCCGGTATCCAAAGTGGTCGACGGTCTGATGGTCAGGGTGATCGGGAACCACTAGCGTAGGGAAATGAGAGGGGAAAGGAGAGGAGGAGGGGAAATGCACGGGAAGAAATGGAAGAAAAGAAGGAAAAAAAAGAGACGTGGTACACTAACCATATTAGTATATGAGATTCTTTTATGAAATTTTTTTGTATCACTAGCAACCTTTTTTTTAAAAAGAAAATTCACATATATTTATGAAACAACTGATATTCTTTCCTTATACAGCTCAACTTTGGATCTTAGTGATTTTAGACTTCTAGAATGGATAGAGGGTTGGACCCTAACTACTAATTGCGCCACCCAACTTCCCTTGACCCTTCCTTTTTCACTTTTATCATATATTTTTTCATTCTTTCTCATCTTCATTGAAATAAATAAAAATACAAAAAGCAAAAAATTATACTATCAGAAGCAAATAGTGTTAAATATAACAAGAAAATTAAAAATATTTAAGACATAAATAATAAAATTATTATTTTAAGACTTTTCTAATTAGATAAAAAAATTAAATGTTCAAAGATAAAATTTATAGGTCCAATAATAAAAAATATAAAAAATATAGTAGATAATATATAGAGATGATGAATAAAATTATTCATTCAAAATTTATAGATTACCCATCAAATCTCAACGGTAAAGCTCATTTCTTCTTCGTTATGATGTCGAGTGTTTTACTACAAGTTAGTAATCTTTATAATTTTGTAAATATTAAAATAAAATTATAAATAAAGTAAAATAAATCCAATAATAATTTCATTTATTTATATTAAAAAAAACCTCAATTCCTTCGTTATTAGTTACCTTTGGGGATTTTCCCAACATCTTTTGGCAGAAATAAAAAAGAAAATTTTCAGGAACTATTAAGCCGAGTAGGAAAAAAAAAATTAGAATGATGGAAATTAAAAATACTCTCACAAGCGGGCCGAACAATGCTGATTAGAACTGTAGCCAGTACTATTCCCACTTATTTTATGTCAATTTTTTAGTTTCCTAAAATAGTGTGCAAGATCTTGGATACAAACTTCAAAAATTTCTGGTGGGGGTTTCCAAAAGACAAGCCTCATAACTTGACCCTCAAGTCTTGGAAATCCATATGCCAACAAAAAATATTTGGGGATTTTGGAATAAGACAAATGGCTGATATGAATAAAGCACTACTCACAAAAACATGATGAAAAATAAGTGAAAGCAATAATAGCCTTTGATATAATATACTAGCAGCAAAATATCTCAGAAATTCAGATTTTTGGCAAGCAACACAAAGACAATCAGACTCTCATTTTTGAAAAGGTATTCTACAAACAAGAGAAACTCAGAAAAGGGAGATGTTTTCAAATCAACAATGGTACCACGACTAATATATGGGATGCTCCTTGGATACCAACGATGGAAAACTTCAAACCAAAACCCCTGCAAGATATGGATCAAGCACATCCAAAAATGAAAGTCTCGAATATCATCACAGGCAGTCCAAGACAACGGGATTTAGAAAAAATGCAGAATCTATTAGAGTAAGAAAGCATCAACGAAATCCAGCAAATCCATATACCAATCTTCTCTCAAATTCAAGACAAAATGATCCAGGCCTCATCCAAGAATGGAAAATTCACAATTAAATCAGCCTATCAAGTGATAATCAACAGACAATCAGAGACCCAACAAAATACAACCCAAACACAAAATCTCTTCAAGTCAATTTGGAAGTTGAAAATCCACGAGAGACACAAATTACTAATATGGAAGCTGCAATGAAACATCATCCCGACAAAGACGAGTGAATGAAGTTATCTCAAGATCATTTTCAATGCCCACTATGCAATCAAACGGAGGAATCATCACTCAATCTCTTTGTAAAATGCCCTATTGTGAGGATACTATGGAGTCAAAGCTCATGGCCCCTAAATCTTGAAAATTTGCTGATTCACTCAATAACAGATTGGATTAGAATGATTATCCATCCAAAGGAAAAATTAGGCCTTCATGACACAAAGATTCATCACTTTCAATTCTTTGCAGTCATAACTTTAGACTTCATCTGGAAGTAATGAAATGACATTGTGCATAATCAACTCATATTCTCAATGGAGGCAGCCAAAACTCAACTAAGCCGAATATACCTCAACTATCAAAAAGCTTGGAATGGAAAACAATAAAAGGAGTTTGAAAAGTGGCAACCACCACCTAGAAACTCTCTAAGCTATTCTTTTGATGCTGCAGTCAAAGATAATTTTTTCACTATTTCAGTAGTTTGCAGAGATCACTCAGGTAAAGTCTTCAAAATCCAGACTGAAAAAATCACTTCAAAGAATCCTCTTGTGGCATAAGCAATGACAACTCTCCTAGCTACACAAATGGCTAAAGCATCTCACCACCCCAGGGTAATATTTGAAGGAGACTCACAAGAGATAATTTCAGCAGTAGAAGACTTCTCTTCTTTTCCAAATTGGCAAATCAATCTCATCATAAGTGACATTCAACACTTATTCGCTCTTCATTAATATTAGGATTTAGCCAAAATATATCGAACTACAAATTGATGTGAGGCAGCAATTAATCTTGTTTTTGGAAGCATGCTCCTAAATAGTTATTTTCGTTACTTTTTATTTGATCCCACTTGAACTCTGTAATTTCCTTTTATAACCATATATGTAATATACCAAGGTTGATTAAAAATAAAAAAAAGGTTACCTTCGGGGACTCTAGAGACAGGAGTAGGAGGTGCGCCATTCAAATGCGAACACCTGAGTCTCTGTGTCTCTCGAACTTCGTTAGATCCCTCCCCTCAAACATCAATCTTCGTTTCTTTCCTATGCAAGGTTGTGTCTGAGTCCCGTGCGAGGCTCTGCAATCTTTGGTCTTCTTCCTCCAGATTCTTAGGTACAAATAAAATATCTCTAAATCTGTTTATAAAGTTTATTTTTTATTTTTTTTAAAAAATGCAAGACTAAGTTTGTGCCCAAACTTACGCTTCACTTCAGCTTATAGATTGCTCTGAAACTCTTATTTTCACTTTTCATTCCACTGCGTCGTGTAGGTTCTACTTCGAAATACCTGAATTCTTAAATTGCTTCTTTTACTTTTCTATATCCGTTTTAGCAGATACTGGGATTTGGGTTTTTGTTCATTTTCGTTGGCTCTCATTGATTATGCTTGAAATTTTGCTGTAGTAATAGAAACCCTGTAATTTTTTGTTTCCTGTTCTATCACTCTTAGTATATATTAGTAATATACGCGTGTATTTTCGTCGTTGTTTTGCTAGACCCATTAATGTGTATATGAGTGATTCTTGGGTTTGGATTATTGTTTACTGGGGCTTTTGTTGATTGTTTGTGGTGTTTTCTTTGTTTATTGATTTATTGATGTAGTGCTTATCGGTGGTCTTGAATTGGTTTTAGGGATAAATGGGGAAGAAAGTCAAGAAGAAGAGCCGAGGTCCTCTGAAGGAGAAGCGGGTTGCGGCCCATTCCCCAAAAAAAGTTCCCCAACAATCTGACCCTAGTCCTGAGACTGTTGGTGATGAAGTTTCAGTAGTAAGAGAGGGAAAACCATGTTTTCATCTTGAAAAGGGCGTTGATTTGAGTAAACTGTCAGCTAGAATTGGGTCTTCAGAACCTATTATGTGTGAAGATTGTAGGGTTGATGGTAAGGGGAGTAAAGGAAAAGGTAAACATGGGAAGAAGAAAAGTGGGGCTGCAGTTGATTCTATATCGGACTTGAGACCCATATGGGTTTGTTTGGAATGTGGGCATTATGCCTGTGGAGGGGTTGGACTCCCAACAGGCCCTCAAAGTCACACCGTTCGGCATGTCAGGCAGACTCATCACCCTTTGGTAATTCATTTCGAGAAACCTCAACTCTGTTGGTGCTTTCCTTGCAAAACACTCATTCCGATTGTGAAGATGGAAGAGAATGGCGACCATAAAAATGTCTTATCAGATGTTGTGAAGTTGATAAAGGGGCGATCATCAGAAGGGTCCTCAGTGGATGTTGAGGACGTTTGGTTTGGGGGTGGCAGTGTTACAAGTGAAATTAAAGTAGCAAGCAGTGTACCGATTGATTTGGATTTAGGTGCCAATTATGTGATAAGAGGTCTGGTTAATCTTGGGAATACTTGCTTCTTCAATTCAGTCATGCAAAATCTTTTAGCCATGAGTATGTTGAGGGATTATTTTTTCCAGTTGGACACTTCTAGTGGCCCCCTTACGATTGCTTTGAAGAAGCTCTTTATTGAAACCAAGCAGGAAGGAGGATTGAAAAATGTGATTAATCCAAGAAGCTTTTTTGGTTGTGTCTGTTCAAAAGCTCCCCAGTTTAGGGGATACCAGCAGCATGACAGCCATGAATTGCTCCGTTGCTTACTTGATGGTTTATCTACCGAAGAGTTGGGCTCAAAAAAACAACATAAGTCCCCAAAGGGAGATGGCATTTCTTCAAATCTAAGTACTTTTGTGGATGCTGTATTTGGGGGCCAAATATCAAGTACTGTTTGTTGTGTTGAGTGTGGGTACTCTTCAACTGTGTATGAGCCCTTTTTAGATCTTTCCCTGCCAGTTCCAACTAAAAAACCTCCATCCAAAAAGGCACAACCAGTCACTCGAGCAAAGAAAACTAAGCTGCCACCCAAGAAAGGTGGAAAGACTCGGCCAAAAGTTAACAAAGATGCAGATTTATTACCAGCTCAAAGTGTGTCAAACCTAGCAGCCAGCTATGATATTTCCTGCCATGAACAGGCTGTTGAGGCTGTTGCAGAAAAGGCGATGGCGTTCTCATGTAGTTCTATGCCATTAAGTTCCAGTGACCTAATAGTTGTGGCTGGTGAAAGTGGTTCGGCTTCACATAATGTCTTAGCTGTTCAAGCTTCTGAAAATGAGCAAGTCTTTGAGAATGTTGTTGAGCAAACATCAGCTTTATTGGATAATTTTACATGGTTGGATTACATTGATCCGGAGACTGTATCAGATGAATGTCATTTGACACAAAGCAATGGTGTTTCAATAACTCAAGATCCTGAAAACAAGGATATATATCTGAATGACGCACCATTACAGGTTAGCTCTGATTCTAGCAGTCAGACTTTTTCAGCCAACGTGGAGCCAAATCCAAAGTCAGATTCTTCAGTGAATTATTGGGAAGATGAGCGGCCATTACAGGTTCAAGATACCGATGTACTGTTGCTGCCATATAAAGAAGGAAGTCCCACTACTGGGGAGATAATCAGAGGGGATGAAGCATCCTCATCAGTTGCGGGCTATGGACCAGATGAATTGGACTTTGATGGCTTTGGTGACATGTTCAACGAACCTGAGATTACTATGGGGCCTGCCCCAAGGCCCTCTTTCGATAACGTGGTTGCAGAAACTGTTGTTGCAGGAAACAACAGCGATTCAGATCCAGATGAAGTTGATAATACAGATTCTCCAGTGACTGTTGAGAGTTGTTTGGCTCATTTTATAAAGCCAGAGCTTCTCTCAAATGAAAATGCTTGGCATTGTGAGAATTGTTCGAAAACTCTCCGACATGAGAGGTTGAGAGCAAAGAGGCAGCTGAAAAATGCGTCGACAATTTGGCTGAATGGAGATCAGATTGCCAGCCAAAATAAGCAACTGCTCTGTCCTGCTGAAGTTGGAAACTTGGCAAATGGTTATATTAAAAATGAGGCTTCTCTTGAAGATGCTGGTGAAATCTTGATTTTACATAAAGCAAAAATGGATTGTGCACTAATCGAAAATGGTCAAACAGGCAAGCTGAATCCAGTTATTTCTCAATGGGAAGAAGGAACGGGTGTGATAAAAGGTGCACTTCCAGAGAAATTGCATTCTTCAGGTTGCTATGAAACTTGTCATCAAGAAAGTTTCTGCAGTCAAGCAATTGAGTCATGTAACGCTCATGCTCGAAATAGTGTGGAATATACCACTGGTAAAGTGCATCACGGTGAGTCCCTGTCATTGGCTCGAAGCTGTGAATCTGAGGGAAGTGAGGATGAGGATATGAATTCCAAAATTGTGAAGGTGAAAAGGGATGCCACCAAAAGGGTTCTCATTTACAAGGCCCCGCCTATTCTCACCATTCATCTTAAAAGGTTTAGCCAAGATGCTCGTGGTCGCTTAAGTAAATTAAACGGACATGTCAGTTTCAGAGAAACAATTGACCTTAGGCCGTATCTGGATCCCAGGTATTCACCTGTCCTCTAATGCTTATTTTGACTTATCAAAGCACCATTATTACATTCCATTTTTTTTTTTTTTCTTATCATGTTTGCATTTTGTTTATATTTACTCAGACAGCCTCTCTCAAAGCTATATTTTCCTCTACTTATAAAGTCAGTAACATCTTAATCAGGATCATTTATTGTTGCTGTTGCTGCAGCAGCAGCTGTTGCCGGCCATTCTCTTTTGTGGTGCATATGAGATTTTTTTTTTAATAATATAATGAGTGGGATGGTATGAGCCACTTCAAACACAATACTAATTTAGTTGGCTTGAGCCAGTTGGCTGGAGTGAATAATTGAAAGTTGTGGAAATTTGAATGTTTGGCACAGGTAGAAAAGTTGTGGTGATATAATTTACTGTAGTGGCATAATGTAATATCGTCAAATGTAAAAGTGCCGTGCAAATACAACCTGGCTGGATAGTGTAGAAGTTTTCTGGTGGAAATGCTTATTCTATCCTTTTCTTGTTTTCCCTATTTATAGAATCCATGCTTCTGTTTCATGATGATCAGAAGACTTACAGCTCATTTGGGGAGTGAGATGAGATGACAATTTTGTGAATAGTAGTAAGATAGTTTGTGAATAGTATTGAGATAGTTTGAGTTGAGTATTTTTTGGTTTTGGAAAAGGAGAGAGAAAAAGTTGAATAAAAAATATTATAAAGTTAAAATATTGTTGAAATATAGTTTTATAATATTATTTTTGTTTGGGGGAAAAAAGGATTACACGTAACCAAATCTCTCTCTTCTTTTTTCTCTCCGTACACATGTAACTTTGCACGGTGGTGAGGGTGTCACGGTGGCGTAGGGGTAGTTTTTCAGGGTAGTTTTTAGTTCTTCTTGGTGGTATTATGGCGTTATCACGTGAAGTAGTGGTAGAATCCAAGTTGTTTATTCTATCAAGGGAAGGAAACAATATTCGTTTTTCTGAGCTTGGTTGGAGGGAGAGATTTGAACTTCTGGTGGGCAGAAACACATCGCTATGGATTGTAAAAGTGTTGGAGGACTGCTTGAAGGGAGGGAAGCAGGAGGTGGTTTCGGTTATCAGAGAAGGATATCGGAGCTTTGTAGCTCAACGATGTTCGAACAGACGAGGACGTTATCTGTCGATTGCTGAATATGGAAAGGAAGGTAGAACCCGTATGCTCTGTTTTCCAGAAGGTGAAGATGGATGGGGATGGAGGAAAGTGAAGAATGCGGCCATAGAAATGGTTCAGAACAATGGAAAAGGGCTCGGAACAGGAGGTGGTGGGAAGAGCATTAGAGAGGAAAGGGTCTCAAACACTGATAACAGAACCTTCAAGGAGGTTCTAACAAAGGGTCTGACGCATGTGCAGAGGAGGCCCGCCGGAGGGGCAGGTCACGTCGAAGGAGGGGAAAGTCGAGCCCCACGCCACACTCGGAAAGTAGACTCTGCCAGGCTAGTTGGGCAGGAGACGTGGGTGTCTAGCAAACTTCTACTGGAGCTACAGGGGCAGTTGAGGAAGCTGCAGAAAGAAATGGAGGAAGTCAGGTGGTATGTCGAGCTGGTTAAGGAAAAAGGAGGGAGATGGGAGGATGACAGGGAGCTTGATGATACGGTGGCGTTTTTTTATAGGAGTTTTAATGAGCATCAGAGGGCCGGGCCCTTTAGGCTGGAGAAGGGCTGGGGCTCAGAGGCTCAAATGGCCTCTACGAGCCATGAGCCCTTAGCTAGGCCTGGGCCTCCTCAGCCCAGGCTTCTGTCTCACTGGACTCAGACCAGGCCTGGGCCTCAGCCCAGGAAGCTGACTGAAGACCCGTCCCGTAATACGGGTTCCAGCAACCCGCTCCTCTTCGACCCGGGATCCAGCGAAGCAGTAGAGGCCGTAGAGCCACCGGTACGTCAGCCGACGGCGGAAAAGGTGCCAGCGACGACATAGAACTTGCCGACGGTGAGTCGGGAGTTTGTCGACGTGATCCCAGAGACTGCGATAGAGCAGATGATGTCATGTAACTTTGCGGTGAGCCCGAATCCAAATCGGGAGGGTTTTTCTCTAGCGCAGGAAGGTTAGAAATCACCGATGGGCTCAGAATCAATGAACCTGGGCTGTTTGAAGGCTTCCATTACATCTTTGGAGGGTGTGGACGACGAGGGGGAGGGATCTGAAGACATGATGATCTCGGTTGAAGATGACATTGAAGAACTCACCTTCCCGGATGTGTGTGGACAGCTAGGGCTGGATGACCTACCAGCAGAAGAAGATCCTCGGGGTTTCCAGATCAGTAGGGTGGAGGAACCAACGCCGTTGAATTTTAGGCTACCGTAGCAACTAAATATTTCAGATTGGGTCTTCCACAAGGTGAAGGAGATCCAAAATCTGGTGGGCATCGATTGCGAGGGATATGAGGACCAATTCATGGCTTTGTTTACAACAATTGAAGCGGGTCACAAACAAAAAACGAAAGATGAATCGAAGAAATACAGGGAACTTAAGAGATTGAACTGGTCGATGAACATGGAAAGTAGCGCGAGTAGGGGAAGGTCGAAAGGGAAGGGGCTGACGGTTACTAAATGAAGCCGAAAATTGTATCATGGAATGTCCGTGGGCTTAATGAGGCAAATAAGCGGCTACGGGTAAGGAACATGCTTAGAGAATGGAAGGCGGATATTGTGTGCTTACAAGAGACGAAGCTGAAGATGATTGATCGGAAAATGGTGAGGAGCTTATGGAGTGGTAGTCATGTGGATTGGTCCTTCTTAGCATCAAATGGGGCGTCAAGGGGGGTTGTAGTAATGTGGGATAGAAGGGTGGTCGAGAAAGTGGAGGACTGCATAGGGCAATTCTCGGTTGCATGCTCGTTCAAGTGTGTTTCCGATAATTTTTTATGGGCTTTTGCAGGAGTTTACGGTCCCAACCTAGATCCGACAAGGAAATTATTATGGGAAGAATTAGCAGGGATTCACTCTTGGTGGGGACTCCCATGGTGTATTGGGGGAGATTTCAACGTGGTAAGATTCCCGAGCGAAGTTTCGGGCTCTAGAAGATTGAGACCAGCCATGGAGGATTTTTCCGAGTTTATATTTGACCTGAACTTTGTGGATTTGCCACTTGCTGGCGGCATCGCGACCTGGTCAAATAATCTGTCTTGGTCTAGATTGGATCGTTTCTTAATTTCCCCTAAATGGGAAAGCCACTTTTCGGAAGTTTGGCAAAAACGTATGCCTTGGATTGGCTCCGATCATTGGCCTATTCTGATGGATTGTGGGGGAATTCATAATGGTCGTTGGCCATTTAAATTCGAGAACATGTGGCTAAAATCGGAAGGGTTTGTGGAGAGAGTCAAGCAGTGGTGGTCTTCTTATCAATTTCAAGGTACTCCTAGTTTCATTTTTGCAGGCAAATTGAAAGCTCTAAAAAGAGATTTAAAGGCGTGGAATGTGGAGTCTTTTGGCAATGTAGGAGTAAACCGGAAAGCTAAGATGTTAGAACTTCAACAGATTGAGAGGCGACAAGAGGTACAACCACTCTCTCAGGAAGAACAAGTTAGGAGATCAGAGTTGGTCACAGAGATTGAGAGATTGATTCTGCTAGAAGAGATGTCCTGGAGGCAAAAGTCCAGGGCTCTATGGTTGCGGGAAGGTGATCGAAGCACAAGTTTCTTCCACAGAATTGCAAACTCTCATAGGAGAAATAATAACATTGAGAAGCTGTTAGTGGATGGTGTGGAGTGTGGTGATGAGCAGGTACTTCATAACCATGCAGTTGATTTCTATGAGAATCTACTGACAGAGCAGGAGAGTTGGCGGCCTCCCCTAAATGGGTTGGTTTTTGACACTATTGGGTCTCTTGACGTTACTCGGTTGGAAAGGGAGTTCGAGGAATTAGAGGTTTTCGAGGTAGTGAGGAAGATGGCCAGGGACAAAGCTCCAGGACCGGATGGTTTCTCTATGGGCTTTTTTCAAGATTGTTGGGAAGTTTTAAAGGAGGACCTTATGAAGGTATTCCAGGAGTTTTTCATGGCGGGAAAATTCGAGAAAAGTTTAAATACCACTTTTCTCGCGTTAATACCTAAAAAGGTGGGGGCCAGAGATTTAAAGGAGTTCCGGCCTATCAGTCTAGTGAATGGGTTATATAAGATAATCTCGAAAGTTCTTGCAAACAGACTGAGCGAGGTTATGGGGAAGCTTATTACGAAACCTCAAAACGCCTTCGTAAAAGGTAGGCAAATCCTGGATGCTGTGTTAATCGCCAACGAATGCATTGATAGTCGGTTAAAGGATGGAAAATCAGGGATCTTGTGTAAACTAGACATGGAAAAGGCCTACGATCACGTCAACTGGGATTTCCTTCTACACTTGCTAAGGAGATGTGGTTTTGGGGATCGGTGGAGGGCGTGGATACGCTGGTGTATATCTACGATAAAGTACTCCGTGCTGATAAATGGTGTCTCAGTTGGTTTTTTCCAGAGCTCTCGTGGATTGAGACAAGGGGATCCTTTGTCACCGTTACTGTTTGTATTAGTTATGGAGGCCCTAAGTAGGATGCTCTCGGTGTTGGTTGAAAATGGACTCCTAAAAGGGTTCTCAATGGGCAATCCAGACAGGGACACTGTTATTATTTCTCATCTCTTGTTTGCAGATGATACACTGATCTTGTGTGAAGCAGAGCAGAATCAGATGCAAGTGCTAAAGACCCTACTCTTCTGCTTTGAGGCCGTCTCAGGGCTTAAGGTGAACTTGAAAAAATCAGAGTTGGTGCCAATCGGGGAAGTTTCTAATATTCGCCTTCTTGCGAGAACGATGGGATGTAAGATTTCCTCTTTCCCTATGACTTATCTGGGACTTCCTTTAGGGAGTGCCCCGAGGGCGCCTGTGATTTGGGAACCAGTCATAGAAAAAATAGAACGGAGGTTGGCGGGGTGGAAGAGATTGTACTTGTCAAAAGGGGGTCGGATTACTTTGATAAAGAGCACACTTTCTAATCTACCTACTTATTTCTTATCTTTGTTTCCCATACCAGCAAGTGTGGTAGCTCGCATTGAGAAGCTCCAAAGGGATTTCTTATGGGGGGGTTTGGGGGAGGAGTTCAAGTTCCACTTGGTTAAGTGGGAGCAGGTATGTCGCCCTATATCTGGGGGAGGCTTGGGGATTAGGAACCTAAGAAGCTTCAATCGAGCGCTGTTAGGTAAATGGTTGTGGAGGTTTGCCCAGGAACATGACTCTCTATGGAAACAGGTGGTGGAGAAGAAGTATGGTGGTTTATGGGGGGAGTGGTGTACTAGAGAAGTAAGGGGAGCTTACGGAGTGGGATTATGGAAACACATAAGAAGAGGATGGGGGGTTTTTAACCGTCATGTAAAGTTTTGTGTGGGTACGGGTTCAAGGATCAAATTTTGGAGAGATGTGTGGTGTGCCAGTAGGGCTTTAAAAGACTTGTACCCTTCTCTATTCCAGTTGGCTAGAGATAAGGATGTTTCAGTGGAAGATGTTATGGAGTTAGAGGGGGGCCAACTTCTTTGGAACATTAATTTTAGTAGGGCTGCACAAGACTGGGAATTAAGTTGTTTTGCAGATTTCTACAGCCTTATATACTCCTTTAGACCAAATCACCAAGAGGATGCTCTGTGGTGGTTACTATCAGGCAAAGGTAACTTCTCAGTCAGATCTTTTTATAAGGCACTCATCCATGTGCTCCCTTCTACGTGTCCCTGGAGGAAAATCTGGAAAAATAAGGCTCCACCTAAAGTATCCTTCTTTGTTTGGATTGCATCCCTGGGGAAGATACTCACCACAGATAATTTGAAGAAAAGGAGGATCATCATAGCAGACTGGTGTTGTATGTGCAGAAGTGGGGGAGAGTCGGTAGATCACCTCCTCTTACTCTGTGATACGGTACGGGCCCTCTGGAACAAGGTATTCTTGAGACTGGATATGGCTTGGGTGATGCCCAAAACTGTGGAGATGGCGCTGGCTAGCTGGTCTAACATAAGGGGTAGTAAACCAATTAAAGCTATTTGGAAGATGATTCCCCTATGCATCATGTGGTGTGTATGGCAAGAGCGAAATGAGAGGACCTTTGAGGACCAGGCAAGATCAATGGAGGAGCTTAAACTTTTATTTTTTAGAAACCTTTGTAACTGGGCCATCGCTGTGGATTTTAATGGCATGGCCATGCATGATTTTCTTCTCTCTAACGTGCCTACCTAGTTAGGGTGGTAGTGTTGTAATTATGGCTTTGCCTTTGATCAATACAATTTGTTTACTTATCAAAAAAAAAATTTTGTTTGGGGATTTGGAAAAATTGAATTGTTTTTTATTTTTTGTTTGAAAGTTTGGGAAAGTTATAATAATTAGTTTGAAAATTTTGTATTTGAATTATGTTTGGGAAGGAGATGAGATGAGAATTTTGGGATGAGATCTATTTCCAAATAAGCCCTTCGTTTTAATATGAATAATATGATTCTTGAGAGTGTGGTTTAACATTATCTTCAATTGCTATACTTTTTGAAAAGAAGAAAATAAAATTATAATGTAATTACTGTCAATCAAAATATTGGTGTCAAGATGAGGCTTTGTGTACACTTACCTTTACTCAGGGTAGGAGCTTCATTGTGTTGAGTCAACTCTTTAAAATGAAAAACTGCTCTTGTCAAACAAAAGGGACCCACCAGTAATCAAAGAGAGAGACACTTCAAAATCTAATTTCTTCCATATAATTAAAAGCTAAGAATGGCATTTTTTGGAGCTTGTAAATATTACTTTTTTTATTAGTAAACAATTTTATGGATCATAAGATAAGGGCAAAAGCCCAGGTATACGGGACATATACAAGAGTGTCATTTGAGTGTGCTATTTCAGCGATACAAGAAATTCATGGAAACTTTTTTTTTTATAAGAGATAAATATTATTAGAAACTCATTCCATTGAAATCAAGTACAACCGACTAATGAAGTAAAGTATTGAAAAACAATTTCCTAAGCTCTTCGATTGATTGCTCTTGATCTTTGAAGCTTCTGTCATTTCTTTCCCTCCAAATGTACCACCATAAGCATGTTGGGATTGTCTTCCATATTGCTGCAATATGAGAGTTACCCTAAAGGCCCATCCAAGAAGCTAAGAGATTGATCACCATTCTTAGCATCACCCAACAATGTCTCGTTCGTATTGTTCCTCCTATGCTAATTTGCCACCTAGTGGAAACTTTTGGTGCATTTGCCCCCCTCCTTCAACCATAAGGCTGTCGATTTTTGTCTCCAAGATATTTCCTCTAATAATGTAACCCTTTCAAGTTCTGCAAACACTTGGACTTGACAAGCTATCTTCTCTTCGGATAGTTCCCAAACCTCCACAACGTCCAATCCTTTTGAGTTCTTCAAACAGAGTATATTTTTGGCCTTCCACGTTGCCAAACACTTGCTCATTCCAAGCCTTCAGGTCTTTCTTCAAAGCTTTCAATTACTTGCCATGACATAGCTTGGGTTTCCTTGAAATTGGTATGAAGACCACCACTGTTGGACTCTCTTGATGAATCCTTCTAATTTCAGCCACATATTTTCAAACCTAAAGTACCTTGGGTCCCTCCACAATCAAGAATGATGGGAAAATGGTCTGAGCAAAGCCTGGAGAGTCTCTTCTGAATAAGATTCAGGTAGTGTGCTCCCCATTCAGGTGATACCAAGAATCTATCAAGCCTTGACCAAGAGTGGTGTTCTTGGTTATTCGACCAAGTGTAGGAGCCACCTGCAAGAGGAAGATCTAGTAAATCTTGTTCAAATATGAAGTTTGAGAATTCTATCATTGCCGAGTTGAAACTAGAGCCACTCGATCTTTCACACAGAAACTGAGTTATGTTGAAGTTACCATCAATACACCAATGTAGGTCCCATATGCTGTTTACACCAGCCAACTCATCTCATAATAACTTTCTTGCACGGTCTATACTGGGACCATAAACACCTGCAAAGGTGCATTGGAATCCATCCACAATACTCTTGACCAAACAAGCTACCATGTAGTCTCCCACACAATCTTCCATCTACTCCACCACCCTTTGATTACACATCACTAAGATTCCTCCTGAGGCTCCAGTGGATGGCAAATGAAGCCACCCCACTTGACTACATCCCCACAAACTTCTAATTGTATTTAAAGTGATGAGTTCTAATTTCATTTCTTGTAAACATACAACATCTACTTTCCATTTCCAAAGCTGGTTTCTGATTTTGAAGCATTTTTCCATTTCATTCAGCCTCCTTACGTTCCACGAAATGATTTTTGGCTTCATAAAACTGCATCCGCCCTTCTATCTTGCACGGCCTGAACAACTCTCTCTAGCTTCATAATTAAATATCCAGTTGAGTCTTTTTAGTTCTCTAGCTCTTTTCTTTGCTGAACTGAACTCATTTTCTGAGGTGTTTGACCAACCTCTATGCCTGTAAGAAGAGCCATGAATTGGTCCTCGAAGCCATCACTAATGATCCCTACACATTGTTGGATCTCCTTTACCTTGTGTGGTTCCCATTTTGATGCTTGGGTATTGTTGTTTCTACTTGGATGCACATAATTTAGTGGGAGGACTTCCTCCCAGGTTTCTCGTTCACTGTCCATGAAGCTCATCTGGGGTACCTTCACCAAGTCAAATCTCAACCCTTGGCTTTGTTCTCCCACATCCCCATCGAGATTGTACACCACCATAGCCTCTAAGGTCTCTGGTAGAAGTTCTGCCCCTTCTACAAGCATTTCGCAACACCCTTCCTCTACCCTAGCCCTAGTCAAACTCAACCCTCCTTTTGTGTGTTTCGATGCTGCCAGAGGTGTTTTGAATGTCTTTCTGGTGTCTTTTCCGTCACTTTATGCTGCCCGATTGTCTTTTTCTACATCAGAAGTGTGTTTTACGGCCATATCATAAGTCGCCAACATTTTCGCCATTATAACCTCCACCGGGATACCAGTCACCTGATCGCCGTGTTCCGGCAATGGTTTCTGTGCAGTCCCCTCCCCAAGAGTCATTGGCGTCAAGGAGTGTTTTGTGATTCTGCACGAAGACCCGGTTTCACAATGGAAAAACCCATGTTTGACCCGCCAGCTCCAAAATGGTTGCCTGTGAGTTGATGAGCCTTATCTTTCCCTTTCTTGGCCCGTGAAAGACGCAGCTCACTTGGCTTTCTTTTGACACCGAGCCCAACTCTTAAGTCTGAGAGGCCAGATTCCTTTAAAGACTCCAGTTTGATTTTGGCCCAGGTCCATTCCAAAGCCCATTTCATCTTCCACTGTCCTTATAAGTCGAGTCACTGTGTATCTCACTTCCAACAATTGCTTTTTCAGAGATTTGAGGTCCCCTATTCACTCAACCTGCACAGCCAGCAGTTGCCCATTTCGTGTTTGCCTTTTTCTGAACCACAGATGATTCAAAGTATGTCCTCTTTTGGTTTTGCTGTGTGCTCTTACCAACAGATACAACACTGCCCTCCATATTTTTATTTCTGCCCCTGTCGAACCTACCAACACCGCCTTGTACGATCTTCAAGCCACCATGATCCCCCCTGCCATTGGTGGTTCTCCTTTACCACCTTTGCTTATCTGTAGTGCTCTTCCATCTTTTCCTACTACTATTCTGTTTGGCACACCAGCAATGCTTTTTTTCGATGCATTGTCAGGTGATCTTTCGCATGGCTCCCTAAGCTCCTAGGCTATCTTTCTCTACCCCTTCCTTCTACTTCTCCAGGGATGAAAGGATGCCTCTTCTCCCACCACTGCTGTACTCTATAATTGCCAAATATCTGCATTATTCATTAGGGCTGTGTTGTGCCATGAAGGATCTACTGCCATCACGAGAAGTTCTGATAAACTCTTTTTCTTCTAACCAGGAGCACTCCTCTAGTGTCTTCACTACCCATTTTGCACTAAATGTTCCCAATACTGGCTCCTTCACCACCTTTCTGCCTCTCTCTACAATGCACACCCATCGACCACCTTTCACATAGAGTTCAAAAAAATTTTATTAGGAGGATCAGTTTGGTTGTCCCATCTTTAAAAGATTACACCCCTTAATAACACTGAGAAAATTACTAGCACCAGCACAAATCATTGAACAAGAAAAATGGAATTGAGAAAGGAAAATGGAAAAGTGAAACCAGCTGTTGATGTTCTGTCTCCCTAAAATTTGATAATTGAAAAGTTATCTGCATGGCACAAAGTGTGTTTTATCTTTAGTAACATCCCCATTAATTTTGGAATCAAATTATGGAAATTATTATTATTATTATTATTATTTGTGTTGAAGCCTGTCAAGTAGGCTGCAAACTTTTTTTTTTTGAAAGGCTAAACTTAATGTAAAAGAAGCCGTAGCCCAGGTACACTGTACACAGGAAGGAAAAGAGAGTCATCAAAAGGCAAGCCAGCAGTTCGTTTAGTTGAGTCACTTGTAAGAAGACCTTTGAGAATATCATGGTGGGAGTTAATAGTGATGCAAATATGTGAGAAATGTGAGGCGCATGATAAACTACTGATCATGGTATTCGAAGTAGTCCTTCTACACTACACCAGCCATTTAGTTCTAAAAATAAATTTGGGATTCGTCGGGACTAAGTTCTTGGACACCCAGTGCCAATAAAAATATATATATATATATATTTGCCAAGCATAAATTAGTCTCTAACAAAGTGATGGTTTTATGTGGTGAGAAAATAAAGATGAACAAACATTAGAATTGGATCCTTCAAGTGACTTTTCCATAATTTTGATATGTGTGCTAGTTCTTTTTCTTATGTAAATGTAGAAGAGTCCAGCTTCTGTAGTGTTGTAACACCCAGTCCCACATTGGGAAAAGGAATGACTCACATAGAGGGGGCAAGTTATTAAGTCATTCATGTATTAAATCCTATATTGAATATTCATTTGGTGAAGCTGGGTTTATAAGTAATTTTAGGAAGTTTCAAATTGACTATTCTTTTTTAAAATTATAGCATAAATGTTAACGCTTTCCCTAAGTCATTAAATATGGTACCAGAGCACTTAGTAAGGCCCATCGTGTGATAACGGAGCACTGTATGACATGGTCTGGACAACATCATCAGAAATTTAACAAAAAACTTTGTAACATCCCAGTTACATATAGGGAAAAGGAATAACTCACATAGAGTGGGTAAGCTATAAAAGTAGTCATAGGTGTTAAGTCCCACATTGACTAGGTGGTGAAACCGAATTTTATAAGTAATTCTAGGGAAACTGCATATAGACTAGTCATTTTGGGATTATAATGCAGATGTGACTAGCATTGTCTCTGGATTTATACAAGTGTACAGATTGTATGCAAGAGGTCCTACTATTACACCCACTCTATAGTTTAACAAATGAAGTCCAACAAAAGATAGAAGGTTGCCCCAAGCTGTCATTGATTCATACATGAATCCTGGCATGGCAGTAGAAAGCTGCGCTCCATTAGAAGTCCAGTTATTATGTTCACTAAAGAATCCCCGCTGTGCATGAGTTGTGTAACAGACATTAAAAGATTGTAGTAACAGGGCAATGGCTCTTATAAACAATGCCATCTTCTCCCTTTTGAAAGGATTGAATGTGAGGTCACATGTCCAATTTTATATGGGTGCAGGAGTTGTGTATTTACCTTGAGTAAAACCTAAGTACAGGTGATCAATTGACTCTCTTATGAGATTTTGCATGTCATGCCATGTTCATATGCAACTAGCTTTTCACCTACTTTGAGTATATCGGGAGAAGTTGCTCTCCTTTGTCTTTTTTGTATGTGTCTGTGTCTGTGTCTGTCTGTCTTATGGCAAGATCATGATTTACAAGTAGCTGGACCTGGATCTTTGTTGGGTAAGTTGTTTATCATTATCATGTGTAAGCTCTTGATTCACATAATGTTTGGTGAACATCTTTGCTGTTCTTATGTGTATTTTCTATCTTTTTCCTATCCT
Source organism: Carya cathayensis (assembly GCA_011037825.1). Taxonomy (NCBI): domain Eukaryota; kingdom Viridiplantae; phylum Streptophyta; class Magnoliopsida; order Fagales; family Juglandaceae; genus Carya; species Carya cathayensis. Next base: position 868,765 of record QGSO01000156.1, read on the forward strand.
TCTTTTTGGATTTCTATACACTTGTTTTTCATTCTTATTTATCTTCAAGACTAAGCTTTGGATTTTGGTTACAAAGTTCTCTTGTCTTTTGCACAAAGACCCATCAGGTGCAGCCTAGTGGTCAAAGAGTGGGCTTAGGATGAGCTGTAGACTCGGACATCCTGGCTTCAATTTCACTTTAGCAGTTCCCCTAAATCACCACATACATGGCTTTGATGGGCGAGGGTTTTGTACTCTAGGTTTACTCCCCAGGGGTGGGTCTGGAGGACCCTACCTTGGTGAGGTTGTACGTCATTAAAAAAGGCACAAAATGTTACAAAGTTTTCTGCTGGGAGTCCTCTTTCTGATTTAGTTTTTGTTAAGTAGTGGAACAACAAACGTCAAAGAATCTGTACATATTCGTGTATAGGACGAATCTGATAGGGATGACAAGTCGTGTTCGCAAGTCGTGTCATGTCATGAGTATTAGACTATATGGGTCAATCCAAACACACTGTTTAATTAAATGGGTCAAATCCTAAAGCCCTAGCTCAACCCTCTTAACCCATTTAATAATTAACTTTTATTGGGTTAACCTTGACTTGACACATTTAATCCGTTTCATATAAATGGGTTAAGCTTACCCGTATATTTAATTTTTAACCCAATTAATATAATTGCATATATGATATAAGGATAGCTATATAAATCATTTACAATTACAACTTGACTCTATCCTCGGACACCTGGTGTCAATTGAAAAAACAATTACAACTAGATTCATGATAAAATATTTTATTATCAATATCCATACCAATAATATATAAGAAAATGAATATTTTCTTAAAATAAAATTACAGATTAACAAAAAAGTTTAATGGTTTGAGATATTAAGTAGTCAAATACTAATATCAATGTTACATATTCTTGACAACATAAAAAGACATATAAGACTAAACATTTATAAAATTTAAAAATAAAATTTATTCGTCTTATACTGGTTGATTAGGGGTTTCACTGGTTGACTTGCAATTAACCCGTTTATTAATTGTGTCTTATCAAACCTGGACCAGCTTATTTCGTGTCAGGTTCACGGTTCATGTCATATATTGCCATCCCTAACAAATCACGATGTCATGGGCTTTCTTATTAGTTCTTTGTTTGTTATTCATATGAAGGCATGATCCTAGAATATGTCAATTTTAGGTCAAATAAGCACTCTGCTGTATATTCAGTTGCTATGGTCACCCGATTGCCTCTCATTATTGAAACATCAGACAGCATATTTGAAAATTTCTAATCATAGTTTGTTGAAACATGTTGGTGAATGAGCCTTGCCAGTTAGCTAGGTGGTCGCTTGTCGTATTTGCAATATAAAATGCTTTTCCTGCACAAGGGTAATGTAACAGCATATGAAGCTGATTATGAGTCCACGAGAAATGTTTTTTATATAATTTTATTTGTTTCGACTTATGAGATAGAAATACACTGACTTTGTGATAAAATTTTTAAGATTAATTTTTTCTTGTATGATACAATCTAGGCTTAATTCTTTTAATGCTGCAGCGGCTTAATTGCACCTCTATTGTTTTTAAGGATTTTAATAACATCCCAAACGCACTAGTCATCATGAACAACCACAAGTTTTTTGGTGCCAGAATAAGTTTTTGTCACGTTTATGTCTCGTGATGACTGATTCTTATGTATGAAAGAACTCCAATATTTTCTTTCTTGAGCATGTCCAGGTGTATAGACAAAGAGAAACACCATTATCGCCTAATTGGAGTAGTGGAGCATTTGGGGACCATGAGAGGAGGCCACTATGTTGCATTTGTGAGAGGGGGTCAGAAGAGCAGAGGAAATGATCAGAAAGAAAATGATGGTTCTGTGTGGTATCATGCCAGTGATGCCTATGTGCGGCAGGCTTCCCTGGATGAAGTTCTTGGTTGCGAGGCCTACATATTATTCTATGAAAAGATTTGAGATAGATCTACTTTTTGATACATATACGTTTCCCAGAGATACAGTCTGGGGATAGCTTGAGCACCCCCAATTAGGAGAGAGAGAGAGAGAGAGGGCAAGTGAGTGTACAACAGCAATTACCCTTGTCTCAATACCCAATTTTTGACATGTCATGAGTTGTAAGATTTATACCTTCATATAATTTCATCAGAAGTTTTGGATCCCATTGCCCGGAATCCTCCCCTGCCCACTCCCACGCCCTATTTTTTAAGGGTAGGTACATAGCCAGGGATCTTAGCTGCATGAATTACCAATGGTTTTCAGTACGATGCTCAACTGTACTTGTCCTCAACTGTACTTGTCCAGATTCTTCAATTATTGATGCTGGGAATTCCTTCAGCCAAAGCTCATAAGATGTGCATAGCCTTCCCCTCAATTGTCTGTGAGGTGATCGTCTGCTCAGGATGGAAGTTCAAGAACATGATTATTCTAAAATGGCACCTGCATCAGCCCTTGCATTGTAAAGATGAGGGTGCAGCTGTCCATTGCGACGAATTAAACACCTGTGCATCAATCTACAGGTTCTGAAATTTGATGTATTTATTAATTCATCTACAATGTCTTGAGGAAGTTATCTTTGGTTATGATAGTCATTTGTTATGAGTGTCGAGGTAGGCCACCTAGTTCCAGGAAGAAGTCACTTTCACCAATTAGTAGTGATTGCTATGTCCTATCTCATCTAATCTTGATTTTATCTCTTTGATATTCCTGAACTTTGTTTCTTCAAGGGTAAGGTTTAAACTTCTGCAACCATTGAAGATACCAAGGGATGCGTGCATGCACGTGTATGGTTTTTAAAACGATAAATGAACTGCTCACCTCCTCACCTGCTTTTGTTATTTCTAATAAAGATGGCTCCTCAAAGTAGGGTTTTGTTATGAGTTACAAAGCAATGTTCCACAAGAACAAAAGGGAGTTGATTTCAATAGAATTTGGGAGAGATGTCCTCCCAACTAGTCAATACTCTGGTAAAGACGATCAAGATTCGAGGATGGTTTTCTTTAAGAACGCTACGTTTGAATATTGAGTTGAGTTGTGAATAATAATATTTTGTGAGTTTTATTAAGATGAGTTTAATTTTTTAAGTTGAAATGTATGAAGTAGGTTGAGATGAGTTTAATTTTTTTTATGGAAAATTAAAGAAAAAAAAAAAGTAGATTTCACCAATGATTGGATTAAGATAAGTTGAGTCTCCCAGCCTATAAAGTCAACTAAATTTGTTTTTACATTCCTTTTGGACATTGAAAATCTAGTTAAGCTCGTTAAGCCCATTTTCCAGAGCATTTTCATACCCAATTATAATAATTGGGGTGAATTTGTATTTTAGTTTTTAATTCAGAACCCTAATTATTTTAGCCCAAATTTAGAAAGGAAAAAAAGAAAGTCGACCATCCGAATTTAAACCAAAGAAAACTATCCAAGGTAAATGGTAAAATACAATACTTTATAATCTCAACTCTTAAGGCTCGATTAGACATTGAGAATATTTTAAAATTTTGTAAATATCAATGAAATAGTTTGAATTAAGATTTTCATTGTGTTTTAAAAAATGGGGAAGAAAAAGTTAAATAAAAATACTATAAAGTTAAAATATTATTTAAATATAATTTTTATTTTAAAATTTGAAAAAGTTGTATTATATTTTGTATTTTGTTTGGAAGTTCAAGAAAGTTGTACTGGGTTTTGTATTTGGATAATGATTAGGTAATAATTAGATGAAAAAATTAAATATTTAAAATTGAAAGTATTTTGTATTTAAATAATATTTAGATAAAATAAAAAAATAATAATAAAAATATGAAAAATCTTAAGAAATTTCGAGAACATCTCCTATAAAAACACTATATATATATATATATAATTTTCTTGGTTTTTATTGTTTTATAAAGAAGTTATTTTTACATTTCTTATAGTGTTTTTATTTCTTTATATGTAATATATGTTTTATGTTTTTAATTTAGCATTTATTTTTATGACATGTGACTTTTACGCCAACCCATTAGAGCATTCCCATTGCCATAAGGCTTTTTAGCCAAAACTTGGAGAAACACATGTTAAAATCTTCCTTCATCCGGCCGTGTATTTTGAAAAATAAGTTTAGAAAAATAAAAATTTTATTCATCATCTAAACATCACACACATACTTTTATTTTTTTATTTTTTATTTTTTATTTTTTTTCCCTTAACGACTATGTGATGTTACATTTTTATGTTTGCTACAGTAGTTCCTCAAATTTAAACTTACTTTATTATTGATTTTCTTCTTTGCTTCTTTTAAATGTATTTTCCCCTACATATGTGATAATGGTTCTTTTGTCTTTTTCTTAAACTATTTTATAACTTAATTTTACTTCTGTTATTTATATTTTTATCATTATTGTTACATTTTTATCATCATTTAAAAATGACTTTATCATTAATAGAAAATTATAAATGTGGAAAACATTATCTTTTGGGATAAATAAATAATTTGGAATTTTTAAAAACTAATTGTCAAGATAAATAGTTAAAAACATGAAGACAACAAATAACTTTTGTTTGAAAAAAAAAGTTGAAAATAAATGAGTTAAAATAATAATAATAATAAATAAATAAATTAATATTATTTTAATAGAATAAAAAATAATAGATATTGAGACTATGAGATGCAGGAGAATTTATAGTTTGGATACATAAATAGTTTTGTCTCATTTCATCTCATCATTACAATTTTTTTAAATTTTCACATAAAATATAATAAATAATTTAACTTTTTTAAATTCTAAAATAATAATAATATTAAAAAATAATATTCTAATAATATTTTATTTAATTTTTAACTTTTATATAAAATTATTTTATCTCATATCACTATCAAAATAAGATCTTAGTCTATAGTCGAGTCGAGCCGAGTCGATCTTTGGCTTGCTGAGCTTGACTCAACTCAAAATACTCGAGCTTGAGCCTGAGCTCGAGATTTTTTTTTATTCGATCTCGACTCGATAAGCTAAACTCTCAATTCGAGCTTGAGCTGCTCAAGCTCATGCCACAAATGAGTTTAAGTTAAGCTGAGCTCAAATTGTTTTTTTTAATAAGATTTAATAATTAATAAAATAAAATAAAAGATCTAATTTTGAATTTATGCAACTAATAAATAGAACCTCTATTGAATTATAAAATTTAAAAAAATTGATTAATAATTAATATCTAACTAGTTGATATTTATTCAAAATAACAATATATTATATGCCTATATATATTATTAATATATACACTTAATATGATAGCATATATTTATGTCATATATAGTTTTCACATACTAGTATATGAAATTATTAAATTTTATCGACTAATTATTATATAAATTATAAAATATACCTATGAAATATATTCATTATATAAACATAAATAATTAAATTACATATTAGATATATAATTATAAAAGTGATATGCTTATATTATTAACTAATACATATATATATATACACATAGGTGTATGTATATATTTATTAATATATGAGTGAGTTTTAATCAAATCGAGCTAATGATTCGACTCGACCATAAACGAGCGAGCCTTAACTAATATTAACTGAGTCGAGTCGAGTTTTGTCGGATATGTCATTTACAAATCGAGTGGGTATCTATTTTCATGAACGAGTTTTTTTTTTAGAGATCGAATTCAATTCGAATTTAACCGAACGAGTACCAAACGGGCTATCGAATAGACTGGTTCATTTATCACATTCTTATTAAAATTTGGTAAAAAAAATATTGATAATATAAAAGAATATTTTTTAAAATTGATGATGGTAATTGGCATTTCTTCCGATGCTTAACGTTCGTCCCGCCATACTATAAATACAGGAAAAAGAAGTAAGGACCAGAAAAAGCGAAAAAAGGAAAATAAAGGGGAAAAGAAGTCTGTGTCTCTCTCTCTCTCTGTGATATTCTTCCCTTTTCTTCTGGACATCTCTTCCCTCCTTTACCAAGCCATTATCTTAACTCCAGCTCACTCGTCACCTTATAACTTTGTCTTCCATGGCGGCACCACCACAGAAGGCAGTATCGTCTCTTCTGCTGATAGCCTTCTTCGCTGGAATAATCGAAAACAGATACATATTCGTGGCCGTGGAAGGAGCGTACTGGTGCGTTGCACGAAGCGACGCGAGCACCCAGGCCCTGCAAACGTCGTTGGACTACGCGTGCGGAACCGGCGCCGACTGCAGCCCTATACTTTCGAATGGGCTCTGCTATCTCCCCAACACCATCCAGGCGCACGCCTCCTATGCCTTCAACAGTTACTTCCAGCGGAAGGCCATGGAACCCGGAAGCTGTGACTTCTCCGGCACCGCCACCGTTGCCCAGACCGATCCCAGTACGTATTCTCTTCTTTTTAGGAGCAGTGTTGTTTTCCTTTTAAATATTAGGTTTGCCGGATGCTTAATGCTTATTCTCTCTCTCTCGCTTTTGTGCTTTTGGGTGTAGGTTATGGATCTTGTGTGTATCCATCTTCCGCAAGGTATGTGCCATTTTTTTTTTCTGAGCATTTTTTTCTTGTTGATTGGTTCTTTGCATGAGTATATTGCAGCCAGGGACAACGTTTTTTTTTTTCTTTCCTCTTGCCTTTAGAGGTTTCAACTTTCATGGAGAGTGGGGTTTCTTCGTCTTCACGTAAAATTGTTTCTGTTTTTGAGTTAATTTTTTAATAGGATTTTGTTAGAAGTTTAATATTATTTTATCAAATATTAATAAAAATTTAGCATAAATTTATAGTTTTTTAAGAGTAATATTATCTACGATAGTAAAATTTATAAGTATTTTATAATTTTTTTAAAACAATTAATTCTATTATTAAAATATTAATTTTATTACAAATAGATTTTATATGCATTTTTTTAAAAATAATTTACTCTAGTTATCATTATTTTTTATATTTTAATAATTAATTTTATCAGCACTAGACCCGAGAAAATAAATAATTTAACTTTATTCTCAACCTTAATCTGGTCATGGCTGAACCTGTTTTCCTTGTCGGATGGCTCAGAGAACAACGTACATCGATGATATCTCTCTCACAGTTTCTCTCTCTTTCCCTTTTATAAGGGTAGCTCTGGCATTTAAGAAATTCTATCCTCGTTTTATTTTATTATTTTAGATTTTTATATAAAATATAATAAATAATTTAATTTTTATAAATTTTAATTCAGTTTTTTTAAATTTTAAAATAATAATAATATTAAAAAATAATATTTTATTTAATTTTTAATTCTTATCGGCCGAAATCTATACGCTAGTTTGGATTCTCATCTCATTTCAACTTATCTTATCTGATCGTAATAATTTTTTTAAATTTTAATATAAAATATAATAAACTATTTAATTTTTTAAAATTTTAAAATAATAATAATATTAAAAATAATATTCTAATAATATTTTATTCAACTTCTAATTTTTATTTCAACTCAGCTTAATATTTAAATAAAGTCTAAATCTAATTTGTTTTAAGAGATAAGATGGGATGAGTTGAGATTAAGTGCATGTTTGGGGTTGTGGTAGAAAATATTATTTTTAGCTTAAGGCTTATAACTTAGAGCTTAATGTAATAAGCTCTACTATTAAAAAGTTATTTACTGTTTGGGATCCGTATGTCTAAAGCACTTTCAAATATATTAGATTTGTTTGGAAACGAATTTAAAAAGTACTTTTTGATGTAGAAATGACACAAAAGGGTATATTCTTGATAGAAATAAAATATTATAATAAAATAACAACGAAAATAGTTTAATAGATTTTTCAGTAATTATAATTGAATGAAAATAACTTCAACCATGTATAAGTGAAAGAGCAATATAATCACGCTCAAGCTAAGGTTCACGAGGTTTCCTATCTCTTCGAGAATCTTTCCAGTCATGTTATTGTCTGCAAATTCCAAATTTATTAGCTCTCTGAGATTCGGTGTTATAAAAAAAAAAAAAAAAAGGTTGAAGACAAACTGCCATATGAAAATTTTCAGCTCCATCTGAAAGTTGAAGGCGTGAAGGTTTTCGAAATGAGAGAGAGAGAGAGAGAGAGGGGGGGGAAGAGGAGGGGAAAAGTTGTCGTTGTGGTAAAATAGTGAGGATTTTTTCGTAATATACATGTTACGGAAAAATAGGACTTACTTTTTGTAAAGTGCTTCTGACAAAAAGCATCACTTTGATGCTTTTGTTGAAACGTACTTTTTTAGCTTTTTTTAATTTAAAAGTACTTTAATATAAAATTACCAAACAGGTAAATTTTATCATTTAAGTACTTTAAACCATTTTAAAGCACTTTTTAGACTTTCCACCGCAACCCCAAACAGGCTCTAAAGTTGAAAGTTAAATAAAATATTATTATAATATAATATTTTTATATTATTTTTATATTAAAATTAAAAAAATTAAATTATTTATTTTATTTTAAATAAGAATTTTAAAAAAATTAATAATTAAATAAAATAAAATGAAATATTTTATAAAAGTGAACCGTATTGAGTTGTTGGTATTGTTGCTTGCATGGCTAGCTACGTTCATAATTTATCTGTGATTATACTTCTCCTTAATAATTAATCTTAATTTACACCGTTGGATGGGCCTACTACTCACCCACCACGTTGGATGTGAACAGGGAAGCATGCAAAATGTAATGTCGTTGTCATTCTTTGGTCTAAAGTACTGACATCGACGTGACACGACCTTAGGTGCATCAGCCTCGGATTCACTTTTCACGAAAAATGATGTTCCAACGTCCATCACGTCTAGGCAGGCAGCAACTCCAATTTTATTTTTTTTTTAATTTTTTTAATTATGAATTGCCTTTACTTAAAATGATATATTAGATTTATTTTAAATAAAATCTAAAATGTGATTTATTTTTCAAAATCTCAAAACATTTTCCATAAAACTTTTTAGCTCCATCATGACATGCTTGAAATTGAGTAATTAATGAAAAAGAGAAGACCCTACGCATGACATGAATAATAATGATAGGAAAATGTTAATATGCAGTTTGCACTATTTATGTATTTAAATTTTTTTATTTAATAATTAAGAAAATGACTTTTAATGTATTGATATATTTTTTATTTTTTAAAAATATTTAAATATATTAAAAAATGTAAAAAATAAAATAAAAAGAAAGCAAATGTGTTATACTAACGGGCACGCAAGCAATACTCATAATGATATACTTAAAAAAATATTATTAAAATTTCTCATTATTACTCTGCCCCTTTGATATATAAGAAATTAGGGTATTTTATATGAGTAAATAAATGTCCCCCAATTACTTGTATAATTGATCCAATGTAAAAGAAATAGTTTCTTTGTATAAATTTTAAGTGTGCACTTGGGGTTAGTACTTTCATTTGCTTTCTCACCGTCTTCACTGTGTTCTCAAGAAATAATAGCTAGCATTGCAGATTATTCTCATCATTGTCGTTCATGTTGTTGATCATGGTAAGAATAGGTAGAGAAAGAAAGAATCATGATGAGAACTTGAAACGGATAATCTGGGTAATGTTGTAATGTTGGGACAAGGCTTTTGACGATTTTATGTGGTCACTCCAAATAATTTACTTTTACTATTACTGCTAATCTCAGAATTAGTAGCCAATGTTTGATCTTTTGGTCATAAATATTTGCATAAAATGGGTCTCTTCTCTTTTCTTGGATAACAACTTTTCGCAGCATCTTAAGAACTAATTGCTTGAATTATGCGACATTTCAGCGCGGCCGGAGGGACTACGCCAACAACCCAAAATCCGTATAACAATGGGACAACACCAACCATAGCGGGCAATGGCGGCACTCCCGGAGTGAGTTCAGGACTGACCCCACCGTTCCCGGACAGTTCTAAAGCCTTTTCAGAGTCCATGATCCCCACCATTTTAGTGCCTTTCTCCTTTCTAGTTGTTCTCACACTCAACTTCCAACCAATTTAGGTCTGTTTAGCAAGAGTAGATTTGCCAATAGGGTGGAGAAGAGGCTTATTCAGTTTTGTTAGAAGTTTGGCCTTCTTTATTTGCCACCCCATTTAGCTTTATAAAATACCGTTTGATCTTTTGAACTGTTTTCTCTACTCATTGAAAGGTTCTAGCCAGAGGCCTCCATCATGGTTCAAACCTTGTAGGCCTCATCATTCAATTCAATAGTTTGAATATTGGGATTGCAGTATGACTATAAGCAGTCAGTCTGCTAAGCATTTTCCTTATACTGCTTAGTTCAAGTGCCTTTTCCTAAATCATTGTTTGTAAGTTTCAGCTACTAATCATTCACTCTTGTGGATGGATTCTTAGCATTATAATGGTTTCTTAAAAAATCTGATGGGTCATAATTCATATCATTGACATCAAGCTTTGGTTTTGTGGATGCTATTTCTTTTACCTGCAACATAAATCAGGACAACTTGGTTTTTGGTTTGTGTCAGTGTTGGTCACTTCCTTAACAAGATCTGTCTTCTCAACAACAACGGTGGCAATCAATACTACTGTTTTCGGCTGAAACGACCATAGGTCTGGACCCTTTTCATTGACTCCTTTAATATGGAAGATTTTCATCTTCTGATTCTTCAGGAGTTAATGATTTGCCAGTGTTTTCACAAGACCACTGTCAAAAGCCAGTTAAAAGATTCAAGGCAATTCGTCTTTAGAGTCATCTACTTACAACTTAAGTGTGTCAACATGTCACTTATATAAGTGGGATCTATTCGCTTTTGAGGGATACTACTCATCATCCTACACCACAACACTTTACATATTTTAAAATTATTTTTTATTTTATTATTTATTATTTTATTTATTCTTGTTAAACTAATTGAATTGTTCTATTTATCATCTATACACCACATACTTATTATAGGAAAAATGAAAAAAAAAAACATAAAATAGGTGCGGTGTGTAGTGTGTAGGGATGAGAAGTAGAATTATTCGCTTTCAAAATGCTAAATGTTATCTAAATTAATCAAAAACCGGGTAGGAAAGCACATGTAGCACTTTTGCAAGCAATCTTTCTGGTATTGTTAACTGTTAAGCTTCCTTCACAGCAAATGATTGCTTGAGCACTATTTACAGTTCCACCATTCAAATTCCAAATAACTTATAAACCATTAAGAGATGCAGATGTAAAGAAACCAGAGCAGCTTTTCTTTCGCATGTTTCACTGAATTACATTCTCTTTTAAGATTACAAAAAATATTTTATCATGCTTCTATGTTGCCTTTCATCCATAAATTGTGTTGAGCATGCATAATGATGTTAACCAATTGCACCTTCAATACATTTTTCAAAAATAAAAATAACGCTCCCCTCTGATCCACAGTCCAAGGTTATCTCTATGCTTTCGTACTTCTTTCTGATTTCATCACTTAGGAACCTTGAAGAGAAGAAGGGAAAAGGAACAAAAGAAATGCATTCAGTTCAAAATATTTTCCTTCAGGGCTCTTTAAAAGTAATAACCGTGTGTAGTTCATTTTTTTCAAAATAATTCACAAATATAGGCGTTAAAATCACTTTCAAAACACGTCTACTTAATAAAAGTACATAAGGGGAGCAAATGCCTCTGTTTTCCATTAAATAATGGGCTAAAAACTTATCATAAAGCCTGTGAGGTCGTGTGTTCTGTCTCAGTAGAGTTCTAGTGGTTCTTTGGTTAGAACTTATTGACATTCAAGGTATATGATTTCATTCTTTGGTTAGAACTTATTGACATTCAAGGTATATGATTTCATTCTTTGGTTAGAACTTACTGACATTCAAGGTATATGATTTCATAGAATTGTTACTGAGGTAAAGATAACGTTATTTCCAGTTAATGTGTTCCATATGCCTGTTCACCTAGTTCTCACGTACCTTGGGTTCAACCAGGCACCTATCAGGCTGCCTTACAATGTATATCTGATCTCCAGCGTTGTTGTACATATCCTGATTACGGTGCCAAGTCCACAAAGCATGAGTCTCATTTTTCACCTGAAAGACACATAAACAAACTATTGGGTTTGTCTTATTCAAGAAGGGTTGACGTAACTAATTCCCACCATAATATAGGCACGAGCATTTCCCCATCAAAATCTTTATACAGTTACAGATTCTAACTGAAGGCTTTCTTTCAAAACCATCGATTTCGGCCAACTCAGAAACAACCTTGTAAGGGTTTTGCATTTGTGTCCCGTGTCAATAAAAGATTATAACTAGTTCTAGAGGTGTAATACTTTTTGGTGTTGGCACTATAATAATTGGATCGCCTTGCAAAACATGTTGAAATAAATATGTATTGAGTAGCTTTCACTATGCATGAAAACAGCTTTTATATGTGCGTAGTAGAATTCACGGGTGGATATTAAATTTTACATAATCTTTCTTCACTTTGTTCACATCTCAGATCCATTGCTGGTGTAAAAGCAACACTTTTAGAGAATCATCCATGCTAAAATCTAACAGGAGACTACGTGTGGGTCTAAATGTGTGCTTGTGTGTGTGAGAGAGAAAAGAGAGAGTACCTCTAGAATCCCATGGCCAAAGCTACTTTCTCTGTACGCACTATAATCAGGCTGCTGGTCCCAACAGAACTTACCAGCTGCAGGGCCTGTTGTGAAATTGAACGCACAGAATCCACCCATATGTTCATCTGGTGTCGTAGATGGTTCTGGGCAGTTGCCAGCTTCATCAGCATGTGCAATTGCCATCTTCTCCCGATTACCCCCATCACCAACTGTAATATAAACGGCACCACATGGATCTAGACTGTAGTTATACACTCGATTTGTCCTCTCATAGGCATGAACCTGATGATGATATCCAAAGAAACAACATTTATGCATACACTTATGACAAGGATACAAATAAATGAACAGATTCTCTGCAAACAGCTTGACAATTTAATCATCATGCATAGGAAACCCGAAACACACCATACATCACCATTCAGAAATCTGCAAGCCTTCAGGCTTTGCCTTTACATTATTATTATGTTTACATTGAGTTCACCAGATCTAACAAAATTTTATCTTGAATAAGTTAATAACTAAATATCAAAACTGCATCGATATTCGGACGCTATTGATTTAAGCATTCATCTCGGATTTGGTCTGTCATTTTTTACATATCTGAAGGAGAGAGGAGGTCATATGGGAAAACTTTTAGGTATTTGTAACCAGAATAGCCTTTTACATTTTTATAATTTTAGGCTGACAGGATATCTATATTTGGCACCATAATGGGGTATCGGAATATAAAGATTTTGCTGGAAAGTATACTTACATGTCCATTGAAGACAATGTCAACACCATACTCATACAGCAAGTCTTCCATCTCTACCCTCATGCACTCTGCTTCTCTGTAATGCGCCTTGTAGGTGCTGTACCAAGGTGGGTGCCATGCAGCTACCAACCATGGAGTCACTTCTCTGTCAACAAAAGCTAGGTCCCTTTCCAACCACTCGTATTGATCCGCTGGAATGGAAAAAATGGAAAAACTGGGCGAAGTCACCACATAGGATATAGACATGGAATCTCTCTCTCTCTCTGTCTCTAACATAAGAATTGGCAGTAAAAATCTCTAATGTTACATAAAATTGTCCCCGTACACATATTGAAAGGTATAGCAACGGAAAGAAGGTCTTATATTTTGTTTTGAATCTACATGGCAATTTGTATCACAAAGGAATATGAGAAGTGAAAAAGATTGAAACATGAGCTCACCTGATTTATCATAGGATACATAGGCACCAAGCATGATAAAATGTATGCCACCTGCACTAAAAGAATAGTACAATGTGGATGACGATCCGCTCTCTTCAGATGGGAATGCAAATCTTGAACTGTAAGAAACAAAAGTCTGATTTTCAGCCTGTTGTTCTATTTCATGGTTCCCTTCTACCACCATTATGGGAACTTTAGATGTGATAGGCTGCATGTACCTGACAAAAATTATCCCATAATAATTCCATGAGCTAAATGGTAATGAAGAAATCAACAAGCGCATGCCACAATACTCAAACAATAACAAAAACTGCCAATTTAAAAACAATATTTTAAAAACAGAAGTGCTACATGCAGTCGGGAGATGCAAACGGCATGCAAACGGTGGTACGGAATCAATAAAATAAAGTTATAAAAATAATTTTTTATTCACGTGGGTTCCATATTAATTCACTTTTTTCAAAGCGACTGCACGCCGCTTGCATAACCACGACTGCAAATATCATTTCTCTTTTAAAAAATATTTTTGGCGGTTCACTCTCTTCAAGAACCAATCAAACTTTACTAGGATAAGAATACGGAGGACAGTTGTTGATGCAAGTTGGCATGTCTCACATGACAAGCAATCTGAATTCATCATGCATTAATTCTATCTGAAACAAAAATACAGAGCATCCCTCCATAGCCCCGGTGCAAGTATTGGTGATTCTCTAAGTCCTTAAAGTCTCTATTTTGTTGCTACAATGATTTCATATGTAACAACCAAGGAAGGCCTAGACCTCATTTGGACTTGTACTCTACAAGTACTAATCAAGTTTACAATTGGAGCTTCTTCGGATTCATTGTAAATGTCAATAGTTTCTTCGTCCTAGACAATGTGAGATTCCATTCACCAATCTTCCATTAACCACCCTCCTATAGATATGGGGTGTTACATTCTCTCCCTCTCATATGTTTGACATCCTCGTCAAGCCATTCCATTGTGGCACTGCTCAAATCTCACGCTTGTGGCTGGGAATGACCTAGATACCATTTGTAACAACCTAAGAGAAGCTCAAACCATATATAGTCTGTACTGTATAAGGATTACTTAAGGTTACAATTAGAGTTTCCTTAGAATCATTGTAATTGACAATAACTCCTCCCTCCCAAATAATGTGAAATCTCATTCACTGAGTACTCGTTCACATCCCTCCCATGACATGGGTGTTTACATCAAAAGTGCATTTATGATTCTAGCAGTTTTATCGCCTGCAGGATTAATTCAACTGAACCTTTTGTAAACCAGCCTAGTTCCTACATAAAAATTTCTACAAGTGCTTGCTATTTGATAGCCTCAAAGGTAGAGAAAAGATTATTTGATAATTTTGAGCAAAGAAAATTTAGAATTTCACCTTCCCCAGTAATCCCAACGGGGCTGATAAGTTTCATGAATGGGAGTTTGCGGAAAGGAACAAGAGTAGCAATCAGTCCCAGTTCCATTCGTGAGATACATGTTAGCATAACTAACATCCCCCACCAGTAGAACAAGATCAGGGTGGTTACTCGTCAGGTGGCCGACTGTGGATGTGGTATTGTATGTAAGACCAAGGTCCCCCACCACTGCTATTCTGCTGGGGTAACTCTTGGGTCCAGAAACTGGCATAGTCCTGAAATAGAATACATCACTCATTGCTGGTATAGAAGGATCTCCACACAGATACTGATATAGTGTGTTGGGTTTCAACCCTGCAGAAAGACATAAAAGAGTCATGACCTTAATAAAGAAATTCACAATTTTGCAAGTCCAATCAAACACAAATTCACAAAGATGCATATAGTGTGTTGGGTTTCAACCCTGCAGAAATGCATAAAAGAGTATGACACTAATAAAGAAATTCACAAATTTGCAAGTCCTAGCAAACACAAACTCACAAAGATGCATAGACACATAAACAAAAGGTTAGGCAACAAACAGGGGACTGCTTAGAAGTAAATTGACTTTTTCAGGTAAGAAGTACATAAAATGGTTCTGTCAGAGACAGAAATACATGTCATGCCAGTTTTGTAAATATTTGACATTTAACCTAGATACCAAAGAAGGATTGAGGTGAAAATGCTTTTTTAAGCCTACCTATTTTAACATTTGTTTGTTAAGCCAATAGGACATGGTACATCAACCCAGTCTTGCAACATACATTAAACAAGATCAAGTTTACATCTTCTGTGAATATCAAATACCTAATATGGTGAGCTAAAGAAAAAATAAATTCTACACAGATTAAATATTTTGCATTATTTAACCAGTCAATCAATCATTCCTGGGTGGAATCCGTTAGAAAAGAAATTTGAGCACTGAAAGTGATTCTATATGCATACCCTTTATGTAAATTATAATTATATTGATTCTATATATAGCAACAAACATGGAAACTCATTATTAGTTATAGTGATGCTATTAGGCTGAAAGTGACCAACAACTGAGGATGTTTATGAAGATTTTAACTTTACCAGAACTTTGTGGCTCTGGTGATTTTAATAACATGTCCCCCAGCAGATTTTATTGAAGTAACACCATGAAAGAAGATTCAATTAAAAGAAATCAATGCTCCAGATAATTTCTTTGAGAGATGTTTCAGTGTGCATGGATATTTGAAGTGGGCTTCCACTATGGAATTTTCAGAGCACTAATTCCTTTGCTGTAAGCCTACTAGGCTAAATTTATAGAAGTCTAAGGAGTACTAGTAATCAAGTAGTGCCAAGTTCTACTCGAGAGCTCTTTGTAGCTAACAAAATAGTTTTACTAGGTAAAATGACTTAATTGGACAGTTAATTGCATCCAATTCTATCCATTTCAATCATAATCAATAGCTTGTGATGTCACAATGGTTTGGGAGTTATTTGACACCATTTAGACATTCACCTTGATTGATTGGAAACTTAGAACTAATGAAATGTTATAGAACTGTCCCGTAAGAAAATCTTGCAAATGAATCATTAGACTTACCTTCAATCTAACCATTACCCTGTCTACAACTGATGTTATGCAAAATGACAAAACCATGTAGTGTTCTATAATATACAAAACTATTCCGAGGAAGCATCCAATGTGAATAGAAGACAAACACCTCATGAGCAAATTGGTAGGGTTTAAAGATAAATATAAAAATCTACAGAAATGTGGACTAATTGCACCATTAGGTATACCTGTGAGGCGAACATGGTGTATAATTCCAGAAGTGTAGTTCTGAAGACCTTCAAAAGGATAAAGCTGATTGTAAATAAGAGAATAGCCCGTTGCTTCATGAGTTATTGGCAGTCCATACATTCCATATTTAACAACACTTGCTATAGTTCCAGGATCTAGCGGTGTTATGTTGTCCCCAATTTGGAATTCACCTGTGAAATGGAGCCCAAACGAGTTTTATGATAGGCTAGCAAAGTAAAGCAAGAGAAGATCCTCTAATTTTGAAAGTTCTAAAAATATGAAATGTGATGATGTATGTATGGTGGACCCAGTGGGATCCCCACGGGCCCCACATCTTAAAGAACCAAAACAGGTCTGCTTTACAATATGGCCATTTCCATACATTCATAGTTTCAGCTGAAACAAACATAAACTTTATGTCAATAGGAACAATTAGAAGACCTTAATTTACACATTCATGAACATAACAAAGAACGCTGTACTTACGAGATTGCATATTTATATGTTCTACGTGATAGCTGAAACTTTTTTGCACAAGTACCTGATTTTGAACCATAAACATAGTATTAGGGTGGAAGCAGGGTGAGGTTGATTTATTCTCCCAACAAGATAAACCAGCCCACATTGACTCGACCTCTGCTTTCCAACTTCAGGTCAATGTTTCGGCTATAAAATTGTAAAAGGGAGCTCTATTGCTTTGGCCTTTGGGAAACACAAATCCCATTTACCATATTCCACAAAGCCAGAGCCAAAATTAACTTCATGTTTCATTTTTTGGACCATTATCTAATGTTACTCAGCTCGGTTATAAAGAAGAAAGAATTCAACTAAGAAAGTACTAAACAGATTGAATATCAAACAGACCTGTGATCCAAGATACCCATACAGAGTCATAGGTTGCAGAGAGTGATACTGAGATTTGCTCAGGCGCAAACCCTTCAACAATTCTTTGGACTCGCGGATCTGTATCTGGCAAGTCCACAGCATTACCACGGAAGCTTTTGTCAAGAGGGACAGTGACAGGCACGAAGGGTCCATCAAGTGTTGTCGGGACACCACCATTAACGAATATGAAGCTTAGTGAAAGCAGCAAAAGAAGTTCAATTGCGGAGCTTGAGACCAAACACATAGTGCAGGTTCTAACTGCATGCATAAACAACTCAGGGATGATGTTTAAGGCTGGTATTGGAAATCAGAAAATGAACAAGAAAAAGAGGGTGGCAAAGTACACAGAGAGACGGAGAGAGCTCAGTTCTGGCCCAAAAGGAATAAGCAATAGAAAAGAGAATGGGGAGGACAATTGGTTTTCGAGGATTAACAATGTTAAGCCGAGCTATATACACAGAGAGAGAGAGAGAGAGAGAGAGAGAGAGAAGCTTGCTCGCCGTGATTATCACCGGTTAGCCTGCAAGGCTGGTACAATTGTCAACCGGTTTGTTAGTGAAGCAGGAAATAAGACAAGGCCGTTCATTTTCATGCTTGTCTCCATTTTCTTAAAATGGAAATCTTTTTATTATCTTTTTTATTATTATCTTTTCAGATATGATATTTAATACAAAAAGTGATGACACATAAATTTTTGCAATAAACGTCATTTTACTGAAAAAAAATAGACAATTATGGTCTCATGAGTTCACAGAGTTTAATGTTTGATATCGGTTTTATTTTTAATGAAAAAATGTTAACACTCCAAATCTATGTCGTTCTATTAAAAAGAAACTATTATTTTTATTTAAATTTATGTAAAAGTAATACTAGGTATAAATTTTAAATAAATAAATTTCATATAAGCCTTTTATAAAAAAGTGAATCCTAGTAAAAAATAATAGATTTTTTTTTAACTTTTTATTGTGGGGTTTACTTTTTTATATAGGAATTGCAAGATTTGCCTATTTGAAACTTTTATAAATTATTTATTTACATGTAATATATATAAAAGTAATGTTACATACAGTCATATAGTACGCAAACGCCGTACAGTCTATGGTGCCCCCCACTCCCACTTGTGAAAATGTATAAATCGTGACGCCTGGATGATGATAACACGGGGCCACCCAACACAATCGTCAAGTGCTTAGTTTGTGATTATGCACATATGTATACAATAATAATCATAGCGGAGAATAAAATAGTCATTTAAATACCAAATTTTTTTAAAAAAATAGAACCACAATAGTAAAAGATCCTCAAAGAGGTTATACAATCATCCAGTAAAATAAAATACAAAACCAAAAAGGGAAACAGATCCTATAACCAACAAACAACCACAAGTCACTCATCCAGGGGAGCCGAGCCGATCCCTCAGGCTCAACATCATTTTCTGCATCAAAATCTACGATTCTATAAAACGGAACCGTAGGATAGGAATACCACGTGAGATTATGAATCTTAGTAAGTAATCAATTAAATAATCTAAGAGATAAAAACACATTAATACAATCAACGTGTATGCATCCACATGATAAAACATGCAAGAAACAAAATCATTATTTTTTCCAAAAATGACATATTTTTCCGACACATACCAAAAACTCATTTGGCCCAAAACACATCCATTTATTACAATTCACCATTTTCTCAGAAAATGACCCAAACATATCCATTCATCATAATTTACCATTTTTCCAGAAAATGGTCCATAATCCACAATTTTTCTAAAAAATAGTCCAAACATATCCATTCAATTAGTCACTGTAGGCGGGAATCACATACGTGACTTACCACCATCCCTACAGCTTGTATTGTAGGCAAGATTTACCATTATCCCTACAACATGCACCATAGGCAAGAATCACAAGTGGGACTCTACAATCATCCTGCTTACAACCATCCCTATAGTTTCTTTTCCTTTATTTTCTTCTTTTCAATCCATTCATTATGCATGTACCCAAAATCATTTCTTAACACGAAAACTCAGTTTTCAAACATGACACATGAAAATACATGTAAACAATATACTTGATGTCATGGCATATCACATATCAGATAAAATACACCAATCACAGTCCAACTCCACTAATAAACCCATCCTCAAATCCGACCAAGGCCCACATCCGACAACAACTACAATCCATAAATCTACACTTACAGGACCTAAGGCCCGCCACAACCAATCAGACTACAGAAAACAAGTTATTATAAAAATATATTTAAATCTCAAAAATTTCTTTGAAAAATTACTTACAACGACATAAAGGAAAATTCTGGAAGATCAAGGGTGTGTGAGACTACGGGTGACGCCAAAAGTGGCCAAGCAGTGGTGGATAGTGTTTTTCAAGTGGTTGGCTGTGAGTCTCAAAGCATGGAAATAAAGGCGAAGCTAAGGGGTGATTGTGGCTGAGCATGGAGGGGCTTATGGAGGTCAGTGGAGTTGATGGTGGTGACTAGTGGCCGTGGGTGGTGGCGCACGGTGGTGGATCTAGAGATCTCGTGCGTGAAGAGGGAAGGCTTGGGATGGCTATTCTAGGCCACTACGGGCTGCGTGAGGGAAGGGGGAGGTGTTGGGAGGCTAGGGGAGGTCATGGGTGGTTTGGTGTGGTGGCGGGGCTAGCTCATTGAGGCACTAGGTCGCGTGAGAAGGAGAAACCTATGGGAGATTTGTTCGTGTGTAGGGGAAGGTGGAGGAGCTAGAGGGTGGCTAGAGTCTAAGGGGGTAGTCGCCGAAGGAAGGAATAGTTGCTGGTGGAGGAGTGGTGGCGTTGGACTGCGCCACGAAGGCGCATGGAGGAGAACCTGTGAGGGAGCTGCGTGGGGGTTGTGTTCGGCATGGAAGGGTGGTCGCCAGCACGAGGGGATGGTGGTGAGGTGGTCAGCACAGCTAGGTGGCTTACGGCAGCTTGGGGCTGGGCTGGAGAAGCACACGACTGAGAAGGGGGATGGGGTTTCCATCGGGTGCGGAGAGAGAGAGAGAGAGAGAGAGAGAGAGAGAGAGAGAGAGAGAGAGAGAGAGAGAGAGAGAGAGAGAGGAAATGGGAAAAAATGGGCTTGGGATTCAATCCTAACCCTTCATCTTGGAGTCTTCAAAACGATCTAATAGTGAGGAGTAAAACACTTGTTTAACCAAAAAGAATCCAGCAACTTAACAATAATAAAACCCAACAATAAAAATAACTTAAAATATAGAGCCATTAAATAATAGACAATAATAAATAACAAGAAAAGTACAGTAAAATAAATTGCACAACTCAATCGGTGATAACAATAAAATACTATAATAAAAATAATAATAATAACCAATTTAAAATAAAAGAACCAATAAAATAACTAATAAATAAATACTTAAAAACACAAGACAATTAGGGATATCGCACAGTTGCTTTGAAAAAATTTGGGATCTACTATTAAAAATTAATTCCTTTTCATTTGGATCTCGTATTTATTCACCATTTTAAAAATTATTACGCGGCGCTTTTATACCCATGACTGTAACTATAATTTCTCATATATATATGTATATACAAAAATTTGGTTGTAAGCGATTTTGCGTATCAATATGTGCACCCATCCAACTTGATTGGTTATAAAGTTAGATTTTAATGAAAATAGTGACAATGTAAATTTTGAATATAAAGGTAACAGTATTAATACGCAAATCGATACGCAAATTCACTTTACGTAGCAAAACCCGACACTCGCCCCTAGAAGAAAAGTTAAAATGCCTTTTGGTATACTTTTCTGCGTGCTTTGTATATTCCCGAGAACCATTCGTCTCATTTTACCCTTTTAAAGAGTATGTCCCATGGGTTGAGGGTTGGAGCGTTGCAGGCAAGGTTTTGAAATTCATTTCGTTCCGATTAGAATGGCTAGAATTTTTTATACTGAAACAGTAACCGGTATAATGTAGATTGTTGTTCCGTACCAGGTCAAATTCTAGAACAATTTCGATCAATTCCAGTTGAATTCCGATATTCTAGCCAGAAAGAGCATTTTGGTCTAAAATAAAAATTAATGGCAAATTGGTAAATAGTTTTAAATAATGAGGACACTTGATGGGCTCTGAGGTGGATTTAGTCATAAAGATCCGTTACAAGTTTTGGATGGGCCAATCACAATATCGAGAGCTAAAAAAAACAAGAAAGCAATGAAAAGATTGATGCAATGCACTTGGGATGTGTCTAGTAAGAGCCCAACATTCAAGATGGCTTAAAGGAAGAAAATCCAGTTTCATTCATGTGATACAACAAGCTATGGAAGACATGACTTGAGCCTATTGTTATTGAAGGTCTTGGACTTGTTTATGTCATTAAAATGACTTATTTTATTAGTCATAGGAATTAATCTAGAATAATTTGGCTTGAGGAATGTCTAGCCTACACATATGTCTTATTTCTAATGAATTATGATTTTTGGAAATACCTTATATTTTGGTTAAGGGCGTATTTAGAAAGTTATTGTTTTATTTTAACTAAGGTTTTAGAAGTTACTGTAGCACGGCACTGTTTATGCTACAGTACCCACGACACTATTCACTTAGAATTTTTGGAGATTTTTAATTTAAATCACTTGTAACCTTATTTGAGAAGGGCAGACAATATTGAGTATTCATTAGTGAGTTGAGTTTACTTCTCTTGTTCCTGATTGAACTTTTGAACTTATTAAAAGTAAATCACAACTTTTGTGACGTTCCTCCTTATGATCCAGGTTCTTGAGATGAGTTTTTCAACGAGTCTAAATTTTAATATAATCTAGGTTCTTGAAACGAGTTCTCAACGGGTCTAAATTCTTTATCCATTAACTTGAGTTTGACTTTTTTGTGTGAGTTTTTAAATTGATTATGGGTTCAAGGGATTCTCTTCTCACGGGTTCACATCAACACTCTTGTCATTTCATGATGTTTTTCACTTTTTCCCCCATCCCCTTCCGTGTATTCTACCATGGCATTGGCTCTATAGTTTATATTGTAGAGCTATTCTTTGGATCTACTTTTTCTCCAAGTTTTTTCGATTATTTTCTGAAGTTCATCTACTTTATTACAGTTAGTACTCTATATCTCATCTATAAATGATAACATAGGAACGATTAGAAAAAAAAAATAAAAAAAATAAAAAAAAAAAAGAAAAAAAGATAACATAGGAACCAAAAAATACATTTTTATAATTAATATATTTATGTAGAGATTATAAAATATATTTATAGTTATATATTTCAGTTAGTTTAAAATATAATATATATATAGTTGTTTTTATATATATAATTAATTATTTATCTATATAAAAATTATCCAAAAATGATACATCGAAACGTATCGGTATTAAAATATTTCATACTAATACATCTACTAGAATGATTGTGACGCCCCCAAATTCCGCTTGGGATTGAACGGACATTTGAAGCGTCGAGACATGCAACACAAGGTTACCTGCCCCCGTTCATGACATATAAGATGCAATGTTCCTAACATGCATCTAGCATTATGCAATATTCGCAGCGGATAATTTTTTTTTCTTTAGCAATACTATGCACCAAACTAAAAATATCCCAAATACTTGAAACATATTTCATACATAAAGGCATACTAAAAAGCCGTGATCACCACACTAGTCTAAAATGGTTGTGATCAAAAGAATACTTGAGATACAAATCCAAAAGTACAAGTATTAACCTAAGTTAAATACTATACCATCATCAACATCGCACCGTAGCCTAGATGACCGTATTCAGTTGGTCAGATTCCAATTCTCCTTTGGGTCCTGTAACAAGATCTACCATTCGGGGGGAATGGTAGTTGGGACTACCACAGTGAGATTTGATTACAAATCTCAGTAAGTTAACATAAAACTCACACACAGGTTAAAAATGCATGCATGGCAGTAAAAGCATAAATGCATAAGTATAGTCATACATAAGCATAGCATAACTTGACATATAGCATGACTTAACCAGAACCTAAGCGTGAACTGAACTTGACTTAACATGGCATGAACTTAAGCTTAAAACATAACATGAACAAACAACATAACATGAACGTGAAACATAACATGGACTTGAAATATAGCATGAACGTAAACATGCATAACATAAATAAGAACTTGAAAATAACATAAACTTGAACATAACATGACATGAACATAACATATACGTGAGCATAACATAACATGGACTTGATCTAAAACTTGACTTATCATGTATTTGATCTGAAACTGGACTTAACATAAACTTGAAATATTATTCAATTGTCTTGATTAATAACGTGCATTAATACGTACTCCACAGTTGTTGTGGCCCCACGTATTCAAGTAACATAAAACATAATACGTACTCCACAGTTGTTGTGGCCCCACGTATTCTACATGTCACAATTGCTGTGTCTCATGTAGTGTATGCTCCACAGTTGTTGTGGCCCCATGAATACACATAACATAAAATATAATACGTACTCCACAGTTGTTGTGGCCCCACGTATTCTACATGTCACAATTGCTGTGTCTCATGTAGTGTATGCTCCACAGTTGTTGTGGCCCCATACTTCATGTAACATAAAATATAATACGTACTCCACAGTTGTTGTGGCCCCACGCATTATAAGTAACATAAAATATAATACGTACTCCACAGTTGTTGTGGCCCCACGCATTATAAGTAACATAAAATATAATACGTACTCCACAGTTGTTGTGGCCCCACGCATTATAAGTAACATAAAATATAATACGTACTCCACAGTTGTTGTGGCCCCACGCATTATACGTAACATAAAATATAATACGTACTCCACAGTTGTTGTGGCCCCACGCATTATAAGTAACATAAAATATAATACGTACTCCACAGTTGTTGTGGCCCCACGCATTATACGTAACATAAAATATAATACGTACTCCACAGTTGTTGTGGCCCCACGTATTATAAGTAACATAAAATATAATACGTACTCCACAGTTGTTGTGGCCCCACGCATTATAAGTAACATAACATGTCTTATCTTTCTTAATGCATGAGATATTATTTAATATCATATACTTTTCTAACATAGCGTATACTTGTAAATGGCACAATATGATTTAATCATAAACATTTCATGGCATACATGTATCATATGGCATACTTAACATGGCATACTTATAACATACAACATTGTATGACAGAAAAGATTGTGTAACAGATAAATATTTATGAGAGATTAAATCATACGTAACAGATAAACATGTAATGACATAGCATGACATGGCATATACGATAACATACATACATAAATTGTAGTTCCCTTACCCATCACACATACACAATAAACTGATAGTAAGTTAGAGGCTAACTTACCTCGATCGTCGCGTTCTATGAGAATAGAGTGCGAAACACGAGGAACTGCACAACAGCTGGAAGAGGAACACTCCAGTCCTTAAGATTTTCACTTCTGAACTCAATTGTCATATTATGAGCACTTGTAACACCACGGCAACTTGAGGTTTCACTATACTCTGAAGAGATAATTTGACTTCAGAAAGCCTTTGCACTAAAACAAGTTCATTAAAATTATCAATAATAACCAAACAAACAATTCCTTTCTCAATTCATATACTCTTAGTCATAGTCAACCACAAGATGACACCAGTCACCCCGGACTATAATCCATAACACCACTGCTTCGGGACACTGTCATACAGTTTCCCAACACTACACCAAACGCTCTACACTTCTCTGTTACGCCATCCAACCCTTCGTGACACGCCATCCGGTGTATCACGACCTAGTACAGAGTACACTCACGTGAACTCTCTTCCATTCACACTACAAAACCCATCACTGCGATACACGTCTCACGGTGCATCGCTACGCGACACGGAGTACGCGCTATGCGTAATCCTTTCGCTACAACATTCATCAACTCGATGCACATCACACGATGCATCGCCATACAACACGGAGTACACTTCACATGCACTCCCTTCATTCTACACCACACACACTACAGCGCACGTCGCACGGCGCGTCGCTGCATTACACAGAATACGCTACACGCGTATTCTCTTCACACAACCCGCCGTATCACATCTACGGCATCCATCTCACGCCTATACTTCACAGCACAGTCCACAAAATACACAATCAAACTCAACACTTCACAACCACACTTCGCTTCACAACTACGCAACGAACTCCACAAATACAACTACACAATTCACAAACCAACCAACTAACTATTTTAAACGTAAAATAACTAGAGATAGAGGGTTATACCATCGACGGGATAACACGCGTGACGTAACAGCGTGCGTACGTCGCTCGCTACTCGTCACGAACATGCGTAGAAGAACGTACGTGGCGGTAACATCGCGTACGGTGGCTGTCCACCACACAAAGTGGTAGTTTGGGTTTGAGAAAGGCTAGGCGTGGTCTTGGAAGACTCACGGTCGCCTCGTGGTGGTCAAAGGTGACGGAGCACGGCGGCATCACGCCGTGAACAGTAAATCCGAACGGTGAGCGGAAACGCGAGGTAGCGAAAATTCATAGAACTTCATGGCAAGCTAGGGATAGGTAGATGAACATGTGGTGGAGCTGTGGTAGCGAGGTGGTGGTCGGACGGTGGCTAACGGCGGCGGATCGGCCGTTTGAAACCATTTTTGGCCTTGGAGAGTGTAGGAGAGTGAGGGCTCTACGAAGCTCCGTTGGTCATGAAATTTCTTGGGGAGGTTCATGAGGATGAGAGGAACAAGATGGTGGTGGTGAAACACCACGGGTGGCCGTGTACGGCGGCGCACGGTGGTGAAACCGAACGGGTGTTTTTAAGAAACCCATATGTGAAAAGTGAGAGTTTGGGAAAAAGAAAGACATGGGGAGGAAGCCCTTGATGAGGTGAGTCCAATGGTGGTGCTTGGTGGTTGATTTGGCCGTGTATGGTGGTCCAAAAATGAGAAAAACCCCTAGAGACCCATATCTTTGAAGGGAGAAAGAGAGAGAGTGAGAAGTCGGTTTAGTACACCACCGGCTGGTTGGACTCGCCGGAGGGAGAGGAAGAGGCCGGAGTGGGAGGTGGGGTCCGGCGGCCGGAGGTGGCGCCGGCTGGGACCTTGAAACCGAACGGCCATGGTGGCTTCCTTCATTCCGTCGACCAAGAGAGAGAGAGGGAGAGAAAAAAGAAAATAAAAAGAAAAAGAGAAAAAGTGAAAAGAAAAAAGGTAGGGCCAGAGTATATCGCTTCAATTCTACATTTCGGGATCCTCAAATAAACCAACAGTGAGTTAAAACACTGATTAAAAACGCTTAAATGTTTTATTTTAAATAAAATACTTTAAATAAAACACTACGATGAATTAAGGTAGAATATTATTTTATAAACTAAAATTTATAAAATAATATTTCCTCATCATTATATAAAAATGATAAAGTACCATTAATTAATCAAAGTGCATAAAACACTTAAATTTAAATAAGAATTTTCAACGTAAAATTAAACCTCTTAATATCTTAAAACAATTAAAATATTTAATCTAAATAAATATCCACAATTATAATATTTTCAGAGCTCATTAAATTATTATAATTGTGCTACTTTAAAAACAAGCTTATCTAATACTTTGAAATTCGATGGATAAGATCCGGAAAAACGCCATCGAGGTACAACGCTTAGGATAAAACTGTTCATGATTTTACAGCTGTCGGTGAAGAACAAATTACGTGATTTACGGAAAAGATAATCTATACGCGTGATTCCAGATGAGGGTAAAGACGAGAGAGATTGTGACTGCTGTCGGGAAAGAAACCAAAACGGATTGCCTTGCCGTCTACTAAGCGTGAAAAGAAAAGAGAAGGGTGAGGAGATAAGACTAAATTTTAGCGGGCTGTTACAATGATCATTGAAACGGAATTCAAAACTTTAGTTGCAGGTCTTTCCTTCTTCTATTGTGCCTTCTTATTGTTTGTAAATACTTGAGCGTGTCAATGGATAAGAGTGGCCTTCACGCGCATTAAATAAATAGCATTCTCCAACAAAAAAAAGTAATATTTATAATTATAAAATACGTAAAAAAATAAGTAAATATGAAATTTAATTTTTTAATAATAAATTTTATTCCTTTTAAATAAAATGCGTGATATTTATGTACTCTATAACTATACATAACATTACTTTTCTCAATATTAATTATTATTGTTCTTTTATACTCAAACTTGAAACTTTGAGTTGCAAATTGAGGAAAAGTCTGCTTCCAAGCAAGATTTTCACTGAAATTTTCTATCGATATTCTTTTTTATTTTTACTTAATAATTAAGTAAATATTTTTAAATAAATATTTATTTTTTTATTTTTAAAAAATGTCTAAGTAGTTTAAGAAAATATTTGACAAAAAAATTAAAAAAAAAAATTGATGTAGCAATGCCTTGCAAATTTATGGATTGAAATATTTTCTTCCCTTTTTTTTTTTAATTATTCGAGATGTAATTATATAAAACTCCTTCTTCGTGACTCGTGAGTTTACATGCTCTCCAAATTAGTCAAGATTGTTGTCTTATCGATATCCCAAAGAAAAAAAAAACAACATAAACAGTTTGTTTTGTTTTTATTACAGTTTGTTTTGTTTTTATTGTTACGTGTTTTGAGATTGTGAATGTGAAAGTTTGAAAAACCAACTCGAGATGTGGCTCTCACTTTCCGTCTTCTCCATTTTAATTCAAATTCGGTGATGCTTGTACGTCATCGACCGCTTCTGTCGTATATTGACTTCAAACCGGGATTCCTTTCGGATGGGATATCTGTTTAAGATATCAGTAGTAAAATAATTTATAAATATTACTTATTTTATCTTTTTTTAAGAATGATGATACACTAACTTATCACTCATTTTTACTAATTTTTATTATTATTTTAAATATTTTTTTAACATTTTAATCATTAAAAAAATATATAATTTCACTAACAGTCACTTTCTTAATTATTAAATAAACAAAAAAAATTAAAAATCTAAAAAGAGTAATAAAAGGGTGGTAAAAGAGCAGTAAGTTTATCATTATTCATTTTGTAAATATTACTCAAATACAAATATTTTCGAACTAATAATTAAAAATTTTTCAAATTAATTATTATAATTTTTTCAAACTTTCAAACAAAAATAAAAAATAATTCAAAATTTTTAAATCTCTAAATAAAAATAATATTACAACAATATTTTAACTTTATAATATTTTTTATTTAACATTTTCTCTTTTATTTTCTAAAACTCTATAAAAATTAATCAAACTATCTCACATTATTCAAAAATTATTTTATTACTATTAAAATAAGGTCATTGCTACGTTCACAAGTCATTTTTACAGAATAATACGATAACTTCAAATCATTTTTTTTTATTTTTTTCACCATTTTTTAAATTATTTAGATATTTTTTAAAAATAAAAAAATTATATATTTATTTTAAAATATTTACTTAATTACTAAAAATAATAAAAATTATTTAAAATAATTTTCATCTCACTCTTCAAAAAGAAAAAAGAAAAGAAAAGAAAGAATGGTTTCATGAATAATAATAGAATAGAGAACTATGATCTCGTGAGTAGAACCAACTTAATTATGTGATACTGATTCCTTTGTGAATCCAGGAGTTTCTGGTTCTTGATGTGCTGTGCATGTGAACCATTGGGGCCGGATTCGAGAGGGGCGGGTCCCCCATCTTTCTTTCTTTTTTCCTTTTTTTATATAAAAACACATTACATTGTTTCGTCTCTTTTTACAAAATTATTAAAAAAGATTTCTTGTCCCACCAACAGTTTAAAATAATGTTCTTAACATTCCCAAAAGATAACTATTCTTTTTTATTTTTAATTAAAAAAAACTTTGTCCCTATTATGTTTTTCTATAGGTGTTTAGAAGCTAACTGTCTTTTGTTTGTTAGGTAAGGAATATTATATACAATTTTAAAATATATAAATTTTACACACTTCCTTTAAAAAAAATAGAGTTTATTATTAAAAAAAATTAACCTTTTTTTTTTAATATAAATTTCATATTTATCTATTTTTAAAAAAAAAATATATACAAAACTTATACATTCTAAGATTGAAAATATCATTTCTCTTACTATCCAGTTCTCTAGCACTTTTCAAAAGCACATCTTCTTATTGAGATACTTTCGAAATTCGAGCATTTTTGTCAATGAATTAATTCAACAATTGACTTCATGATGGCTATAGGAGCATTCATATTTTATTCTTCATAAAATTCTTAATAATTTAGTTAAAAACTACATTCGTTAAAATTTTTTCTTAAATTTTACTCATCTTTCAAAAATCTCCTATATCTCATTCCTTATCATTTTTCTGTTTTATTAAAATAATATTTCTCTATTATTTCTTTATTACTTTTTTCTCTTACTTCTATTTACAAACTTAACTACTCAATATTTTTTCTTATGTTTTGAACTATAACTCTCGTGAATATTTTAAATAAAAATTTAAATTATATTTTTTCGGGTGTGATAATATTTTTAAAATTAATTATTTTTATATTTTCATAATTATTTAAAACTATAATAAATATGAATACGGGAGAAAATATAGATGATTGGAAATAAATTATTTTATTTATTATAACAAAATATTGATAAAAGATGATCTAGGGAATGAGAAATTACTGTTTATCCCTTAAAGATTTTTCCTGAAATAAAGATTCGGTTGTCGGAGAGATTTTAACTAACTAAAATTTTTCTCAAATTACAAGAACAATAGTGTTTTGAAAAATGAGATGGGAATGCTCTAATTGTCGTTTACTTTTTCTATTTTCAAACACGCCTTTGATCAGCCCCAAGACCGGAAAAACGCATAACTAGCTAAGTGGCTAAATTATTCTCAAACATAAAGAGCCAGTAACAAGGAAACAAGATAAAAGTAACAAACTAAATTATATAAAAATAAATTTATAAATTGATATGATATTCTATTGGACGGTTGTGTCCGTATATATGGCAAACGGACAAATATATCGTTTTTTAAATAAATATATTGTTATATAAAAATAATTTATAATTTAACATATTATATCAAATCATGTCAATTTATAAATTTATTTTTATAAAATTTCTTTATAATTAAAATATTTATCTAAGATAAATATGTCGTTTTTGTTAGGCATCGTGGGTCACGTATGGCACCATGCTGTCCAAAGCTTAACATATTATATTCCCTTGTGTCTCGTGTGAATATAACGGTCAATTGTCTTTGATGATGCATTTTTTTGGCAGTTTATCATGAAGTTGCTAAAAAAGCCACTTCAAAAGCAGAAACTTTTGCTTAACTTCTTGATTTTTTTCTTCTGTATCCTTCTCTAGCATTACGTGAATAACCTAATCCTACTTTTTCTTTTTTAAGTACTTTTCAATCCCCACCAACTCAATGCATCGATTGGATTTTCCTTACCATTAGAATAATAGTCTATTAATCATTAGATTAAGGGCATGTTTGGTCATTGTTTTGATAATACAAAACGTTCGATGGGAGGGTTCTTGAACTTTTTCTTTCATACATTGTTACTTTGAGCTTTGGTTATTGTATCGAATGTTATGATGATTTTCATGGTTCTTAGCTTGTAATTAGGTTCATCTCTTATAATTTTATATGTACCTAAACTATGTCTAATTATGTAAAAATAAAAAAAGGAATTCATCTCTTGGACTGTTGGGTTTGTACAATTCGAGTTCTCCTTTTAATAAAAGGTGAGGTTGAGTCTCTATTTAAACATAATGCTATCTTTTGAACGTTTATATGTAAAGAGCATTAGCAGCAGTGAAGTCCAAATTAATCCAGTAATGTACTCGTGGAGTTCCAAATGATAGATATGGAGATATTCTCGCATGTATCTGATTATGGACGTAAGTTTCTCTTGTCGAATGAATAAATGATGACATTTTCTTAAAAAAAAAATGATGTAGATTAATAAATTCTTCTTTCTGTTATGAAACTAATGAAGAGAGAGAGAGAGAGAGAGAGAGAGAGAGAGAGAGAGAGAGAGGAATTTGCAAGAGAAAGAATTGTTCTTCAATGCAAAACTTGATGCATATACAAGGGAATGATACCCATATTTATAGGAGTACAAAGGGAGGTAAGTGTACCTTAAGTCACCATTGATGGCTAAAGATAGATCTAAATTAATGGCTCAATGGTCTTAATTAGTGGCTAAAGATTGGTCATACAAATGTTTATAACATGTTTATAACACTCCCCCATTGGATGATCATACATAAAGAATATGCATCGTTAAGATCTTGTCAAGGAAAAACCCAGTGTGAAAAAACCAATGGCGAAAAAAAAGAGTACAACATTCATGTGTACTGCCAAGTGCTTTAAGATTGCCTCATTAAAACCTTGCAAAGGAAAACCCAGTGGGATAAAACCTTAGCGAAGGAAAAAGAGTACAATCAGCAAAAGTCTTCAAGACATTTACTCCCCCTAAAAAGTGCATGATAATAGGTTTTCAAGTTTTCGCATTCCAATGTTCTGCACAAGCTTCTTAAATGTTGCAGTTGGTAATGCTTTAGTGAATAAATCTGTCAGATTATCTGTGACGCCCCCAACTCCCACATACGGCCACGTGGAAATCGAGACGTCGGGATGATAACAACACGGTCACACATCCCATCGCCAAGTGCCAAAATTGTGTGCACATGCAATATGTGTACAAATAAAACACGTAGCGGATAAATAAAGTCATATAACTAAGTACCAGAATTTTTTGTTTAACTACAAACCAGTTTAAAACAAGCATAATTAAAATATTACAAGTTCAACATCTCAAATCCAAATACATAATAATAAAAACGACAACAAATATAATACATAAAAAGGCCATCTAAACTACTCCTCCGGCGGAGCCGTCTCCTCGGGCTCAGCCTCCTCATTCTCTACATTTGCACCAAAATCCACGGTACCAAGAATGGTTCCGCAGGTAAGTAATAATCCAAACAACGCAAGATAAAAACATATTACAACCAAAACAATATGCATGAAGTATGCCCAATGCACATGTCCCAAAAATAACATATTTTTCCATGTACGCCAAAATCTCATTTGGCCCAAAAACATTTCCTTTAAACATATCCTCGCCATTATCCCAGATAATGGCCCAAAAACCAGTCTCGCCATTTTCCCAGAAAATGGCCCATTAACCAAACCATCAGAGCACTGTAGGTGGGAATCGCAGGCGAGACTCTACCACCATCCCTACGCATGCACCGTAGGCGGGAATCACAGGCGGGATTCTACCACCATCCCTGCTTACTACCATCCCTACGCCGCGTGCACCGTAGGCGGGAATCGCAGGCGGGACTCTACCACCATCCCTGCTTACCACCATCCTTACACGTGCCTCTGAATCAAACCAATCAATCCAAACGTTCATGTATGCCAATAAACCATTTCTCGCTTGAAAACTCAGTTTTCAATATTTAACATATGCATATGCGTGCACAATGCAATGCAAATAAAATTATACAAATTCACCAACATATTCCAAACATCAGTAACAACCAAACAAACAACTCATTTCTCAAATCCAATCGACCCCCGATTCCTCAGGCTCAGTTCGGAATAACCAATCAGATCACAAATAAATTATTGTGAAGGCAATAATACATTTAAATCTAATATGAAGTTTGGAAAATACTTACAGCGCTATATATTATTTTTCGAAGGATCGGCGCACAACAAACAGTGAAGGAAAAGCAACGTAACAGTGAAAATTCACTGTGGCCGTGGGTTGTAAAATACCCACTTTTGAACGGGGACAAACCAAAGCCCGGGATTGATAGGGAATGACCTAGACGTGTTTATGAAGTTAAGGGAAGTGAGCTTTGGCCGTGGGTGGCGGTGGAAACGGCGGTGAAAGCGGAAAAAGGCCAAATCGGAGTTGAGCTCGTGGGAGCTGCTCCGGCAATGGATCGGGGCCAAAAATGGGTGGGTTAGGACGGCAAGGAGCCGGTGATGAAGTGCTGAAAAGGTGGTGGCCAAAGGTAGAACACGACGGCGAATCGAGGCTAAAACCGTGCGGCTTTGATGGGCTTTTCCGGTTAAACGGCGGCACGGTTGGGGATGAGACTTGGTGGGGTGGTTCACCGGAGGGAGGGGAAGATTTTGGTGGGGGTAGTGTGGGCCACATCGGCCGGCGGCGGCGAGTCTGGGCGTTGGACGGAAACGGCGAGGGAGAGGAGAGAGAGAGAAGAAGAAAGCACGGGAGAGAAAGGGGGAAACGCACGAGGAAGAGAAAAGAAAGAAAGAAAAAAAGAAAAGGGAAAAGAGAAAAGAAAAGATGGAGGTAAAGAAATGAGGTCTAGTCCTCACCTCTGGAGTTCAACAACTGATCAAACGAAAATAAGTTTAAAAGCAATAAAACCAAGAAAATATTTTAAACACAACGTAAAGCTAAAATATAATAAATAACTAGTAAAAACTAACTATTTAATTTTAAAACCAAAGACAAGCTAAAATAAATTAAACAGCAATTTAAATTCAAAAAACAAATAAAATCAATTTAAAATCCGATAATTTAAAATAAAAGAACTATTATATTAATTAAATTAAAATATTTCTTCAGTGAAAATACACGTAAAAACGGGGTGTCACATTATCACTTGATCGTATCTGCTTGACATTAATTTCACATTTCTCCTAAAGTTCATGGGTAGAAAAGAATTTAGGTGAAATATGTTTGGTTTTATCACCTTTGATATATCCTCCTCTAATTTGAGTAATACAAACAACATTATCTTCGTATAAAATTGTTGGACTATCATTAATCACTGGAAGACCACACTTTTCTTGAATATATTAAATAACTAATCTTAGCCAAATACATTTTCGACTTGCCTCATGAATTGCAATGATCTCTGAGTGATTTGAAGATGTAGCAGATAGTGTTTGCTTGACAGATCTCCATGATATAGCAGAATTTATATAAGTAAATACATATCCAGTTTGAGATCTACCTCTGTGTGGATCTGAAAGATAACCTGCATCCGCATATCCAACTAATTGTAGACTTGATCCATGTTGATAAAATAATCTCATGTCAACCGTACCTCGGAGGTATCGAAAGACATGTTTAATGCCATTCCAATGTCTTCGAATTGGTGCAGAACTATATCTTGTAAGTAAATTAACTGAAAATGCAATATCAGGCCGAGTGCAATTTTCAAGATACATCAGGGCTTTAATTGCACTGAGATAAGGTAGTTCAAGATTAAGAATTTCTTCATCATCTTCACAAGGACGAAATTGGTCTTTCTATACATCAAATGATTGAACAACCATTAGAGTACTCAGGGGATGAGATTTGTCCATATAAAAGTTCTTCAAGACTTTATAGTGAAATGTCTTTGGTTGATACGTCTCAATATTGTGTACTAACTCTTTAAATGATGCAGTTGGTAATGTTTTGGTAAACAAATTCGCCATATTGATTCAAGATCATTTTAACATTAAATTCACTACTCTTCATGAGGGACGCTGTGAAGCAATAGAGATGCTTTGTCATTCCCTTTATAATTTTCTCTATAAAAGAAATATTCAGCTCATCTTCATTTGCATCACATCTTCTTCATTCTCCTGTAATTAGTCTGCATTTTTACTCTGCAATCTCTCTCTACATTCTTACTCAACAATGGCCCAGCAATCTTCTTGTGACCAATATATGAGATATTCTACACCTTGTTCACCAGTTATTTCTGCTTCTACCGTAGGTGCTATAATGCAATACAATAATGATCTGACTAATAAGTCAGATATTGATGCTATCTACGAGCTTGTGAGTCTCAGTACCCAATACTCATCAACTATTGTCGTATTTTCTCAGCGATTACAATCCAAAACTTATGATGTTGACAAACTTAATGAAAAAATTTCTATCCTCCAGCGACTTCTTCTGGAGTCCAACATGAAGATAGAAGCAATAAGACAAGAGAATATGAAATTAAAATCTTTACTTAAGTCCTTTTTTTGATTGCCTACTCCTTTAGATATGGATGTCATGCAAATTTTTGAAGAGCAAGATCATTTAAATAATGAGGCAATACAATAATGCAATACAATGCAAATTTCTGCTTCTACCGTAGATGCTATAATGCAATACAATACAATACAATACACCAGTTATTTCTGCTTCTACCGTAGGTGCTATAATGCAATACAATAATGATCTGACTAATAAGTCAGATATTGATGCTATCTACGAGCTTGTGAGTCTCGATACCCGATACTCATCAACTATTGTCGCATTTTCTCAGCGATTTCAATCCAAAACTTATGATGTTAACAAACTTAATAAGAAAATTTCTATCCTCCAGCGACTTCTTCTGGAGTCCAATATGAAAATAGAAGCAATAAAGTAAGAGAATAGGAAATTAAAATCTTTGCTTAAGTCTTCTTTTTGATTGCCTACTCCTTTAGACAGGAATGCTATGCAAATTTTTGAAAGAGCAATATCGTTTAAAGAATAAGGCAAAGAGCCTCAAATTTTTGTAATTTTATTTCGAGATAATAAAATAATATTTTACAAATATTTATATTGTGTTTCTATCTTCTGGTAGATGTTCTATGTCCTCCATTTTATTTCTCCTTTAATAATGCACATTTGTTACAAAACCGTAATATGAATCTGAAATACTAATTGCATTTAAGATAAGGTATTTCAGAACTAATAATTTCATTCATCTCCCCCTTGAAACCGAAAGGGTTTCTGATTTATATTTCAAATATGTGCAGTTTTCATAAGCTCTTCTGGAACCTTAATGACATTTAAATCATCTATATAAACTGCTATAAAAGCTAATATAAATATTGAAAATATATGCAAAATAGCTTGTTCCACATGTGTTTGATTGTATTAGATCATATAAGGATTTTTTAGACTTGATAAAATAAGTACTTCAGGACTATATGCTTCATGCATTTCATATCTAGTGATCCATATAAATATGCAGTTAATTATGCATACCCAAACTCTCGGTAACTATCAAGCTAATACAAATCTCAATATAATTTCATCAGCTTCAAAAGCATATCAATATTATTTATGCGGGAAATATACTCGTGATTTATTTATCACATTTTCATTTCCTTTATACAAATACACACTGATATTCAACAAGCATCATCTCTTAGGTGTTTGGACTACAAGTCCATATGTATCACATTTTACTTGTGATATCAATTCTGCAGGAATTGTTTCTTTCTATTTTGGCCAATATTTTTACGTCGGTATTTTTCGACAGTTCTTAGTTCACTTTCTTCATTACTTCTGGTAATGTCAAGTGCCATCTTATATAAAAATACGTTGTCGACAACGATTTTATTTCTATCTAGAATTTCTCCAATACTCATGAAATGTATTAAGATCTCGTTATTTTCAGGTACCTGTCCCTCTTCAAGGGAAGTCATTTCATGAAAATTATCTTCAGGAGGTACTCTTCAGGAGTATTATACTCTTCAGGAGTTTTTATTATGAGAGAATTTTGTATAGAAAGTTTGGATGGATCTTATTGCTTGTTTTGTGGGTACGGCCTCTTCGAGAGCACCAATTTCTTTTCTTTGTGCTTTTCTCTTTCGGGATGC
The DNA here is from genome assembly GCA_011037825.1 of Carya cathayensis. Lineage (NCBI taxonomy): Eukaryota > Viridiplantae > Streptophyta > Magnoliopsida > Fagales > Juglandaceae > Carya > Carya cathayensis. The sequence continues at coordinate 906,170 of QGSO01000156.1, forward strand.
TTTATCATTTGTATCAATAGGTCTCAACGCTTTTAGACATGTCTTAGTTTCATTAGACTGCTAAATTTCTTAATTGTCCTACGAGGACTTCAATTATTGCTGGTGGGAATGATATAAATCCAATTTCATTCACTTCAGGGAATGATGTGGAACTAGTAGGACGTGGCTCATGATTTCTTAGCAAAATCTCATTATTTTGCTTAGCCACTAGAAAACCAGATATAAATTTAGAATATATTATGAACTTTTGCACTTGATATTGCTACTTCAGGAGCATACTCTATATTGCTACTTCAGGAGCACATTCGAGACGTTCATTTAAATATATATTCTTTAGTGGTTTTTCTCAACACACTTTCAATTATGCAACTTTAGGTACATTAATCATAATGAGCTTTTTGTACACGTATCACTCATTTAAACTATCTCATAGAATCAATAGATCCTTTATTATGAGATACTCAATAAAATTATTTATTTAGAACAATCCTTCAGGGATATTCAATTTCTATTCCAAGATAGATCTTATCATCGGTTCAGAGCATTAATCCTTCAGGGATACTCAGTTTCTATTCCGAAATAAATCTTATCATCAATAATTCATAACAAGTATATAAAAATAAATAAAACTTGTATATAAATTGAATGATAATAAACATAAAATTTAATCAAGTAATAATAATGAATATAATTTTAATACTCACCTTGGAGATTGCAAATAATATATTGAAAAATTTATTTGAATGAGAAGTCCACTAACTTTAGAATCATCAGAACCTCGTACTTTAGCAAAAGAGACCGAAAGAACAGGAAATTAGAAAGAGGAGCTCCGGAGGAGAGAATCGGAATTGTACCTGTTGCTAGATCCGTTCGAGGAGCAGTACTCAATAATATTCTTTCTGGGTACTAGTACTACATGGATGGTATATATAATTAAATAATAGGAAGATAGCTTGGCCATTCACGTCCAAAAAGGAAAACGCCACTATCGACCACATCTTTCTCTCTCATCTTTCTCTCTCGTGAAGACGATCTCACGAGGACCAAAAATTAGAGATTGAAAAGATACTATAAGGTAGAGAAAGAAAAAAAAACGATTCGTGCTGATAACGTGTTATGAAACTTATGAATTCCTTAAAGGATACAACGATATATATAGGAGTACAAATGAGACTATGCGTTTGACGTCTAGCACTATGCGTTTGACGTCTATCACTATACATTTGACGTCTAGTACTATATATTTGACGGCTAGTACTATGCCTTTGACGGCTAGCTAAAGGTGGTCATACAATACAATTTGAATTTGATTTCTAACAAAATCATTTTTTTTTATTTTTTATTTTTTATTTTTTTACCATTTTTTAAATTATTTAGATATTTTTTAAAAATAAAAAAATTATATATTTATTTTAAAATATTTACTTAATTACTAAAAATAATAAAAATTTTCATCTCACTCTCCCAAAAGAAAAAAAAAAAAAAAAAGGAAAGGTGCGTACGAGTTCATGAATAATAATAGAATAGAGAACTATGATCTCGTGAGTAGAACCACCTTAATTATGTGATACTGATTTCCTTTGTGAATCCAGGAGTTTCTGCTTCTTGATGTGCTGTGCATGTGAACCATTGGGGCCGGATTCGAGAGGGGCGGGTCCCCCGTCTTTCTTTCTTTTTTCCTTTTTTAATATAAAAACACATTACATTGTTTCGTCTCTTTTTAAAAAATTATTAAAAAAGATTTCTCGTCCCACCAACTGTTTAAAATAATGTTCTTAACATTCCCAAAAGATAACTATACTTTTTTATTTTTAATTAAAAAAAACTTTGTCCCTATTATGTTTTTCTATAGGTGTTTAGAAGCTAACTGTCTTTTGTTTGTTAGGTAAGGAATATTATATACAATTTTAAAATATATAAATTTTACACACTTCCTTTAAAAAAAATAGAGTTTATTATTAAAAAAAATTAACCTTTTTTTTTTAATATAAATTTCATATTTATCTATTTTTAAAAAAAAAATATATACAAAACTTATACATTCTAAGATTGAAAATATCATTTCTCTTACTATCCAGTTCTCTAGCACTTTTCAAAAGCACATCTTCTTATTGAGATACTTTCGAAATTCGAGCATTTTTGTCAATGAATTAATTCAACAATTGACTTCATGATGGCTATAGGAGCATTCATATTTTATTCTTCATAAAATTCTTAATAATTTAGTTAAAAACTACATTCGTTAAAATTTTTTTTTAAATTTTACTCATTTTTAAAAAATTTCCTACATCTCATTCCTTATCATTTTTCTGTTATATTAAAATAATATTTATCTATTATTTATTTATTACTTTTTTCTCTCACTTCTATTTACAAACTTAACTACTCAATATTTTTCTTATGTTTTGAACTATTACTCTCGTGAATATTTTAAATAAAAATTTAAATTATTTTTTTAAGGGTGTGATAATATTTTTAAAATTAATTGTTTTTATATTTTCATAATTATTTAAAACTATAATAAATATGAATACGGGAGAAAATGTAGATGATTAGAAAAAAAATTATTTTATTTATTATAATAAAATATTGATAAAAAATGATCTAAGAGATGAGGAACCACTGTTCATCCCCTAAACATTTTTCCTAAAATAAAGATTCGGGTTGTAGAAGAGATTTTAACTAAATCCCTAAAAAAATTTTCAAATTATAAGAAAAATAGTATTACAAAAAATAGGATGGGAATGCTCTAATTGTCATTTACTTTTTATATTTTCAAACACGTCTTTGATCAGCCCAAGACCGGAAAAACGCACAACTAGCTAAGTGGCTAAATTATTCTCAAACATAAAGAGCCAATAACAAGGAAACAAGATAAATAGAACTCTTAAAGGTACAAAATATATTATATAAAAATAAATTTATAAATTGAGATAACTTTTTTAAATATATATCGCAAACGAACAAATATATCATTTTTTAAATAAATTTATTGTTACATAAAAATAATTTATAATTTAACCTATCACATCAAATTATATTAATTTATAAATTTATTTTTATAAAATTATTTTAATTATAAAAGTGTTTATATAGAAAGATAAATATGTCGTTTCTGGTAGGCATCGTGGGTCACGTCTGGCACGATGCTGTCCAAAGCTTAACGTATTATATTACCTCGAGTCTCGTGTGAATATAACGGTCAATTGTCTTTGATGATGCATTTTTTTGGCAGTTTATTATGAAGTTGCTAAAAAAGCCACTTCAAAAGCAGAAACTTTTGCTTAACTTCTTGATTTTTTTCTTCTGTATCCTTCTCTAGCATTACGTGAATAACCTAATCCTACTTTTTCTTTTTTAAGTACTTTTCAATCCCCACCAACTCAATGCATCGATTGGATTTTCCTTACCATTAGAATAATAGTCTATTAATCATTAGATTAAGGGCATGTTTGGTCATTGTTTTGATAATACAAAACGTTCAATGGGAGGGTTCTTGAACTTTTTCTTTCATACATTGTTACTTTGGGCTTCGGTTATTGTATTGAATGTTATGATGATTTTCATGGTTCTTAGCTTGTAATTAGGTTCATCTCTTATAACTTTATATGTACCTAAACTATGTCTAATTATGTAAAAATAAAAAAGAATTTCATTTCTTGGACTTTTGGGTCTGTAGAGTTCGAGTTCTTCTTTTAATAAAAGATGAGATTAGGTCTCTATTTAGACAAAATGCTGTCTTTTGAACGTTTGTCTGAAGAGAGCATTAGCAGCAGTGAAGTTCAAATCAATCCAGTAGTATACTCGTGGAGTTCCAAATAGTTGATATGGAGATATTCTCACATGTATCTGATTATGAATGTAAGTTTTTCTTATCGAATAATGAATGAATGATGACATTTAAAAAAAAAAAATTATGTAGATTAATAAATTCTTCTTTCTTTTTTTTTTTAAAAAAATAATAAGGACCAAGCCCAAATAGCCAAGATACAGAGAATCAGAGACACATGAAAAAAGCCCAACTCCATGGGAAAATTCCTGCTTTCTACTTTGTTGAAAGATATAGAAAATCCTGAAAACAATTTTGAAAGTCAGATATTAATATGTAGCACAGAAGTCAGATATTCTGATTCAGTTCAACCCCCAAATGCAAATACTGCGTAGAAATTTTAAAAGAAAAAAACTCTAAAATAGTCTCGATAACATAAAAGTGAAAAATAAAAAGAGTAAAGATAAAAACCTGAACGGTAAACTGGAGTAAAGAATCTCTCTAACCTCTATCGGCTGGTGTCGGAGATCTGCAGAAATTCCGCATAGATTTTCCCGAGAAAGCATTTTTCGGTTAATCCAAACACACGCACACTCAGAAGTATGAATCTATTCAGATTAGCGGGGGATATGACCCATTTGGTCAGCGTCGTCGTTTTGCTCCTCAAGATCCACACCATCAAATCCTGCGCTGGTTCTCTCTCTCTCTCTCCGTATATACTTATATATCTAATTTCCTTTTGAAGTATAGTTGATTTTATTTTTAACCTATGTATGAAACAGATATGTGTGTGTGTGTGTGTGTGTGTGTATAAATAATCATGAGTTACATTTTCTAAGCTATGTTCGTTGTAGCTTGTTTGCTAGCTGAGAAAAAAGGAAGGAAACATAAAGAAAACTAGTAATGAATGTAAAGTAATTTTATCTTGTATTTAGTTCGTTGAGAGAGGAGTTGGTTCACTTCAGTTGAACCAAATGGTTGGATTGGCCTCAGCTAAGCTGGGGTTTCTGGTTGTCTAGGTTTCGAATGGCGGAATATTCTTACTTGTCGAAAGAAATGGCGGAATACTTGATTAATATTTTTGGATTATTATGATTTGTCCCATTTTATCAGCAACCAAACAGGGCTCGAGGGTTTGATATTATGGTAATTTTAAGTGTAGGGTAGGAGACTGGAGAAATTGTAGTTATGGCCTCACCACACATTTTCATCGGTGGAATTCTGTATGTTTAGAATGATCACAATCTATTGGGTCTAAGATGATTCTTTTTTCTTTCTTTCGTCTTCTCTCTTTTTTTTTTTTTGGGGGGGGGGTTTGGTAAAGACGAGTCAGTTTGATGGGTTTGCTAAATTTCGAATTGCTTTGTTTTCCAGTACATGAGGATTAGAAGGTTTCATTTGATGTAAATAGTGTACTGTATAGATGAAAGTATGCTTAATTCATACATTCCGATCCTTAAATATCATGTTCTATGTTGAGTATGCGATGAGTGAACTGTAGGTTCATTTTTTTTTTCTTTTAATGGAATTATGAATAGAAGTATGCTAATTAAAACAATGGAGAATGATATTTAACATGTGTCATTCGATTATTGATTTCTTTGGCATTTTGCAATGTAGTTTGGGTGATTTTTGTATGTTATACTTGTAGAAAATGTTTTCTATGAGGAAAACTCTACTTTTTTTTTTTTAAAATTAAATAGGTAGGAAGTAACCCTTCTCTGAATTGCAAATGTATATGTTTGCATGTGCACTCAACATGTATAAAAAAGTTTATGAGAAGATCCAGAGAGCAACAATTTTGTGGTTTACGTCTGTCTTAGAAATTGAAAAGAACAGGAGAGAGAAGTGGTGCTTTTAGGACAATATAAGAACTTCTTTAAATATTTGCATGACCAAAGACACTCAATAACATTCTTTCTAGTATTGAAAACAGTTGGATTTGAGAAAAGACTCTCCTAAATAAAAATTAAAAACAAGGTTAAGTTAACAGCATGAGGGAATTCAATGGTTGAAAATGTTTATTTGAAAATTAGTTTTAGTTAATTAGATGAAAAAAAGGTAATTGTACATTAGAAGTGTAATAGGCGAAGCCTATGTACATAGGATGTATACAAAAGCAACGCCTAAATACATTCTATTACTAGAAAAACGAGGACAAAAACTCATGGACGGCCCCTCCATTAAGTACAATAGCTGAAAACCGACTAAACAAGGAACACATAAAAATTTTCCAGAGTTCTTTTACATTGCGTTCCCTATTATTAAAACACATCTCATTCCTTTCCAACCAAATGCACCACATAATACACAAAGGAATCATCTTCCACGCAGCTGCCACTTGAGAACCAATATGAAGTCTAGTCCAACATGTAAGTAAATCTACCACTGATTTTTGCATAACCCAGGTCAGTCCAGATCTTCTAAACACACCATTCCATAACACTTTAGCCACATCACAATGTAGAAGTAGATGATCCACTGATTCCGCAGCTTTCTTGTACATGAAGCACCACTCGATAACACGATGTCCATGCTTTCTCAAATTGTCAATAGTCTGAATATTCCCAATTGCTGCTGTCCATACAGAAAAAGCAACCCTTGATGGAACATGAGCCTTCCAAATACTCTTCCAAGGAAAAGAAATGTAATGCTGAACGGACAACATCTTATAATATGATCTAACAGAAAACTTTTTAGACACTGTATATCTCCAGTACATTTGATCCCTCTCATGTCGTCTAATATCCACTGAATACAACAATCTGAAAAAATCAGTAACCTCCTCAATTTCCCAATCCTGGACAGGTCTGAAAAATCTAACATCCCCATGCACCTCTCGATTAGAGTAACTCATCAACTCTGAGATTGAGGCCTGCTGATTAACAGCCAACCTGAAAACAGCCGGAAAAGCTCTAAACAGTGCATTCTCACTACACCAAACATCAAACCAGAATTGAACTCTTGAACCATCGCCTACGACAAATTTGATTTGTTTCACAAAATTATCCCATCATTTTTTAATAAATTTGTAACACCCTGATCCCGTAAGATAGAGATGTTAATAACGTATATAACATATTACCCGGTAAAGAGATTCATGTCTTGAAATACTGCATTTATTGAAAACATTAATTAAATTGAACATAACTGTTTAGTTGAAAACTTAAAACTGAAAATTTAAAATAAAAACATAAACTAACCCCTACGCGTGACTTTTTATCATAAAAACATAAAAGAACTAAGTCCTTGCACTAGGTTTACTCCTGGTCCTCTAGCTTTACGTCCTTACAACCATCATCTGTGACATTTAAACATAGAAGAGAACAAAGAAACAAACAAAAATGAGTCGAATACTCAGTAAATAATACATCATACGATAAAATATAACTTAACAAGACTTAATTTTTGAAAGACTCTTCAAACAAACATTTATCATTCGCAGATTCTCATAGCATGTCTATTCGTCATCAACATGAGCGGAAACATACATGATCGTGGCGAACATATAAACGTAAATGCATAATTTACTTATTTATCTTGTCTTTCACTTATTATATGGTGAACCACGCTTGAGTTCGTGGAACCCCATAACTTGTTATGACATGAAGTGAAACACGCTTGAGTCCATGTTTCACTTTACATAAGGTGAACTACACTTGAGTCCGTGGCACCGCATAACACAACTTGTGGTGAATACGCTTAGGTCCGTGTCACCCTTAACATAACTTGTGATGACACCTTAGGTCCGTGTCATCCTTAACATATCTTGTGATGAACACGCTTAGGTCCGCGTCATCCTTAACATAACTTGTGATGAACATGCTTAGGTCCGCGTCATCCTTAACATAACTTAAAGTGAAACACGCTTAGGTCCATGTTTCACTTAACATATGGTGGACCACGCTTAGGTCCGTGGTACCGTCTTAACATAGCTTGTGGTGAACACGCTTAGGTCCGTGCTACTCTTATATATATTATCTTTCTTAATGCATGAGATATTATTTAATATTATGAACTTTTCTAACATGACGTATACTTGTAAATGGCATAGCATAACCTGGAATATCCTTACACATGACATGGCATAACATGGCATATTCTTGTACATGGCACAATATGATTTAAACATAAACATTCCATGGCATACATGATCTGAGATCTATATGAACTTTACATAACATGCTTGATCTAAATGACATTACATAGCATATATGATTTAATCACTACATGAACGTGGCATACATGATCTAGGTACTACATGAGCATGGCATACATAACCTAGCTACTTTATTACATGACATACTTGACTTAATGAACATCTCATGGCTTCCATATGATTTTAGAATTATTTACTCCATCAACCAACAATCCATTCATACAAGCATGATGTCATAATTCATCAAAGATCATGAAGGGAATCTAACCTTGACTTAACTTGTAGCGTAGCGTAGACAAACATCATATTATCATATACCATTAGAGAATTTTACAGTACACATGCAATTATATGATCATACTAATTACCTCTTAGCGCTGCTTTCTCAATCTCACGTCGTAGCTCGTGACCTATACGAGGCACTAGACGTTACTAAACTTTTCTACAAACGTGTCGTATCATTCTAAATACTTAAAAAAAATACCAAAAGGATAATTCAATAAATATTCAATTATAAACAGATTACATATAATAATATAATTCCAAAACTCATATCATAATACTTAATATTCTGTGTAAACATATGTCTTAATAATTTTATAAAAATTAGTTAAAGGTCAATTGGAATATTAACTAAGATAATAAGCTGAAACAATATAAAAGAATAGTTTAAAAGTATGCTTAAAAGCCCTTAAATATTTTCTATAAAAACAGGTCTATGACTAATATATTTATTTAGGTAAAACAGCAAATACACTAAAACAATTTCTCGTAAAACAGTATGCTAATTTATAAAATCAACCTACTTTAAATAATAAATATATTCTGAAAAAAAAAGAGAGAGTAAAACAAGCCCACCCAATCAAGTCCAGTTAAAAACTAAGTCTAATAGGTTTATTAAAAACTAGACCCAACACCCTTAAAAGGAAAACTCTTGGTCGAAAGGCTTAAAGCCCAAAGGCTATTGTAATAAAAAGAATCTGGTTCAGGAGGGTATAGGCTAAGGGTCAAAGGGCATACATGTGATATGGAAGCATTGAAGGGGCTTTTTGGAAAGTCTGAAACAAGACAATTAAAAGGAAGGAAATTAACTTACGGGAGGGCTCACAACACTGAGAACTGAAAATACGAAGATAGAGAGAGAGAGATCCTATCGGGAACTCACCAAAAACGATGCAGGGTGGCTGATCGGCAGTTTCTGGGCAACCGGAAAAGTGCTCCGACCTCCTTTGCGTGGTTGATGGTGGCTGGCCACAACACCCAGTGGCTCTGGGCAGTAACGGCAGGGGGGAAAAACAACAGGAAGGGCTTAAATGGTGTCGACGTACGTTGAGGTGGGAGGAAAACTCACTGTCGGTGGGCTCTTTGGTGGATTCCGGTGAAGTGGCGGCTGTTTGGTTGCAGGAGGTGGGTTTTTGGCTTGTAGAGGCTGCTACGGTGTTTATGAATTGAAGGTTTCTTGTGTTTAATTCTGAGGTGTTGTGTTTTTTTTATAGATGAGGGAGAGGGAGATAAAGTTTGGAGTTGGGAGTTTGAATTCAACTAAACTTTGGAGAACTACTCCCACGTGGAAAGTGAAAAACTGAAAGGATAAGAGTTTTGAAGTGTTTGAATAAATAGTTTTCTGATTAAGAAAAACAAACAGAGAATAAAAAGGGATTTATAGTTATCAAGATGAATCCTATTCAAAACCAAATTACTACCTCAAAACATATCTAATAAAAATAATAATAAGAATAATTATAATAATAATAATAATAAAAACACTGTGGGTCTGGGTGTTACAAAATTTCCATAAACTCACACCATAAGTCCCCCCACTCTCTTTACGTCATAAAAAAAGAAGAAGAAAAAAGTCCCCCTACTCTCCTTAGTTCACCATCCCCCCCCCCCCCCCACAAAAAAAAAAAAAAAATTAGTCCCAAACAATCTCCCCACTCCACAATGCTTCCTCTTCCCTATGACATCTCCACAACCACCTCCCCAACAACACCTTATTAAAACTACACAAATTACAAACCCCCAAGCCTCCATCAACAATCAGACAGCAAACTTTTTTCCAGCTTACTAAAGGAATCTTATTCTCCTCTCCCAAACCACCCAACAAAAATGCTCTATACAACTTTTCAATATGATTAGCCACTCCAACTGGTAAAGGAAATAATGAAAGGAAGTAAGTTGGGATATTAGAAAGAGTACTCTTTATAAGGGTGATTCTATTTTTCCAGCGTGTGTTTGTTTGTTTTTGATCCATATTCTCATATTTTTCTCCATGGAGGCTAAGTTTGAGTCATTATCTATTGCACCCTTTTCTCTGAAAAAAATGTTATGCTAGTGTGGGGTTTTGTGATTGTTAATAGATGGCTGGTTTCAGAGAGTTAGTAATAGAATCTAAATTGATTACGCTGGTGAAGGATGGGGGCAAACTATGTATTTCTGAGCAGGGTTGGAAGGAGAGACATGAAGTGCTGGTGGGACTCAATACTACTGTGTGGATGGTGAGAGTCCTGGAGGAGTGTTTGAGAGGGGGAAAAGAGGTGGTTTATTCGGTGTTAAGGGAGAGCTTCCGAAGTTTCGTGGCTCAACGGTGCGAGAATAGGCGTGGGCGATATCTGTCCATTGCAGAGTATGGTCATACGGGAAGGAATGGAATGCTCTGTTTCCCAGAAGGTGAAAATGGGTGGGGTTGGCGATGACTGAAAGACTCAGTTGCTGAGCTTGTCCATACAAGGGGAACTAGGATCGGAAATACTGTGGGAACTCAGATGATAAGAGGCGTGACCAGCCGGTCATTCAAGGAGGTCCTTACGACAGCTGTGCCAAACCAGGCGCAGAGAGAAGACGGTGACAGAGCCTCTGTCGAAGAGGAGGAGCATCGAGCCTCACAACATGTACGGGGTGCAGTAGGTAGCAGGTTGTGTGCAGGACAGGAGGCGTGGGAGACTCGTAGGATGTTGATGGAGTTGCAGGGGCAACTGCGGAAGCTGTAGAAGGAAATGGGTGAGGTACGTGCGCATGTCGGGCTGAATAAGGCAATTAAATGGTACCGGGATGAGGACAGGGGCAGAACTGGAAAAGGAACTAGGCAGGATTTTAACAGCCAGGGGTCAGTTTGGATTAAAAAGGCTGGGCCAAAACAAATATCCCATGGGCCGATAACTAATGAAGGGGCCCAGTCCTCTAGGCCGGCCCAGCCCGAAATAAAGGCTTCCTCCAGCGGACCGCATGACGGATTGGATGACCCGGTTCAACCCACGGGTCCGAAAATGCACGTAAGTCATCTATCAACGCCGGCCGTGATGCTGCCGGAAGAGGAGCCGTCGGAGGACCAACAGAACGTGCCGGCGACTTGGGTGGACCTCTCCGACGACGGAATACAGGCGGGGGATGACCGGAATGTGGAGGTGGATCACGCTAAGGGCACGGAGAACCAAAAGGGAGGGTCGGATCCACTTACTCAGACGCAGAAAACGCCGATTACGAGCAAGGAGACCCCGACGAAATTTTCTGGGCTTGTTCCAGACACGAATGTGTGGATAAATGTTGCGGATCCGTTGGGGGTTTGTTCCGTGAGCCGAAATGAGGATAGGCCAGCGTCGGTGCAGTTTCTGGAGACTGGTGGGGCTACGGGGACTCCCTCTGGAGTACATGTGAATGAGTTTGAAATGGTTGTGAGGGAGGGGGACGGAGTGGAAGACTCGGAAGTGGAGGGATCTCTTTACGATTCTCTGGAAGGGGTGTCTACAGATGATGAGTATGCACTGGCTACGAAGGAGAACTTAGATTTGATGGTTTTTTCAGGGGTTGAGGAAACTAGAGAAGTGGAGCCGACACCACTTAATTTACTGTTTCCCGTTCATTCAGAAGTTTCCGGCTGGGTGTTCGAGAAGGTGAAGGAGATTCAGAAAGTAGTGAGACTCGAGTGTGAGGGATATGAGGAACAGTTTATGGCCTTACTAACAGCTATAGAAGCAGGGCATCAACAACAATGGAAATTCGTCTCGAAAAAACAAAGAGAGCTTAAACGGTTGATGTGGTCTTTGAACACTGAGGGTAGTTCGAGTAGGAGTAGGCTGAAAGGGAAGGGGCCAGATCATTCTCAATGAAACCCAAAATAGTATCATGGAATGTTCGTGGTCTAAATGAGGCTATGAAACGATTGCGGATAAGGCACTTACTCCGGGAGTGGAAGGTAGATATTGTTTGCTTGCAAGAAACTAAAATGAAGCTGATTGATAGGCGAATTGTGAGAAGCTTGTGGAGCGGAGTGCATGTAGATTGGGTTTATTTGGCCTCAAACGGGGCGTCAGGTGGAGTGGTAATTATGTGGGACAAGAGGGTGGTGGAAAAAATGGAGGAGTTTATAGGAAGGTACACAGTAGCATGCTCGTTTAAGAGTGTGTCAGATAACTTTTTGTGGACTTTTGCAGGTGTATACGGCCCAAATTTGGATAGTAACAGAGTATTATTGTGGGAGGAGATAGCGGGTTTGCATAGTTGGTGGAATCTACCTTGGTGCATTGGGGGTGACTTTAACGTCACGAGATTCCCAAGTGAATCTTTTGGTAATGGAAGGGGGAGATCAGCTATGACTGATTTTTCTGAATGTATTTCTGATTTGAACTTGGTAGATCTACCGTTAGCCGGGGGCCCCGCCACGTGGGCTAACAACCAAACGTGGTCCTGTCTTGACCGCTTCCTCATATCCCCGGAGTGGGAAAGCCATTTTCCTGATGTTTGGCAAAAGCGATTGCCCCGTATTAGTTCAGATCATTGGCCTATCTTGCTTGATTGTGGTGGAGTGCGAAATGGCTAGAGATACTTTAAATTTGAGAACATGTGGTTGAAGACGGAAGGCTTTGTGGACCGAGTAAGACAGTGGTGGGTGTCCTATCATTTTCAGGGTACTCCTAGTTTTATCCTTGCGAACAAACTTAAAGCTTTAAAAAGAGATTTGAAGCTTTGGAATACACATTCTTTCGGTGATCTAAGGGCAAACAAAGAAGGGAAGATGAGGGAGATTCAGGAAATAGAGCAAATTCAAGAGGTTAGATCTCTTACCCAAGTAGAAGTTGAGCGGAAGACTTTGTTGGGTGAGGAGCTGGAGAGAATTATTTTGATGGAGGAGATTTCGTGGCGCCAAAAATCAAGAGCTTTGTGGCTTAGGGAAGGAGATCGTTGCACCAAGTTTTTCCATCGGGTCGCAAATTCTCATAGGAGAAACAATAATATTGAGATGCTGAAAATTGATGGTACGGAGTGCAGGGAAGAACATGACATTAAGGCCCATATAGTTGGCTTCTATGAGCAACTTCTTACTGAACCGATGAGGTGGCGGCCATTCCCTGATGGCTTAGTGTTTGATTCTATTGGGGAGAGTGATGCTTGTCGAACAGAACGGGCTTTCGAAGAGGAGGAAGTGTCAGAGGTTGTGCGTAAATTGGCCAAGGATAAGGCTCCGGGACCGGATGGGTTCTCTATGGGTTTTTTCCAAGAATGCTGGGATGTGATTAAGGAAGACATTATGAAGGTTTTTCAAGAACTTCATGAGGCTGGAAAATTCGAAAAAAGCCTAAATACAACTTTCATAGCATTAATCCCGAAGAAGGTGGGGGCAAATGAGGTAAGTGCATATCGTCTCATTAGCCTAGTTAGTGGTGTGTATAAGATCATTTCTAAAGTACTAGCAAACAGGCTTAGCGAGGTGGTAGGGAAGCTTATCTCTAAACCTCAAAATGCCTTTGTTAAAGGTAGACAAATCCTTGATGCGGCTCTCATTGCAAATGAATGTGTGGATAGTAGAATGAGGAATGGCGGTAATGGAATCATCTGCAAGCTAGATATGGAGAAGGCCTATGATCACGTCAACTGGGATTTCTTACTATATATTCTTGGGAGATGTGGTTTCGGGGAGAAATGGAGATCATGGATCCGTTGGTGTGTGTCAACGGCGAAATTCTCTGTGTTGTTAAATGGTAGTCCAGCTGGTTTCTTTCATAGTTCACGAGGCTGAGACAGGTGATCCCTTGTCGCCACTGTTGTTTGTTGTTGTGATGGAAGGGCTAGGCAGGATGATGTCGGCTTTAAGTGAAATGGTTGGTGGGCGTTTTTCGGTTGGAACCCAAGAGAGGGGCATTACTAATATATCCATATACTCTTTGCAGATGATACCCTTATCCTTCTGTAGATGCAATCAAGTCAGGTGGGACTTTGAAAGCGACGCTTCTGTGTTTTGAAGCAGTGTCTGGATTAAAAGTGAATTTCGACAAGTCCGAGATAGTACCAATTGGTGTGGTGCCAAATTTACGACAACTGGCTCGATCGCTAGGGTGCAAAATAGCTTCGTTCCCGATGACTTATTTGGGTCTACCATTGGGGATAGGGGCAAGATCGCCCCTCTTGTGGGACCAGTGATTGAGAAGATAGAGAGACGGTTGGCGAGCTGGAAGAGAATGTATTTATCGAAAGGAGGAAGGCTCACTCTGATTAAGAGTACCCTCTCTAATTTGCCTACTTACTTCCTATCTCTCTTTCCTATTCCAGCAAAGTAGCAAGCCGTATTGAGAAACTACAGCGAGACTTTCTGTGGGGCGGTTTGGGGGAGGAGTTTAAGTACCATCTGGTCAAGTGGGGAACAGTGTGTCGTCCCCTCTCCAAGGGTGGACTGGGTATAAAAAATGTGAAGGTTTTCAATCGGGCACTCTTGGGTAAATGGTTGTGGAGGTATAGTCGGGAACCGACGCTTTGTGGCGAGGGGTGATTGGGTGCAAATATGGAGATATATGGGGGGGATGGTGTACGAAGGAAGTTAGAGGAGCTGATGGAGTGGGGTTGTGGAAACATATCAGGAAAGGTTGGATGGTCTTCCTACGGCATTCCCGTATTAGATGGGGAATGGTATGAGGATCAAATTCTGGAAAGATACGTGGTGCGGTAATGCGTCGTTACAGGAATTGTTTCCCTCTCTCTACCAAATTGCCAGCCTTAAAGAGGCCTCAGTGGCGGAGGTCAGGGGTATAGCGGGAGGACAACTCCATTGGAACATACACTTTATCAGGGCGGCACAAGATTGGGAGGTGAATCACTTTGTGGATTTTTATAGTCTCCTTTACTCGTGAAGCCGAGTAATCACCAAGAGGATTGGCTGTGGTGGGTCCCGCACAGGAAAGGTAAGTTCTCAGTTCGCTCCTTCTATGTGCTCTCATGCCGAATACCAACTGTCAGCTCCCTTGGAGAAGGATATGGAAACACAAGGCACCTCTTAAGGCGGCCTTCTTTGTGTGGACTGCGGCTTTGGGTAAGATCCTTACAACTGATAACTTGAGAAAAAGGAGGGTTATTGTGGTAGATTGGTGCTGTATGTGCAAGGAAGGGGGTGAGTCTGTAGATCATCTTTTACTACATTGTAAGATTGCAAGGGTTTTGTGGGACGAGGTGCTAAATAGAGTTGAGGTGGGCTGGGTTATGCCGGGGACAGTGGCGGCAACTTTAGCTTGCTGGCCTAATATAGGAGGTCAGCCCCAGATTTCAGCAGTTTGGAGGATGATACCTACTTGCATCATGTGGTCTTTATGGCAGGAGAGGAACGCTAGGACTTTTGAAGACATGGAACGAACACGAGGAGCTTTTGGCTTTATTTTTTAGTACGCTTTGTAAATGGGCCACTGCTGTTGATTTCAATGGGATGGTCCTCCATGATTTTCTTCTTTCTCTTGCTCCCGCTTAAAGGGGAGGTTTCATGTACATACTGGGCTAGGCCTGTTCTTTGATTAATACAATTTTGATTACCTATCAAAAAAAAAAAAAAAAAGGGTGATTCTACCCCCTTTTGATAAATATAAACTTTTCCACGGCGCCAACTTTTCTCAATCTTCTCAACCACCCCATCCCAAATATACTTTTCCTTGAACGACGCCCCCAGTGGGAGACCCAAATATTCATTGGCAAATAAGCAACTCTACGCCCTAATAATTCCGCCAAATTGTTAATATTATGCACATCTCCCACTGGGACCAGCTCTGAGTTACCCAAGTTCACCTTTAGCCCGGATACAGCTTGAAAACACAACAAGAGAGCCCTCAGAGCTTGAGTCTGTTTCCCAACAGCATCACAAAAAATAAGAGAAGAGAAAAGAGTTACTGAAGCAAAATTATACATGATGGTATGGAAATGCCATGAAATTATCTGAAATTAACACACTTGGTGGAAGATTTTTGAACAAGATGATTGGAAAGATAAGAAAATGACTATATATATATATTTAAAAAAAAAATTAAGTAGAAGTTATACTATATGGAATGCACCGGTGCCTGACTTTATTAAAAGTTATGCCAGCTTTAGCAGTGTAAGTGCAGCCGAATGATCATGTACCGAATTAATTGGCTTTGCTAATGCTAGTGGCAGCACAAATTTGAAAACAAGGAATATCTCTTAAGATAATTTGGTTATATGTGCTAAGATCAAGGATAATATTAAGGACTAATGTAGTTCAAGGCAGATTATCAAAATCGGAGGTGGGCCAAAATGATATAAGTGGAAAAGGGGTGGGAGGAGTGAAATTAAACATCCACCCAGGTTGTGATGTACAAAGGTCTTATTTATTTTTGTTACCAATCCAAACTGAGTGAGGAGATTGGATGCATCTACATTTATGTTCAACGGTTTCTTGAAAAAGAAAAATTTCCTGAATAGAACCTCATGTAAGATTTTTTTAATACTTCGCTTTAAATTCGGTTTTATGTAAAATACATGGATCATTTGAAGTTCTATGACTTGCCCTCCTTATCTTGGTTGGTCAAGCTTATAGAAGTGAAGATTTTGTTACACGACCTACATGCTGAGATCTCTATGACAGAAAGATGTGTGTGCTGGATAGGAAATCATAACATAGGACTTCTCTCCCTGTTTTTCTGGATTTTCGATCCTCCACTATGTGTTTGCTGAATTGCCTAGTTCATGCATCACATGCATTGTCTTCTACGAATTTTCTTTCCTAGCTTATTTCTTGTTAATTTTTTTCATTGGTTTTACACCTTACATCCGAGCAATAATTTTAATATTATACTTGCCAATATATGCTCATGAGAATCTGTATTTGTGAAGTTTTCTGTCTGTAGGTAATTAAATAAATCTTACATCTTCTGCATATCAAAAAAAAAAAAAAAATCTTACATCTTCTCGCCTATCACCTTGATTCCAATCTTATATGCAATTATATGATGTGGTTTATATGTTTTCTTTGGGGTGATGTCTATAACGCGATGTTATGCTTCTGCTTATAAAGGTGGTTGTAGTCTATGGATTTTGACCCGCTACATTTTTGCAGGCATTTCCTTGAAGACTCAAGAACTCTATGCTCTTGTTTTTGCTGCTCGTTATTTGGATTTATTTACACGTTTCAACTCACTTTATAATAGCATAATGAAGTTAATATTCTTGGGGAGCTCTTTCTCAATTGTTTGGTACATAAGGCACCACAAAATAGTTCGCAGAACCTATGATAAGGACCAAGACACTTTTCGACATGTTCTTCTTGTGTTGCCTTGCCTGCTTTTGGCACTACTCATAAATGACAAATTCACTTTTACAGAGGTATCAAAATTCCTTTACTTACGCGATGAATCTCAAATTTGATGCTTGTATCAATGTTACCAGCAGCAATATAACACTTTGGTACTTGTATTAAAATTTTTTTATTGAGAAAATGATGGGCTCTATACTGTACTTTTTCCAAATTTTTCATGCATATATGTTTTAATGCATGCGCTTGAGCAGGTAATGTGGACCTTTTCAATATATTTGGAAGCTGTTGCCATAGTGCCTCAGCTGGTATTGTTGCAAAGGACAAGAAATATTGACAACCTGACTGGACAATATGTTTTCCTCCTTGGGTAATATACTTTTTCCAATCTGTATTTTATTGTTCCAGAGCACAAAATGTTATTGAATACTTGACTGGAAAATATGTTTTCCATCTGGGTAGCTTATCGTTTCCAAGTCTCTGTTTTACTAATTTATGCAATTACCAAGAAACTAATTGTATGCCGTTCCTTGGGATCTTAAGTCTCGTGTCACTGTCATGGTTAAGTTGTTGATCTGTTTCACTCTTTGCCCTTTGCATTGTTACAAGTAAATCTTATATATGTTACTACGTAAAATATGGAAGCTTATTTTGAGGTTTGGTCTATTATGCTTGCATTGGTCTCGCATGCTTTTTTTGTCTATAAAATTGTATTTTCATTCTTTTTTGAAATTTTGAAAGTAGATATATTGATTCTTCTCTTTGTTTCTTTTCTTTGTTGCACAAATGTTTTCTGTCAACGCATCTCACTAAATCATTCTTGTATCATGTTTTTCAATCAAATTAGGCTAGCATTTTACTCGTCAAGGTGCAGCTTGATGGTTAAATAGTGAACTTAGGATAAGCTGTAGACTCAAACATCTGGGTTCGAGTTCACGCAAGGAGTTTCCTGGATTACCTGATAACAGTTTTGAAGGGTGGGGTTGTGTTTCCAAACTTTACTTGCCACAGATGGCTTTGAAGGGCCTGGCCTTGGTGAGGTTTCACATCATCAAACAAAATAGACTGGCATATAGGTCTATTTCAGTAGATATGGTGTGTGTGTGTGTAGATAAATCTGCATATACAAATATCTATTTACTTATCAAAAGGATATCATGTGTATGCAGATTCATCTTTAACGAGGAACTTACCCAGCTCACTAGAAAATCATCCCCTTTATGTTTACATGTGTAGTTTTTTTTAATAAACATACATGTATATGTAATTTTATATTGGCTCAGGTCAGCGTTCTTAAATAGGTCAGAATGATAATGAACACCAAAAGAAACCTTTGGGGGTTATATGCATTTAGGAACTGTACTGACCTTTTCCTACTTGCAAAAACTGATTGGGTCATGCTGAAAAGATTTTGTTTAATGAAAACTGCGAAATCAACTTTATAGAGTAGCTGAAAGATCTTTGGAGACATCCTCAAGTTTAGACTATTTATTTATTAGGAGGATAAGGAGATCGAGTGGTTTAACTGGTGAAAATTTTAGTTTAAGAGTACCTTAGGGAAGTCTTCTTAAAAAGGGTTGTTTACTGAGCCATATAACTAATCAAAATTAAAAGTTGATTCAGTTTTGAACTGGTTTTCATTTTTATACAGTTTTTCTGTATCATCAACAATTCTGTTTCAATTTTTTTAGAAAGGAAAACATATTTATTGTAATTACCAAAATTAAGTACTTATCCAAAAAAATGCCAAAATGAAGTATTAACAATTGATGAAACAGTTCTATATATTATACAAACTTGGCAAATGCAAAATGCTTTAAAATCATTTTGGTATTCTTAGCTAGCCCAGTTTTTGGTTTGCCCAAACACCCCAAATTGTTTCTCAAGAGGACAGCGTGATGAGGAACAATACATAAGGTAGTAGGCCTTGTTTTCCGTGCCTGGGGTTGTCAGTCTGTCAGGATGGGGTCCCAAATTTTATAGATTTTTGACAGAAACCAACCTTGATAAACTTTGTTCCTTACTCTGGCATAGATCATAGTATTGTTTCCAGATCATCAGTTCATAAAAACTTGTTTTCACTCTCTCTTTTTTAGATCTTCTTCTTCTGACGTTCCTTTTTTAGGACTTCAATTGAAGTGATTACAAACATGCTCTTACAACATGAAAACAGCCATTTACTGAACAAATAAAAAAAAAAATTGAAAGCAGCCATTTATGAGGCCATTAAACTTGGATATGAACTACTTAATGATTAGTGTGGAAAAAGGAAGCAGATATACAAGTAATGTAATTAGATTGAGACTAAGACTACTTTAAGTAGAGGGTTAAGGGAGGGAAAGAGAGATAAAGAAGAGGTGGCTGGAAAACAGAGCAAAATACCTTATAATTTCCTTTGGTTCTGTGATATCCCGTATGATAAGGATAAGGGTAGGTAGTGTATGAGATCCCATATTACTTGGGAATGAGAAGTTTTTTTTTTTAATATAAATAAGAGATAAATATTATTGATTTAAATGCAATAGGCATAGCCCATGTACACAGGAAGTATACATAAGAACACCTAAATACATTCTAGGAGTGGGAATGAGAAGTTATTGCTCTTTATAAGGTTCTAATGGGGTTCTAGTTGTATCATTGACTAGTCCTTTTAGAGCATAGGCCATGTGATTTGAGCTTTCCATTAGGGCGTTACAAATGATATTATAGCCTATCTCAACCAGAAATGCAGGACTTGAGCCGTGCCACATACGATAGACTGGCCTGACAAGGATGGGAATTTAAGGGAGTAGATTGTAATATACCCCATATGATAAGGATAAGGATAGATGGTGTATGGGATCCCACATGGCTTGGGAAGGAAAAGTTCTTGCTCTTTATAAGGTTTCAATGGGGCTCTAATTGTATTATTAACTAGTCCTTTTGGAGTATAGGCCATGTGGTTTAGGCCTTCCATTGAGGCGTTACAAGCTCCAAAATATGATGACTTTTTAACAACCCTAGTTTGAGCCCTTCCTATATTTGCTTCCCTATGTCCTAAGCCTATTCATGGTAGAGCTCAAAATATCAATAGCTGAATACAATTACATTATAGAAGTATAATTACTTTTTTTTTATAAAAAAACTCCTATAAAAAATATATATATATATATATAATTTTTTTTTGCACCGGATGTCCTAGAACAACGTCCTAACTAATTCCGGGGGTGCACAGACCCTTGGCAAAGAGTTTTTCACAAGTGCATCTTGGGGAATTCAAGGTGAAAATCCTCCAGTCTGATGGTCCCTAAAGATTGTTTGCACCCAAAGGGATTTGAACCTTGGAATTGAGGGGAGCATACCTTCAAGCCCAAGGCCTTTACCACTTGAGCCAACCCCCAGGAGTTTCCTATAAAAATAGGATTACCATCCACATAAAAATTTGCATGGGAAATTTACTTTATAAAATATTCCCTTAACACAGAAAAAGAATCCTGGAATATTTTATCTAGAGAAATTCCAGGATTCTTTTCAATCCTTACACTGGAGATAGAAGCTTTTTTTTCTATAGGTAAAATAAAATTTTGTTGAGTCAAGTAATTAGGCCTTGAGTTAGAAGCTAATCCGTACACTAAAGTTGTAGTCACCATTGCAATTTATTATAGCATTAGGTTGTTACCGCTTCACCACCTCACAACTTCATGCATTTCCAATCATTTGATGCATTCCATTTGCATCCTACCATAAATGAACTTGCACACATATAGTAGCTACTTGTCTTTTAATGCATGCAATTTATCTCCACTTGACCATGTTCCTGGCCTGGGAAGATGACTGAAACTTTCAATGGTGTATTGAGTAGCTCAAGCCTTTTTGAATTTACATATTGTCACATGATAGTACTGTAGATTCTTTAGTCTGAACTGCTCTATCATTTGTTGGCTGAAACTGAGATGATTATTGATTGAGTTTGCTTACCTTATTGCAGTGCATATCGAGCGCTGTATATATTAAACTGGATTTATCGCTACTTTACCGAGGAGCATTATGTCCAATGGATAAGTATGCCTCATTTGTTGCACCCGATTCTTAACATCTCTATGAAGATCCTCTGTCCTTTTCCTTTATTTTTCTTGTCTGGTGCTGAGAAACAGTTCTCTGCTCTTGCAGCTTGGATATCAGGGCTTGTCCAGACACTGCTCTATGCTGATTTTTTCTACTATTACTTTCAGAGGTAAATGCTTTAATATTGCTAAAAATTTTCAAACATAATGCTGTTAAAAGCAGAAAAAGGTGATGCCTTGTTAATATGTGTTGCAGCTGGAAGAACAATGAAAGGCTCCACTTACCAGCTTGAATTGTGATCCTATGTTTAGCGTCTTGCAGTTGTAGCTGGAAGAACTACTTACCAAACTTGATTGTCTTTGACCATGGTTGTTAGGCCTAGGTTGTCATTAGAGCATACGTGAACATGTAATAGTCTACTTAACCACCATACTTAAAAAAACAAAACAATTGTCAAGACTACCTTTCTGGCTCTCTGTTTTGTAGTCTTGTATTTTTACATGTGCTTTCAGCACCCTCTTAAGCAGTGGCAGTCGCAGTTGTTCTGACTTTACATAAAACTTGAGTTGAGGTACATGACATGAGATAAAAAAACACACTGATCACTGGCAGCTCACCAAAATTTCAGTTAGTTGCGTGAATGTTGTTATATAGATGTTTAAACTGAAAAGGGAAGAGCTGAAGACAATAGACGCGTGAATATCCTCCAGATCCCATTTTTCTCATATCCCCAGGAGAACTCGAGCAGCAAATCCGGATGATCCTCAAAGACAGAAGCCATCTTCTCTAGGTAAACCTTGCTCTGGGTTTGCAGTTGGTAATCCAGTGTGGGTTAGAATTTGGTTTCTGATATAGGGTTAAGTTGCAGGATAATCCCAATTACAGGGTTAATGCTCCAAATAGCAAGAGAGAACCGTGGCACGGATTCAAAACGAGATTCTTTTGAATTTACAACACTATCATATTCAAATAGAATATCATCATGATACTGCTTTTTTTCTTTATTTATTTATTTATGCTGATTATAAAGATATTTTTTAATACACTTCCGTAAAAGAGATACATATGAATAGTACACTGTACATTGGCTATTTAAAACCTTCCTGTAAAAACAAGGCCTATAAACTTCTGCAAAGGAGATATATTCTCGTGTTATGGTGGCCTTGTTTTACACTTAATACTTCTTTCAGCAATGTTTTTCATTTTTTTTTCCAACGGTTAAACTTAAAAATAATAAACCTAAGATACCTTAAAACAGAAAAAGACGAGCCAGAAAGACAAAAACAAAAGAGGGGAGTATGACATGCTATGCTGAAGACACTGCATAGGAAAGAATGGAGGTGGTGAGCGATCATCTGGGTCTCCTAGTTTTGAAGCGGTGAGGCGGTGCGCGATTGATCTCATAGCTTTCGCTTAGGAGTGTTTTTGGTCTTAGGTTTGGTGTTTATCTCAGTTGGTTGAAAACTGGAAAAGGCGGTAAAAATGGCTGATGACTTGATGCAAAAGTGGAACAACCTCAATCTTACAAAAGGTGAGAAAAGTGAGGTTCTAGTTGAAATTCTAGAGGAGGATACGGTGATAAGACGAGGTAAACTTTGTCTTGTTGGTTTGTTGGTGTATGAGAAAGTAGTTAATAAAGAGGTATTCCAAAATATCATGACTAAGGTTTGGAAACCGGTGGGAGAGCTCCAATTCCAACGTGTGGGCGCCAACCTGTTTCTTATTGAGTTTAGTAACCAAGCTGACATGGAAAGGGTAAGGTTGGGTAGGCCATAGACCTTTGACCGTAGTCTGATATGCCTAAAGGAGTTTGATGAGATGATTGCACCAGGTCCTATGTGTTTGATAAGGAAATCTTTTGGATTCAGTGTCATAAAATAACTTTAGGTGTGATGACCAGAAAGGTGGGGGGAAAAGTGGGGAGTATGGTGGGTAATGTAATTGATGCAAATGGGGTTGGATGGGGTCCTTATTTGAGAATCAAAGTAGAGATAAGTATTATTAAACCTTTGATGAGAGGTTTTATTTGTCTCTAAATGGATTAAAAGTCTAGATCCCCATATCATATGAAAGGTTGCCATCCTTTTGCTTTCAGTGTGGTACCATAAAACATGAGGCATCTACATTTCCAACTAGAGGTGGGGAAAATTCGTTGCATGGTTCTCAAGCAAGTCAGTATGGGGCTTGGCTGCGTGGTCCCGTGATCATGGCTGCTAAGAGCATTGGCAATGGCCTCGCCATTGCCATATGCACGTTTAAAATAGCCAGCATTTCTATAATAATTACCTGCAATGGCCTAGTCAAACTTCAAAAGTTTGACATAAATGCTACAGTAATTGTTGGGTCCTCGCCAGACATGAAGAGCTACTGTACCGAGTCCATAGATTAGTTTATTGTTTTTCTTCTACCGGCTTTCTCTTCTTTCCCTCGGTTTATCGTTTTCCCCAAAATCCCACAAGGTTTCCTCTTGGCTTCTCCCGAATGAAGTGCTCCCCCCATTCGGCCATCTTCGTCCCGCAGCCTCGAATCAGGTCCACCGGTTGCCTTCTCCAGCAGACGCCTCGTCTCCGAGCTGTCGACAGTAAGTCTCTCTTCCTCTCTCTTCCTCGCTCTTCTCTCCCTCTTCTCCGATTTACTGAGTATTTTTTTGTGCCCTATTTTGCCCAGCCAGGTTGAATCACTTGACCGAATATCGGCTTGCTCCACGATTGGAAGGCATCGGTTTGCTCCACCATTCACACCGGCGGTTCTTCCTCCACGAATCCGACGCTACCGTCGCCCCTGTTTGGGTAATTATCTATTGTATTTTTTCATTCGTATGTACTTTAATTTATCTATTGTTCTGGTCTAAAATTAAATTGCTGAAAACAAAGAATCTGGATCTCGAGCTCTCTGCGTCTTTCCCTGACCTAGATTTCCTCTTGTTTTTAGGGCTTTACAGATCTGCACAGGTCTTGCTTCGAGCTCTGCTGAATCCTCCCGTAAGTGTTTTCAACCCAATTTTCTTGACTCTTAATAATGCTACTTCTCTGGCTTTGTATTTCGACGAAATAGGTTACGGTGTTTAGATTAAAGTTAAGGATGTGGATTCATGATGATATTAAAGTTGATGAATACAAAATTCACTGCAAATTGAAAAAATAAAATAAAAATCACTGGAATGTGATGAATGTTTTAAAAAAATTGTTTCGTTATGTACGCTGCCCGATGACTTTGATAAACCTAAGTTTTCGTCGGTGACAATTCAGTGTCATCTGTTCTATGGCTATGATACCCTCATGGAGAATGTATCTGATCCTTCCCACATTGATTTTGCTCATCACAAGGTCTATACTTGTAACAATATACAAATCGAATTTATGCAATTGTGATGCTGTGCTATGTATAAAAATCAAATACATTAGTGTGATAGTTTGGCTAATTGATAGTGGATGAATTTTGGGTAACTCTTCAATTATGATGCTGCCCTTTGTATTTGTTGTGTGCATTGCGAGTACAGTTTTTAATTCAATAAGAAGATAATCAAACCTGATTCTCATCCTGGATATGTGCTTTTGATAACCCAACCACTATAGCATATATGGAACTAACGTTACAGCTTGCCTCTATTTGGAGGGGTGCTCGTGGCTGGCCATGATTTGTTCGACTGATTTCCATGGCATCTTTGGTGCGTCTGAGTTATCTCTCTGTGGTTACTAAATATGTAAAATTTTTACGAAGTGTACTTGTCGTGTATTTGTATTTGCTTCAGGAAGTATATTTGTATATATAATTGATAAAATATATACTGTTTTGCTTCAGAAAATGTATTTGTAAAATATAAAAAAAAATTAATATTATTAAAATATATAATATAATATTATTATTTTACCTTTAAAATGGCTAGTCCAATGTGGACTCATCTAGCTAAAACTTGATACTATAGCTAAAAGAAGAAATTCTAGCTAAATTTTGGACTTGGCAATGGCTAGACTATTGCCAGTGCTCTAATAGAGGTCCAAGAGGTGAAAATGGATCTTCATAAACAGAACTTTCTCAAGGGTCTGGGTCAAAGGATGCTTCTGATAATATGGACAAGATGCATTTTGATAAGGGACATGACCTTCTTCTGGATATGGTAGCAAACTCTAAGTATGTGCTTGGCCTTTTGAAATTTTCATCTCAAAATCAAAATTCTCATCTCATTATTACAACTTTTTCAAATCCCCATACAAAATATAATAAATAATTTAACTTTTTCTTAACTTTTTCAAATCCCAAAACAATAATAATATTAAAATATAATATTTTAATATTTTATCTTAAAACTCAAAATTCTTATATGAGAATTCTTAGTGGCCAAGCACAATCTAAGAGGCTTGATGCAGAGTCAAGGGGAGAAAGAACTGATTTCCAGAGTCAAAGTGAGGAGAAAAAAGAGGGGTGTCAAGAACAGGGGGATAATTGCTTAACCAATTACAATACATCGAGGATCTCTGTTGATGAGGGGAATTTAGTGAATGACCAGAGAAGTGATGAGCAGGGTTATAAGCTTGTTTCAAATATTGACAAATGTATTAATTCATATGAGATAATGGAAAAGGGCTTTATTGATAGTCTATTAGTTCTCCTACTAAGTCTTATTATGCTTCTTTCAAGTCTAGTCAGGTTACCACCATGGAAACAATAAATTCACAGGGCAATGTCAATTTGACTCCTTTTACTAAGTCATGGACAAGGAGAGCTAGAGCTTTACAAACAGATGATCAGCAGCATGTTGTGAGGGAGGTTAATCCTGAATTAGAGCTACCTCAAATTTTAAGGGTAGGGAGTGAAAATGGGAAGAGAAAGGGGACTGCTAAAGATGTTGCAAAGAAGAAATTTAAGACTGGGTTACAATTGGAGGATGAAATGTCTATTGATTTGGCAGAGGCTGGGAGTTCAAATGAGTTTCCTCAGTTGGAATTGTCGAGGGTTTGGGAACCCTTGTACAGTTCAAATTCTTAGGATGTTGATTAAAGAAAAGTGTCCCAACTTGATCTTCCTTATGGAGACCAAGTGTTCTAAGAAGAAAATTGAAGGGGTTAAGCAATTTTTGAAATTTGAGAGCTGTTTAGTGGTGGATAGTACGAGAAATAGTGGTGGACTTGCTTTGATATGGACATACTCGATTGATATGGATCTTATCAATTACTCAAGATGGCATATAAGTGTTACTATTGCTGAGAAACCAATGGGGGCTAAGTGGATGCTAACAGGTTTTTATGGTCATCCATTGGCATCTAAAAGGAATAGAAGTTGGGAATTGTTGGCTTCACTAAAGCCTACCACAGATATACCATGGGTTTGTGTAGGGGATTTTAATGAGATTACTTGCCAAACTGAGAAAATGGGGATGAATCTCAGACCCTATAGGCAAATGGAGGCCTTCAAAGATGTTTTAGACTCTTGTTCATTAAATTCAGTTGTAACGAGCGGTCAAATATTTACATGATCCAATAAAAGGAGTGGTAGACCTTTTGTGAAAGAGAGACTTGATCGAGTAGTGGCCAACTCAATGTGGAACACTATGTTTTCTAATGCAATTGTTACTACTCTACCTGCAATCAAATCTGACCATTCTCCATTACATTTAAAGCTGTCTATTCCAATTTTAAACACCCAGAGATCTAGAGACAGTTTTAGGTTTGAAACTTCTTGGCAACTTCATGAGGATTGCTCTACAGAATCTGCTTGGGAGAATTCTAGGCAAGGGCTGGATGCTACTCCCTCATTTAGAAACAGGTTAGCTATGTGTGCTAGCAGTTTGAAAATGTGGATTTCAGGTAAGAAAAAAATGTCTTTACAAGAAGTGTAAAAAAAGGTTAAACAGATAGTAGTTCTCCAAGAAAATAATGATGGCTGTAATTCTCATATAATTAACCAGCTCCAAAGTGAGGTGGATGGTGGCTTGGCTGAGGAAGAGATAAAGTGGAAACAGAGGACTAAACAGCATTGGCTTCAACATGGGGATAGGAATACTTATTACTTTCATAAGCAGGCCACTCAAAGAAAAAAGAGCAATTCCATTTATCAAATAGAAGACATGGATGGTTGTATGGTCTCTGAAAAAGGTCTAGTTGCATCAATTTTTTTAGATTTCTATGCAAAGTTGTTTACCTCTTCAAATACTGGAGATTTCAATGAATGTTTACAAGGGATGTCCCCAAAGGTTACAACATCAATGAATCAAGGATTAATGAAGCCATTCATAGAGGAGGAGATCAGGGTTGCTATATTCCAAATGAAACCATTAAGGTCCCCAGGCCCTGATGGTTTCGCGGCACAATTCTATCAGTCTAATTAGGGTGCTACTGGTAAGGATACCTGTAAGTATGTTTTGCATATTCTTAACCATGGAGGCTCCCTTAGATGTGTGAATGATACATATATAATCCTGATCCCAAAAGTTAAAGAACCTAAAAGGGTGGCAGATTTAAGTCCTATAAGCCTTTGCAATATATGCTATAAGATTGTTGCTAAAGTCTTGGCTAATAGGCTTAAGTCTATTTTACCCTATATCATATCCATGAATCAAAGTGCTTTTGTTCTAGGCAGGATGATCACTAATAATATGATTGTTGCATATGAGACCCTTCATTCAATGAATACTAGAATGTTTGGCAAATCTAGTTTTATGGCATTAAAGTTAGATATGAGTAAAGTATATAATAGAGTAGAGTGGAGTTTCTTAAAAGCTGTAATGGAAAGGTTGGGGTTTGCAAATCAGTGGATTTCATTGATAATGAATTTGCATTACATCAGTTTCCTTCTCTTTTTTGCTAAATGGTGAGGTTTGCTCATCTTTTAATTCTACTAGAGGCATTAGACAGGGAGATCCTCTCTCTCCCTATCTATTCATCATCTGTGCTGAAGCATTGTCCAACATGCTGTTTCAAGCTGAATCTCATGGTACCATTTCGAGTATATCTATTGGTAGAGGCCATGTGTATGTGAATCATCTATTTTTTTTGTAGATGATAGTCTTCTTTTTTGTAAGGCTAATTCTCTTGAATGGAGTAGGATACTTTTTATAGTAGAAGTCTATGAGAAGGCCTCTGGTCAAATGCTTAATAAGGAAAAAACAGAAATCCATTTCAGTTAGGAATACTCTAGCAGAGGTAATGGATAATATTCTAAGTATCTCGGGCATTAAGTCCAAAGGATCCTTTAAGAGATATCTTGGCTTGCCTGCTATGATTGGTAGATCTAAAGCAAGTTTTTTTTATTCTCTTTTTGATAGGATATGGTCTAGGGTGACAAATTGGAAGACTAATAGCCTATCTGTAGCTGGAAGAGAAATTTTACTTAAATCTGTTCTACAAGCTATCCCCATCTTTGCAATGGGGATTTTCTTGGTGCCTAATTCCATTACTTGTAGAATTAATAAACTGTTAAAGAAGTTTTGGTGGAGTTTTCATGAAGGCAGGTCCAAGATACAGTGGGTTAACTGGGATCAACTTAGTCAATCAAAGAAGCAATAAGGACTTGGGTTCAGGAATTTTAAAAGTTTTAATCTAGCCATGTTAGCAAAACAATCATGGCATATGCTACTTCATCCTGATTCCCTATCAGCAAGGGTCATAAAATCTAAATACTTTCCAAATTGGGAGCTGCTGGAGGCAAATGTAGGGTCAAGACCATCTTACTTGTGGAGGAGCCTGGTGACTGGATTAAATTTACTTAAACAGGGACTGGTATGTAGGATTGGGGATGGGAAGTATGTCAGAATATGAGAGGATAGGTGGCTTGAAAATCCTTATTCTTACAAGATTAACTCAGCAAGACCTCCTAGTGTAGAGGTCAACATGGTTTTAGACCTTATTGATCCCAGCAACAACCAATGGAAAGAGGAAACCATTAACCAGCTATTTAGTGAACTTGAGGTCCAGCTCATTAAAGGCATCCCTGTGTCTAATGGTAGCAGAGGAGATAAGCTAGTTTGGAGGGGCAATTTGAATGGAATTTTCTCAGTAAAAAGTGCTTATTATTTACATAGAGAACTGGTAGCCAGAGCTCATAGGGGACCTTCACAAATTGACAATCAGTCCAGGTTTTGGCAATCTATCTGGACTTTGCAAATCCCAAAAGCAGTAATTATGTTCATTTGGAAAGCTATGAATGAAGCTATCCCAACGATGTCAAATCTATACAGGAGGAATGTTGTTTCTAATGATAAATGTCCCATTTGTAAATCTGGTTCTAAGAATGTTATGGCAAGCATTGGTTGACAAGCTTGATAAAGAGTAATTACATGAAGCTACAATGACTCTTAGACGGATATGGTTTCGAAGAAATAGTTTTGTATATGATCAAAAGTTCAAGCATCCTTTATTTCTTGTCAATCAAGTTAGAACTAAAGTTGACTTATTTAATAGAGTGCAAGCTTCTAAGAACAGAAACACTACAAGCTTAAATGTTCCTCAACAGCAAAGATGGTTAAAACCCCCAACCAGGTTTTTTAAGCTCAATTGGGATGTAGCAGTACAACTCGAGATGGGACTAATTGGTATTGGTGCTATAATTAGAGACTCGGTAGGAAGAGTAATTGGGACATTAAGAGTAAGAAGTGCACTAAGTTTATGCCCATTCTGTGGGAGTCAAATTTTGTAATGAGATAAGAATTGATAGAATAGAGCTGGAAGGGGATGCCATTAAGGTGGTGAACATCTTAAAATAGTCAAAGTTTGACTGGAGTTATGGGGGTTTGTTGATTACAGATACAAGACAATTGCTTAACTCGTTTGCTGACTAGTCTGTGTCTCATACAAAAAGGGAATTCAATCAAATTGCACATGGCTTGGCAAAGTCAGCACTCCTATGCACTGAGGATATGTACGAATTAGAAGTTATTTTTGAATATATCTTTCAACTGGTTTGTAAGGAAATGGTGTAATACTTTGCATGAATGAGATCTAGTTCTTATTTCAAAAGTAAAATGTTTGATATATTTATAGAGAAATGATATTTGCAGTCGTAGTTGTGCAAGCGCTGCGCAGTCTTTTTAAAAAAAATGAATTAATACATGAACTTACATAAAAAAAAAAAAANGGTATTGGTGCTATAATTAGAGACTCGGTAGGAAGAGTAATTGGGACATTAAGAGTAAGAAGTGCACTAAGTTTATGCCCATTCTGTGGGAGTCAAATTTTGTAATGAGATAAGAATTGATAGAATAGAGCTGGAAGGGGATGCCATTAAGGTGGTGAACATCTTAAAATAGTCAAAGTTTGACTGGAGTTATGGGGGTTTGTTGATTACAGATACAAGACAATTGCTTAACTCGTTTGCTGACTAGTCTGTGTCTCATACAAAAAGGGAATTCAATCAAATTGCACATGGCTTGGCAAAGTCAGCACTCCTATGCACTGAGGATATGTACGAATTAGAAGTTATTTTTGAATATATCTTTCAACTGGTTTGTAAGGAAATGGTGTAATACTTTGCATGAATGAGATCTAGTTCTTATTTAAAAAAAGAAGAAAAAAGACAAAAACAAAATCATATATCACGAGTATTAAGTAGTCCTTAAAAATGAACGAATTATCTTCTAAAACATATAAGACTTACTATAATAAAATGTTTGATATATTTATAGAATAATTGATATTTGCAGTCGTGGTTGTGCAAACACCACGCAGTCTCTTTGAAAAAAGTGAATTAATACAAAACCCACATGAAAAAAAAACTAACTTTTTAATAGTAAATTTCACTCTTTTTTAAAACGATTACATGGCATTTGCACATTCCACAACTGTACGTAACATTACCCATATTTATAATCTTAAAGAGTATGATCCTTTTGAATTCTCAAAGAGTGGATATTAGACTGTTTTGAAAATACTCTATACTAATTATTATTTTCATTACTTTTTACTACTATTCAATATTTTTTTCATTACTATTCACAGAATATTTGAGATGACCTTATCATCCAAACGCAACCTAAATCTCACATTTTAACATAGCTAAAATTTGATAGAATTCTTGAAAATCTGAGATTCGTATGTGATTTATTCTTACACGTCCTTTAGGAATTACTTATCCTCTCTTAAATATCCTTATGGTTTTTTGAAGTACATCAATTGTTACACAAAATATTAAAAAATAAATAAAATGACGAAGAATAAATAAATATATATATATATACATTGTTTTTTTTTTTTAATTTCCTGACATATATAGACTTTATTTTTTTAAAATTTCTTGAAATACAGAAATTAAATTGGAATATTTTCTTTCTTTTTTTAAATTGGAACAACCCAAATTCATACACGAGCAACCTTTCTGGTAC
The DNA here is from genome assembly GCA_011037825.1 of Carya cathayensis. Taxonomy (NCBI): domain Eukaryota; kingdom Viridiplantae; phylum Streptophyta; class Magnoliopsida; order Fagales; family Juglandaceae; genus Carya; species Carya cathayensis. Next base: position 937,974 of record QGSO01000156.1, read on the forward strand.
AACCGTAATAAGAACAATCATTATTTTGAACTTAAACAAAAACAAACAACCAAGCTAATGGTTATTCATCCCTTTCTATGACAGGTAGTCAGTTCTTATACCATCGTGTCAGAGCATGCATTGCAGTAGTTTAGGGCTCTTTTCACATATAGTAAATGAACAATTTACAAATACCATCCCCAATATTGCATCAACTATAAGCGACGAATCATATTAACCAGTCAAATCTTACATGAGTTATACTCCAACAAAGAATTTCCATTTTGAGCAAAATTTGCTTCTTCAATCAATTGTAATGACACAGAAAACTATATCGATTCATTGAAGGTGCTCCATCAAAAAATTGCACCCAAACTTTAAAAAAAAGAAAAAGAAAAAGAAAAAGAAAAGAAGTTAACTTACGGTCGATCATTTTGCATCATCATGTGTTTCTAAAATCTGCAGACTGGATAGTTCTTAGAAGCTCCTTCAAGTTAGGTAATATGTAGCGCGGTCCTAAACTCTTTAAACCAACAGAATTCAAAAGCTGCTCCAAATCCTACATCCAGAGGGCAAAAAGGTGAAGGTCATCCAGAAGCCAAAACAAGATCTCCGAATTTCAGTTCTCCAAATATAAATTTGAAAAAGAATGCTATGACTTATGAAATGTTAAAAATAGTGTTCCCTATTGAGATATACAAGTAACATAAAAGGGCACACATTTCATTCTCACCAATAAAGGGGAGAGAGAATCGAATTCTTCAAAGTACCAAAGAGTTTTGCTATGTGTTTTTCACTCCCCCAATTATTTTTTTAACCTTCGACATGAGTTGGTGCAACATTCAATTCTATGAAAAGATATCCTAAACATGGAAGATCAATTGAATTTTAAAAGCAACATCATATTTATTGGCATGAGAAAAAAAAAGGGGTCACAACTAGATAGCTTCCAGCATAAATATTCCTAGCATATCACACTGGCGGAATACTGATATTAATTGCTGCCTCATGCAACTTAATTATTAAGTGAATCATGCTCTGGAATGATGATTTAATGCATCCTACTTGGATGCAAAATGGATCGAACAATGCGCTCAAGAGAATGAACTCCAAACCATATCCTCAAGAAACTAGCCACCTTCATCTGAATATAGGGATTTTAAGGTTCCATCTGGTTGCAAGACTCAGCTGAGATCAACTCAGTTCAGTTTAATTTTTTTAACTGAGTATAACATCCAAACATCCAACTCTCAAATTACTAAACTCATCTCAACTCAAAATCTCCTTACACGTGAGACCCACAACCTTTTTCAACTCCACACATCTTTATACGTGGGACCCACAACCTTTTTCAATTTTCCATAAATAGTCCAAAACTCATCTTAACATCTAAACACATCTAAATTCATTTTAGATGGACCCCACATAATTCATTCTACCTACTCAACTCACTACTATTCATAAAAAACTCAACTCAGCTCAACATCCAAACGCAGCCTAAAAGAATTTCAGTCTTTGCAACAGCAAAGCATAAGTGACAACAAATGAGAATACCGAATAATATCATATCTATGAACCTTCCAAATTACTGCAATATATACACGATATCATTTTTGCAGCAATCGTGTTACTTGACACCAAAAAAATAAGTAGAAACATAAAAATATGAAATAAACAACATTTCAAAAGTGAGCTTTTCAACCATTTACTTTCCTTTAAAAGATGTATCCAATAATGACTCAGGTATACAGGTTACGTTCATCAATTCCTCTATAATGTCTGCCTGAAAATGTGAGAGCTTTTTGTGCTACTAACCAATCAAAAACAAAAGGAAAAAAATGTGCAAGTCTGGCTTATGCTAGGTTAAAACCACACGCATTAATTACCATTAGAAAAAACCTCTCAATATGAGAGCCATTCCAAGTAGCATAAAACCAGAATTACTACAAGATTTGTTTTTTTTCAGTTACAATCAGGAATCAGAATTCTCACAGGGAAGGCGCGAGTTACTCAATAGAGGGGTTTAACATCCCCTTTAAACGTGTTCCCCTTTAAGTTTTCCATAAGAAATGTGTGCTGGGTCCCGTTAAGTAAGTAAGATGGCCCTCCGGTCGTACTCGTGACAATGACCTCGTGGATGGAGCAATTCATGGACTACTACAAATGGTTCCTATTTAGGTGGTTTGCTTAGTAGATGCTTTCTTGTAGCTCTACAAAAAGCAATTCATTCCCCTCAAACCATCACATTTCATAATAATTGCACCAAAAGAAATGGTGGTATAGGTAGGGGTGAAATTTGGCCGGTCCGGACAAGAGAAACCAACCGGACCAACCATTTTTTTACCGAACCGGTCCAAATTCTATAGGACCGAATTCATTCTGTCTAGTCCGTCCAGGGGTTTTTCACCCCGGACCGGACCGAATGAAAATAAAAAATATTTTTTTTATTATTTATATAAATAATTATTAATATTTCACAATATTACATAAGTATTATATTCTTTAATGTATAACTATAATATATAGTACTAGTATATATTAATATATTACCATATTATAAGAGTTATAGTATAAATTATAGTATATGTATAAATTTATAATAGTATTAGCATAGTTAACTTAATATGTTACTATTAAATCACTATAACTACATAGAGTATTATTTAATATCGTATTACCATTTATCACTAACATATAGTATATTAGTAATACTAGTAGTATAGTTATTAGCTATAGTATTGGTACTAAGTCTATAACTATATATATTTAGATCAATGTATTATTATATTCTTTAATGTATAACTATAATATATAGTACTAGTATATATTAATAATTGTACAATTTATTATGTAATTTTCATTCAATAAATAACTTAATTTTAATTTAGTATTTTAAATAACCTTTTTTATTAATCGTTTAAAAAAAAAAGAAGTTGGACCGACCGGACCAATAGCCAGCGGTCCGGGGAAAATGGAAAAAGTTCATGGACCACCATAAATTGCACTTTCAGCCCCAAACTATAGGGACTTATAAAATTAAATTAAATTAAAAAAAGAAGAAGAAGAAGAAGAAGAAGAAGAAGAAGATATAGGGTCATAACAACATTCTTCCTAAACTATAAATATAATAAACCAACGCCCCAAATCACATCAGTAGTTGCAATATACCAAATTGTTAAAATTTCTCCATGTTCCACCATTTGTAACCTTAATTTCCCCTTATCACGTGATCACTGTAAAAAAAAATTAAATTACAGGATTATGTAACAATGCGATAAATGCATAATACTAAGAATAAATAAAATGGGCAATTGAGAAATTTTAATAACGGGAAGACATTGTAACAATGCTCATAGTTTAGGGCTGGAAAATGCAATTTCTGCCAAATATATGGAAAAACCATAGTAGGATCAGGGAAAATGCATCGTAACTATACTCAAACCTTAATGAATTGTTACTCATAAAAAAAAAAAAAAGAAGCCAAAGTAGAATAGCTTAAAAACCTAGCTCTAACGAGGCCAGGAGGAGAAGCAACTAGAATAAGCAAGCAATATTGCAATGCCTAAATAATTGAAACAATTCAAAGACTACCAGTGACTTAGGAAAGCTCCTTACATTGCCATACTAATAGTCCAAACAATCTAATTTATTTAATGTTTCATGAGAATTATAGAGCCCAAAGATGCCACATGAAATAAAGCACACCTTATTCAGCAAAAATACAGCATAAGCGGCTCTTGTAGTGTCTTGACCTTCTAAAAAGAGAGGGAACTCCACATGCTTCTTAGTTGTAGAAAGCTCTGTATTTGATGACAAATCTGAAGAAGTGGGCTCTAATGAAGGTGCATGGTCAATAATATATGAATGAGAACCACCCAAGCGCAAACGGTAACGCAAATGAACGTTTAAGTAGGAAGCTATAAGAGAAACAGCCTGCAAGAAAATCAGGCTTATAAAGTACAATCCAATATCTTGCTTTGGCAACCAGGCTTTGAACAAGTTGACCAAAAGCGTGCTACTTAAAATGCACCAGCATATAATAATAACACAATGAAACAATGTTGATAACATTTAGGATTAACGAAAAAGAACTGTATTATACCAAGTCCAAACCAAATGAATGCAGTGACTCATCAGAAAAAGGAGTAGATCGTATATGATCCATAATAGTTGATAATACTAATTTTTAAGTCAAGCAAAGAGAAAGAACGCACATGTGCGACATATCCCAGGGCAGTTGCAGACCTCTGAACCTCCCTCTTATCCGTGAAAAAACTCATCTTCTTAAAAGGAAGCATACTCAGGTGGAGACCTAAAATTGTCAAGGATCCTTGATGAGCAGGTTTTGATCCAGGAGAACCCCCTGACAGTACAAAGAAAGATTATTATTTTTTATTTATTTATCAGCAAGTAAGAACTTTATTAAAAAATAGGAAATGGGACATATACAAGAACAACACATATGCATGAGTGTTTAAAGATACAAGGAAATCATGAACATTCATGCCATTAAAATCTATTACAACTGACCAAGGGAATAAGGTATTGATTAAAAATGTTCTAAGCTCGTCTATTGTTTGTTCACAATCCTCAAAACTCTGACCATTCCTCTTGATCCATATGCACCACCATAGACAGATCGGGACCATATTCCACATAATTGCTATTTGAGAGTTACCTTGGATGCCTCTCCAACTAGCAAGTAAATCAACCACCCTTCGTAGCATCACCCAATGGAGCCCCCACCCAGCAAAGATATCATTCCATAAGCTCATGGCTACATCACAATGCAATAATAGTTGGTCCATGGACTACCCACTTTCCTTGCACATATGGCACCAATCCAATACAATGATTTGGCATTTCCTTAGATTATCTAAGGTAAGGATCTTCCCTAGTGAAGCTGTCCATACAAAGAAAGAAGCTGTTGGGGGGCCTTAGTCTTCCATATGTTCTTCCATGGGAATGAATTTGTACTTTGTGTCACAATGGACTTGTAAAATGAATGAACAATGAATCTCCCCTTCTTGGATGGACACCAAAAGATATGGTCAGCTCCCCCATTCACCCTACAAGTATATACAAGATGAAAAAAATGTGCAAATGTGTCAATTTCCCAATCTTGTGCAGCTCTATGGAAGATGACATTCCATTGAGGGGAACCACTAGATAGATCCAAAAGGTCTGCAATTGAAGCCGTCTCTGTGCAATATTTTAAATCCTGGGTAAGCTTCCTTTATGGTTCGATCGCCACACCATAAATCATGCCAGAATTTAATTTTGGAACCATCCCCAACTGCAACGCATATGTATCGAGAGAAGATTGTCTTATCCTCTTTCTTATATGTTTCCAAAGCCCCACCCCATGTGATCCACTCACCTCATTCGAGCCCCACCCCACACCATAAATCATGCCAGAATTTAATTTTGGAACCATCCCCAACTACAACGCATATATATCGAGAGAAGATTGTCTATCCTCTTTCTTATATGTTTCCAAAGCCCCACCCCATGTGATCCGCTCACCTCATTTGACTTTCGTCCTCCTCAATATCCACCATATTTTAGATTTATTACAACCTTTCACAAAGCTCCCTCTCTTTTTGGTATATCCACAACCGCTTACCCAATAAGGCCTTATTGAAAACCAAGAAGTCTCGAATTACCAACCCTCCTTCGTGTGCCGAAGTACAATCTGTAGCCCAATTCACCAATGGAACTTGAGAGTAATGAAAGTAGCATTAAGGCGGCTTTTTTCAAAACTACATCTTTCATGAAAGTCATGGAAGAAGCTCATGACGTCATCTTTAACTACTTCCCAACATGCCTGAAAGAAAGCCATGGTGAACCCATCTAGACTCGGAGCTTTGTTACCTACCATACTTTTCACCACCTTGCAAATCTCCATCTCCTCGAATGGTCTCTCTAGCCAACTTGCTTCTTGATGGTCGAGCGACTAAAAAACAAGACCATCCAGTCTCAGCCTCCAAGAAAACTATTCTGAGAGTAGTTGTTCGTAATAGTTGGTAATGTGATCCGTGATCTCAGAAGGGTTCAACGTGATCCTCCCATTTAATAACAACAACTCAATTACATTGTGTCTCCTATGCAAATTAGCCAAACAATGGAAGAACTTGGTGCATTTGTCCCCTTTTTCAACCATAAAGCCCTTGGTTTTTGTCTTCAGGAAATCTCTTCCATTAAAGTCATCCTTTCAATATCCTAGGTCACAAGCTTTTTGTAAGCCTTTTCTTCTTCTGAAAGACCCCTCTCCTCCTCCACCCCCTACAAACCCATTAATTTGTTGAAGAGGGACCTTTTTTGGTGTCCCACATTTCCAAATAACTGTTCATTCCATTTCTTCAGATCCTCCTTTAAAGCCTTTACCTTACAAGCCAGCACGTAACTAGAATTGCCTTGAAGGAGATAGGATGACCACCATTGTCTAACTCTCTCAATGAAGCCTTTCTATTTCAGCTGTGCATGTTCTCAACTTGAAGTATCTTTTACAACCATGGATACCTCCACAATCAATGATAATAGGGAAGTGGTCCGAGCATAACCTTGGAAGTGGTTTTTGATTAGATCTAGAAAATGTGCTTCCCAATCAAGTGAGATGAGGAATTTATCAATTCTTGACCCAGATGGGTGCACTTTAATACTAGACCATGTGAAGGTGCTACCAACTAGAGGGATGTCAAAGATCTTTTTTTTTTTTTTTTGGCATAGGGTGTCTGAGAACAAAGTCCCAACTAACCTCGAGGGTGCTCAGGCCCTCAACTAAAAGTTTTCCGCAAGTGCACCTTGGGTAATTTAAGGGGAAGTTCTCCCAGTCTAGAAATTGTTTGCACACAAGAAGATTCAAACCTTAGACCTGCTCTTAAAGAAAGTCAAAAAAATCCGCCATTGCAAAACTAGAGCTAGGACCTCTTGATCGTTTGCTTGGGAAGCGGGTGACATTAAAATCAATCCCAATGCACCGAGGCAGGTTCCATAGGCTACAAAGACCGGCCAATTCATCCCACAAGACTCTTCTCGCAATATTTGAATTAGGGCCATAAGACACCGGCAAAGGCCCATTATTAACTATCTTCTACATTCTTGAAAGATATGGCCACCGTAAAAACCTCCACATAATAATCCATTTTGTCCACGACCCTTTTTATCTCACATTACCAAGATACCTCCCAATGCCCCTTAGAAGGCAAATACAACCACCCTACTAGACAACAATTCCACAAACTCCGTATAATGCTAAGGGAGATGAACTCCAACAAAGATAAATTAATGACGAAACTATAACATGGTACAAAACCTTGCCAAGAGAGACAACAAAACATTATGAAAAGTTGCAGGCAATCCAAACTATTTCCACAAGTAAATGTGATACCCCATATTGAGGAGTATAGATGGTGAATGGGGTCCTACATTGCTTATGAGGGAGAAGTTCTTGCTTTTTATAATAATTTCAATGGGCTTTAATTGTACTATTGCCTAGTCTTTTTAGAGTATGACTCAAATGTGACTTGAGCATTCCTTGTGTCGTTACGAATGACATTAAAACCAATCCCAACAAAAAATGTGAGACATTAGATGTGCCATCTATGATGGAATGGCCTGATGAGGAGAACATAGGGAATTTAGAGAGATTGTGATACCCCTATTGGGGAGTACAGGTGGTGAATGGGATCCCATTTTGCTTGTGAGGGAGAAGTTCTTGCTTTTTATAAAGATTCCAATGGGCTATACTGCCCAATCGTATCATTGACTAGTCCTTTTGGAGTATAGCTCAGATGTAGCTGGGCCTTCCATATATTGTTACAATAAGACCAATATCAATTGAATTTGAAATGAAGGGAAGCTAGCTTATCTTGAAGCAAGAGATTGTCTACTTTACTAGTTTAAACCCTTTTGGGAACTCCAAAATAATGTTGGTAAAAACATGCTTACACGCAGAGAGCAAAGTGCCAAGGGCAAAACACTTCATTTACCAAAAGAAAAGTGCTTTATGAAAGTGCATATCATGCTTTTTGGCAATTTCTTTATAATTTTTTTGGAAAATATATAAAATATTAGTTTTAACTATTATTATTTGACTGGACCATTAATAGAATATACCTGTTCCAAAAAAATGAAAAGAAACTCACTGGCATATACCTGATTGACTATTGCTGGGAAACAACTCAAGTTCCTGCTCCTGTTCAGGTCCAACCGAAATCTTTACAGGATAGAGCAATGAAACTTGCGAGATCATATATTGTTGCCTTGTTCTTAGCCTCTTCTGCAAATTCCGAAGACTACCATAACCTTTTTCTCCAGAAAATAACCTATTTGAATCCTGTAAATAAAAAATGATCAGCTTTTCTATCACACCAATACAAATATAAGATATAAGATAACATCAGCCATTCACCCAGGATAAGAAATAAGAAACTGATATCATTAAAAAAAATTATCTGCGATAATTGTGATTTTAGTACTTTATAAAAGCATTCAATAATTATAAACATAAATGAACAAAATATACAACAAAAAAGAAAATTAATCTAAGACCATCGGTGCCCTTTTCTTATGACCAATGGGGTCCTATACTGAATAAATCAAAGAAGTTGATCAACTTCATGAAAACAAAAATAATAAACAAACTAACAGAAGATGCAAATGTGTAATGCTCACTTAGTGCAACCCAAATTAGATCCAATCTAGATAAATGGAGCACAAACAAATAGAAACTTTGGCAATGAGGAACAAAAGGTATCTATTGCATACTCTACATGTATTTGTAACAAAGAAAGTCTCTCATACTGCAATCCATAAAGCTTCAGGCTTCAAGTAGCCAATATTAATAAGACCCAAAACAGTATTAATCCACACACACTTGTAACAAAGAAAGTCTCCAATACTACAACCCATAAAGCTTCAGTCTCACATGCAAGAAGCGTTGAAGATCATAAACGGTCAATGGACGAGCTCAAAAGTTTCTTTCTTAACACTTTATTCCATTGGGCAATTGTAATACACTTTAATGGTTTGAATATCCATGACTTCCTTGTAACTGCTGTTAATCATGCCTAGGTGTGGCTCTTGTATATGTCCCGTGTACTTGGCTTCGCCTATTATCAATAAAATACTTATTTAAAAAAAAACAGTTGTTAATCATGCCTAGGTGTCACTCTTGTATATGTCCCATGTACATTTTTTTGATAAGTATGTCCCATGTACATAGTGGATATTAGGATAAAAATTACTAAATTTTCCAAGATGAATCAAAATCCAAACATTACTTGGAATCTTAAACGAATTAAAATTACCTGCAATCGCTTCCTTGCTACAGAAAGAGCTGTCCCAGCAACCAATAAAGATCTAACTTCAACACTAAGTTTTTCCTCTTGCTTTTTAGCATCCTCCTTCGCAAGCTTAGAACTCATTGTCATGCTTTCCATCACCTGTTTTTTAGCTGCCAGTTTCTCACGCATCTCATCAAGCACATTCAATCGACTCAATGACTCAGCATCAACCTGCCCACAACGTTGTGGCCCGCTAATCCGCGGGTAAATTCATTAAGGCTCAAGAAAATAAAAACGTTCACAGCTTTAGATCTTTCTCCAATGTCGTGCCCCAAAAATCTTTGGGGCTACAAAGACTTAGTTCACATGAGATGTCAGAAAAGAAAATATTGATAACTCAATCATGTGAATAACTTAATTAATTCATTTTTCCCATTTTTTTCAAAAGGTAAACAATGGAAACAAACAAACTTGAGGCAAAAGCAAGCAAGTCTGAAATTCTGACAAAGGTTAGTTGCTCAAACTAACGGATGGAAGAGTCAAATAGAACATTCCACAAGCCTTAATGCTTTGTTCAACTGCCAAGAAATGAGGAAAATGAAAAGAAAAGGGAAAACAAATTAAAATTCTAAATCCGGTACATATTATAATAGAAAAAAGGAAAGCAAGCAAACTCTTTGATATGCATGAATCTCATTCAACTAATTTTTTATGAGCAATATAAATTTCTTACAAAGTACTAAAAGGTGCAGCCCACCCACACAAGATATGTACAAGATAGCCGATTATCTATTTTTAGAAAAAAATAATAGAAAACTACAGAGATTAAGCCTATTAAATTCTATATAAGCTCTCCAAAGGAAGAGAGTAGTAAGTAAAAAAAAAAAAAAAATACCTTAGCTCCTCCATCATCTGTCTCTGCAGTCCTCCAAATTTCTATCTTTTTTCCCTCCAGATACACCCTATGAGGCAAGTAGGCACAATTTTCCACACGGCTTCAGTTCATGTGCAACCACCTAACCCTCTTGAAAAGTTAAAAACGTCCCCTACCCTTCTAGGTATGACTCAAGTTAATCCAATCTGAGTGAAGAAAACACACCACAAACCACTAGTCGTTTTGCAATGGACTAAAAGGTCATCCACAAACTCCCTACTTCCCTTAAACATGCAACCCCAATCAATAATAACAATGTCTCTTTTTCCTTAGATTATCCATGGTGATAACCTTTCCTATTGAGGCCGACCAAGTGAACACCCCTATGGCTTGGTTGAAAAGAGTTTACCCTCTTTTCTTGGCAAAATACAAAATAACAGAAAATTACACTGATTTTTTTTTTTTTTTTAAATCGAGATCCTTTAGAGTTTTTTGTTTGAACTCCACAATGATTTTTTAAGAGAGAGATATTGTAACAACTCAAGGAAAGCTCAAGCCATATATGAGACCATACTCCAACGGAACTAATCCCTGTTACAATTGGAGCCCTTTGAAATCATCATAAGAGCTTGATCGAGCCTCTTATTCTCAAGCAATGTGAGATCACATTCACCACCTTCTTATACAGAATCCGAGATATTACAATCTTCCTCCTTAAATCCCCAACATTCTTGTCAGGCCATTCCATCATATAGATAGTACGACTAAAGTCCCATAAATCATCTCTCTATTCATTGTGAGATGGCAAAGTCTTTGTGGAATGAAATTTTTGGTAGGACAGGTATTGTTTGGGTGATGCCAAAAGAAGTGGTTGATCTTCTTGCATGTTGGAATGGTTTTGAGGGGAGAATTCATGTGGTTGCCATATGGAAGATGATTCCTTTGTGCTTGATGCGGTTTCTTAGGTTTGAAAGGAATGGAAGATGTTTTGAAGACAAAGAATGTTCTTTGAGAGACCTTTGGGATTTTTTCTTTTGTACTTTGGGTTCGTGGGCCAAGGCCCTTGTATTGAATGATGTTAATTTTCAGGATTTGTTTTAGGCACTATTTGTTTCTAGTGTGATGTCGGTATACGTCATGTGTACTTGGGCTTTGCCTATTCATGGTAATAAAACTTTCTTATTAACTATCAAAAAAAGAGTTTTGATTTAGTTATGCTTTGATACTATTAGTAACAACCCAAGGAAGACACAATCCATAAATGGGCCCATATTCCAAAATATTAATATAGCTAGAATCAATGTACAGTCTTTTCTTAAATTAAAATAAAAATTATTAAATAATGCATTTACAATAAAAGCAAATCAAGAAAGAATTGATAAAACAAATCAAAGTATAATTAACTCTATTTTGACAATAAAAACGTCACTTTGTATTATTAACAAAAATTCACATATTTTTTGGGATTTATCTTGTCACAAGCATATGTATTCTACAAATTATCACAAATCCTAGTCAGTAACTTATATAAGTTCAGATCTGTCCTTAACTATTACGGAACATCTTTTTTTCTTAAGAATGAACAAAAGAGCATTTCCATCCCAATTAAGGCAACATAAGAACCTTCAAAATTCTTTAATTAGTGAATGGAAAAACTGGCTAATAGTGTCATTATCAATATGATTTATCTCATATTAGATGGTCTAGATTGACATCACAAAATCGGTGAAATGGAGTCAATCAATATCAAAATCGGTACAACTAAAAATAAAGATTTAAACAAATGTGATTCCTATGAAAAAAAAAAAACCAATTCATTCATTATGAAAAACAAAATTATTTTGAAATAGATTCATTACTAAATAAAAATAATAATATCAATATGATCCTTTATCATATAAATCTATTAATTATGAAGATGAAAAACTCAAATATTTATGGATTGCCATTACAAGTATATAAGGAAAAAAATTCTTATACTTTAAAATAACAATATGCCTAAAAGTAAACTAGCTGATATGACAGAAGGTATCCTTATAAATAGTTATACAGTAGAAGATTTTTTTTTTTGATAAGTAGTTATACAGTAGAAGATAATAGCATAGATATAGAAAAAATTCCGTATAGAAAATATTTTTATTTGAAAATTCTCAATTTTTGTCTTAAAAAGAAAATTGATATTAAGGTTTGCATTAATATTGATACCATAACTAACAGGAATACAAATACTAAGATTAGTGGTAATAATTATCAAATAATCGATAAACTTGATTTTAAAAAAAAAAAAGGTCTTTTTATCTCACAATTCATCAGGATCAAGAAATGTTTTTTGGTACGTAAAAATTTATTAATATCAATAGACATAGCCAATTACACTGGATGCATACAAGAGAAAGCACCTAGCTCAAAAACAGAAATACGTATATATAAGGAAATCAGGAACATTAAGCCCATGATAGGGAAATGACCCAAACAAAGCCCAAGCGGGAGAAATTAGAAACCTATCCAAATCTAGACCAAGCTTGATTGGATGACCATGTGAATGATCCTACAATCTCTTGCTTGGGGCAAAGCGTGCCTCCCCCAATCCTCCAATCTAGGTTCAGCCCATAAACTCCAGCAAAGGCCCGCACAAAATCATCTACCACCTTTAAAAAAAAAAAAGCCACTTTGTATTCCCCAATGCATTCTTTAACTCTCTCTGCCACTCTTGTACCCCACATAACTAATACTCCACCCGAAGCTCCCTTAGAAGCTAAATAGGACCATCCTACGTATTGGAAAATCACAAACTCCAAACGATCCAACGAGAAATATATTCCATTTTCATTTCCTATAAACACACAATATCAACTTTCCACAAGCCAAGCATTTGCCTGGACATTCCAAGTTAAAATCTAGGCTTCATAATACAACTAGTTCTGCCCTCCCTCTAGTCCTCCTTCGACTTGGACTACCTCCCTCAGCATCATAGTTGATTGCCCAAGCAAGACACTTGAACTCCCTACTCTTCTTAGATATTAATTTTGTTCCAAGTACGTGACCCGCATCAATTGCAGTGAGTAGTCCTGTGAATTGATCCTCAAATCCTCAGCATGTAATCCTCACACACTGCTGTATCTCATTAACCTTTTGCAAAACATAATCCGATGATGAACCAGCTATACTGTTGATCAATGGAAGAGGTCCTCAATAAATAAAATAAATAAAGAATAAAGAAAATATAAAGAAAAAGCCTCTTGTTGATTGGATGGGAATGAATGACGAGATACTAAGTCACCCCATATCGAATTATGCACTTTGGTTCTTCCCAAAACTTGGGATATTTTAAAATACATATAAGATTAAACCATAGGCCATACCAATCAAAAAAATTCCTATGACTGGTTAATATCTTTATCAGGGATGTTAATGACTAGGAAGTGGATGATGTTAAGGCTTTTCTGGAATGACTTTACAGTTCAAAGTTGATGCTAGGTAGGGAGGACAGCATGTTGTGGATTCCTGCAGGAAATTCTAAGTTCTCAGTCTCCTCTTGTTACAGAATATTAACTAGTCACGGGAGTTGTGAATTTCCTTGAAAAAACAAATGGAAAGTGAAAGTTCCTTCCAATGTTGCTTTTTTCTATTGGGTGGTATCCTTGGGAACAGTGTTGACAACTGAAAATTTTAGGAGGAGAGGTACATACATTGCTGATTGGCATGTCATGTGCAAGAAGGATGGGGAATCTATTAATCACCTCTTTCTTCATTGTGAAGTGGCCAGGTTCTTGTGGAATGAGGTTTTGAATTGGACTGGTTTACTTTGGGTAATGCCCAAGGAAGTGGTGGATTTATTGGTAGGGTGGAAGGGTTTGAAGGTTAGCAAGAATGTTGTTCATGTTTGGAAGATGATTCCTTCTTGTCTCATGTGGTGCCTATGGCTTGAAAGGAATGGCAGATGCTTCAAAGACAAAGAGCGTTTAATGGGGAAACTTAGGGATTTTTTCTTTGGTAATTTGAGTTTGTGGGCTAAAGCTTTTGTCATGGAAGATAATTTTCAGAATCTGTTTTAGTTTTCCTTTCGTTTTTGGAAAGTAGTAGGTATTTTCTTTGTATACATCCTGTGTACTTGGACTTATGCCTATTTCTTGGGAATAAAATCTTTTATTACTTATAATAAAAACTGGCCAATGTTACAATTTGAAGCTCATTGTTAGCAAAAATTTCTCCGACCCAATCAATGTGAGATCCCAGTCACCAACTTCCTACACTTAATCCAATTCATGTATTGTAATCTCCCCCCTTAAATCTTCAACATCCTTGTTGGGTCATTCCATCATCAATAACACAACTCAAGTCCCATATTTCTGGTTTGGTTTGAACGACTGTAAAGACCCAAAGAAGGCAACTCAACTACACCTAGGCCAAAACTCCAAAATTACTGGTCAATGTTAAAATTAGAGCCCCTTGATATCATTATAAAGGACTTGAACTTCTCCCTCCCAAACAATGGGGGATCTCATTCACCATTTTTATATACACAATCAGGGGTATTACATAGATGTAGCATGTGACCAACAACTGTTGTTCGAGTGGTGGGTCTTACACGTGGCATTGAATGTTATATGGCCACACGTTGGGCCCATCTCTCCCCAAAATTTACCCTAAGGTTCAGATGGAGAGCTCTAGACAATGCTGATTTTGTATTTTTATGAATCAGCGACCAAATTAAGGCTGCATCAGTTCAGAAAACTGAATGAATAAATGTAACTATTTTAGATCTATAAAATCTTTGGTGGGGCACTGCATACAGTCTTCAAAATTCTTCTTTACATAGTAATAAATGTGGATGAATATCCATACATTCGTAAGAGTGAGTGCATGTGTGCTAACTTATCACAAAAAAAAAAAAAGTGTATGTGCATGTGCGTATCACATCGCTGAACGAAAAAATTTCAGAACACCATAAATAATGTATTTAACTATCACTATACTTGCATTCTTGCATACGATTACAATCCTGGAAAACAACCAAGATTCTCTTTTAATGGAACTATGGAAAGATCATACAAACATGGTTTGAATATCTTGTTCAATCTGCGTATTACTTCAACAAGTAGTTTTTTCTAACAAAAGGTGCTTCCTCTTACACGGGGAGGGCAAGAAAGATGCAGAAACTTAAGAAAATATTCAAACTCATTTAAAAATTATGTATCACTAAGTACAAAAATCTATCTCCACTCAGCCAACCTTCATATAACGCTTATCCTAGTGTAAGTTAGAATTAAGATTTTATATAATTCTAAAACAATATTAAATTTTATAAATTTAGATATACTTCATTTACATCTTCCCTTCCTCTGCTGCACTTTCTAAAGATAAGGGTAGGTGGTGTATAGGATCCCACATTAATTGAGAATGAGAAGTTCTTGCTCTTTATAAGATTCCAATGGGGCTCCAATTGTATAATTGACTAATTCTTTTAGAGTATAGGTTAAGTGGTTCGTGCCTTTCATTGAGACGTTACAAATGGTATCAAAGCCTATCCCAATCAGAAATGTGGGACTTGAGCCGTGCTACCTACGATAGATTGCCCGACAAGGACGTCGGGAATTTAAGTGGGGTAGATTGTGATACCCCATATGATAAAGACAAGAATAGGTGGTGTATGGGATCCCACGTTGCTTGAGAATAAGAATTTCTTGTACTTTATAAGATTTCAATAGGGCTCCAATTGTATCATTGACTACTTCTTTTAGAGTATAGATTATGTGGTTTGGGCCTTCCATTTGGGCGTTACACCTACTGACAGGTTCTCACCTTGTTTGAGAATATGTACACTCAAACTTCTCAACACCAATAAATAGGCCCCCGTAAAGCTGCATATAATGCAATATCCAGGGTTTTATTTCTTTACATTCTCTCAGAAACCAAACCTGATCAATTTCTTTATCGGCAAAAAGGTTTCTTTTCTTTTCTTTTTTGGCAAAGCTAAACTCCATTTATTAATTTCTTTATTCAAAATTCCCTACTTGGATAACAAATTCAAGGTTTTATTCAAACAAAGGTTCATGTATTTGTGTAAAATTGAAATTTTCAGCGCCTGAAGTTCATAGAAAAAGAAAAAATATAATTTATTTCTCTTCCTGCACTTACACGGGAAAATCTCAAAGTTCCCGAGACCCTAACTATATTAAAAATCATATAATTTATCTCTCTCTTTTTATTCCAGTACATTTTCCCAACAATTAAACAGGGCATACTAAGTCAATTAAGCCAAGAAATGAATCAAGAACCACCACTAGTCTTTCCTCACCCATCGAAACCCTACCTGAATAAGTGCCTCGAGCTTTTGTTGAAGACTTTGTTTCTTTTCCTCAGCTTCTTTCAGCGCAGCAGAAAGACTCCACAACCGCGCAAGCTCGTCCTCGAAGTCTTCCCACTCGATCACCTTCGGATTCTTTGGATCGCTTTTGTTTGGCTGGGAAGAGAGAGCACGGTCTCGTTCCATCGAAAATTGGAGCAGAAAACGTGATGTTAGAGCTGAAGAAGATGTCAGGGAGGGTCGACCTCATCGTCCTCAAGTGACCGGTTAGGGTTTAGAAATCATCGAACAACTTCTTGGCTTTAATTTCCTGGGGATTTTCTCGGGAAATTTTGTTTGGGAATTGTTTTGGAGGAAGAGAGGAAGTGGAAGAAAAACAGCGAAAATTGGGTGGGTAAACGCTAAATATGACAAGTGGAAGTTGTTCTTCTAGAGGGTATACATGTCATTATAACCCTGGGAAATAGTTCTCTGCAATCGAGTACACATGACCAACTATAAATCAACGAGACAGACACCTACCAACTGACCAAGTACCAACCTTTCTTATTGGAAAGACGGGCATTGAAGACGGCACCTTCTGCAGATATGGGTTGAGATAAGTATTTGGTATTATATTTTTTTCTTCTTTTTTTAAATGTTTTAATAAGATGTTTGTTGGAGAATCTCGTATACTTTTTATGTATCTCATCTTATATGAATGATATATTTGCTTATTTAAAAAAAAGTAATTCTACTAGTAGGTCCTTGTTTCTTCAACACCACGCACCGGGTTTAGGTAGATTTATCTTATTTTATTTTTTCAAAACGTGCCTTTTACCCAGCGTCCCAAATCTCGAACCAGTCCTTATCTAACCAAATTTCCTCTCTCTCTCTCTCTCTCTCTCTCTCCCCAATTCAGAAGACACCCTTTACGGTGAACACAAAACCGTCCATCATTCAATGTCCTCGAAAAATGGACTCAAACTAACAACCAAAAAAGTGAAACTTATTAAGCCGAAGCAAAACCACAGATGAAAATGGGTATCTAACCTAAGTATTTTGCTTTAGTTTTCACTTTCTTCTGCTAAGTATTGTGGATTCTTAGATTTGGTTCCTTTTTCTTTTTCGTTTCTTTATTTGAGATCTGAAAGCGAAAAATAAAAAATAAATTAAGGAAAGCAAAGATTGCATTGGGTCTCAATCTCTGTATGTTTGCCGAGAGTTAGGGCTATTTCGTGAAGTGAGAAGTAATTGGAGTAAACAAGAACACAAGCTTCA
This sequence comes from Carya cathayensis, assembly GCA_011037825.1. Classification (NCBI taxonomy): domain Eukaryota; kingdom Viridiplantae; phylum Streptophyta; class Magnoliopsida; order Fagales; family Juglandaceae; genus Carya; species Carya cathayensis. The sequence continues at coordinate 955,681 of QGSO01000156.1, forward strand.
CAAAGAGTGAATCTGCAGGATTTTTAGGGATGGTATTGAGGGACAATTTTTCTCAAATCTTGAGGGAAGTCGACGGGATACAAGGATTCGACAGAGCGATTTTCTTTAAGGCACACAAAGAACCCAATTTCTATAAATTCTAAGAAATGTTTCGATCATCCCAATTCCTACAAACTTCCATCTCCCCCTATGTTCCCTCTCCTATTTTACAAACACAAAGCTCTCTCTCTCTCTCACATCTGCAGATTCTCAATGATATAAAAAAAATTTACAGTTTTTTTTATAAGTAAAAAGTTTATTGATCCACGTAAATAAGCAAAGCCCTAGTACACAGAAAGTATACATAGAAGAGCCTAGTTACCACACTGCGTGCTACTGATAGTAGCGTACAAAACATTAAGACTCGTTCCATTCCATACAATAGAAGAAGCCCAAAGCAATAAAGTATGAAAGAAAAAATCCCTAAAACTGTCTGGAAAGCGTTCCCTATCCTCAAAATATCGGCTATTTCTTTTGGTCCATGTGCACCACATTAAACATAAAGGCACAATCTTCCATACAGCAGCAATCTGGCGATTGACTTGAATCCCTCGCCAACCAGACAAAAAGATCTCTCACCCTTTTAGGCATGACCTATGCAATACCAAACCTCAAGAAGATCACATCCCACAGTACCTTAACTATTTCGCAATGAAGAAGAAGGTGATCTGCTGATTCGCCGTTGCATTTACACATATAGCACCAATCCATTATGTAGAGTCCACGCTTTCTTAACTTGTCAATTGTTAAGATTTTACTGTAAGAGGCCACCCAGCTAAAGAAAGCAACTTTGAGGAGAACCTTGCTCCTCCAAATACTCTTCCAATGGAAGTCAATGAAGGAGTACGTCAACAAAGTTTTATAATAAGAACAAACTGAAAATTTCTTATTCCGTGTGCCTATCCAAAGTAATCTGTCCTCCCTTCCTCCCCTTAGCTTTAGCGCATATAACACACGAAAAAAATCAATGATGTCTCCCATCTCCCAATCATCTGTAGCTCTATTGAATCTAACTGACCAAGTAATAAAATCAGTATTATTGCACATATTATCAGCCATTGAGGACCCTTGGTCCAACGCAATCCTATAAAGAGAGGGGAAAGCGTTTTTCAAGGCCACGTCCCCGCACCAAATATCATGTCAAAACTTGATATGTGTGCCCCTTCCCACCTCAAACCTGCAATTGCCAAGAAAGTCATCTCAGCCCTTCCGGATAAGTTTCCATACTCCCACGCCATAAGCTCCTCTTACTTCATTAGAGCACCAACCTCCACAGACACTCCCATATTTGGCCTCTAAAATATTTCTCCAAAGAGAATCTCCTTCAAGATGATATCTCCATAACAATTTGCCGAGAAGTGCCTTGTTGAAAGTTCTCAAATTTATTAGGCTCAACCTGCCGCAAGACAACGGGGTGCATACTTTATCCCATTTGATCAAATGGAATTTATTTGTATCCTCTAGCCCTCCCATAAAAAATCATGGAAGATCTTCTCCAGTCTATTCGACACCCCTGCAGGCACCAAAAATAACAAAAGAAAATACGTTAGGAGATTAGATAACGTACTCTTAATAAGTGTGATTCTCCCACCCTTAGACAACTAAATTCTCTTCCATCCCGCCAGCTTGCCTTCAATTTTCTCAACAATCCATTCCCACATTACCTTATAATTATGAGGGGCTCCCAAATGGGGTCCAAGGTACTTCATTGGCAAGGATGTGACCTTGCATTATAAGATAGTAGCTACCTCCCCTAAGTTGTTGATTGAGCCGACAGAGATTACTTCCGACTTAGACAAATTCACCTTGAGGCCAAAATTAGCTTCAAAGCAAAGTAGAAGTCCTTTAAGGGAGCGAATCTGATCCAAATCTGGGTCACAGAAAATCAGCGTATCATTGGCAAAGAGAAACTAGGAAATTGTCAAACTTCCATGGGTAGGAGCACCCATTGAGTACCCTGAGATGAAACCCCCATCCATCGCCTTGTCCATCATTCTACTTAGCACATCCATGACAAGGATGAATAAGAGTGGGGATAGTGGATCCCCCTTTCACAAGCCTCGAGAGCTGTTGAAGAATCCTTCAGGAGTGCCGTTTACCAAAACAGAGAATCTGACTGTTGTGATACAATGTTTTATCCATTGACACCATCTTTTCCCAAAACCATACCTGCCAATGATATATAACAGGAAATCCCAATTCACATGGTCAAATGCATTTTCCATGTCCAATTTACACAAGATACCTGGAATATCGGCTCTAATTCTACTCTCCAAGCATTTATTGGCAATGAGGACCGAGTCTAAAATTTGTCTTCCTTTTACAAATTCATTTTGAGACTTCAAGATGATTTTCCCCATGACCTCACTCAGCCACTTTGCTAAAACTTTAGAGATGATCTTATAAGTTCCACTTACCAAGCTTATGGGGCGGAAGTCATTAACTTCCACCGACCTCACCCGCTTGGAGATAAGGGCGATGAAAGAGACATTAAGGCTCTTCTCGAATTTCATATAAGAGTGAAATTCAATAAAAACCTTCATAAGATCCTCCTTCACAATGTCCCAACAGGCATAAAATAAAAAAATAAAAAAATAAAGCCATTGGAAAGCCATCAGGTCTGTGGGCTTTATCTTTGTTCATACTTTTTAGCACGCCAAACACATCGCTTTCTTCAAATGGCCTCTTCAACCAAACCGTGCTTGTGTGGTCGATGGAGTCAAAAACTAGACCATCAACCTTAGGCCGCCATAGGTACTGCTCAGTCAAAAGCTTATCATAAAAGTGAACAATGTGATCCTTAATAGCATATGTATCCATTAATACCATGCCCTCCTCATGAAGAACCTCTATGGCGTTGTTTCTTCGATGAGAGTTTGCAACTCTATGAAAAAACTTTGTGCACCTATCCCCTTCCTTCACCAAAGATCCCGTTATTTTTGCCTCCATGAAATTTCCCCCATAAGAGTATTTTTTCCAGCTCGGCGACTATAAACATTTTTCTATCCCTATCGTCAACTGATAATGCCCCTTCAGCCTCTTGATCGTCAAGTTGCTGCAGTTCCAAAAAAAGTTTGTCCCGTTGTTCATTGATGTTCCCCAAAACTTCCAAGTTCCATTTTCTTAAATCATTCTTCAAGGCTTTGAGCTTCCCAACTAAAACATAGCTAGGAGTGCCTATGAGCTGGTAAGAAGCCCACCACTCTCTGACTTTCTCAATGAATCCATCCACTTTCAACCACATGTTCTCAAAACTTAAAACATCTCTTCCCCTCATGAAGGCCACCATTGTCTAGTAGTATGGGAAAATGGTCCAAGCAAAGCCGAGGTAGTCATTTTTTGCATAAAGAGGGGAAATGGGCCTCCCAGGAGGGAAAAACAATGAATCTATCCAATCTCGACCAAACTCTTCCATTAGACCATGTGAAGTCTGCCCCTGCTAGAGGGAGATCCACCAAATATAGCTCAAATAAGAGGGCTAAGAAATTAGCCATAGTAGTACTTGTGCTAGCAACCACTGACCTCTCGCTCGAGAATCGAGTAATGTTGAAATCACCCCCGATACACCACGGGATCTCCCACCAACTATATAGTCCCGCTAACTCATCCCAGAGCATATTTCTACGGCTGTCATCGTTTGGTCCGTAAACACTTGCGAATCCCCAACCAAAACCATTATCCACATTCATGAAAGAACAAGCGATTAAAAATTTCCCTACGCATTCCTCTACAAAGTTAACTACTATTTTATCCCACATAACCAGGATACCCCTTGAAGTACCCTTTGAAGCTAGGGTGGTCCATCCTGCATAAGAACAATTCCATAGACTTCTGATGATGTGCCTATCAATAAGCTTTAATTTCGTCTCCTGCAAATAAATGACATCTGCTTTCCAATCCAAAAATAAATTCTTAATTTTGAGGCGCTTGTTCAGGTCATTCAAACCACGAACATTCCAAGAAAGAATCTTAGGTTTCATGGATCACCAAAATTCACCATATCCTTTTGTCGTCCCCTAGTCGCACTTCCTTCCCGTGCATCATAATTGATGAAGCAGGCATGTCTCTTAAGCTCCCTATATTTCTTGACAGCTGATTTGTCGAGTAAAGGCTGGCCTGTTTGTATTGCAATGAGTAGAGCTTGCAGCTAATCCTCATAGTCTTCACAGGACATTCCCAGATAATGACTCATATAGTTGACCTTCTAAATGACCCAATCTGGCTGCGGGTCAACCCAAGAAGCTACTGGTGGCAAGGAGCAAAGAGGGCTAGGCACATCACCCGCATCCAACTCCTTGCAAACTAACCGTAGTTCTTCCTCGTAATGTGCCCTTTCATCCGAAGACCCCTCTTCTAGGGACGAGTCGTCCACTTCTTCCAAATCAATGAACAGTACCCTAGAGAGGGTCTCAAAGAGGCCTAACAGGAGTTGAGGAGCATCAGGGTGTTCCCCCATGGCAGGGCCTAAGGAAGAGAAGCCAACCGTGGTAGGCAGGGAGCTCGGCGACCCAATCTATGGCAGCGATGAACTATTAGTTGCTGCCGGTGAACTATTAGTGGCCTAGGTGATGGGTACATCCCTTGCTACTTCAGTGGGAACGTTTGAGGGGGCCCCACTAGAATCAGGCTGACCTAGAGTTGCCGTTGGCGGGTTTTTTGACGTTAGGACCAGAGGGGCCACTGGCGAGCTGCCTGCGTCACCCACCACCTTAAAGCCAAGAGCAAACGCAGTTGTGTGGAGCATAACATTAGCTTTTGGTGCTTCCTACCCACGCTGGAAAGTTCTTCGGTGACCATTGGCATGTTCTGTGCCAGCCCTGAAGTTTTCGGAGTAACCGCCGGCGATGGAGGCTTCCCGTGCAAAGAGGCCTACCACTTCGTGTGAGAAGGCCTATCTAAGGCCTGTCAAACCGGGGTCTGAATGAAGTGGGCCTTGGGCTTATGGCCGATGCAGAAGGCCTTGGGTTAGGCCTTGGGCTAACGGCCCGTGCAAGAGGCCTTAAGGCTCAAGAGGAGGGGCTACTGGTGCCCGAAGTTAAGGCCTCAAAAGGTGCCCTCAGTTGAGGGCTTACGGGCTTACTGCCAACACCCAGCCCATGCAGCCCAGCAGGCCCACTATCCCCATTTAACTCAATCCCATTTAACTCTACTAGTGAACACGCAGAGTGCTTTTTCCCTCCAACCTCAACGCCCAGTCCCATCACCATGCTTAATCCTTGGTCTACCTCTTGCATCAAATAGGAAACTTCTTCAAGGACTCCAGAAAGGTGAGCTCTGATAGGCCAAAAAACACCTTCAATGTCTCCCATCTTTTTACCTCCATCAGAAGACCCCCCATTTCCACTGGGTAGAGACTTTTTTTCCCATTTCCACTAGACAAAATAGTGGCATAAGATGCAGGAGCTTTTGTTTCCTGCCCATGGCCAGAGCTCCTTCCCTTTCTGTGAACACCTTCTGGTTGCTTCACCACATGTTCCGCCACCTTCTTTAGGTGGTAAGCAAACCCCTCCCAGCCGCTACCCTTAGTACCTTCCAGGATGATCAGTGAGCCCCTTCCCCTTGCCATTGTTGAACTCCTCCGGCAGTAGATAACAACCCCTTGCATTTTTGTGGTGTTGCAAAGTAAAGATCCCATTTACCATCCTCAGCTCCTTAAAGAAAACTTCATGCCAGCTAGTATCAATGGCTTCTACCACCATTCTAACCACCCATGCAGCAGTGGCGCCATTAATGTGTATGAACATAGCCATACACCTATTTCTCTCCGTAACACGAAAACTATTAGCATCCATCTTCGAGAAAGAAAAGGTTTTTTACTCAATTGTAAAACGCCTAGTTTCATCCATCGAAACTAAGTAAAAATAAGTGTAGAGGGAAAGAGAAGAAAAGAGGAGGATGGCTAGAACTAAGGGGGGAGAAAAACAGAGGGAGAATCAACTCCGATAAGGGGCACTGGAGATGAGTTTGTGTGCGTGCATGCAGGTTGTACGTAGAGAATGAAAGAGACAAGAAAAATGGTGGATGTGTTAAAGATGATGTTTTTCACAGATGAAGGGGGAGAAGGAGGGAGGGGGGACTGGTAGAGAGGGAAGTGGATTCGGAAATAAGTGGACTGGTAGGGAGGGAGAGCAAATAAGTTGGGAAGGGGTAGGGCAGATAGGAAAGTGAATTCGCAAGACTAGACCGTTTTCATCTAAACCCAGTTTGCCACATCAGCTGGTGTGTAGAGTTGGATAGGAGACCGACCTATGAGTAGAATTACTCTTTAAAAAAAAATGCAGTATCAATCATTTATGTTAGGGATGTAATTGGTCTGGTTCAATTCGGAGGGTTACAAATCATAAATCTTGATCTATCATTTTATCGAACCGAACCGTTAACTATCAGTCCGGTCAGCCCATAAATATTTTTTTCTTTTTTTTTACAGAAAAATTAATATAAAAATTAATTAAATTAGTAAAATTTAAATTAAATTATCTCTTTAACATTTTATATATGGTTAATGGTTATTAAATAATTTCATTATATATATGGTCAATGGTGATCCTTTAGATGAAAATTATATAATTAACTTATACAATTACTCTATAAAATAATATATTATATATAAAAAAATATTGTTAAAATATATATATACATTCAATCAATCTCAATTCAGTCTGATCCAAAAAACACTACACCCTGAGACCGACCAATAGGACTATTGGTCCGATTCAGTCCAGTCAATTTTTCCAGTTTAGACTGATAGTCTTACAGTTCTAATTTATGCACACACTGTCACTCATTAATTTGAGTTTTGCTATGTACAAGCGAATTCGCGTACCGATCTGCGTAATAATATTGCTGCCTTCATATTCAAAATTCAAATTGATACTATTTTTTATTAAAATCGGACTCTCTAACCAATCTCATTGGATAAGTGTATGTATTGGTGTGTAAAATTGCTTACAACCAGATTCTTTCCATAAATTCTGATGACATCTCCTTTTACTACTTCGAATATACGAGTTAGGACACATTGTGTGCACACTTGTTCTAATTATATATTTAATAGGATTACAAATGAATTGAGTCCAGTGGAATTTGATTAAGGGTACTCGAATTCAATTAGCATGTTTACTCATTCGAATTCAACTAAACTCGAATATGCTTATTCAAACTCAATTCGTTAGTCATTAATGTTGTTTGAATTTGACTTAAGTTCTATTAAAAATAAACAAACAACTTGAGTTCAAGTTACTCCAATTCGAATATTTTTTTAAAAATTCTAAATCTTATATTTTGATTAATAACAAAATTTTAAATTTAAAAAAAAAAAACTCTAACCATTTAACTATTCAACCAAATAGTTTTGATTAAAAAATTCGTATGGTATAAATTTTTATATAATAAATTAAATTATAGTTATAATTAAAAATAAATAATGCATAAGATAAATGTAATTAACTAAACTATTTAATATATATGATATAATAAATCGAAAGTTATAGTTGTATGATATATTATTATACAAATTATCCTATACACACTTTGGAAACATAATAAATATATTAAATAATGTAAACTATTTATAAATTAATAATATATAATTAAGTATATAAAATATTCCTATCACGTAATAAATATAATACATAAATATATAATATATATTACGAGCTTCAAAACGAACTCAAACAACTCAAATCAAACTTGTATGAGTTTTGTTCATGAGCTTAAACCGAGTCAAGCCGAGTTTATATGAGTTTTGTTAATTTAATATTCAAATTTATATTAATGTTTAAGAGTATCTCGTTTATTAAATGAATCGAGAATATATGAGCTGGACTATAATTATTCGTAAATTGCTCTATTAATTTGCAGCCCTTTATATACAGAATAAAATGGAGACGCCACCGAAGTTTCCTATGAAATGGAAGTTAAGAGTTAATGGGATATAATTCAAATTGTATAATTCCACTGTCTGAGTTGGAAAATAAGTTAGAAAATTTTGAGTTATTTTTTTTATGGGTAAAAATTTGAGTCATTGAATACAATAAACCAAGGGTGAAATCTAAAGATTATAATTGTTTATGCCTTAACTTATAGTTATTATGCAAAAGTCAACTTTGTATGGTACAATCCTTTAAAAAATAATTAATGGATTAAAAGTATAAAACAAGATTTAAAGGTATATTAAAATATAAAAATAGTATCAATAATACTAATGTTCATTACTTAGGGTCTCGTTTGGATGTTGAAAAGGTATGATAAATTTGTGAATATTTTGTGAATATCAATAAAAATGGTTTGAGTTAAAATATTTTACGGAATTTTATGAAAGAGATAACAAAATTAAATAAAAAATATCATAAAGTTAAAATATTGTTAGAATATAATTTTTATTTCGACAGTTGAAAATGTTAAATTATTTTTTTATTTTATTTGTAAGTTTGAAAAAGTTGTAATGATTAGATAAAAAAGATAAAAATTTAAAAATTTGAAATTAAAAAATATTTGTATTTGAGTGGTGTTTGGATGTTGAGATAAAATAAAATAGTATAAGATGGTTGAGATTATCTCGACATCCAAACAGGGCCTCACAACTGTGTGTTTGGATGTTGAGTACTCAATTGAGGTTAGCATCTAAACTGCATCCAAACGAGCCCTTAAACTTATTTTCTCCATAGATTTTGTCATTTCATAAGCGAGGCGTATTTTAAATAGGAATTATTTAAATAATAAATATGTAAACATACTTAAAATATTTCATATCAATATATATATATTTGAAATTAAAAATATGATTAATTAATAACAATATGATAATTAATAACAATAGCAATTAAATAATAATACAATAACCGTTGGCTCTGATACCAACTACGTATACCAGGATATATATAATATAATATATATAATAAAATGATAATTAATATATAATAGGAATATTAATAAACAAATGCATGAAGTGCGGAAAATAAGGGCAGGCGGTACAACTATCCTTAATGCATGAATAAACAGAAACAACAATATATGATGAAATTAACTTTATTGAAAACATAGTACTTACAAGGAGATTAATTCTCAAAGGATTGAAAGGCAGGAGACATGAAAGAAGTTTACAAGAGAGAGGTTTTTAGAATGACAAGAGAGAACGACTGGGAATGGCTTCAGATGAGAGTTTCTGAATGCCTTTCCTTACAAACATCTTGCCTATTTATAGGCAACGAAACAGTAACTTACAATAATATTCCTGACTCGTACAGTGACACTACTGACTCATACACAGTAAATAGGCGGCTAAATTTATTAAACATGGGCGGCTACACAGTAAAAAGACAGCTGGACGATTTTTAACCGACGGACATCTTGAACAGTGGACAAAAGACAATAATTATATAATCTGAGGATCATAATTTGCCAGTTCCAATTCAAACGGATCTTGAGAATCCATCAAATGTGAGGGATAATATGGAGAATTTTCATGCGAATGAGAAGCCTGTTGAGAAGGAGAGGCCTGTTGAGAGGGAGAGGCCTGTTGTAATGGTGATGATGTCGTTTGCTGTGCTGGAGATAATCTGACTTGATGGTCTTCTTCTTCATCACTGTCTGAGACTTGTGACATTGCCTCAGCTAATTTTTTCAAATCCTTTTTATTGGTAATCGTTGCTAATTGAGCCTGAAACCTGCTTTTCTGGACTAGAACTTCAGGAGCCTTGGTAATCTTTGAGAACATTTTTACAACATGATCATAATTGTACTTTTCCCACCATTTCACAGAAACTTGACGGGCTAAGAACATAATGTTTTTAAGAGAAGGATGAGGTTTAATGAAATATTCTCACTTCATAATCCAATTTAATTTGGTTTTAAGAAAGAAAAGGAGAAGTGGTGGATAGTGTGATAGTGAAGGTGGATATTCGTTTTGTAATGTGAAAGCCTGAAGACTCTCCTGAAGAGGTGGAGGGAGCATAAGAGATTCTGATCCAAACTGATCCCACCATAATAAGAACCATCGTGGCAGGGTTTTAATTTCCTGTAATTTGTCAAAATGGAGAAACCAAGAATGGCGCAAATTTTTGTTTTGTCTTAAAAATGTCTTGTTCCATGCTTGCTGGTAATCATAATAATCGTAGTAAGGAGGATCATACGGCTGAGAAAATCTTCTTGTCAAATATGGGCTTTTTCCCCATTGTTCAAGGGTAAGAACCTGCTTAATAGTAACTTTGTGGAATGCAATAATCGGAGTTGCAGGTGGAGATGGTTGAGATTGTAGAGAACAGGGAATTTCAGAAATAATAATGGAATCTGTGTCTACTAAAATAAATTCATAGAAATTCTGGGTCTTAGTAATATTTTGGGGAACATAATGTCAATCTGGTAATAAAAAAGCGTCGAGCAATTTTTGTGGTTCAGAAAGATGTTGTAATTCTGATTCAATTGGAAAGACAGGATGCCAATGGGATTTAAAGATAATCGGTGTGGCAGAAAGTTGAGATAATAGTGGAGGATTGATAATTTGGGAAGGACTAGAGCCAGAGGAAGAAGAAGAAACAACTTTTGAATATGTAGGTAATTTAGAAGAGGATAATGGAGAAAATGGATTATAGGTTGGCCTAATGTTTTGTGGTAATGTCCCTAATACTGTATAAGGTTTTGGTGTAACAGAAGGACAGGGTGAAGAGTAAGGAGAAGAAGGTGGTTTGGTATAGGATGATTTGGATTTTACTCTGTATTTTGAGGAAGACATGATTTTCCCTGTAAGAATTCTCAGGATAGAAAATCAGGAAGAGAATTAGAATCTCCTTTAATATGCTCAATATCAAAATCAAAAATACTTAAAATAGCTTGCCATCTTGCAAATATTTGTTTGGCAGCCAAGTTTTTAACATCTTTAATTAAAATTTCATTGGCTGATTTACAATCAATTCTAAGTAAAAACTTTTGGTTTAAAAGATCATCTTGAAATTTAGAAATGCATAATACAATAGCTAAAATTTCTTTTTTAATAGTACTGTAATTCTTTTGAGCAGGATTCCAGCATCCAGAATGGAATCTAATAATCTGTTCTTTTTCACTTGATAATTTTTGTTTCAAAATTCCTTCATAACCAAGATCGGAGGCGTGTGTTTCAACAATTTTAAAAGCATTAGGAGATGGTAATCCTAAACATGGTAATTTTTTAACATGAGCTTTTATTTGTTTTACGATATTTGTATGTTCTTCTGTCCATGGAGGTGGATTCTTTTTTAATCTTTTAAATAATGGCTTACATAATGGTCTTAATACTTGATAAAAGTTAGCAACATAATTTAGACTTCCTAAAAATCTTTGTAATTGTTGCTTATCTTTTATTTCATCAGGAAATTTATTAGCAAATTCTATAATCCTACTGATTGGAGTAATGGTTCCTTGATAAATATCATGTCCAAGGAATCTAATTTTGTCTTGGAATAATTTAACTTTGGATGATGAGACTACTAATCCGTTTTGTTTAATTATCTGGACAAAAGTATTTAAATGTTTCCAATGTTGTTCAATTGATGAAGAGAATATTAATACATCATCTATATAAACTATAAAAAAATGAGTGAAAGGAGTAAATAATTCATTCATAATATTTTGAAATTCACTAGGAGCATTTTTTAATCCAAAAGGCATAACATTCCATTCATAATGTCCAAATGGGACTGTAAATGCAGTTTTATACCTATCTTTTTCTGCAATCTGGATTTGCTAAAATCCACTTTTCATATCAAATTTTGAAAATATAGTGGCATCATAAAGTCGTGATAATAAATCTTTCTTATTAGGAATAGGATACCTAATCCATTGTAAAACTTTATTTAATGGTTTGTAATTTATAACTAATCTGGGAACACCTCTTTCTAATTCTGCTTGCTTTTGTACATAAAAAGCAGCACAACTCCATGGTGATTTACTTTTTCTAATGAGTCCTTTAGATAATAAATCATTAATCTCTTGTTTACAAAATTCTAATAATTCCTTATTCATTTGAATAGGTCTAGCTTTAGTAGGAATATTCTTTTCAGAAAATTCTTTTTCATAGGGTAATTCAACTATATGTTGTTTTCTACTCCAAAAAGCATTAGGTAAATTAGAACATACTTCTTTTTCAATTTTATTTTTAAAATTATTAATTTTTTGAATTAATAAGGGATCTTTTAATTGTTCTTCAATTCTTTTATATTTTAATTCCTGTTTTAAGAAATTTATTTGTTTTTCTTTCCTTTTAATCTTAACTTTTGTTAGAAAATTAATTTCTTTGGTTAATGAGGCTTCTTTTAAGGAATTAATTTCTCTAGAGACTGGAGGAAATAAAAATCTAAATTGAATTTCTTTTCCTAATACATTAGTGGAAATTCCTTCTTCTGTTACGGAAAAAGGATAAAGTAAGGCAAGAAATGGGTTTCCTAATATTACTTTGGTGTTAATATTTTTTACTAGAATAAATGTTGTTTTAAAACAAATTCCACTATTACATATATGTGCATTTGATAATTTATAATTTATGTTTAATTTTGCTCCATTAGCTTGAGATAATGTCTCTTTTGTTTTTTCAAAATATTTAGAGGGTATTATTCCTTCTTGTATGCAGTTTAAATCTGCACCTGTATCTAATAAAGCAATTGCAGAAAAGGAAAATTCTTCATTAATAGAAATAGTTAATTCAGTATACCATTTTTGAAAATTCATTTTATTAAGTATATTTATAAAATTTTCTGATTCTTCTTTAGTAATTTTTGTTGAGCTTTCTCCTTGTTCCTTTTTAGGGGTGTCATTATTTTTATCTATTTTTAATAATATTATTTCTTGTAATAATTGTTCATTGGAAACTTCAAGTTTAGTATTGGAAGCTTTTAGATTTCTAATTTCTTTCTTTATTTCATTAATTTCTTGTTGTAAGTCTTTTAAAGTAACATTTTGTTTATCTGTTTGAAATCTATTTACTATTTCTAAAAAATCATATGTTGATGGGTTTGAATTAGGTTCAATAGGTTTAGAATCTGTAAAAGTATCTTTTAATTTTTCTAAGTATTCTCTCCTTTCTTGTGGATTATTAATTTTATCTATTAATTCTAATATAATATTTTCATGTGATGATAATACATTAATAGTTTTGTTACAGATACAATTATTCTTATCTAGACAATTACAAACATGAATCTCATTTTCTTCTGATTCGTTATCTGAAGATTGTTTTGAAAAACTTGAATCTTTTAATTGATAAATTTCATCTTCTTCTGTAGACATTTCATCTTCCTCACTTGATTGTATAAAAATATTTAATAATTTTTCTTTTAATTCTTCAGATACATCCAATTCATTAATTTCTTTTTTAACTTTACAATTTGATGCATAATGACCAACTTTTCCACATTTATAAGAGACAATTTGTTTTTTCTTTTTATTAAACTTTTTTGTATTCTTTACTGGTTTCTTATATACTTGTTTTTCTATTGGATTTTTGTAAGGTTTTTTATATTTTCTTTTTTGGTTGGATAAGTCTTGTAAGTTCTTTTTACCTTTTTACGTCTTGTAGAAGGAGCTAATAATGGAGAGTAACCAAACTGTTCACAAAAGGTACCTAATTCTTTTGTAGCAAATTTCTTTTCTTTTTCTAATTGCTTTTTTAATCTTAAATCATTACACATAATCAGACCAGTTCTATTAATAGAAGATATTATGTCTCCATATGTGAGATTAACAAAATCAATAGTACCATCTGATTTTACTAAAGATTCTCGTACCTTTTGGGCGAAGTAATATGGAAGTCCGACTATGAACTTTTCCTTCCAGTATGGTTGTTAACAGTCATCTCTGATCATGACTTTAGTTAGAAAAACATCTTTATACCATCTAAAATCGGATAATTGAGGACATCTTAAATTAATTAATAAATCACTAGTTCTTTCTTTAAATTGAAAAGGATCTCCTACAAAATGCTTTGTCAATATAAATATTAGAGTATTAACAGCATCTTCTATAGGTTGACCGTCTTCTGTCTTAATCTGTTGCATATTTTCATCATGTTTGTAAGCATTTAATATTGCTAATCTTTGTTCTTGTGTAAGATAATGATCCCACCAGCCTTTTAGTTGGCCAGTAAAACTTGTAACCAGAACATGTACTACATGATGATCTGACCTCCTACTAGTTTTATAAACATTTGCTACCATAATCATTTCTTGAAAATGATTTAATATTTCATATTCAGATAATCCATCTATATTCCATTCATATAATGCATCTTGTGCAAAAGCAGATCGCACTATATATTCTCTTTCCTCGAATTGTATATCCGGAGGGGTAGGCCTTGGATACCAATTTCGAGTAATTGAAGTATGCTTAGCAGAACCCCTAGAAAGATCTAAATTTCGATGATCACTTCTAATTTTATTTATTTGTAATTCTTTAAATTGATTTTCAATAGTATTTATTTCAGAGTCAGATATTTCAGGTGAATCTGTTTTGCCTAATACATTAATATGAGATTGTCTTGAAGTGGAGGCATTATTATTATCAAGATTTAATTTTTCTAATTTGCTAGAAATTTGTTCTAATAAGTCATCTTTGGCCTTAGTAAAACTAGATTTTAAATGAGCAGGTATTTCATGGGGGATAAATAAAGGAATTTCTTTAGCTTCTTTAACAAGAGTTTTAATAGGAGATATTATATTTTCAATTCTTTCTAATTGTTTACTCATGTTTTTTAAATATAAATTAGTATAATTGTTTTGTTGTATTATATTATCAGTATTTTTAGTTTCTGGAGAAGTTAATCTCTTTATTGGTGATGCTAATATTTGTGTATTTCTTTGATTATACCTAATTGCTTCGAAAGGAGGATATTCCTCATAAATAATTTGATTATTTTCTGCTTTAGTCCATTGATTAGTAGTTCTATTTATAGTCGATAATTGATTTGACTTATATATTTCAAACCATGTGAAAAAAGGTATATTAATCTGTATGCTTTCTAAATATTTATAATATTTTGTTTGGATATAATCTCTTTCTAATTTTGAGAAAGTTGAGAAAAATACAAATCTTTTTTGTTTATTTTCTTCCTTCATATAATCCTGTTTAAGATCTTCTTTATTAATTTTAAATTCTTCTTTACTTAAGGTAAATATTTGGGCATCATCTCTAACCACTTGTGAATATGTCGGAGAAGAAGGTTATTTATTCTGATGAAGACTAGAGGAAGATGCTAAGTCAGGGTGATTGACTGAATATATTGGGGTATCTATAATATTTCCAGGAATAACTCCCTGTACTTGGGTATCTAGATTTTGAGATCTATTTCTAGAGATTGAAGTAATTGCAGATCTAATATCAAAGTTTTGTGACCTATTTCTACTCATTGTAGATCGTGGTGTATGGTGGCTAGATGGTGCCTGGGATGAATAATTTGAAAATGATTTCCTAAAGGGTTGAAAGGCAATTTGGACTGTTCCGTCCTGATTTGGTCTATATATTCTAAATCATTTACAGAATCATTTTCTACTTTTGGTGATGGAATAATATTTTCTAATTTCCATTCATTAGGAAGAGTAATCTGATTCCAATGAATCTGTTTAGGAATTTGTATACTGGAATTTGGTGTACTAGATTGTAATAATAATGTGTAGCCCTTCGGGCTAGTAATAAGAGCTTGTGGCTCTAATGTTGTTTTCATTAATTTATAATGGATTCTATATACTACAGTTAAGGGTTGTGATCCTTTCATCATATTATAACCATTTGTTTTAATATTTAATGTTAAGGCATGTAATATATTAGTATCATATAATGAAAGTGAGTAATTAGGATAACAATTAAAATATACTGGACCTTGGAATAGGCTAGATTCAACCATGCCAAGTAATGAATCATGAAAATTATAATGTCTTCCATCTCTTAAACAGAGTAATACCAAAGCATTTAATCCATTTCTAGTAAGTGGTTTTACAGCCACTTGTACTAATCCTATATGTATAAATGAATATTTCTGTTCTTTATGGTGTTTAATGGCTTCTTTCGTTAATAATTGTAATGATTCATAGTTATTATTTAGGCTAATAGTTTTTTCTACTGTTTTAATTGTATAATTTGTAAGAAATGATAGTTTTGAAAAAGTTGATTGTTTATATATTAGATTTCTGGGTACATTAGGAATTGTCCAATCTTGTAAATTTCTTTCTAGTTGTGTTATGCTATAATCTTATTGGTTTATATTTTCAGTTTCTAAAGGTAGATCTATATTAGGTGTTTCTGGTTTGAATAAAGAATTCATTGAGACAAAATTTTATACAAAGATTTTCTATATAAAATAGAAATAAGTAGATCAAGACCTTGAGGGAACACCACCGGGACCACCCATAAAGCCTCCTTGGCATAAGCGGGCTGACCAACGGATTTTCATGACTTACCAACACAAGATTCTCAACATACTCTATTTTCTTTTACGTAGGTTATCGTTGATAAAATTCTGTATCAGTGAACTTTTACTCTTTTTTTTTTTAAATTATAAAGCAAGAATACTTAAATGATTTCTTACACAATTAATTTCTGATATTAAGAAATTACAATGATCTTCTAATTCTTCTATTGCAGCCTGTCTACTTCTATATACGTGATATCTTTCCATCATTGAACAATAATCTAATCTCATTAATAATTGTTTCTCTTTAAGAGATTTTATCCTTTTTTTTAATTGATTTAATTCAAGTCTCAAGTTATATTCTAAACAGTTTAATTCATAACGATCACGAAAACCAATATTATGTGCGTAATAATTTATCATGAAATTAAACATAAACAGAATAAAATATCATTGGAATTTATTCTGTTTATTAATTATTTTATTGGTCTATTGTTATTTTAATTAAAAGTATGATTAATTAATTTGAAAAATGGATTTATGAGAATGATACAAAATATTTTAAATATCCTTGCCTAATTAATATTGATTATTAGAGCTTTGACAGAGTGCATTTCAACCTAGTGGGACCCACAACTGACACCCCAAAATACAAGAGTATTTCTCCTGCGTGTTCTCTCTATTTCTCCTCTCCCTCAAAAACCATATCCTTCCTCAATCTCTTTCACCGTAACAGACCCACAACCCTATCGAGTGAGTTGAGCCATGACCGTAGCAGACCCGCGTTGCAATAAACAAGTTCCATTGTTGTCGAAAGAGAAATCCCATGGATCACCGCCAGCCATTAAGCGAGTCTTTTTCAGTTTTGGAGCACTGTCAGCCATATATAGTTGAGACTCATTGTGTAAGAAAAAAATGCAGCGGAAAGTACCTCAGGCTCAGCTTAAAGAAATGCTCCACAAGTTTCTCCAGATCGATAAATTTCAAGAATTTTTCTTTAGTGGTAAAGCGTACTACGTAGTGTAAAACTAGAGTAACGCTTTAACAATCCACAGCCTAAATACTATATTAAGAGAGAATAAAAGAGAGAGAGCTTTTTTTTTCTTTTTCTTCAGATTATCCCGAGAATCAAAAGAGGGGGGCTTTATATAGCCCCCCTACACGGCTGGCCTTAAAGGCCAGCCTTTACTATGCAGTAACGCATGGCTTAAAGCCATGTGTTTTACAAGCTGTCGTTGTAACGCATGGCTTTTAAGCCATGCGTTACGTGCAGCTAATGCTGCACGGTAATGAAGGGGGAGGGGGGTCTGCCCACGTGGGCGCCCCCTCCATTTAACATCTCCCACTCGCACACAGTGGGCATGACCCCAGGTCTGCATCTCTCTAATGTTCTCAATCTTGTTCACACAAGTAAATAGGTCATGCGACCACCAAGCATATTTTTAGAAAAGTGGGAGTACATACACTAAATCTCTCCCAGAGAAGACTAGCATAGTAACATCCCTAAAGTGTCTGGTCATGTCCTAGACTCATTAGATCGCATCAGATCAAGCATTTTCGAAACCCTCTTGAGTTCAGAAAACTCAGAACAATGCTTGACTCACTCCAAATCATTTCAATATGTTCACAACCTTAGTCGCTACCAATATGTAGCGTCATAGTTTGACGTCAGCAAACACTATCGAAGATGCGATATCGAAGAATCTTCCCTTTGCACTCATATCATTCAACTTTGATCGAACCGCTTTCCCAGCAATGCCTCTTTAGACCGTATTAATCATGGCCATAGACAACATGCCAAAGTAGCAGATATCACAACCTCCATCTAGTGACATAGTCAAAAGTAAAGGACACTTAAAAAAGGAGACTCACACAATGATAAAGAGGGAAACCTTTTATTCACTTACTCATTTGGTCGAATAAGCACATGTAGTATGAAACACATGCTACGGTGGATTTCTCTTTCTTAAAGAGCATATGTCTATATCAACACCGTACAGATCTTAGTCTAGCCGCTCCTTAAGCGTCTAACCCGAGTTCCTCTATTTGCTCGCCTCCAAGGCGTCAAAGAGGATCTCACATCTGGCTAACCACAGGCTACATAGGTTGTGGGGTAACCCATGCATAGTCCTCTCATTGGACCTGATCTTAGCTCCCACTAAAACCGACATATCTTTGTGTCAACTAACTTATCCATTTGGACAAGTATCTTAGAACACAATGTCTCATCTCTACTCGCTTCTCAAGCGCTAGAGGCGATCGCTCGTGTGAGTGAGCCGATCTAAGCCTGTTGACATATCTTGTGTGTGAATTAGAAAGACAATACGATAAAGACAATAACTGAATCATATTGTATTAATATCCCAAAGGAAAGGTTACATCTTAATGTCATTTGAAACACAAAAAACATTTACAGTCTACGCAGTCCTAGATTCCTAACATGAGCCTCAAAGACATCTCTTGCTATGGGCTTCGTTAAGGGATCAGCAACCATGCGACTTGTAGAGAGGTGTTTCAGAACCACTTCCTTTTGCGCTACCATGTCTCTGATGTAGTGATATCTGATATCTATGTGTTTGGTTCTTCCATGGTATTTAGAGTCCTTAGCATATGCAAGAGCAGCTGTGCTATCGCAAAATATTGTCACCGGATCAGAAGTATCCGTGCCAATGTCTAAATGCTTGAGGAACCTCCGTAACCAAACAGCTTCTTGAACTGCTGCAGAACAAGCTATGTATTCTGCCTCCATGGTGGATAAAGCTATACAGGGTTGTTTCTTGCTGCTCCATGTAATGGCGCCATTGTTGAGCAGAAAGACATACCCAGTGGTTGATTTACGCTCATCAAGGTCACTGCCCCAGTCGGCATCGCTGTAACCTCTTAGCTGCAAATCTGAACCTCGATAGCACAGCACTTAGTCTGCAGTTCCCTTTAGATATCGCATAATCCTCTTGACTGCTTTCCAGTGAGCTAGTCCGGGGTTAGATTGGAATCTACTTACTAAGCCAACTGCATAGCATATGTCAGGCCGAGTACACATCATTGCATACATCAGACTACCCACAGCATTAGCATAAGGGACACGGGCCATCTTTTCCTTTTCTCTTTGAGTCTTAGGACACAACTCTTTAGATAAGTTCTCGCTTTTTGTAACAGAGGTGTCAATGGGTTTACATTCACTCATTAGGAAGCATTTAAGAACTTTCTTTATGTAAGTCTGTTGGGACAAATACAATATTCTCTTTGAGCAATCTCTGTAGATCTTAACTCCCAGAATATATTCTGCCTCACCCATATCCTTCATCTCAAAAATGAAAAATAACCACTCTTTTGTGGCGACTATCAACCCTTTATCATTTCCAGCTAGTAGTATGTCGTCAACATATAATGACAACATAATGAAACTCTTCTTGGATCTTTTGACATAGACACAATGGTCCTCTGTGATCATCGTAAACCCATTCGAAAGAACGGCTCGATGGAATCTGAGGTACCATTGCCTAGATGATTGTTTTAGGCCATATATAGATCGTTTGAGCTTGCACACTTTGCGCTCTTGACCTTTGACCACAAAACCCGTTGGTTGATCCATATAGATCTCCTCATCTAGTTCTCCATTGAGAAATGCTGTCTTAACATCCATTTGGTAGAGTTCCAAATCCATGTTTGCTACTATAGCTAGAATCAGGCGAATTGAAGCAAACCTCACTACTGGTGAAAAAGTTTCTTCATAGTCTATACCCTCCTGTTGGGTATATCCTTTCGCCACTAAGCGAGCTTTGTACTTATCTATCGATCCATCCGACTTGCGTTTGACTTTAAGAACCCATTTGTTCCCAATAGTCTTACGCCCTGTCGGTAGATCAACCAGATCCCAGACCTGGTTAGTTTTCATAGACTCAATTTCATCATTAAGAGCTTTCATCCACTCATCTTTAGTAGAAGATGAGAGAGCCTCATGAATTGTCCTAGGCTCATCATCATCATGCGGAGCTACCATAAAAGCTTCCCCTTCAATCTCAAAACGACGACGGGGAATACTTTCACGTGTGCTTCTACGCGGCTGAGGTTGTTGTGATTGATTGACAAGTGGTGTGCTCCCACTCGGATTTAAGTCCTTATTTGTAGGAGCTTGAAGAATTTCTTCCTCATTCTCAACTAAATTCCTTGGAGCACTTTCCTCTTGTTCCATAATCTCATGAAGTTCTAAACTCCTATCAACCTCACCTCTACTTGGAAATTCATTTTCAATGAAGTCCACATCTCGTGATTCAATTTCAGTCACACTTCCATCAGTTTGTTCACCTATTAACACATACCCTTTAGAGTGTTCTGAGTACCTTATAAAGATACACTTCTTCCCTCTAGGGCCTAATTTCCCATACTTATGAGAAAGATCATGAACAAAACCCGTTGAACCCCATGGCCGCAAGTTACTCAAATTGGGTTTCTCGCCGGTCCATAGTTCATATGGGGTGGAAGTTACTGATTTGGAGGGCACTCGGTTAAGAATGTAGGCAGCAGTCAAAAGTGCATCCCCCCAAAAAGAAATTGGTAGGTTTGCTTGCGCCATCATTGACCTAACCATCTCAAGCAGTGTTCGATTTCTCCTTTCCGCCACGCCATTTTGCTGCGGCGTACTTGGCATCGTTAACTGTCTTTTGATTCCTTTTTCATCACAGAGCCTTTTAAATTGCTCAGAGAGATATTCTCGTCCTCGGTCAGTTCTTAGAGTTTTTAAACTCTTGTCTAACTGATTCTCAACCATTCTTAGATATTGTCTAAAGCATTCCAATGCTTCAGACTTATGGGAGATTAAGTAGACATGACCGTAACGTGAAAAATCATCTATAAAAGTGATGAAGTAGACACCTCCGTGTCTTGCCCTCACACTCATTGGACCACAGATGTCTGAGTGAACTAATTGCAGTGGAAAAGATGCCCTAGTGGCTTTTCCAAACGGTTTTCTCTTAGCTTTTCCCATTAGACAATGTTCACATGTGGGCAAGATGACCCTAGCGAGATTGCCTATTAGGCCTTCTCTAGCTAACCGAGTCATTCTATCTTGTCCTATATGGCCAAGCCTAGCATGCCATGTATGTGAATCCAAATTATCAACAGATGAAGAAAGAAAAGCAATAGATTCATTTATATTAGAATAAACCAAATCCAATATCATAAAACCGTCTTGCAGAAAAGCTTTGCCATAAAACACATGGCCCAAATAAAAGGAAACATAATTGTTTTCAAAAACAATCCGAAAGCCAAGTTTTAATAGAGTAACAACTGAAAGTAAGTTTCGTCGGATCTCGGGAGCGTATAGCACATTGTGGAGGAAAAGAGTGCGGCCGCCCCGCAAGTCCAGCTTGTAGGTACCAAGTCCCAGTACCTCCACGCTAGCTCCATTCCCCACCTTGATATCACGGCTCCCAGTTGGAATCCGCCGATACTCCACAAATCCGACTCTGTCTCGCGCTATGTGCTCGGTCGCTCCTGAATCAACAGTCCACAAAGGATAGGAGTGAGCAACCATCACATGGCTAGTTACAAAAACAATGCGAGAAAAGTCAGAGTGTACCTTCTTCGGCTCAGTGCAGTCACGAGCGAAGTGGCCAGTCTTTCCACAGTTGAAGCACTCTAATTTTGACTTGTTCTTCCCGCGCTTGCCCCTCTTGGTGCGCTGAGAAGTTCCTGACACTTTTTTAATTTGTCCAGCAGCTACCCCAATCTTGGACTTCTTGCGCTTAGGCCTTGATGCCTTGCGCGAACCAGCATTAGCCACATAGGCTGTATGATTGGGCTTAGCAGCCTCTAGGCGCTCAGCCTCCAATTCCAAGTGACGCGAGACATCATCAAAGTCTTTGATGTTCTCGTTATGCGTCAGGTTCTGGCTCATATTCTCCCAAGAATTTGGTAGTGACCTTATCACTGCCTGGACTTGCTGTTCATCTGTCAGGTTGTTTCCTGCCGACCTAAGTTCGCGGATCATAGTTGACATAGCCCTAAGATGCTGCTTCATCGTGTGGTCAGAGCGCATCTTATAGGAGTCGAACCTCATGGTTAATCCACGCAACCTAGTGGCTGAAGTTCCACCAAACTTCAATTTTAAAGCGTCCCACATGCTTTGGGCAGTGTCATAGACCTCGAACTCACACATTAGATCATTGTGCATGCTGCTTAACATTATTATGCGCGCGCACCGATTTTTCTTAGCCCATTGAGTATAGGCTTGTTGATCTATCTTATGTTGTTCCGAGGTCCCTTCCGCGGGCACAGTAAGGGTGTGAGACAAGGCCTCCAAGACCTCTTGCTCATCTAAGACATATTGGATCTTGCGATGCCATATGTCATAGTTTTCCCCATCTAATTTCTCCCCCTTGTTTAAGTCGGCAACTATAGTCTTGGATGCCATATCACTACAATACGCAAAGAAGGGATATTATACACACACCTAAGAAATCTGCCGCGTCCTTTCAAGATAGAAAAAGAATAATTTAGACATGTCGCAAGATCGAAAAATCGCTAAGCTTCATAATCATCTCTTGCGCCACAATATCCAATTATTAAATTTCTAACCTAATTCCCGCGCAAATTAATTTAAAAAAAATATGGGAGAATTTATCATCATAAATCTCAACCATACTCCCACTATCTTAAGTAGTCTTCTAGTCCTAGTCATATGTAAAGACATAACCTACTAAAACCGCAGTAACCTTTTGGGCCAGTCTACAAGGACAGCTACCCAGACCATAGTAACCTGTTGGGCCAGTCTACAAAGACAGCCAGACTACAGCAACCTGTTGGGCCAGTCTACAAAGATGGTTCATATGAGACCATTACAGTCCATTTTTCTTGTTCCATCAGTGCATTTACAGTTCTTACTGGGGCCACTGTAGTCTTTTTGGCTATGCAGTGCATTTACAGTTCTTACTGGGGTCACCATGGTCTTTTGGCTATACAGTGCATTTACAGTTCTTACTGGGGTCACTGCAATTCTTTCAGCCTATCATTCACACTGACAATTCTAACTAAGACTACTTAGTGAGATTTTCTATTTTATCACTAAAAGAAATAAAGACTAATGTCTAAACATTCAAGTCTAACATTCATAGATGATAAAATAATCACATTTCCACATGTTCAATTCACACATACATGTTATCACATTTAATAAAAATTAAATAAAAGATCACATGTAATATAACATTATGGAAAAAAAAAAATAACATGAATATAACCAAATATTCACATGTTATCATATTTAATCTAAAACATTAAACAAAAGATTACATGTAATATCTCAATATATCAAAGCATATATTAATTCATGCAATTTTATTTATTTATTTTTATTTTATTTTATTTTTATAAAAAAAACCCCACCTAAACCAAAGAATATTCGCAGCCCAGTGGCGCGCTTGTCTCCTTAGTTTAGTAGGTGGTCTTGGTTTCAAAACCCCATTGTGCCATTTTATAATTTTATTCCCTTTTTTAAAAAAATGGGCTTATTTAAAAAAATGGGCCGAAAATGGCCCAATTAAATGCATCCCTCTTTTTTTTTTTTTAAAACAGTGGGCCGAGAGACCCAAGCCCAAAACAAAAGGGGCCGAATGGCCCATGCCCACACAAAAAAACAGTCGAATGACCCATGCCCAACCAAATGAGTCATCTTCAACTTTCGGATGTTATTGTTCACGTGAACAGTAACTGTGAAAAAAAAAAATCCTGCCACCGTTTTAGAGAGTTCCCTGGCTGTGTTTTCCGTCGAAAAAATCTCCGGAGGTGGCTGGGTGGTGCTTGCCGCATCTGGGTGGTGCGCGCAGCACCTCACTAGTGCGCGTAGCACCACGTTGGTGCTGGCAGCACCCCTCTGGTGCGCGCAGCACCGAGGCGGTGCTTGCAGCACCACTGGGTGCCTCCACAGTGCACCATGCACCGTGGGCTCCAAGGGTGCATGCGGCACCGTGGTGCGCACAGCACCCTACCAGGTGCACGGGTGGTGTGCGCTGCACCACCGTGTGTGGGTGGTGAGCGCTGCACCACTGCAGCGGCTTCGGCCAAAAAAATTTTTTTTTTTAAAACTCCACAGCAGCACTGGGCAAATAAAAAAATAATAAAAAAATAAAATGGCACATTTACAATTTACATGCATACAAAAAAAACTGGAAGCAATTACGACCGCTCTGATACCAATGTAAGAAAAAAATGCAGCGGAAAGTACCTCAGACTCAGCTTAAAGAAATGCTCCACAAGTTTCTCCAGATCGATAAATTTCAAGAATTTTTCTTTAGTGGTAAAGCGTATTACGTAGTGTAAAATTAGAGTAACGCTTTAACAATCCACAGCCTAAATACTATATTAAGAGAGAATAAAAGAGAGAGTTTTTTTTTTTTTCTTTTTCTTCAGATTATCCCGAGAATCAAAAGAGGGGAGCTTTATATAGCCCCCCTACACGGCTGGCCTTAAAGGCCAGCCTTTACTATGCAGTAACGCATGGCTTAAAGCCATGCGTTTTACAAGCTGTCGTTGTAACGCAAGCCATGCGTTACGTGCAGCTAATGCTGCACGGTAATGAAGGGGGAGGGGGGTCTGCCCACGTGGGCGCCCCCTCCATTTAACATCTCCCATCAAACGACATCTATTGTTGCCGACAAAGAAATCTCACAGAGAACCGCCAGCCATCGAGCGAGTCTTTTTTGGTTTTGGAGCACCGTCAGCCATATATAGCTGAGACTCATTGCATCAAACGACGTCTATTGTTGCCGACAAAGAAATCTCACAGAGAATCGTCATCCATCGAGTGAGTATTTTTTAATTTTGGAGCACTGCCAGCCATATATAATTGAGACCCATTGCATCGAATGACATCCATTGTTGGTGAAAAATGGAAAGAAAATCTATTGTTGCTGTAATCCTTCTAGCAACGTGCGAGAGATAAATCACTAGAATGACACATATTCTTGGTGAGAAATGGAAGGAAAATCATAGTGGAAAGAAATTTGGGGGAGGAAGACATTTTCTGGGATCGAGCGGCACTGGGATAAATGGAAAAAGTCACATTTCGCTCAGGCGGTTCTTTCATGCCCCAAGCGCCAACTTCGAGCGACAAAACTTGCTCGATTTGTCTCTCACTCTTCTTCGAGCTATGGCTCAATTGTCTGGGCGTGTCAAATTTTTATTTTTCCTCCAGTCATTTTTGTCATTTTTTATTATTAATTAAATAATGTGTAAATAAATAATAGAATAAAATGTGGGGATCTGCCTTACGAATTTTATTCATAATTATTCTATTTTGTGTTTTTAAAACATGGTGTAAGAACATTTTGTTTTGATAGTGTTTGGAATATTTTATTTTTATTTTGTTGTAATTTTTTTTATATGCATTGAGGTAACTTATGTTTGATTTATGTTATTTATTAATAAAATATTTAATAAATTAATTATTTAATTATTGCAATAACTTTGAAAAAATTGGTAGCACCATTCCATTTTTAACTTGTTATAAATAGTAATAAACTTATCTTAACATTTAAATTTAAACTCATTTTAGATGAGTCCTACATCTGAGCTACTCTTTTAATACAGTGGTTAGAGATTCATTCTCTACTATTTCTGTTTTATGCAGAGATCACTTTGGCAATGTTTTAAAAATTTAGACCGAAAAAATCACTGCAAGAATCATTTAGTGGCTGAAGCATCGACAACTTTCCTAAACACAATAACTTACCTCATCCTAGCACTCTCGAGTAATTTTCAAAGGCGACTCTCAACAGGTTTATCTTAGTTATAGAAGACCTCTCATCTGCATCAAATTGACATATTTCTCCCATCATCAAAGACATCCAACACTTATTTGATCTTCATGGTCAATGAAAATTAGCTAAAATCCATCTAACTGCTAATTGATGTGTGCACTTTGTGACACAATGCGCAGCAACTTATCTTGGAAGCATACTTCTAGATAGTTCTTTTTGTTATTATCTTTTTGATCCTCCAGATTTTTGTAATACTTTATATTTCATATTTATATTATAACAGGCTTGATTGAAAAAAAAGTTGCCAAACACGCCCATTCGTTAACTACCCTGCCCAACAAGCAACCCGGGGCAAACCGTACGCCAGAGAGAGAGGGAGAGAGGCACGAGGTTTTGATATAAAACGATCCCCAGCCTCTGCCATTTGCACAAGGTATAGAGAGAGAGAGAGAGAACACGATCCATGGCGGGCGTATCACTCAAGTGCGGGGACTGTGGGGCCCTCCTGAGGTCCGTAGAGGAAGCCCAGGAGCACGCTGAGCGGACCTCCCACTTGAACTTCGCCGAGTCCACCGAGGCGATCCTCAACCTCGTCTGCACTACTTGTGGCAAACCCTGCCGATCCAAAACGGTATTTTTCAGCGTTTTTCCTTTGCTTCTAAAGCTGAATTGGATTTCTATTTTCTGGATTTTTCTTCTTTTGGGGGCTATGGATTTGCAATGCAGTCTGAACTTCGTTGGCATTCCTTGGGATTAAAACTTAAGTTCGATTCCCGGTTAAACCTAACACGATCTTCTAAGGCTCTGTTTAGTTGCTCGGCAAAGACGCCGGGGGGGGGGGGGGNGGCAAACGAACGCAATCTAATTGTTGTGATAGTAAATTCTTCTGAATTTGGAATTTAAAGAGTGGGTGAAGTGTCACTTGCCCGATTCGCTTGCAATCAAACTGGGATATCGGCAATTCTGCTTGAAAATTTGGATATTTTTTTAATCTTCTGAGGTTGAGTTTGTGGCTAGTTTTGCTGGAGTGGGAAAACGTTTAAATTTGGAAAGTTTTGGCTTAAGTTGCCGTTTGTTTGCTGATAAATTCTTATCTCAGCATTCCAAAGTTCATTTTGAAAGTAAGATTTAAAGTTGGTGTGAACTAATTTTCCTCAGTTCTTTGTTACCAAACAAGATCAGTGATTTTTTGATATTATGTTTTATTATTTATGTGAAGGAGAGTGATTTGCATACGAAAAGAACTGGGCACACTGATTTTGTTGACAAGACTTCGGAGGCAGCAAAACCAATAAGTTTGGAGGTTCCAAAGGCTACTGCAGAGTCCGATCAGGCTGGCAATGCGAGCACTAGCCAACCCGAAGGTGCTATTTCAGTTCAGTGTATTAAATATTTTGTTAACGACTCTGATTTTTAATGTGGAGATTAGTTTAAATTTAAACATTACTTCTAATGTACTAGGAAGCGTATTACAGGCCTGGTGATTGCTTAGTTACTAATCCTGATGGGCTTTTTGCATGTGCACTTATTACTGGATAGATTGTATGTTTCCTATTCTGATATTTTTGAAATGCTATTACAATTAGGGATCGTAATATCCACAGCTAGAGTATAAATTGTTTAGATGGATCTGTCATTCTTAATGCTGTTTTTGTGTGCGGCATCTTCCTAATTTTAATTGAGACTTAGTTTCATTGTCTGCAACTGAGAACAAGGTCAACAGTTTCAATTTTCTTTGGAAAGATTTTGAAAACAAGTGGAAACCAAGCATAGCCTTACAATGCAGCTTCTAAGTGTTGATGTACTTCTCAATTTAAAGGATTCGTGCTTCTTAGGGTTTGGCTTGAAACCGAGTAAAAAAGTAGCACAACCGTTAAAACCTATTATAAGTGCATTTTCTTTTTAATTTCGGATTTTTTTAGTGATAAGCCTGTTAATGCTTCTCATTGTTTGGGTTGGACTGAACAATCAGGACTCTAGATAAAAAAAATAAATATTTTTCAATTAGTTTTTTTTCCTATGCACGTCAAATCTGAGTAACTATTATTTTCTTTATATAGAAATCTGCCAGGTTATAATAAGTTACAAATTGATGTTGTCTTCTTCGAGCCAGTTATTATTGGTGGTTACTAATAGCTTTTGATTTCGTGATTACCTGATTTATTTTATGTTATTCTTCTACTTATCAAAAAAAAAAAATTTTATGTTATTCTTCTAGAAATGGTTGTGCCGGAAGTTGACAAAAAGCTGCTTGAGGAACTTGAAGCAATGGGTTTTCCAACAGCACGAGCTACCCGTGCACTTCATTATTCTGGTGGGTGTTTTGTAAAAATCCTTGCAAATATCAACATTTATCTCCTTTAAATCATATTTTTAATAGCTTTTCGTTGATTAATGTTGAGGCTGCTATACACCAATATTGATTGGGGTCATGGGTGTTTGTGTAGACTGAAAATATTGTGGATTCTACAATTTATCATATCAGATCAGCTGGATTTTCTTCACGCTTGGGGAATGAAGTGTGGGAATTGAGTTTGTTTTAGTAGGTTGCACATTGTTGGAGGGCTTTTGAAAGTGAAAGCTTTCTGTAAAAGGATAAAGTCTGATAATGTAGAATAGTTCATGACTTATGAATATTTTTCTAGGAACCACTTCATCTGTTCCATGAGCAGCCTAGTAAGTTCTTACTTCAAATCATTACTTGGTTATTTGCCATCAACACATGAGTATGTCAAATGATTGGAAATATCTTTGGGACTGCTGATTACATACCCGTTGGATTCTATAGGTGTTAACTTACCTTAGAGATTTTGTTTTGCTTATCCTAGAAATATAAGCTCTTTGTAAATGCCTAGGAGATGCCATGGCAAGATATTAAGGCCTCATTTGGGGAATGATATGATATGAGAAATATGTAAATAGTAGTGAAATAGTTTGGGTTAAGATGTTTTATTGTGTTTTGGGAAAGGAAAGAGAAAACACTAAATAAAATATTAGAACGTTAAAATATTGTTAGAATATAATTTTTGGAACCAAAGAACTTATAAGCTGCAAACTATAGACTCGTACCCCTTTGAAGGTTGAAAATGTGGCTAGAGACAGTTATCAGTAAAGAACCCGTTTTTCTCTGGTTTTTCTCTCCGTACAACTAAGAGAAATCCATGATTTTTTTTTTGCTGTTTTCACATTCGTGTCTTTGATGATGGTGGCGTTTAGTGGTGCTTAGTTACAGTCTGTTTTTTTCTAGTAGTAGTTAGTTACGTTAGGATGGGGATATTGAGAAATGTTGTGGTTGAACAGAAGTGTTTTGAGTTTGAAAAACTCAAATGAGAAATGGTGGAGATGCATGGAGAGTATTTGTCGTACAGTGAAGCACATCTTCATAGCCCAAGCTTCCATGGGTTGGTTAGCTGCCTCAGCGCTAGAAGTTTTAGGCTACGGGGTTCTTTTGAGTTCATCAGATCAAGACGCAGTGGTTCTCAGGTATTGGTCTTACAGCGGCAGCGTAACTCTCATGGGAGGTTCTTATCCTTATTAGAGTTTGGTCAAGGGAAGAGAAGTGGTATGCTAGTGATACCAGAAGGGAGAAGGGGGGTAGGGTGGAGGAACCTTGGGGATTTATTGAGGGAAATGGCTGTAGCATCCTCTGTTGTGGAAAGGAAAAACAGAGGAAAATCATAGTGGTGGCCTTCATCGTCCCAGGCCTTACCTCCTTCGCAGGGTCCCTCTCCTTCATACAGAGAAGTGTTGTCTTGAGCCCCAAAACATGTAGAGAGGTCAGGTGAGCCATCCCCTACGGTGATAGCTCAGACTGGTGGGAAGTTTGACAGGAGGGTGTCGGGGCTTAATATGGCAAACGTGCTGCATGCACTTGCTGAAATGGAGAAATAGATGGGGACTTTGCAGTTGAATATGGGAGAACTGAAACGCTGCATTGAGGAGATGAGCACCCTTGCCAAGTTGGGCCATGAACAAGATTCTTCTTTGGTTTCTGAAGACCCAGTAGATGTTGGGTTTAACTCTAAGGGGAAGGGTCTGGTGATAGCTGGGCTAGAAGGGCCTAAGGAAGGATCTTATGTAGATCCAGGTCCATATCATTCGAATATACCTATGTAGGCTCAAACACATCACTCGGCCCAGGCCCAGGCCCAACCCTCTCAATCTTCCATCAGGTTCCAGCCGATACGGACCCAGGCCCAAGCCCAAGCCCAGGTCCAGCATGTAGCACAGATTGGTTTTCAGCCTGTACGTCCTTCGACACCGTCGAGTCCCGTGTGTCCTTCGACAACCCGTATGGGTCAGGGGTCAACGCCGGAGGTAGAGGTTTTGCCGGCGAGGCCAGAGGGGTTGGAAGGTTCGCCGGAGAGGTCAAATGTGCCGGAGGATGCGCCGGCAAGTTCAAAAGCTAGATCTATCATT
This sequence comes from Carya cathayensis, assembly GCA_011037825.1. Taxonomy (NCBI): domain Eukaryota; kingdom Viridiplantae; phylum Streptophyta; class Magnoliopsida; order Fagales; family Juglandaceae; genus Carya; species Carya cathayensis. The sequence continues at coordinate 986,260 of QGSO01000156.1, forward strand.
GTGCAAAGGGATGAGAGGCTAGTGACTGAACCTTGGGTGGCCAGTCTGGCACTGGAAAGTGCACAGACGAGGTTGAACGAGATGGAGGGAGGTCTCGCCGTCCCTTCCACGCCGGCCGGAAATTTCGTGAGTGGACCGTGGCTCTCGGGCTCTTCGACAGATGTGTTTTCTCGAGAAATAGAGGGGCATGATGGTTTTATGTTGGAGGAAAGCCATTCTCTTGATGTAGTGAAGTCTTCTGAAGTTGTTGAGGAAGCCAGGGATGAGCTTATTAGAACCTGTGATGCATTTTCAGAACCAGGGCCCCTTCAATTGACACTGGTTGATAAAGACTACTCTGATGGGGAGGGGGCCGTGTTAACCCCTTTATGCACAATACCACCTAGTTTTACTTTTGATAAATGTCCTTCTAACTGGGTTTTTAAAAAGGTGGAGGAGATACAAGCTGTTATTGGGATTTCGTATGAAGGAGATGAAGGTAAATTTCTAGCCCCCCTTATGGCAATTGAAGAGAGGCGGTCGAAGTCAGAGACTAAGCAGAACATGGAGCTTAAAAGCTAATTTGTTCCATTAATTATGATGCAAAGGAGGGAAGCGGTAGTAGGGATAGAGTGAAAGGGAGGGGCAATCTCAGTTTACATGCAGCCTAAGATCATTTCTTGGAACGTGCGGGGGCTTAACGATCGCAATAAACGCCTTCGTATCAAATCTTTATTGCGGCTGTGGAAGGGGGATGTGGTATGTTTTCAAGAAACTAAACTTAGTTTTATTGATAGAAAAATTGTGCGGAGTTTATGGGGGTGCTCGTATGTGGGATGGGCCTATCTGGCCTCTTTGAGAGCTTTAGGTGGAGTATTATTAATGTGGGATAGAAGAGTGGTTGAGGCGATTGAGGAGTGTATCTGGGAGTACTCGGTAGCGACACGATTCAAAAATGTGGTTGACGGATGGGTATGGGCTTTTGCAGGGTCTTACGGGCTGAATGTGGACAAAGAAAGGAGGAGGCTTTGGGGAGAGTTGGCAGGTTTGCACTCTTTGTGGGATGTACCGTGGTGCATGGGAGGGGATTTCAACATTACTCGTTTCCCTAGTGAGAGATCAGGGCAATACTGGAATTCTGCGGCCATGGAGGAGTTCTCCGAGTTCAGCTGGATCTCATGGATCTCCCCCTTACAGGGGGCGAGTTCACTTGGTCAAACGGTCAGGTTTGGTCGAAATTGGATAGATTCCTTGTTTCTCCTGCATGGGAAGCGCACTATCCGGAGGATTGTCAGAAACGGCTAGCCAGAATAAGTTCAGACCACTTTCCTATTCTATTAGATTGTGGGGGTATTCATAGTGGGCGTCGGTACTTCAAGTTTGAAAATATGTGGCTTGCAGCGGATGGGTTTGTAGAGATAGTCCGTACTTGGTGGGCCTTGTATCAGTTCACTGGCACCCCAAGCTTTATTCTTGAAGGTAAATTGAAGGCATTGAAACAAGATCTGAAGAGGTGGAACTTGGAAGTATTTGGCCACATTGACAATCAGAAGTCTACTCTCCTGGAGGAATTGCAGGAACTAGAGAGGAGGGAGCTATTGGGAGAGACCTCATTATTGGGAATTATTATGAGTGCCTCCTTTCAGAACCGGCTGGTTGGAGGCCAAAGCTGGATTCCCTATTCTTTAAAACAATCAATCCTCAGACCGTGATTGGTTTGGACAGACTGTTTGAGGAAGATGAGATTTACAAGGTCATCTCTGGTATGGCCAAGGACAAAGCGTGGGGGCCGGATGGGTTCTCAATGGGGTTCTTTCAAACTTGCTGGGACATAGTTAAAGGTGATGTGTTGCAAGTCTCCAGTGAATTTCATTCTTGTCAAAAGTTTGAAAAATCTCTTAATGCGACGTTCATTGCTCTCATACCTAAGAGACACGGGGCTTCGGTTATTGAGGATTTCCGCCCTATAAGCTTGATTAGTGGTGTATATAAGATTATCTCGAAGGTCCTCGCCAACCGTTTAAGCCCGACGCTGGAACAGATTATATCCAAGCCTCAGAACGCTTTTATTCGAGGAAGACAAATTCTTGACTTGGTACTCATTGCAAATGAGTGCTTGGATCATAGACTGAGGGAGGGTGAACCAGGTATTTTATGCAAGCTTGACATGGAGAAGGCTTATGATCATGTGAATTGGGAGTTCCTTCTGTATATGCTTAGGAGGAGTGGTTTTGGCGATAGATGGATTGCTTGGATGCGTCACTGCATTTCAACAGCTCGGTTTTCAGTTTTAGTAAATGGTACACCGGCTGGTTTCTTTGATAGTTCTCGTGGTTTGAGGCAAGGAGATCCTTTATCTCCCCTCTTGTTTGTTATAGTTATGGAGGCTCTTAGCCAAATGGTTCAGGCTGCTGTTAATAGAGGTTTCTTATCTGGCTTCAAGGTGGGTAATGGCACGGTTATGATCTCTCATTTATTATTTGCAAACGATACCCTACTCTTTTGTGAAGCAAATAGGAACCAGATCCAAACTATATGGGCATTGTTACTTTGCTTTGAAGCAGTGTCGGGGCTCAAGGTGAATCTTGGCAAGTCTTAGATGGTTCCGGTGGGTGCGGTCTCAAATATACGCAGCTTAACAAGTTTTTTGGACTGCCAGGTATCTTCGTTGCCTTTGAAATACCTGGGCCTTCCTCTGGGAGCTACTTTTAAGGCTAGAACGATTTGGGATGGGGTAGTGGAGAAGATAGAGAAATGACTGGCTGGCTGGAAACGGATGTACTTATCGAAAGGGGGTCGACTCACTCTTATTAAGAGCACCCTTACGAACCTTCCCACGTATTTTCTATCTTTGTTCCCTTTGCCAGCAGGGGTGAGAATCAAAATTGAGAAACTATTTAGGGCATTCCTATAGGGGGCATGGGGGAGGAGAAGAAATTCCATCTGGTTAGATGGAAGACAGTTTGTGCTCCAGTCGTATAGGGGGGGGTTGGGAGTGTGTGACTTGAGAATTTTCAATAAAGCTCTTGGGGAAATGGTTATGGAGATATCAATCGGAGGGGGATGCATTGTGGAAGGAAGTCATTGTCGCTCGCTATGGAGATACTTGGGGTGGTTGGTGTTCCAACGAAGGAAGAGGGGGTATGGTGTGGGTTGATGGAAGTTTATAAGGAGGGGGTGGTCTTGCTTCGAGAAACATATTCGATTCGTTGTGGGAGAAGGCCAATAGAATCAGTTTTTGGCGGGATGTGTGGTGTGGAGAGCATGCTTTGGAAAAAGCTTTTCCGAACCTTTTTTTTTTTTTGATGAATAAACTCTAAGTATATTAATGAAAAGAATAGGCAAAAGCCATATTCGTATTGCTGCTAATAGAGAGGCTTCGGTTGCTGAAATGCGGTCCCTCTATAATGGCACTTTTCAGTGGGATGTTCTCTTCAACAGGGACTTTCATGATTGGGAATTAGCTTCTGTTTCAGATCTTTTCAGCCTCCTATACTCCATGGGGACTCCTATGGCACAATGTGACCGTGTGAAGTGGAGGTCTAATAATCAGAAGAAATTTACGGTAAAGGCGTATTACAAAATTTTGACCACACAAAACCACCCTCCGTTCCCTTGGAAGAATATTTGGCAGTCGCGTGTACCCTCCAAAGTAGCCTTCTTCGTCTGGAACGCAGCACTTGGGAAAATCTTGACCACGGATAATTTGAGAAAGATGGGGTGCGTAGTGATAGATTGGTGTTATATGTGCAAAAAGAATGGAGAATCTGTGGATCACCTTCTATTACATTGTGAGATTACAAGGGAGATATGGGATGAGATCTTCCAAAGGGTCAACATTGCTTGGGTTATGCCTTTGAGGGTAGTGGACCTACTGGGGTGTTGGAGGAAGATACAAGGTTGCCCGCAAGTGGCAGCAGTATGGAAGATAATTCCACTATGTATCATGTAGTGTATCTGGATGGAAAGAAATGCGCGCTGCTTCGAAGGCAAGGAACGCACTATGGAAGAACTAAAGAACTTTTTTTTTCAAACTTTATTGCTTTGGTTCTCTGCTATTGTACTAAATGGGGACAATGTCCATGATTTCTTGTCTTTGATTCCTTGCTCATAGAATGTATGTAGGTACCTGATGTATACTTCCTGTATACACGGGCCATGTCTGTTTCTTCTGATCAATAATATTTATCTTTTACTTATAAAAAAAAAAGAATATAATTTTTTAATTTTATTTTTGTTTTGGAATTTGAAAAGGTTGAATTGTTTTTACTTATAAAATAAAATAAAATAAAAAAAGGTTGAATTGTTTTTTGTGTTTTGTTTGGAATTTTGGAAAAGTTGTAATGATTAGATAATGATTATATGAAAAAGTTGAAAATTTGAAATAGAAAATTGTTTGTGTTTGAATGATGTTTGGGAAGGAAATAATGAGATATTTTGAGATAGATGGTTTGTGTTCCCAAACAAGGCCTAAGTGAATGTGACACATGCAGCTGAGCCATTATGTAACAGTACTTTTCCTTTCTAGGCAGTTTTCTCTTCTGCAGTTTTTAATCTTATGCCACTAGCTGGCATTTAGGTCGTTGTTGGGTTTATCTGCTTTTGAATTTGTTCTTTTTACATAATAATTATTCGCAGTTTTTGGGTTGTTTGAATCTTTTGGTTTTCTCTTAAGGTAATGCTGGCATTGAGGCTGCTGTAAATTGGGTGGTAGAACATGAAGATGATTCAGACATAGATCAGATGCCCTTGGTATGCTTTCTTATTTCTATTTCGTTCTTTTTTAGTCAAATTATAACCTCTTTATGGAGCACCAACCTCTATTGCTTTTAGAGGCTGAATCATTTCTGAAACTGTTGATGGCAACTAGAAAGATTACTTCATGATGATTTAACTCTCTTACTGGCTTACATGGGTGTAGGTACCTGTCAATACAAAATTTGAGGCTCCAAAACCTTCTCTTACGCCAGAAGAACTAAAAGTCAAACAACAAGAATTAAGGTAAAGGGTAGAGTATCTTATATTCCATAAAATCTCATGCCATGTTTCAAATATTCTTTTAATGTTGTCAGAAGAACTAAAAGCCAAACTGGTGCAAACGGGTTTACATACGTTTGTTTCCCATGTTTCTAATTGTCATAACATCTGTGCTCATGTTTTTCTCTGGGAGCTATGTGCATGATCAAGAAATACTAAGGCTATTTTTCTTTTGATGGAAAAATAGACCACATGGTTGTGTATGTTCCGGTGTTTGGTATGGGTGGGAAATGCTAATCAATGGAAAATAGACCACATGGTCAATGGAAAATGAAGCTTTTAGAGGAATAAGCCATTTTCCAGACCCAACATGGAAATGCTACAATGAGAAGGAAATCTAAATAAATGCAGAGTCAAATATGGAAGAATATATAGAAATCATATATATTCTATACATAGATTTCCTTTCTTCACCTGCTTATAAATATATATATATATAAAGAAGTTGATGGAAATAAATTGGGTTCTTAACACAATGATGGGCAGGAGAGGACAAAATTAAATCAATGGCAATATTTTGTTAAAAGATATTAATTTCATGTGACATAATTAGTGGTTGTGGGATATTGTGTTCATAGAGGGCAAATTTTTTATAGATTAGTGGTGATGGTGTACAAATGATTTTCAGACCGGCCAAATGTTGAAAAGATTTTCCAGAACATTTTTCAGATCTTCATCAAACAATGGAAGATGAATGGTTTCCCTTGACGGCAGATAGATATTTTTTGAAGAGTGTTCTAGTTTTTCTCATCTTGTGTTGAAAAAAAAAACTGCATTGTAATTATTCTTATGATCTTTAATCATACATGCATTCTAATTTTTCTTTTCCAATGAACTACTAATGAAAAACATGTTCTTATTTTTTATTTTGATAAAACTCAAGGGAGAAGGCTCGCAAGAAGAAAGAAGAAGAAGAAAAGAGAATGGAAAAAGAGAAAGAAAAGGTATATTGAAATGTTCTCTATTACTTCTCTCTTATCTTATGTTTAGTTGTACTTTAGAAGTGCAACTTTCACCTGTGTGTGTCTATGCATGCCGATAGTATTTCCACTGTCTAGTGTACATTGTTTTGTACAGGTTACAATTGTCATCATCTTTCACCTGTGTGTGCATGGTTGCATGCATCGTTATAATGACTCTGCCCAGTAACTATACCCTGCTTGACTTTTGCTGTGTATAGTATTTCCACTGTCTAGTATATGCCATTTTATACATTTCCTTCATCAAGTATGCATTGTTTTGTACAACTTACAATTGTCAACATCTTTCACCTGTGTGCATGTTTGTATGCATCCTCATAATGATTCAGTCTGGTTAGGTTTTGATTATGTTGACAAAATACCCAAAAATACTCTGTGCAATTCTGGAAAGGTGAATTTACATTAATAATTAAATATGTGAAAGAATCTACTGCTGTGTGTCATTTTGGTGATCTTACTCATTGCCACTGTATCTGCAAGCATAATGTTGATGGTTCAAGTTTTATTTTAAATTGGAAAATTACTCCACCCTTCCTCAAACTACTTGCAATATGACCTCTAAACAAGAAAGAAAATTGCAACTTATGATTTAAGCTTATATATTTTCTCCATGGAGGTACGTTTTTTCACCATTAGAGTACATCATGGAAAATAGATAAATGTTTGATGACAGTAATCTGGATGGTTATATGTTGAAACTCTTTTGGTGGGTTATTTATATTGTGATAATGTCTACAAGCCTGCCTTGTAGTATGACAATGCTACATCGTAGTAGTCTTAAATTGTGGCATCAGTGATTCCTCTGCAGTATTTTGGAAACAGTTTTATCTTGCTCATCATTTTTTTTTCAGGAGAGAATTCGAGTGGGCAAGGAACTATTGGAAGCAAAGAGAATTGAAGAAGAGAATGAACGAAAACGGTTTGTCTTATCTAGTATAATCTTTCTATGATATCATGTCTTTGTGATCCAATCTTCAATTGTATGGCAGTAAATGCTCTTCTTCCTCATTGGATTCATTTTCCCCTAGAATAAAAAATCTGTTATGGTCCTATAGGATATTGGCCTTGCGAAAAGCAGAGAAAGAGGAAGAGAAAAGAGCTAGAGAAAAAATTCGACAGAAATTGGAAGAAGATAAGGTACTCATATTTCTAGTCACTTTGTTGGGTAGATAATTTCTTAACTTCATACTTTGGGCTATGTCTACATGATTTCCTTGTATCTCTTTCTGTTTCTAATCCTTAGCTAGGTGCTTTCTCTTGTATAAGTCCTGTGTACTTGGGCTAGGCCTATTTATCATTCATCAATAACGTTTGTTTACTTATAAAATAAAAATAAAAAATTAACTTCCTACACTGTTTTGGCAAGGGATTCTTATATATTAGTTTTTCTTTTTCTGATGTATACGTCTAAGGCCCCATTTAGATTGCAAGATTCTCTCATCTCATCCCATCCCATCTCATTTCATAATTGATACACCTCCATGGCACCCCTGAGGAGGATTAGTAGGATGGTTGAAGTTAGTCAAAGATGGTAAGATTGTTGTAATGTAATGGAGGAGATTTAAGGCATGTTTGGATACTTGGAGTATCGCAAAGTTTTGTAAATAGTAATGAACTGGTTTGAGTGAAGATATTTTATTGAGTTTTGGGACAGGAGAGAGAAAAAGTTGAATAAAAATATTTTTTAAGTATTGAATTGGAGTTTGTGAAAGTGAATAGATAAAGTGAAAAAATTGTTTGAATATAATTTTTTAATATAAATTTTATTTTGAAGTTTGTAAAAGTTGTATTGATTTTTGTGTTTTATTTTGAAGTTTGTAAAAGTTGCATTGATTTTTGTGTTTGAATAATGATTAGGTAATGATTAAATGAAAAAATTGAAAATTTGAAATTGAATTGTGTTTTTTGTTTGAGTGATGTTTGGGAATGAAATTATAAGAAGTTTTGAGAATTTTGAGAATTCTCATGTTTGTCAAAACATCCCCTTAATGTCATCCATTTTTCAAGTGATAAATGATGTTGGATGGAGGATATCCATGTCATCCATCGTATGAATGCAAAATGAAGGGAGTATTGACTGTGAATCAGGCATCTCCAATTAGATAGTTGTGAACATTTGATTTCGAGCATTACAGGCTGTTGAAATAGTGGCTTCATAGAACTCGGACGCTAGAGGTCATCCAGATTCTATAATAATGGTGTTTTGAATCAAAATAGAAGTAAAGTCCCTTTGGTTAATGCGGTCAGTCAGTTTATGACTAAAACCCTTTGGTTAATGTTTCATGTATATTATACTATATATAAGTCAAGCCTAACCTGTGACGCCCCCAAATCCCCACGCACGGACACAGGGAAATCGAGACGTCCGGATGGTGACAACACGGGTCACCATCCTATCGACGAGTGCCAAGTGTGTGTAAGCAACAAATGTGCACGAAGCGACACGCAACGGATAGCAAAGTCATAACTAAGTACCAGAATTTTTCTTAGTTTAATACAAAGCTGTTTAAAACATACATAATAAAATATTACGAGCTACAAATATTATTCAAAGCCAAATACAAAGCATTAACTTCAACTCAATACTCCGGCAGAGCCGCATCCTCGGGCTCAGCCTCCTTCTCCTCCTTGATCTCTACATCAAAATCTACGGTACCAAAAATGGTGCCGCAAGTAAGTAAAATCCAAACACCACTAGATAAAAACATATTAAAACTCAAACAATATGCATGAGAGAATGCCAATGCACAAAACCCATAAAACCATATTTTTCCATGCACGCCAAAAATCTCATTTGGCCCAAAAACGTAACCTTTCCAAATATCACGCCAAAAGTCTCATTTGGCCCATATCCAACTCAATCTATTAACCAATTAATCCATATGCACCATGACCTCCCCTAGGGGTCATCCGCACATCCTGGCTCCTGTGCCACACCGCGGGTAACGACCACATGTATGACACTTAAACGAGTGATGCCCAGTTCCGCGCCCCACGCGTTCGTAGCCAAGCATCCTCTAGCCCTCGCCAGGGAAGGGTCACGGAGCCGGTGCGTAAAGCGATGTCCCGTTCCGCACCCAGCGTGTTGGTAGCCAAGCATCCTTTAGCCCCCGCTCCCGTCGTCGCCCAGCGACAACTCAGGGGACGTCACTTAGTATATTACGCTCCCGAGTGACCAGAGGAGCTCCACCGAGATAATACCCCATCCCGACTTGGGGTCGTGGTACACATGCACTCGAAAATCCATTTACGCCAATAAAACAGGATTTTTTTCTCAATTTAAATAAAATGCACGTGCATGCACTATGTAAATGCAATCTCAATGCACAACACAACCAACCAACCATAAATCAACAAACCAAGCAACTCCGTCCTCAATCCATCCGACCCCCGACTCCTCGGACTCAGTCCGGAATCAACCAACCAGTCACAAATAATTATTGTAAGAGTAAAAATATATTTAAATCTAAAATGAAGTTTGGAAAATACTTACAGCGCTATTCGGTATTTTTTCGAAAGCTCGCGGCGTTGCAAACGGAGGAGAAAAAGCAACGTAACAGTGTATTTTACACTGTGGACGTGGGTAATAAATTACCCACTTTCGAATGGGGACAAACCAAGATATGAAATTGATAGGGAAAGATCTTGAGATGTTTATGAAGCTAAGGGAAACGAGTTTTGGCCGTGGGTGGTGGTGGAAATTGCGGTCGAAGGCTAAAAAGGGGCTGAACGGAGTTGAGCTCGTGGGAGCTGCTTCGACAACGGATCGGGACTGAAATTAGGTGGGTTAGGTCAGCAAGAGGTAGAGGAAGAAGCTGTGAAGAGATGGTGGCCAGAGGTGGTGCAACGGCGCCGGAATCGGTGAAAATCCGTGTGGCTTGGAGGAGCTCGTGGTGGCTAACGGTGGCTCGGATGGAGGTGAAACTTGGTGGGGATGTTCACCGGTGAGAGGGGAAGAAAACTGGGTGGGTGGTGTAGGCCACGCCGCCGAGCGGCGGTTCTGGGCTGCGAAAGCAACCGGCGACAGGGGAGAAAAACAGGGCAGGTGCCGTGACTTCCAACCGTGCGTGGCGGCTAACGGCTGGTCCGATGGCTCTGAAAATTGGTGGGGATGATCTCTGGTGGGAGGGGAAGAGAATGGTGGGGGTGGTGCACTACACGGCGGCCGGACGGCGGAGAACGGGCGGTCGAAGGGACGGCGACGGTAAGGAGAAAAGGAAGAAGAGCTGCGCGGGGAGAGAGAAACCGGGAAGGAAAGAAGAAGAAAAAGAAAGAAAGGAAAGAAAAGAAGAAAAAGAAAAAGGAAAAGGGAAAAAGAAAAAAGAGAAAAGAAAAGAAATGAGGGCCAATCCTCACTCCGGAAACCAAAAACAGATCCGCCGAAAACGATTTTAAAAACCGTAAAACGATTAAAATAAATTAAACACAACATCAAATAAATTAAAAACCAATTAAAATACATTAATTTAAAATAAATAAACCAATATATTAATTAAATTAAAACAACCCTTCAGTGAAAACACACGTAAAAGCGGGTCATCACATAACCCGACCCGTTAAGCTTATTGTGTCAAAATTTCAAACCCTAACACGACCCGTTAACGTAACGGGTCGTGTCATGTCAACCCGTTTTGACCTATTAGTGAATATTACGAAATAGGTTAACACTACACAATACGACTCATGTCAAACTGTTTATGTAAATGGGTTGAATAGGCTTGAAATTAACCTATTTGACATGATTAAATTTAGCATAAGTTTATATAAATGTTAAAATCACAATATCTATACAAATTATAAAACTAACTACAAGTTCAAAATTACAATTCAAATAATAAAAATATCGAAATTAAAATTCTAACAATTTTACTTTTAGGTATAAGGGTATAATTGTAACTTTAAGTTTCTTAACTTGTCATAACGGGTTGACCCGTTATCAACCCGTTAAGCAATCGTATCTTAACGAATCAACCCGTTTTGACCCGAACCCATTAAGACTAAACCCTAACCCGCTATTATTGTGTCGTGTTCGTGTTGGGTTAACGGGTTGTATAACAAATTGCCACCCCTAGTGTGAAGTTCAATTGGGTGCCCGCTAAATGAATTTTCATTGTCTTTGAAATCTACCATTTCAATGGTTCCCACTAGGTGGGTTTCTATTATTTTTGAATCCAACATTCGTCAAAATGTATTTTCTTTTACCATGGCAGAAGGTTAATGAGATTTCATTTGGTAAAAGCCCAGAATAATTTTACTCTTCAATAGATTGCTCACACTGATTGTTATCTGATTCCCATTGTCTATGTATTTGCAGGCAGAAAGAAGGCGGAAGCTTGGATTACCACCAGAAGATCCTTCAGCTGTAAAACCTTCACCTGTTGTGGAGGATAAAAAGGTAACAGCATTTTTTGAATGAAACTTGGCCTTTGCTCATTCGAATTTGTTCAAGATCTTGTACGGAGTTTTAATATCTATTATGTCATATTCAACTTGCAGAGTTCATTGCCAGTTAGACCTGCTACAAAAGCAGAACAAATGAGAGAGAGCTTGCGATCTCTTAAGCAAAACCACAAGGTAAATTCATATGTTGTTTCATAACATTAGTATCACTTGTTCTATTTTACGAACCATTTACTAGTCTACAAGTGAACTACAAGCAAATTGAGTTCTTTCCTGAAGTGAGGATTATTTCAGTTGTGTTATGGAATTCAAGGTTTCTTCGAGAATGCATTTCGATTTTTGAGTTTCTGAAAATAAACCCAGTGTCATAATTACTGCTCCTCGTATCTTCCTTTTTAAGGTGGACATGTATTGCATTGAAAAGGAGACGAATTTTCATGAGCTAACTTAATCTTTGGGCGGAAACAAGATAAAAGAGACCTAACTATTCATGAGAATTACTTATCAAAAACTATTCATGAGAATTAGTTTATAACCTTATTTGCATCTCTTCTTCTAGAATCTCACCGGTCCAGAATCAACCAGAGGCTTGGACTGATAATTAAGAAAGTAGAGTCCTGAAGGTAGAGATATACATGGGTTGATTTAAAAGCTAAGTAAAAAATATAAAGGCATGAGAGGCTTTATAATATGCGTAAAGATAAATGGGTTTTGTGAACTTTCTGTTATACAAGTGGCTTCTTTACCAAACTGACCCTATGCACTTCCACTTGACAGCTTGAGATTTTTGTCCTGTTCATGAGATATTCTTTGGTAGAATATCTGTTCATGCAATATCAATTAATACCTTTCTATTAATATTGCATTTCAGAAGAGATATTCTACTTTCAATTTCAATGATTAGAGAATGGCATGGGTGCCGTGTCAGAATCTTGAACTCAACCTAGTCCACCTGGGCATTTACTTGTCTTAGTATCCATGTAACATGTAATTCACTTGTTCTAATATTTTGTGCTGAAACAAAATTGTATTGTCAAGTGTCTCTATAATGATGCTTCCTTTTTAATGGTTAGGAACCTATAATTCTGTGTAATGTTGAAAATGAGTATCTTGGTTGCTTATTTTGAGAAGTAATAAGATAATGTGAGAGGTTGGTACTTAGATGATATAAACAATTGTGTGCTTATCATTTTTCACCATTAACTGAAGGAAACTGGTGTCTTTTTTCCATTTTTGCGAACTTATTCTGCTCCACAATTTTTTTAATAATTGTCACACCTTTTAGGTAGATTTCATTTTATACAGTGGTCTAACCTTTTTTTTCTTTGCTTTCTGTGTGTGTAGGATGATGATGCCAAAGTCAAGAGAGCATTCCAAACTCTCCTAACTTTTGTAGGAAATGTTGCCAGGAATCCCGATGAGGAAAAATTCAGAAAAATTAGACTTAGTAACCAATCTTTTCAGGTAAGTAATACTTCGCAGGACAGGTCATGCTAAGCCTCTTATTGTAGGGTACATGGAGTTCAATCTGAGACCAGGTCTACCCCAATTTATGATTGAGTTTGCACGTTTGAGGTTGTTAGTAGGAAATTTCAAAATATTCAAGGTGCAAAAGTTCCAATACTCTCCAGAGTGGACATCGATATAATTTTCTGCCCAAATTCCCCTAAATAACCTGGAAATGTTCAGAAGCTAAATGGTGATGCTCTCCCTTTGATCATTAAATCATTTTGAAATATTGAATGGTTGGACTGCCCCAATCACCTGGTTTTACACCTTACTACGGTATATGGACATGTTCTTTGAACCTTAAAATGGTTTACATGCCATACCTGACAAAACAAAACCTTCCCTCTTGTATATGTTTATCTGTTTTTGCCCCCATGTTATTGTTTCATAATGGATAATTGCATTTAACAGGAGAGAGTCGGTGCATTCAGTGGGGGCATTGAGTTTCTTGAGCTGTGCGGGTTTGAGAAAATTGAAGGTGGTGAGTTCTTGTTTCTACCCAGGGACAAGGTTGACATGGCCGTGCTAAATTCAGCTGGAGCCGAGCTGGATTCTGCAATTAAAAACCCCTTTTTCGGAGTTCTTTGAGTTAATATATATGTTTTTCAATTTGTGAAATTGTTATCAAATGGAATATATATTTGTGCTACTTATTATAGATTGAAGTGCTTAATTTTTTTTATTATGAGATAATATGGACATGTATGATTAAAATCTGGGAGCATCTGTACTGATTATACGTGCATTATGCCATGCAAAACACTCTCCAATTTTGCATATATCAAACTATTGCATTGCGGCCAACACCAGGAGTCAGTGGACCGACTTCTTTTTATTTTTTAAAAATCTCCATCTTATGATTAAGTTAGCGAATCAATACCACAGATTAGACTGGTGATTGAGTCTGAATGTGCATCCATTCGGAAGAGCTCTCTCTCTCTCTCTCTCTCTCTCTCTCTAGCATTCGGACAGCAATCTTGGATCAACGACCTTTGCATATAATTTCTAACCCCAGGAGAAGTGTCTTTGGGGCTTGAATTTGAATGTTTCTCTTCTCATTCAAGGGGTAGTGTCTTTGTATGATCCCAACCCACGGCGTTTAACATTTTTATGACAGGGTAAGTGTCTGGAATCTGTACCATTATCTCTCAAGGCATGATATCATACTCATTGCGATCAATCTTCAAAGAAATAGGAATAACTGAGGTCCAACATGATCATCAAATGACAATACTCAGGGTAGGTTTAAGGAGTGAGATGAGATGAGAATTTTGTAAAATAATAGTAAGATAGTTTGTAAATAGTAGTGAGATAGTTGTCTTATGGGGTTTTAGAAAAGGAGAGAATTTTGAAAAAAATATTATAAAATTAAAATATTGTAAGACTATAATTTTATAATATTATTTTTATTTGGGTTGGAATTTTTTTTACTTTTTATTTGGGAATTTGAAAAAATTATAATGATTAATTTGAAAATTTTATATTTAAATTATATTTGGAAATAAGATGGGATAAAATAAAATGATATTATATGAGTATTTTGTGTCTCATTTCATGCTCCAAACCTGCTCTTAATAGAACACAAAAAGCCAAGTCAACAGAAAAATAAAAAAAAGCTATGTATCAAAATATCAATTTCATATCTCGGAAAAATGAAATGCTTAATGTGGTTAAAGGTATGGATAAGGATAAGGCTATGGGTTCGAATCGGTTCTCTTTGGCATTTTATCAAGCTAGCTAGGATATAGTTAGAGAAGATATTCTAAAGGTGTTTGCTGAGTTTCATTCGTATATGAGGTTTGAGAAGAGTTTTAATTTGACTTTTATTGGACTTATTTCGAAAAAGGTAGGGGCTGTAGAGATGAGAGATTTTCGGCATATTAGTTTGATGAATAGAGTGTATAAAACCATTTCTAAGGTGTTGGCCAACCGTTTGAGTAGGGTGATGGAGAGGTTAATTTTAAAATCACAAAACGCTTTTGTGAGAGGAGGACAGATTTTAGACTCTGTTTTAATTGCTAATGAATGCTTGGATAGTAATATTAAAATGGAGAAAGTTGGCATTTTAATCAAATTGGACATGGAAAAGGTTTATGATCATGTATGCTGGGATTTCCTTGATTATTTGTTGAGGAGATATGGATCTAGCGATAAATGGTGTTCGTGGATGAAGCATTGTGTGCCAACTTCAAAATTTTCTATTTTGGTAAATGGAGAACCGGTTGGCTTCTTTAATAGCTCACGTGGTTTCAGGCAAAGAGATCTTATCTCCCACTTTCCTTTTGTTATGGTTATAGATGCCTTGAGTAGAATGATTGAGAAGGCCATGGATGACAATTTTCAGTCTAGTTTTGTGGTGGTTAATAAGGTTCGGAGTAGGTTTAATGTCTCACATTTATTATTTGTTGATGATACTTTGATCTTTAGTGAGCCTAATTCTGACAATATAAGTGTTTTAAGAGCACTTCTGCTGTGTTTTGAAGCTGTATTGGGGTTAAGAGTTAATTTATCGAAATCTGAAATTGTTCTTGTGGGTTCTGTTCAAAATATTTCAAACTTGGCAAATATTTTGGAGTGCAGAATTTCTTCACTCCTTATGAGGTACCTAGGGCTTCTTTTAAATCTGTTAATATTTGGAATGAGATTATTGTAAAAATAGAAAGGATGTTAGCTGGTTGAAAAATGATCAACTTGTCTAAGGAGAAGATTAACTCTAATAAAAAGTACTTTGTTTAATCTTTCCACTTATTTCTTATCTCTTTTTCAGTTGCCGGCAATGGTTGAAAACAGAATTGAGAGTATTTCGGAATTTTTTATGGGGTGGTAAAGGAGATGGAAAAATAAGCTCCATTTGGTTAGGTGGAATAAAGTTTGTCAACCGATTGATTGTGAAGGTTTGGGGTAAGGGTGAAAACCGACCGGCATACTATGTAAATACAAGCAAACCGATCGAAACCGACCTTGCTGGGGGGAGAAAACCGGCCGATTCCTTTGCCGGTCGGTTCCGGTTTGGTAGGTCGGTTTGGGCCGTGGGTTTTGGGCCCTGTTTTGGGCATTTTATCCAATAGGTTTTTGGGCTTTTTTTTTAAAAAAAAATTTATTTTATAAATATATATATTTTTTCTTGAATTCATCATCCAATATCTTTTTAAGTTTTTATTCTTAACTAATAATTCAATTCATCATACAAGATCTTGTAAATTCATCAATCATATTAAAAATAAATAAAAGTAATAAATAATTAAAGCATTCATCATATTAATTATTAACTAACTAATTACTATATTACTTACTACATAATTAAACATAAATAAAAATAACTTCACTAGATATTTAGTATTACATATTACAAATTTGGAAAACAAGCCAAGTTGTCTTAAGCAATAAGCATAGAAAAATGCAAGTAAAAAAATAACATAAATAAATAAAAACAAATTGTCTTAAAGACTTGAACATAGCAACAATGCAAAAAAATTAAGAATATTGATCTTCATATTCACTCATTATTGCTTCAAGCCTTCAATCTTCAATCGTCAATACTTGTCACGTTCGATTGTGCGGTAAGCTCTATAAGAATCAATAAGAATAAAATATCAAATGTTAGTGAATTCATATTATGAAAAAATATGCAAAATTAAATTACAAAAAAAACATTACCCGATTCTACTACAAAGCTCTCCACATTATCCATAGCCTCTCGGATATCAATGGGTGTTGACGGATGCCTTTACCAATTTTGAGTGCAAATAAGTGCCTCAATAGTTCTCGGAGCCAACTAACTCCAAAAAGGATCAAGCACACGACCTCCTGTACTAAATGCTGACTCGGACGCAACCGTGGAAACAGGCATGGCCAATAAGTCTTGTGCAATCCTCGCAAGTATAGGATAGTTAGCCTCATTTATTTTCCACCAAGTCAAATGATGCGCTGAGTGCCTCACAATCATCTGATAAATATCGATCCACTTCAGTTTTGGTAATACTAGATCCGGTTGCGGAAGATGCCCTATACCACTCTCGGAACCATTTGGTCTCACGTTTGCCATCACCTTCATTCATGGATCTAAATGTTGGAGGGGGTTGAGAAACTGGGGTACTCGTGTTGGAACCGAATGTAACATTATACTCTGCATACAAATCTACTAATACATGCCTCACATTCGAAACCAACTCCTTAGCACGGAATCCATCATGAATTTTCTGCAATTCAAAAGTAAGAAGTCCTAACTTGCTTCGTGGATCAAGTACAACAGAAATTAACATGAGCAAGTTCATCCTATCTAATGACCCCCAATACTTATCATATTTGGTTCTCATGTTTATGGCCATACTTCTCAAACAAGTATTAGTACTCTCACTCAGCATAATCAATTCAGTTTGGAAATCACAAATCTCTAAAAAACTGGTGTTGGCTGTCACATATAAAGATCCAGAAAATCTAGTAGTGGTTTCATAAAACATCTCCAATAACTTGACAAACACCCGCACTGTCTCCCACTCCGTAACTTTAGGGGGTCCCATGTGCCCATCATCAAAGTAAGAGAGGAAATTATAATCCTCACTCTCCATCTGCTTGAAAGCCTTCTCAAACTTCTCAACCGCCTCCAACATCAAATAGGTTGAGTTTCATCGTGTCTGTACATCAAGACATAACATTTTCTTACAATCAATTTTTTCTTTTTCTGCACATCTCTTAAACTTTTCTAATTTTGCGGGAAATAAACGCACATATCTAACTGCATTTCTAACCATTGTAATGGCATCATTGCAGTCCTTCAAACCCTCACTCACAATAAGATTCAATATATGAGCACAACATCTCATGTGCATATACTTACCCCCAACATATTCTCTGTCAAAAAATGTTTCAAATAGGAAATTGCAGTATCATTCGAACTTGCATTATCAACAGTTACAATAAATATTCTATCAATGCCCTAATCAAGTAAGCACGACTCAACATATCTTCCAATGGTATCCCCTCAATGATTAGGGATTAAACAAAAATTAATTATTTTTTTCAGCAATTTCCAATTCTTATCAATGAAATGTGCAGTTAAACACATATAATTCAAATTCTGTATTGATGTCCATGTATCTGTCGTCAAGGAAATCCTCATGCCACCATCTTTAAACACTTTTTTAAGTTTCCCCTTTTCTATTTCATACAACTTCATACAATCTCTTGCAACTGTGACACAACATGGAACTTTAAACCGGGGTTCAAGAGACCAAGCAAATTTTCTAAATCTCTGTCCTTCAACAACCCTAAATGGCATCTCATCAATAATTACCATTTCTGCAATAGCCAACCTCGCAATCTCTTCATTAAATTTGTGGGTTACAAGAGTCCTTAATGTACTACCATCACTCTCTCCAACCCCCTCCTCNCGCTTTTGTGAGAGGAGGACAGATTTTAGACTCTGTTTTAATTGCTAATGAATGCTTGGATAGTAATATTAAAATGGAGAAAGTTGGCATTTTAATCAAATTGGACATGGAAAAGGTTTATGATCATGTATGCTGGGATTTCCTTGATTATTTGTTGAGGAGATATGGATCTAGCGATAAATGGTGTTCGTGGATGAAGCATTGTGTGCCAACTTCAAAATTTTCTATTTTGGTAAATGGAGAACCGGTTGGCTTCTTTAATAGCTCACGTGGTTTCAGGCAAAGAGATCTTATCTCCCACTTTCCTTTTGTTATGGTTATAGATGCCTTGAGTAGAATGATTGAGAAGGCCATGGATGACAATTTTCAGTCTAGTTTTGTGGTGGTTAATAAGGTTCGGAGTAGGTTTAATGTCTCACATTTATTATTTGTTGATGATACTTTGATCTTTAGTGAGCCTAATTCTGACAATATAAGTGTTTTAAGAGCACTTCTGCTGTGTTTTGAAGCTGTATTGGGGTTAAGAGTTAATTTATCGAAATCTGAAATTGTTCTTGTGGGTTCTGTTCAAAATATTTCAAACTTGGCAAATATTTTGGAGTGCAGAATTTCTTCACTCCTTATGAGGTACCTAGGGCTTCTTTTAAATCTGTTAATATTTGGGATGAGATTATTGTAAAAATAGAAAGGATGTTAGCTGGTTGGAAAATGATCAACTTGTCTAAGGAGAAGATTAACTCTAATAAAAAGTACTTTGTTTAATCTTTCAACTTATTTCTTATCTCTTTTTCAGTTGCCGGCAATGGTTGAAAAAAGAATTGAGAGTATTTCAGAATTTTTTATGGGGTGGTAAAGGAGATGGAAAAATAAGCTCCATTTGGTTAGGTGGAAGAAAGTTTGTCAACCGATTGATTGTGGAGGTTTGGGGTAAGGGTGAAAACTGACCGGCATACTATGTAAATACAAGCAAACAGACCGAAACCGACTGTGCTGGGGGGAGAAAACAGGCCGGTTCCTTTGCCGGTCGGTTCCGGTTTGGTAGGTTGGTTTGGGCTGTGGGTTTTGGGCCCTATTTTGGGCCTTTTATCCAATAGGTTTTTGGGCTTTTTTTTTTTAAATTTATTTTATAAATATATATATATTTTTTCTTGAATTCATCATCCAATATCTTTTTAAGTTTTTATTCTTAACTAATAATTCAATTCATCATACAAGATCTTGTAAATTCATCAATCATATTAAAAATAAATAAAAGTAATAAATAACTAAAGCATTCATCATATTAATTTATTAACTAACTAATTACTATATTACTTACTACATAATTAAACATAAATAAAAATAACTTCACTAGATATTTAGTATTACATATTACAAATTTGGAAAACAAGCCAAGTTGTCTTAAGCAATAAGCATAGAAAAATGCAAGTAAAAAAATAACATAAATAAATAAAAAAAATTGTCTTAAAGACTTGAACATAGCAACAATGCAAAAAATTAAGAATATTGATCTTCATGTTCACTCATTATTGCTTCAAGCCTTCAATCTTCAATCGTCAATACTTCTCACGTTCGATTGTACGGTCAGCTCTATAAGAATCAATAAGTATAAAATATCAAATGTTAGTGAATTCATATTATGAAAAAATATGCAAAATTAAATTACAAAGAAAACAAAGAAAACATTACCCGATTCTACTACAAAACTTTCCACATTATCCATAGTCTATCGGATATCAATGGGTGTTGACGGGTGCCTTTACCAATTTTGAGTGCAAATAAGTGCCTCAATAGTTCTCGGAGCCAACGAACTCTGAAAAGGATCAAGCACACGACCTCCTGTACTAAATGCTGACTCGGACGCAACCGTGGAAACAGGCATGGCCAATAAGTCTTGTGCAATCCTCACAAGTATAGGATAGTTAGCCTCATTTATTTTCCACCAAGTCAAATGATGCGCTGAGTGCCTCACAACCATCTGATAAATATCGATCCACTTCTGTTTTGGTAATATTAGATCCGGCTGCGGAAGATGCCCTATACCACTCTCGGAACCATTTGGTCTCACGTTTGCCATCACCTTCATTCATGGATCTAAATGTTGGAGGGGGTTGAGAAACTGGGGTACTCGTGGTGGAACCGAATGCAGCATTATACTTTGCATACAAATCTACTAATACCTGCCTCACATTCAAAACCTACTCCTCAACACGGAACCCATCATGAATTTTCTGCAATTCAAAAGTACGAAGTCCTAACTTGCTTCGTGGATCAAGTACAACAGAAATTAACATGAGCAAGTTCATCCTATCTAATGACCCCCAATACTTATCATATTTGGTTCTCATATTTATGGCCATACTCCTCAAACAAGTATTAGTACTCTCACTCAGTATAATTAATTCAGTTTGGAAATCACAAATCTCTAAAAAACTGGTGTTGGCTGTCACATATAAAGATCCAGAAAATCTAGTAATGGTTTCATAAAACATCTCTAAAAACTTGACAAACACCCGCACTGTCTCCCACTCCGTAGTTTTAGGGGGTCCCATGTGCCCATCATCAAAGTAAGAGAGGAAATTATAATCCTCACTCTCCATCCGCCTGAAAGCCTTCTCAAACTTCTCAACCGCTTCCAACATCAAATAGGTTGAGTTCCATCGTGTCTGTACATCAAGACATAACATTTTCTTACAATCAATTTTTTCTTTTTTTGCACATCTCTTAAACTTTTCTAATCTTGCGGAAAATAAACGCACATATCTAACTGCATTCTAACCATTGTAATGGCATCATTGCAGTCCTTCAAACCCTCACTCACAATAAGATTCAATATATGAGCACAACATCTTATGTGCATATACTTACCCCCCAACATATTCCCTGTCAAAAAATATTTCAAATAGGAAATTGCAGTATCATTTGAACTTGCATTATCAACAGTTACAGTAAATATTCTATCAATGCCCCAATCAAGTAAGCATGACTCAACATATCTTCCAATAGTATCCCCTCAATGATTAGGGATTAAACAAAAATTAATTATTTTTTTCTGTAATTTTCAATTCTTATTAATGAAATGTGCAGTTAAACACATATAATTCAAATTATATATTGATGTCCATGTATCTGTCGTCAAGGAAATCCTCATGCCACCATCTTTAAACACTTTTTTAAGTTTCCCCTTTTCTATTTCGTACAACTTCATACAATCTCTTGCAACTGTGACACGACATGGAACTTTAAACCGGGGTTCAAGAGACCAAGCAAATTTTCTAAATCCCTGTCCTTCAACAACCCTAAATGACATCTCATTAATAATTACTATTTCTGCAATAGCCAACCTCGCAATCTCTTCACTAAATTTGTGGGTTACAAGAGTCCTTAATGTACTACCATCACTCTCTTCAACCCCCTCCTCAGGTGATGCCTCACCTATTAATGTTTTTTGATACCTATCCAAAGGTCCACGTTTATGTGGATTTTTACGACACGAAGGCAAATGATTTTGCATCGTTGAAGTTCCGTTTCTCTTTGAGTGGCAAGCGTACATCTTGCTACAATAATTACATTTAGCTTTCAGATCATCTACAAGACAACCATCCAACTTCGTAAAATGATCCCATGCAATCGACTTGTCCGTCCCTTTCCGTTTCTTAGGTAATGGACAAGTACTATTAGTAGGGGCACTAAGGGGTTTTGATATTTGGGTTTCTCTCACATCTTCTTCCAAATTAATTGTTGGTTGAGGTTCATTTGTATCAGCATCAATCGGAGACGAAGAAGAATCCATCTAAATTATAAAACAAAATATAAATGTTATATTTGAAACATGGAAAACATAATACAAAACATCCCAGTAGCTAGTTTGCAACATGGCAAACATCACAAGTCTAAGACTCTAATCTAAGTTGTTCACTCATCTTCTCTCAATTTATATAAATAATTAACAACCAGTTACAGATTCACAGATTATATATTAATAAACAGATTATAATTTATTAATTTATATATATTAAATTAATTTATAAACAGATTATAATATATTAATTTATATAAACAGATTATATATATAACACTAAAACAAATTATAATTTGTTAATTTATATATATAAGACTATAAGTTATAACAGATTATAATTTTTATATATATATAACACTAAACCGGATTATAATTTATTAATTTATATATATAAGTTACTAGTTATAAGTATAACAGATTATATATATATATATATTAATTTATATATATAAGTTACTAGTTATAAGTATAACAGAGTATATATATATATATATATATAAATAAAAAAACAGGATTTACAATTTAGTCACAGTGGCCAGAGGGAGTCGGAGGGACTTGAGTCAGAGTGGCCGGAGGGAGTCGGAGGGAGTCATCGGTTCGTCTGCGATGCCGTTGAACGGAGAGAGAGAGAGAGAGAGAGAGAGAGAGAGAGAGAGAATGGGGGGGCGGCCGAATGAGGGAATAGGGAAAAGGGGGGAGGGGGGAATTGGGAAAGGGGAACCCTAACCCGTTCCCCAACCAAACGATACCGTTTGGTTTAGACCAAACGGCGTCGTGTCTTTAATTTTTTTTATGATTTATTTAAACAAAACGACGCCGTTTCATATGAAATGGCATCGTTTTGTATAAGGGAATATATATTATATATATATATATATAAGGTCGGTCGGTTTACCGGTTTTCTATGGGGTCGAACGGGGACCGAGCCGACCGACTTCAGTTTTCATGAATTTCTACAGCCGACCGACCAGTTCTTCGCCGGTTCCGGCGTTCGGCAGTCGGTTTCCGTCGGTGGAGGTCGGTTTGCCGGTTCCGTGTACACCCCTAGTTTGGGGGTTAAAATTTTAAGATTGTTTAATAGAGTATTATTTGGGAATTGGCTTCAGAAATACCACTTGGAAAGTAATGGCTTTTGGAAAAATGTTATTGATGTAAAATATGATAGCTTGTGGGGAGGTTAGTGTTCTAAAGATACTAGTGTTGCGTACAGAGTGAGTTTGTGGAAGTTCATTTCAAAAGGATGGCAGGTGTTTTTCAAATTATATTAAGATTGAAAGTGGAAGATGAGAAGAAGATACTTTTTTAGCATGACTTGTAGTGTGGGGATTCTTCACTAAAGTAGGATTTTCCCTCTCTTTTTAGAATTGCTAGGGATCAAAATGTAGATGTAGGAAAGTCTTTATGTGGCATTGATAATAATATTCAGTGAAATGTCATCTTTATAGGAATGTTAATGACTGGGAAGTGGATGATGTAAAGGCTTTTCTGGAAAGAATTTATAGTTCAAAGTTGATGCCTAGTAGGGAGGACAGCATGCTGTAGATTCTTGCAGGAAATTCTAAGTTTTGAGTCTCCTCTTTTTATAGAATATTAACCTGTCACAAGAGTTGTGAATTCCCTGAAAAAACATACGGAAAGTGAAAGTTCCTTCCAAGGTTGCTTTTTACTATTATGTGGTTTCCTTAGGCAAAATGTTGACTACTGAAAATTTTAGAAGGAGAGGTATGTTCATTGCTGATTGGTGTGTCACGTGTAAGAAAGATGAAGATTCTGTAAATCACCTCTTTCTTCATTGTGAAGCGGTCAGGTTTTTGTGCAATGAGGTTTTAAATTGGACTGGTTTACTTTGTGTTTTGCCCAAGGAAGTGGTGAATTTATTGGTAAAGTGGAAGGGTTTGAAGGGTAATAAGAATGCTGCTCATGTTTGGAAGATGATTCATTTTTGTCTTATGTGGTGTTTATGGCTTGAAAGGAATGCGAGATACTTTGAAGACAAAGAACGATCTTTGGGATAACTTAGGGATTTCTTCTTTAGTATTTTGAGTCTTTGGGCTAACGTTTTTATAATGGAAGATATTTTCCAGATTTTGTTTTAGTTTTCCTTTTGTTCTTGGAAAGTAGTAGGTATATCCTTTGCATACGTCTTGTATACTTGGGCTTATGCATATTTCTTTGGAATAAAATCTTTTATTACTTATAAAAAAATCATTTTTTTTATTGGCACCGAGTGTTCAGAAACAATATCTCAACTAATTCCGGGAGTGCACATGCTATCGGCAAGGAATTTTTCGCAAATGCACCTCAGATAATTTTAATGGAAAATCCGACAGTCCAATAACTCCTAAAGATTGTTTGCACTCAAAGAGATTTAATCCTTAGACTTTGGAAAGCATACCCTCAAGCCCAAGACCTTACCACTTGAACCAATCCCTAGGAGTTAAATAAGAAATAAATAAATAAAAATAGTTCCTAGCTCTTGTAATTGGATTATAATTCATGCTTTATTTCAACCAAGTATAAACATAAACTCAGTTTTGAACAAGTTGCAGGAAATTATTCACATCGCATCTTATCTCATTTCATCTTTAATTATTACAACTTTTTCGAATCCCCATACAAAATAAAATAAATAATTCAACTTTTTTAAATCTCAATACAAACATAATATATTCTAATAATATTTTATTCAACTTATCTCATCTCATCTCTAAAAACAAATGAGGCCCCATATATATTGAACCCGAGCACAAACCATCACAAGGCATTTCCTTTCCTAAGCATTCTCAATTATAAAACATATATATGAATGTCCCATATAAATTATGTACATAGGCACGTTATTGCGGATCTAGAATTCATATAAACCTGGGTTTCTGGTAGTTGTCAGTAGAATGGTCGGTACCGTCCCTCCACGCAACACCGTTAGATAGAAAAAAGCATTTGAATTGCTGCACAATAGGAGAAACCAGACTGAAATGGTTGGATTTTCTCGAGCCGGAGGATGGCATGAAAATCCTCTCGTACACATTGCTCATGCTCCATATGTTCTATTGCCAAGCTCACCACCAGTCAAAGTTGGTCGTTCCTAGCTTAAGTTTGGACATGATAGCCCCAAATGGGAGGTTACCAAATTATTCTCTCTCTCTGGGGATTAACTTTTTTCTCGTGCTGATGTTGGGGATCAGAACACGCATCTACATGTATAGTGCATATATATTGGTTCTCTCACTTTACCGGTCGCATACCAATGGTTTTCACACGAAACTTATACTGCGGGCAAGACTCTTCTTCATCATCATCTTCTTCGCTAGAATTGTCTTCAACTCTGTCCCACCTTGCATAGTCTAGAGTTGAGTGTCCCTTTGGTTTTGGAATTGTTTGCCATCCTCTAGAAGCTTGTTCAATCAATTCCTTGTTGCTCTGCACTTTAGGGGCAATCTCTACAGCAGTAAAAGAGTTCTTTGCAGGCTTGGATTTCTCTCTTTCCTGTTCATATGATTCCTTGGGCCTCTGCATCTCCGGCACATTAACGTCGGCATTTATAAGAGTCCCATCAAACTCTTTCTGATCTATTCCTGCTGTAACTACCGCATTTTCTTCTTCCTTGTATTGTTCCCTTTCTTCATTTCCATTTGGTTCTGATTCATCTTTATACTCTTCCTCATCTTCTAGCTCTGCTTCAGATTCAGCTATTGGAGCAAGTGACTTTCCTTGAGCGGTAAAAAAAAAAAAATTCTTACTAATAGCTGAGAGGTAAGAAACTTTCCATTAAATCTAGACTGCAAATCAATAATAACCACACTAGTTAAGCAGGCTACACTGTTACAGATGACCAGAAGAAAACTTATAGAAACCTAGAAGGTAGGAATTAGGAAAAACAAGTCTATATTGAACTTGTCATATTTTGCATTATTATACAACATGATCAGTTGTGGTTAAAAAGGATATGCTGATTAGGGAGGCAACATATAATGTGATCATAAATCATAAAATAGAATAACAGAAGAATACTTGTGGCTGAGCCTGAGAAGTTGACAAGGATCCATAAAGCCAACCCCAATGCAATTAGGATAAATTGTTGAGCTGAGTTTATATTTTACATTCCAAAATCACGTTTCTTCATCTGATGAGTTAATATCTATCACACCACGGGTTGGCCACTAAACTAATGTTAAAAATCATTTACAGGCCCTTGGTTTAAAAAAGATGCGGCATAAGTGATAGCAGTCTTATGTAGCTGCCATTGTGCAGCAAAGTAGACAACCATTTGACATGTTGGCCCAAGGAGATAAGGATCCTAGATCAAAAGAGATGAATAGAAATATAACAACATTCATTTAAATTTTTACCAGTACAATAATGGAAGCATCTTAGCATAAGAACAGCAGGTGAAAGGTGATCAAATTTATATGGGCAAAAGTCAAGTAACCGTGTGCAATTAAACAAAAATAACAGAAAAGAAAATGAGTATCATCCTAATACAAGACAGTAAATGATGAAATCTTGATAAAATCCACCAAACTAGTAGGTCGTGCATGGGCCTAATTTTAATCCTTTCTTTCATGATTAAATCCTAATTGCCCCTTTAACAAACAACGAATCATACAAAACTGATGGAAATCTTAATTAAAAGAAAAGATGAAAGTCTACCAATTGTCCCCTCAAACGAGCTTGAAGGTTTTGATAAACTTCTGATGATGGATTCAAATCCAAGAGTCTGTTGACATCAAAGAGTGCCGAGTGATACTCCTTAAGGGTGACAAGTGTTTGGGCCCGCAGCATTAGTGCTCCACTGTGATTGTGATCAAGTTCAAGAACTGAGGTGCATTCTTCTGCAGCCTAGATGGTATAACAACAATTAAAAACCACCAAAAACAGTTTGCGATACGAATTGTGTTACATGACTATTAACAGAGAGTTTTGAAGACATAATAACAGAAGCAGAAATCTAACCCCATTTATCCTCAAGCTCAAGCACTAGCCTGCATTGTTAACAGGGTTTTCATTGATCACCGATTCAGAACTAAATATAAGATCCATGTCAGCAGACAAAGGACTAGCTTATCTATGGAAAATCCTGGAATCTGAAGCAAAGATGGCTTTTCTCCCCCTTACAATTTGTTAAGCGATTATAAGGAGGAAGTTTGACTTCTTGTGCTTGGTCATAGCTACTTCACAACTATCCATACAGAACAACGACACTATTAAAAGATCATAAAAAGCAACACTATGTGAGACACATTCTTTCTATGGTGAGCGTGAAATATAGGGAGTCTTCTAATGGGAAAACGGATATATGCCTTATTTAGCGATACATGCAAGACTCTTTTCAATTAAAAGTGTGGTTTTCACAGAGAAGATGAATGAAATTGAACCATGCTTTCCTTTTTTTCACTCACAGATGCCTCTTAAAACATGTAACTTACAAAAAAAATAATATATAAACAACAAAAGATGACTATTTGGAAGTGTAAATCGAGAAAGACCTTGTCAAATGAAATCATTGTGGCTGCAAAAGAGAGACTCGTGCAGCTTCCCACAAATAAGAAGAACCATGAGAATATTGTCCAAAATTTTTAAAAAGAAGAAGTCATGAGTAGGATGCTTCTCCATGCACCTCTATTTGCTTATAAAATTCTTAGGAAAACAGAATGGGTAAGGAAAATGATGTCGGGCAAGGCTAGAAAGTTATCGAGTCTTCGGCTCATTTTGTCCAAGAATAAAAAGGCAAGGCTGGAAAGTTCAAAGAAATCAGATGTTAGTGCTGTGCATTCAGCTTAGCTTGCCCAGGAGAATTTGCTATTGAGTGAAATTATTTTCCTCTCATGACTCATTTTGAGGAGATAAAAAACAAAATTATTTATGTTAGTGGTGAAAGAGGTTTGCCAGGGCTGTCAATGAGAAAACCAGTTTGCCTCGTTCAAAAGGAGCATGTCCTGAACCAATCCAGTATACCAGTTTCGCTATATTGCTAATTAGCCAAGATTTGTTTCAACCATTTGTAAGACTGCCTTAATTGAGGAAGCTAGTTTGGACCTTCCACCCAAATTACAGTAATGTCTTCACCTGGTCAATGTGTTCATATTCTACCCATCAGGCCATCACCATCAATAATGTCTAGTCTAGCCATCTTATTCTGTCATCCATCCCTGGCAGTCTAGACTTAGTGATGTAGAACATTGTTTGTAGTAGTTATATCTGAGCTCGTGAACAAACTATCTAAAAGACTACCCTTTTTGGAAGTTTTGCTCTTCTTGTAAATATTTTCTCCATTTTCATGCGTGCACATAACCTTCATGCATTTGTTTCCAAAGTTTGTAACTTTTACCATATACAGTTACGCCTTTTGCAATCTCATGGAATATCTTTATTAATTTCAAACACAGTACAAATAAAGTTCCGAACAGATGTGAAGGAGTAGTAACACTGAGGGGGGAAATAACACTATCAATGATTATGTCTTAAAGGCACTGCTGCTTCGCTCAAGAATTAATAGTCGATGCAAAAAATAACATGCACCATTGTTTATCTAAGAAATCTTTGTTTGCTTTCTAGTCATGGATATCCCACATGCATAATCTTTTTTTCATTTTTTTTTTTAATGTCTATATATAAGTAAAAGATTTTATTCTTTGAAATAGACATAGTCCAAATAACAGGATGTATACAAGAGGAAACACCTATTTAAGAGGACCACATGCACAATCAAATTGGTAGGCCAAAAAACAAATGACATACGTGGAAAATTAAAATGCAAAATCTTATTCCTTTATCGATTTAATTGTGTGATTTCACCTATATGTGGTTCATGATACCGACGGAAATAAATGGCAAATAAAAAGCATGCAGGCAGGGGTGGTGACAGCTTTGGTTTGTATGATACCCACAGAAAAATACAAGCATTCAAGTTATAAAATATTCTTACGCTTGTTTGGTTGCCAATTATTTTATTTTATTTTTATAAGTAAAGTTGCCAATTAAAATTTTGAATGGTATGTTTTCTAGGTTGTATTTATGTGTATTCTCTTGTATACTTCCTGTGTAGGACTATGCCTATTTACTTGTTTCAATCAAACTTCCTTATTACTTTAAAAAAAAAAAAAAGTTTGACATTTTATGAAGACTTTAGGCAACAAATTTAATCGTCTCCAGTAGAGCCAATTTCAAAGACAGGTATTCTCTCCACGAAAGATTGGCATAGGATCCTTTCTTGCAATTCAAATTTTTTAATCGCAACTTTTTTGAATTCCTTCGTAGATATACATACTTTTGCCTACTGAAGCAATTTGAACTTCAACTACAGACAAACGGACCCTTTTTTCAGTCAAAAGCCTAGGTGATTCGAACTTAAATCTTAATTCATCAATTGTTTTTTTTTTTTCACTGCGCAACTCATTGAATCCGAAGCAATTCCATATATATTTTCAATAAATCTATACATACATACAAGATTCAAAATCTTTGGTACAATCACGCGATTGATTCCAGGAAAAAAACTCGGAATAAAGAAACTTCATATCCAATAAAACGAATGGAAAAAAGAAAGAAGAACCTTGTTGAAATCGTGGAGTTTGAGAAAACAAGCGGCCCGGTTGCTATGAAGAGCAATCATTTGGGGCTTGGTTTTGGCCAGGGCCAGGGCCTCGGTGTAAAAGCCTAACGCCTCCGAGTACCGTCCCTCCCGGTACATCTGGTGTGCCCGCTCGATCTTGTTCACCGCTGCCGATGCCATGACGAACCGATCCGATAGATGCAAGAGAACCGATCTCAATATATTAAAATAAGGGATCCGTCAATAATTCCATTGTTTAGAGCTTCTGGAATCTGAGCTTCTGCCTGTGTTAACAGAATGAAACGTAGAGACTAGGAAAGGAGGGAGCTCAGGGAGGGCAGAAGAAGAAGAAGAAGAAGACAAGGATCGAGGAGGCAGTAGGTGGCGCAGAGGTGGCAACATGTGGTTTGAGCCCGCCAACTAACTTGAAATTACAATAAGTGTACGGCATCCTCTTTTCTCCCTAATTAAATATCCCGCAATATTTATTACGTCGGATAAATAATTAAAAATTTTTAAATTAAAAAAATAATATGTTATTATCTCATTTCATCTTTTAACAATCAATTTATAACGCCGACGTAATAAATATTGCGGGATATTTAATTAGGGAGAAAAGAGGATGCCGTACACTTATTG
This sequence comes from Carya cathayensis, assembly GCA_011037825.1. Classification (NCBI taxonomy): domain Eukaryota; kingdom Viridiplantae; phylum Streptophyta; class Magnoliopsida; order Fagales; family Juglandaceae; genus Carya; species Carya cathayensis. The sequence goes on from QGSO01000156.1 coordinate 1,016,548, forward strand.
TAATTTCAAGTTAGTTGGCGGGCTCAAACCACATGTTGCCACCTCTGCGCCACCTACTGCCTCCTCGATCCTTGTCTTCTTCTTCTTCTTCTTCTGCCCTCCCTGAGCTCCCTCCTTTCCTAGTCTCTACGTTTCATTCTGTTAACACAGGCAGAAGCTCAGATTCCAGAAGCTCTAAACAATGGAATTATTGACGGATCCCTTATTTTAATATATTGAGATCGGTTCTCTTGCATCTATCGGATCGGTTCGTCATGGCATCGGCAGCGGTGAACAAGATCGAGCGGGCACACCAGATGTACCGGGAGGGACGGTACTCGGAGGCGTTAGGCTTTTACACCGAGGCCCTGGCCCTGGCCAAAACCAAGCCCCAAATGATTGCTCTTCATAGCAACCGGGCCGCTTGTTTTCTCAAACTCCACGATTTCAACAAGGTTCTTCTTTCTTTTTTCCATTCGTTNGATGTTTTTTTAAAAGTTAAATAAAATATTGTTATAATATAATTTTTTAATATTAATTTTATTTAAAAATTTAAAAAAATTGAATTATTTATTATATTTTATATAAAAATTTAAATTTTTTTAATAATTATATAAAATAAAATAGCTTAGTATTTAGTAAACGAACAGGCCTAAAGCCCGAGTGTTAAAATAGAAAAATTCTAAAAAATATATTAAAGACTGCGAAGTGTACTTTAATTTTTAAACGATAAAATTAATGAAAGTCTTAAATTATGAGTTTTTTAAATTTAAAAAATTAATTTTGAAAAAAAAAATTGATGCGTCAAATTATAAAAAAGTGAAAACTGTACTGATTTTGCAAATAACTCTAAAATTTATAGTATATTTTTGTAATTTTCAGTTTTCAATCAATTTTGTCTTAAGTGAAACTTGACTAGTTAATGAGATCAATTGTCCGAGTACTATAATTCGATGGTCTCTGATAATTATTTGAACTCGAGCAGATTTCAAATTTAAACTTAGTATAAGATAGCTTTATTACTAAGAGTCTGTTTGGGATTGTAGCAGGAATATTTAAAAGTGTTTAAATAGTCTTAAAAACTTATTAATGAAAAAAACTAGATCGTTTGAGTGTCACGTATTAAAACACTTTTAATTTCAAATAAATTAAAAAGTACGTAAGAGGAAAAGCATGTTTTAGATACTTTCCTCAAACGTGCATTTCCGGATAATACAAAATGTAATTTGAATTTTAAAAATATTGTCAATGAACGAAAATACTTATACAATTTCAAGATAATTACAATTTTTAAACTTACAAAAATATGATCATAATTTTTAAAAATTCAAATAATCGTCATTTCTATATCAGAAAGCACTTTTTTAATTTGTTTCAAAACAAACGTAACATGTTTGAAAGTGTTTTAAACATATGATTACCTAAAAGTAAGAAATTTTTAATAGTATAATTTATTACTTAAGTTATAAACTATAAGTTCTAAAATTATAAACTATATTTCCTACCGTAATTTCAAACATGCACTAAGTTAATGCAACGGAGTTAGAAAACACTTTTTATTATAAAGTAGATTGACTTATATCAAAGTAATTTTATGTTAATTGTAAATTTATTTTTATGAATAGAATGTTTAATGAAAAAATATTACTAATGAAAAGATATACATTTTAAAAAATATTGATGTCGAAAAAAGTTGCTTTTTCCAAAATATCCGGTTAGAAGAAGACGGTTTTTTTTTTTTTTAATCTTTTCTCAAAATAACAGTTGGGAGGAGAGAGCTTTTTTTTTTTTAAAGTATGACCGTTAAAAAAGATGAATGTAGAATTATAAAATTATTATAATTTTTTTATGGTAGATCAATTTTCATTTAATAAGAAGAAAACATTACAAATGAAAATATGTCCAAAGAACTTGACAAATGAATGCTGGACTAGAATTCCACCTCATAGTAATGCCATATACATTCCAAGCATGCTTTGCAAGTCTATGTGCATCGTCATTGCCTAGGCGCCTCACATGTTGCATGGTGCATTGTGGGATCTTATACGTCAGTTTTTTGGATACTAGGTTACCCAAAAAAGACCAAGATTCTCCATTAGCTTGTAACTCTTGCACCATAAGATTAGATTCGATTAGATTCTCCATTAGTTTATAACTCATGCACCATAAGTAAAGAATCATTCTCCACAATCAGCTCATTCAACCTCATAGGAAGACATAGTTAAAGCCCTCTAAAGATAGCCAACAGTTCAATCTCTGTAGGATCTCTAGTTTAATTTTCTATTTTGCTAGCAGCGATCACAACTTCACCCTTGGCATTTCTAAGAATAATGCCCACCCCTGCTTAAAGTAGATCATGAAGCCCAACAACATTGTAGATGAGTCAAATGCTTTTGTCTATCTTTAAATTCCTTATAATCTTTTTGTAGAGATAGTGTATGTGTCACCATTTGCTCAGGAAAGAGTTCTTTATCTTCATGAAACTTCTGGTTTCTCCTGTACCACATTCCCCACGCAATGAGAAAAAACTTTTCTAACTCTACCTGTGTACTGGTTTTCATCACTTCCTGCACTAACTCCGCAAACTTTCCTCTAGATCTAGTCGGGGGCAAACAATTTAGTTATTTCCTCCAACACTCTCTAATGGAAAGGCAAGAATAAAATGCATGACCCGTATCTTCCACTTCCCCCTTATAGAAAACACAGTCATCCTCCAAAACCACTTTCCTGGTTTTTAAATTGTGCAAAGTTGGTAGGACATTTTTACAAGCTTGACACGTAAAAACCCTCACCTTATTAGGTAATTGTAGCTTCCAAAGCTTCCTCCATATACTTTTTTGAAGTTCTGTAGTTGAGCTCTCACATTTATCTCTGGTTTTATTAATGGCATGAAAAAGTCTATAAGCACTTTTCACACTATACTGACCATCATTTTCATGCTCCCACATTAACTTATCCTCTCAATCCCCTAGTGCTAAAATGATTTTCAAAAATTATGTAGTAGCACTTGGTGGTTGCAGGCTTCTGACTTTCTCCACATTTAACCACTTTGTATTTCGATCAATTAAACATTTCACTTTCTCCTCCTTTAATTGGTTGCTGATTTCATTGATGTATGTTAAAATAGTTTTGTTTTCTGGTATTCAGTAATCTATCTAGATATTTATAGTCTTCTCATTCCCTACCCTTCATCTACAACCTTTAAACATACCATTCTTTGCCCCCCATATGCCTCTCCATATATAAGATGGTGCTACACCTAGTTTTGCATCACATAAACTTGAGTAAGGAAAATACCTTAATAATTTGAACAATTTATGCCAAAGTTTTAAAATCTGTTCCATTCATCATTCCGGTTGAGGCACTAGAACAGAATATTTTGGTACCGATATGTTTCGACGTACCTCTTCGGGATAGACATTAAATGAATAAATTATATATATATATAAATTATATTTTAAAATAACACCAATACAAGTCTTAAAAACATACATATTAAGAAACTTAATAATACTTTTTAATACAAATCTTAAAAATATACATATATGTAAAACATATATTTATTGATATATTTATTTTATTTTTAAAATCATAGTAAACCCACCGAGTTGACTTGCATCCAGAATTTCTATAAACCATTAAATTTTTAACTTTTGTCACATTTGGGGTTGGTCGTGTTGCAAAATTTTAAAACCACACACACACGCATCTATTCTACAATAATAAGCAGCTATCTTGCTGCGACAGTCATGAACAATAAATTTATTGTCCTTCTGTGTCCTTGTGTTTATTTTTGAGATTTTATTTGTGTTTTCGAGAGTGGTGGGTTGTGTCAGTGTTTTTTTATTTTTTATGTGTTTTTTGATTTTGAGTGGTGGGTTGTGACAGTTTAGAAGTCAGTATTTTATTTGTTATTTGTGTTTCCTGATTCTGTGTGAGTGGTGGATTGTGTCAGTGGTTTATTTTTTGTTATTTCCACCAGTTGTATCAATACAAAAGTCTGGCTGTTGTGTTCCTCTGTCAATTGGTCAGGGTTAGTGCATGCGTATAGATAATGCCAGTTCATCAGACATGCGTATAGGTGATTGTGGCAGTTTACATCTTTACATTTTTAAATATTTAAGAAAGAACTATAAAAAGAAATAAAATCATAAAAAAATTAAAAAATCATCCTTAATTAGGATGAAAAAAACTATGCTCACTACGGAAGAAGAAGGAAAAAATACATGCCATCTGAAAAAATCACAAATATTTAAAAATCTAAATCTAAAAAATAAATAAATAATCAAAAAAATCATTAAAAAATATTCTTAATTAGTGGATAAAAAAATAATCAAAATCTTAAAAACAAATTAAAAAATCCCTCATTCTGCTCGTTCATGGTTGTGTTATTGTGTAAGTGTATCAGTCTGCCAGCACTTTACTTATTTGATAATCCAAATTGCAATTTCCTACAAAGTAAAATAAAATACATATCAGAGAGGTTTTAAGAAGAATACATGTCAGTGGGTAAAACAAAACTGTACTTATTACTGCAGGAAAAAAAATTTTAAAATGAAAAATAAATAAAAGACATCATAAACGTTAATAAAAAACTGTGCTCATTAATGAACAAAATATATAAATATCCATGCATGATTTTGCCAGTTTTTTCCATATCTGGTTAGGAAGTCTTTTCTTTTCCCATATCTGGTTTGATTGGTTTTGCAGTGGTTTGATGGGTGATAGGATGCCTTGGGAGGATAGTTCAGAAGGACATTGTACCTTAAAAGGGTCTTTGAAAGTTATTTTACATTTATCTGTTTCTTTTGTTTGGTGATTTCTTTTAGAGTTGCACATTTCCTTCTTGAGTTATTTTCATTACCCTACTAGCTTTTCTTTCTTCTTTTTTTCATTGTTTACTGCAGTGCTTATTGTTTTATATGGATTTTTATTGGTGATTTCCTTTCAGGTCTTCTTGGTTGGGAACTTTCAAAGTTCTACATTTTTTGTTTTTATCTTTGTAAGTGAATTTTGTGGTTTATTTTGTTATCTTTCATTTGCTGTTGTTCATATTTATGTTGTTTTCTAGTTTGGTTCATGCTTTTTCATGCTATATATAAGAAGGTGCAAAATATGAAAAGACCTAAAAAGATAATGTGTTGTGTTGTATTTGTTTTCTTAATTCTTTCCATTTTTTTGGTGTAATTTATTTTGTTATTTTCATCTTTTTGATTCCTTTCATTTGTTGTTATTCAGATTTATACTATTTTTTAGATTGGATGGTGTTGTATTTAAGGATACTACTGTGTTCAAATAAACTATACAATATAAGAATGTACATTATATATTCAAAGATCTAAAAATAAAAATGTGTTCCAATAATAATGTATTCTTTTTTTGTTAGCTATCTTATCAGTGAATAAGTGGGTTTATACTATTTTCTGGCCTGGTTGATATTGTATTTAAGGATAATACTATGTTCAAATGTAACATCTTGACCCCAAAAGTATGATTTTTATTTTTATTTATTTTCGTTATTTTTATTTATTTCACTTTTTTTTATCTATTTTTATTTTTATTACTTCCGTAATTTAACAATGAATCAGATTTAGAGGATTTGTTTTTCATTTGGAAGTCTCATTATCAATATAGTTATCTTTAATTTCCAATTTGAATAGATTCCTATATTAGAACCAACACTCAAATCCAAACTTTAACTAACCTCCAGATCACTCATGCACTCCCTCTTTTCCCTCTCTATAAAAACCACAAGACCCTCAGCTAAAAGGAGAAAATATTATACATACCAGCCCAATGTAACAACCTCTGCAAATTGAGAAAAAACTCTCTCAGTCAACCAAGTCACTTAACTTGCCAGAAACAGCTACAAAAATCGCTGGCCAACCCAACTCTGGCGAACCCACACCTTTCCGACAAGCCCACTACCGTCCGCCACCCTCCCCTTCTTCTATTCCTGTCGGCTTAACAGTTCTCTTTCTAACTCTCTCACTCTTTCTCTTTCTTGTATTGTACCACCATTCCGAGGAGCCTTTTGGCGTCGCTGACCACTCCCAACCACCCTTGAGATGCCGTTGAACTCAACCCACCTCCACTATCGTAGTGGGTCTCTTTCTTCTCTGAGTCAGTTTGTCACAAGCCACTCCCATAAGATCATTGTCTCTTTTATTTTTCTTTACTTCAGACTTTCTCAATGGCCCCTCAAATAAACTCTGATATTACCTTATGCCTTTTAAGCCCCTAAATGTATACCCTGTAATCATCTTTTGAAGAACCTTTGGTTAAAATTACAATCCTCCCATTAAGTGCCTATGCCATATTCATGTTTCTATATGTGGGCTGGCCCCTCACTTTGGGCCTCCCTATTTTCCTAAAGGGGTTGCTTTTATATTATTTTAAATTGGGCTTTATTTTACTACATTTTAGCAACTGTTTTAGTGATTTTTTTTTGCTGATTATATTTTCAGAAAAACATCACTTTTACAAGGACTTTATCTACTTAAATAAATATATCAGTCATAGACTTATTTTATAGAAAATATTTAAGGGCTTTTAAGCATATTTTAAAGTATTCTTTTATATTGTTTCAGCCTATTATTTTCGTTAATATTCCAATTGACCTTTAACTAATTTTTATAAAATTATTAAGTTATATGTTTACACAGAATATTAAGTATTATGATATGAGTTTTAAATATTATTATTTTAAGAAATCTTTGTATAATTGAATATTTATTAAATTATCTCTTTTGTATTATTTTAAGTATTTAGAATGTTACGACCAGTTTTTCTAGAAAAGTTAGTAACGATTAGTGCCTCGGATAGGTTACAAGCTACGACATGAGATTTTGGAAGCAGCGCTAAGAGATAATTAGTATGATCATGTAATTACATTTATACTATAAATTTTCTAATGGTATATGAAAAAATAATATTTAACTACGCTACGCTATGAGCTAAGTCAAGGTTTGATTCATTTCACGATCTTTGATGAATTATGATATTATGCTTGTGTGAATGAATTTGTTGTTTGATGGAGTGAATGATTCTAAAATCACATGAAAGCCATGAAATGTTCATGTAGTAATTTAAGTCAAGTATGCCATGTAGTAAAATAGCCAGATTAAGTATGACATATTCATGTAGTAATTAAATCATATATGCTATGTAATGTCATGAAGTATTTAGATCAAGTATGTTATGTAAAGTTCATATAGAACTTAGATCATGTATGTCATGGAATGTTTATGTTTAGATCATATTATGCCATGTACAAGAATATGCCATGTGCAAGGATATGCTATGTTATGCTATGCTATGTACAAGTATATGCCATGCTAGAAAAATTCATGACATTCAATAAATTCTCATGCATTAAGAAAGATAAGATGTTTAAGGGTGACACGGATCTAAACTTGTTTACCACAAGCTATGTTAAGACGGTGCCACGGACCTAAGTGTGATTCACCATATGTTAAGTAAAACACAGACCTAAACGTGTTTCACTCCAATTTATGTTAAGGATGACACGGACCTAAGCGTGTTCATTACAAATTATGTTAAGGATGATACAGATTTAAGCGTGTTCATTACAAGTCATGTTAAGGATGATATGAATCTAAGCGTATTCATCACAAGTCAAGTTAAGGATGACACGGATCTAAGCGTGTTCATCACAGTCAAGTTAAGGATGACATGGACCTAAGCGTGTTTATCACAAGTTATGTTAAGGGTGACACAAGCCTAAGCATGTTCAGCACAAGTTATGTTATGCGGGGCCACGGACTCAAGCATGGTTCACCTTATATTAAGTGAAATACGGACTCAAGTGTGTTTCACTCCATGTTATGACAAGTTATGAGGTGCCACAGACTTAAACTTGGTTCACCATATAATAAGTGAAAGATAAGTTAAATAAGTAATTTATGCATTCAAGTTATATGTTTGCCAGGATTATGTATATTTTCACTCATGTTGATGGTGAATAGGTATGCTATGAGAATCTGTGAATGATACATGTTTGTTTGAAGAGTCTTTCAAAAAATTAGGTCTAAGCTAAATTATATTTTACGATATGATGTACTATTACTGAGTATTCGACTCATTTTTTGTTTGTTTCTTTGTTCTCTTCTACGTTTAACTATCACAGTTGATGATTGTAAGGACGTAAAGCTAGAGGACCAGGAGTAGATCTAATGCAAGGACTTAGTTTCTTTTATGATTTTGGATAAAAAGTCACGCGTTGGGTTAGTTTATATTCTTATTTTACGTTTTCAATTTTACGTTTTCAAAAACAGTTATGTTCAGTAGGGGTGTAAAAATAAACCGACAAACCGGAAAACTGGCCCGACCGGACCAGACCGGTTGGTTTGGTCCGGTTTTTGACCGGTTCGGTTTGGAATCGGTTCTTTCATTTTAAAAACCGGTCAAATCCGGTTCGGAATTGGTTTTATGTTTTCTAACAACGAACCAGACCGGACCGGACCAGTTCACATATTATATATATATTTTATTAATTTTTAATATTATATATAATATATATAATAATATATGAAATAATATATTATAATTTATAACATAACATTTTAATCTTAAACATAAATATTTATTTGATCATATGTTTTAAATATAAAATATATATATTAAATACATTTTATTGCCTAATAAATTCTCAATAGATTTTTTTTTATAAATACATTAATAATACTAATATACTTAATATATTAAAACCGGAAAACCGGACCGGACCGGATTGGAACCGGTAAAACCGAACATACCGGTTTAGGGGGGTAATCGGTGCGTGATCGATTTTTAAAAATATAAAACCGGTACATACCGGTTCAGTCCTAGATTTTATCTAAAACCAGACCGAACCGGACCGGTTACACCCCTAATGTTCAATTTAATTAATGTTTTTAATAAATGAGGTATTTTAGAATATGAATCTCTTTACCGGACATTATATTATGTACGTTAGTAACATTTCTATCCTACAGGAACATGGTATTACATCAAATAGACTATACAATATAGGAATGTACATTATATATTCAAAGATCTAAAAATAAAAATGTGTTCCAATAATAATGTATTATTTTTTTTTTGTTAGTTATCTTGATAGTGAATAGGTGAGTTGCTACTTCTTTTCTTTTCTTAAAAGAAGAGAAAAGTAGTGTAATGTTGTGTCAGTGATATATCTAAGTCTAAGAGTAAAAAGAGAATTAGAAGTACATCCTAAGGTGAGAATAATATATATGAACTGTATTTCTCATTACTCTTATACTCTTATAAATAAAGAAGTTTACATTATCAAATATTAATGACTATTATAATTTTCCTATTTATGATTAAGAGAAACCCTATACATAAAGAGCAGAAAATATCTATCCTAATGTGAAAATGAAAAAATGTCATGTAGAAATTAAAAAACTTATAAAAACAAACTAAAAAAAATTGGAATAGCAATTAAATTTGAAAAAAAACTTATCAAAAAACACAAAGAACTATCCTGCCAAGCTTATTTTCAGTCAATTATTAACTGAGTTGTTATATAACAGCAGTTAAATTTGAGGTGGAGTGAGTAACACGTGTCTACTAAAATGAAACAAATGGAATGCAAATGACCATACCGAATATTTTTCTATCTACTCTTAAGAACTATGCTTTATAAGTAAGTTTTTCTATAGGTGCAGAACATCTTTCATTTATAATTTTGTACCATCATGGTTTCGATATACTGAAAACATAAAGAAGACTATAATATATTTTCAACCACATGAAGTAATCACAGTCAAACCAGATGAATTAATTACAGTCAAACCAGATCACACAAAGAAAAGTAGTGTGATGTTGTGTCAATGATATATCTAAGAATACGAGCAAAAAGATAATTAGAAGTACATCCTAGGGTGAGAATAATATATATGAACTGTATTTCTCATTATTCTTATACTCTTATAAATAAGAAAGTTTACATTATCAAATATCAATGACTATTATAATTTTCGTATTTATAATTAAGAGAAACGCTATACATAAAGAGTAAAAAAAATCTATTCTAACGTGAAAATGAAAAAATGTCGTGAAAATTTAAAAACTTATAAAAAAAACTAGAAAACAATAGAACAATAGTTAAATTTGAGAAAAGCTTATCAAAAAATATAAAAAACTATCCTGTCATGCTTATTTTCAGGCAATCATTAACTAAGTTGATATATAACAGCAGTTAAATTTGAGATGGAGTGAGTAGAACGTGTCTACTTAAATAAAACAAATGGAATGCAAATGACAATTCCGAATATTCTTTGTCTACTATTAAGAACTATGCTTTATAAGAAAGTTTCTCTATAGGTGCAGAACATCTTTCATTGATAATTCTGTACTGTTATGATTTTGATACACTGAAAACATAAAGAAGACCATAATATATTTTCAACTACATGAACTAATCACAGTCAAATCAGATGAAATAATCACAGTCAAACGAGATCACAAAACATGCTCAACTTATAGGAGAAGTCACCCATAAACCCACAACTCTAGAAATTAAATAAATATTTATATAATTCCAAGAGCCAAACTGTAATAAGAAGAAACAAAACATATATGAGACTCGGGCTTGTATTTTTCGACCCTCTAATACATATCCATGGTAGATTCTGGAATTGCCCATTTTTTGGATGTGAAATCCTAGCCCTACAAAAAACAATGTAACAAGTTTCAAAACAAAAAGGACCAGATGAAGTAATCACAGTCAAACCAAATCAACAAAGTTAGAATAGAACTTTTCGGATCTAGACTAAAATGTCTAGATCTGTTGAAGTTTGTAAAAAAAAAAAAAAATTTACAAACCCAAAAACCAACAAATTATGAACCCAATAAATATAAGCTTGTACATGTTATCTGCTGAAAAGTTTCAACAAGAGCTTCATACAGCTTTGTAATCAGTTGAAATAATAATGAGATGCCAGAGATAGATCTTCAATCAAGAAGCTTCAGGTCTATTTCTTATAACACGTTACTTCAAAGAGACAAAGAAAAGAAAACATTGGACATTTAGAATTATATTTGCGACAGACTGATGACATGTTAACAACCATCCAATCTGATGACAACCAAAATTATATTTGTGAGTTTGAACCACAAAATTGAGGAAAATAACATTAAAAAATATTTAGAATAGGGACAATCTGAGCAAGAAATTTCAGAATAGGGACAGTAAGTACTTCAACAATTAGAATTCATGAAAACAAGAAATTCCAACAAGAGTAGCTTAAAAAGAAAAGAAACGCATTAAGCAACTTAATTAGACAATATCCCCTCATGCTATATAAATATATTTACTGTAACAAAAACCAAATTATATTCTTTGCCAAAAATATCTTCCTACCAGATGTAAAGGGAAAAACTACACGATAATCCAAACAAATCTGTTATGAGAAAATGTGTTCAACGTCATCTAAAACTTATGCCCACGATCCAAATCTCACAAACCCATATCCAGATCTTATTAGGAGACTCTGTGGTTATGGATCTTTTCACTCTTCTCCCTTCTAGGTCTCACCAATCCAGATCTAACCCATAAAAATATTACATAAAGATTACTCCATTCAAACATTCACATCAAGATATACCCAAAATCAATAGAGAGAACAAAAACCCAATTGCAGAAATAAAGCCAAGACTAGAAAAAATAGTAGATCTAGCAAAATAACAGCATATAACAGACCCAAATAAATAAATAAAACCCCATGTTTTAAAACAAATCCAAAATAGACCCTAATCCTTTCTCACACGCTTACAGAACTAAAACACTATAAAAAACACAAATTTAGAAGTGTAAAGCATGGGTTTCGGGGATATTTCCCTAAGAAGGAAATACGAACCTTCAGTTTGTTAAGAAGAACAAACACAAAGACAATATTTCACAACCCAAATCGAAATAATAGTACCAATAAAGAGAAAGAGAGTATGTGAAATGGAGAAAAAGTAACATTGGGTTGTAGAAGTTGACGACAGAGCGAAAAAGTAGAAGACAACAGCCATGAGGAATAGATCTTTGATCGGCAAAGGAAGAGTGACAGGAGCTAGGGCTTCAGCATAAGAGAGAGAGAGAGAAAGAGAGAGGCGACGCGAGTTCCCTACAGAAGGAAGAAGAAAGGCAAGAAAGGTTGGGGGGCTTGCAACATGGGTGATAAGAAGGGGAGGGGAGGAGTCCTTAGGGTTTTCATGAAGTCCAAAACGGCCCAATTTTGAAGAGTAGGGATTAGGTTTCACAAGGCACACGGGCTGGGCTCTAACTCACACACACAGCAACCCAAGCAAGCAAACCTTACCCAAAACACAACACACCAACCAACCAACGTAAAGGGCCCAATCCGAAAAAGATAAATTGAGCATGTTGTGTTGGGATTTATAGGTAAAAAAGCACTTTAATACAAAATACACAATAACTTTTACAATAATAAAATAAAATAATGAAAACCATAACAATAATAAAAAAAATTAAATTGAAATTAAAGAGCCAATAATAATATAAAATGCTATTAGAAAATTGAACTTTATATAATTATATTATTATGACAAAACAGGGGAAGTGTAAAAAAAATTTCTTGTGTCCCCATTGGGTTTGGGATTATGAGAAAAAAGTTTTAAATAAAATACTAGAAACAAGTTTTAAGAGTAGTTTAAATTTTTTTGTATCATTCCAAAATGTTTGCAAAAAATATATTTGAACAATCTTTTTATACTTATTCTAAAAAAGTATAAAAAATTTCGGGCCATGCTTATAATGTTTTTTATTTATTTTATTTTTATCTTTGTCATTAATCCCTTATTCTTTGAGTACATATTAAACGTTTTAGCTTTTCAACTTTCCTTATTTCACTGCAATAGTATAATTATGATTTTTTGCAAAAAATGGTTTAATAAATATTTTAAACCATAAAACTTATTCTTTAAAAAAGAAATAAAGAAAAAATATATTATATTTACAACCAACAAATGACGAATGCAAAATATTTTCCAAGCATCTAATGTCATGTTTTGATCAAATTTGTCATTTGATTTATACCATCTATAGATTTTTGTAAATTCTTCGTTATGAAAGACCATGGTTTTTTGAATTTGTAAATATATATATATTTATATATATAAATTTTTACTAGACAAGAGTGTTAGACATTGGATGACAACTGATAAGTAAAAAGTGAAATGTTTTGGCAGAGATTTGGAGTCTTGCGCATGGAAAGAAGAGATTAGAAGATGGGATAAAAATACAATTTTATCCCTCATTCTTTAGCTTATTTACAAAAGAGTCATTGTTTCAATGTTTATGTTAATTTCAGACTGGAATGGTAATTCCAGCTGGAATGGCCGGAATTTGACCTGAAATAGAATAAGTACCTACCCCGTGCTTGTTACTATTCCAGCATGAAAAATTCCAGTCGGAACGGAACGGTTTTTAAAACTTTGCTTTATGCACAGAATAGACTTCTCATTCATAATTCTCCATCCTTGTTTAATTAGTAAAGCCATATTAAAAGTCTTGAGATCCTTGAAACCCATGCCTCCATCTCCTTTTGAATCACACATCTTCCTCCAACTTACCTATCTAATCTTATTGTCATTCTGTTTTTGACCTCACCAAAACTTGGCAATCATATTTTCTAGCTCAGAGCAGAAAGTTTTAGACAACTTGAAACAAGTCATTGTATATGTTGGAATAGATATAACCATTGCTTTAATGAGAATTTCCCTTCCCCTTATGAGAGTAATCTTTCCTTCCAGCTTTGTAATTTCTTCCAATTTTGTGCTTCAATTTTGAGAAAACTTTAGTTTTTTCTTGACCTATCATAGGATGTAGTCCCAAATATTTGTCATACTGTTAAAATTGTTGGACACCCCAAAAGGCCATAATCTTCTCTTATTGTGATGGACTGACATTCTTGCTGAAAACAATGGAGGTTTTATCTCCATTAACTTCTTACCAGAAGCTATCTCATAATCCTCCAATAGCGGCTAACTTCTCTGGTTTTCTTGCATATTAGCTCGACAAAAGAGAACACTATCATCTACAAACCGTAGGTGATTGATTCTTGGAGCCCCCTACAAATTTGAATCCCTTCTATAACTTTGTCTTATGCTGCTTGCTGTAGATGAAATTAGACCTTCAATATACAGTAAAAAAAAAGGGGGAAAGTGGGTCTCCTTATCTCAAGCCTCAAGAAGGTTTTATTGGACCTTTGGGTTCTCCATTAATCATAATAGAAAAAGAGATAGTGTTGACGCACCTCACAACTATGGCTGATAAATCGTGTTAATAGGTCGTGTTTGTGTCGTATTAGAGCATGTATATAATACTATATAGATCAATCCGATCACGACCTATTAAGCTTATCGTGTCAAAATTTTAAACCCTAACGCGACCCATTAACATAATGGGTTGACACGATATGATCCATTATAACCTGTTGGTGAATCCTACGAAATAGATTAACAAGACACGACATGACCCGTTACACCCGTTTATGTTAACAGGACATGACACAACTCGTTTGGACACGAACACGACCCATTTGAACACGAATACGACCTGTTAATCCGTTTAACCTGATTAATTTTATATAAATATTAAAATCAAAATATCTATAAAAAAACATAAAACTTATATAAATATTAAAATCAAAATATCTATAAAAAAATATAAAACTAACTACAAGTCCAAAATAACAATCCAAATAATAAATATAGCGAAATTAAAATACAAACATCACCAATTATGATAACACACATTGTAATAATATTAATGTTACAAATCTAAACAAATTTATAACTTGAAGAATGAAGTGTAACGTCTTCCTTGCTCTTATTGTTCTCAAACTCCATTACATCTTTAGGTAACTCCCCAAATTCATTTCTTGTGTTCCAATTAAAAAAATGGTATTAAAAGAATTAGGATAGTATTTAACATACAATCTAGAATTAAGATAGGCTTTTATTAATTCCTATGGCAAATCAAGAGAACAAGGAAACAAATTGGGTAGTATAAAAGAAACTAGAAACTTATACCTTAGACAACTCAAGAATAAGTTGAATAACTTAATAAGACACCATCTTATTCGGTATAAATTTGTGCAACTTTTAAAATTGAAAAGGATGCAAAACAAATCATTTTATAATTTCACTTTTTCATACTACACATGCCAGTATGTCTTTTGGCTTTGGCTCTGATTCTAAAATATTATTGTCTAACCCAAAACTCTCATCTGTGCAGGCAAGATAGATAATATATCTAAACATGAACCCAAATAAAGATTAAAAAAAAAAATTACTTTGAATTTGATTCTACTACTCACTTGTGGATTTGGAGAGTATCCAAAATCAGGAACCTACAAAAACATAATATTTGAAAGTTTAAACAAGAGAATAGTAGATCTTTCAAATGTTCAATAGGAAGGTTCACCCAACTCTAAAGTCTACTAAGACCCAAAGGACTGAAAACAAGAAAATATTATACAACAGGGATTATAGTAGTGGAGATCAAGTGCTCCCAAATGAAAACATAATCTCTTATTCCAAGAGATTCCTTTCATAGGAGAGCATGTGGTGCCACAAAAGCCAATCTAACCCACCACATTTCACACTTAGCAGTAGGAGTGTAACTGATCTGGTCCGGTCTTATTTTGGATAAAATTTTGGACTGAACCGGTATGTACCGGTTTTCCATTTTTCAAAACCGATTATGCACCAGTTACCCTTCTAAACTGGTACTCTGGTTTTACCGATTTTCAGTCCAGTTCGGTCAGGTCTTTTAGTTTTAATGTACTATATTATATATTCTATAATATATTATATTATAGTTTATAATACTATAATGATAATATATTGTAATATATATTATAATTGTATTATAGACTATAGTGATATATTATAATATATAGTGATATAGTATTAATATAACTATTAATATGTCTTATATAATATTAGTATAACTATTAATACAATAAACAAAATGACATAAGATTTTAAAATTTAAAATTATAATAATTAGTAATTTATCATATAATACAAAACTATTTTATATATAATTATATATTATATATCAAAGTTATATACAATAGAAAAAATTAAAATATATATAAACTGGTCCGGTCTAGTTTTAGAAAAAGAAAAATTGAAACTAGACCGATTTTGACCGGTTTTAAGAAAAATAAAACTGGTATCGGATCGAACCAAACTCGGGACCAGACTGATCCCACTGGTCCAGTCCGGTTTACCGATTTTTTTTACACCTCTACTTAGCAACAACGATTCAAATGGGAACATGGATCATTGGATCAAAAAAGATGCAAACTCAAGAACACAAGTATAAGCTACAAATTGCAAAATTACAAAATAAAATGTAAGGGAAATGGTAGATCTTAGATGGCAGATTAAGGATGTTACCCTGTTCCTCGGATACTCCTCCTACATGCTTCTCAATATTTTGAACTGATTAAGAAAATGCTTATAGATGATAAAATCATATATAAAAAAAATATCAAGATCCTAGAAAAAAAAAAAGAGAAAGAAAACAAAGCAAGGCTCTCTAAAAAACCTCTTTCTATATCCTTGTGTTCCTGTGGGCTGCCGAGACTAAGGGAGATAGATGGCCTGAGACACCGATGGTTGAGGGTTGAGTGGCTACGCTTCGACATGGGAAGGAGGGGAGGGGGCGGCGTGAGATGTGAGTGAAGTCTGGACTTTGTGAAGATGAGAGACTGAGAGTTTGTGCACGACAGCAAAGGTATAGGTTAGAACATTAGGGATTTTTTTAACTTTTTATTTATACATAGGTATAAGGGTAAAAGTGTAATTTTAATTTTCTTAATGGGTTGACCCGTTAGTAACTTATTAAGCAATTGTGTCTTAACGGGTTAATCTGTTTTGACCTAAACCCGATAAGGTTAAACCCAAACCCGCTTTTATTGTGTCATATTAGTATTGGGTTAACGGGTAATGTCACATATTGCTACTCCTACTCATAACCAGCCTAACCCACTTATCATAAAAACCCATCTTTCTCATAACTAGATCCAAGAACTCCTACTCAACTCTATCGTAAACTTTGCTCATATCAAGCTTTAAAGACATGTATCCAACTTTATCAGTTCTCTTTTGTTTTAGGAAATGAATCACTTCATAATCAACCATAACGTTATTAGAAATAAGTCTACCCGGGATAAAAGCATTTTGTGAGTATGAAATAACATTTGGCAGAACGGTTTTAAGTCTTTTAGCTAACACATTCGAGATCAATTTATAAATCACATTACAAAAGCTTATAGATCTGTAATCAGCCACTACCTCAGGCTTCTTCTTTTTGGGAATCAAAGTAATAAAAGTATGATTAATGGCTTGTGAGAACTTACCCTGATTCAAAGCATTTAGTACAGCTGTGCTCACATCCTTTTCAACTATTTCTCAATATTTCTAAAAAAATATTGGTGCCATTCCATTTGGGCCAGGTGCCTTTGTAGGACTCATTTGTTGTAAAGCTAAGAAAACTTCATCTTCTGTAAACACTTGTATAATGGCCTGATTCATTTATGCAATTATTCTTCCATTAAGTCCACCCAAAAAAGTCACCTCCCTTCTCTGAGCTGAAGTTGTGAATAGATTTTTGAAGTAATCTAGAATAACTGTATCTCTACCTTCTTCCACTTGGCACTGCCTTGCTTCATCTCTTACCCATTTAATCAGATTCTTCTTCATTTTTTGAGAGGCTTTGTTTTGAAAAAAGTTTATGTTTTGGTCCCCTTTCTTAAGCCAAAGATCTTTTGATTTTTGCCTCCACATAATTTCCTCTATTTCTAACCATATTTGAACCTCAGCTCTAGCTTTTCTATGCTCCTTAATCCTTTGGCACGTAGGATCAAGAATATGCAGCTGCTTTAGTTTATCTCTTGATTGTTCCAAATTTTTTCTTACATTACCAAAACATTTCTTGTTCCACACCTTCAATTTTTCAATTAATCTTGTAAGCTGATTCATCACAGTTCTTAGATCCTTATTACTTGAAGCACCATGCCATGCCTTAGTAATAACTCTTTGACAATCAGAAGACTCTATCCACATGACTTCAAATCTGAAAATTCTTTTGCCCCTACCGTTGTTGCTCTCCCTATTTTAGTTCAAAAGAATGGGAAGATGATCAGGATGAGCTGCTACTTCATGATTGACAGTTGCATTTTGAAACAAAGAGCACCATTTCTAATTTGCTAAGCATCTATCAAGCCTTTCACTTATATTATGTAGACCATCACTCCTATAACACCACGTAAAGGGAGCTACCTTATAACCCAGATCGTGCATTTCACAGTCATCCAACACTGTTTGAAAAGCAGCTAATTGTCTTTCAAGTCTAGCTCTCCCTCATCTTTTCTCTTGGTTACTCAAAATTTCATTAAAGTCACCAAGCATTAAATGGGCATGATCACTAGGCACTTTTAAAGCTCTGATAAGTGATCGCATTTCATGTCTTTTTGATGAGTCGGAATGGCCATAAATCTCAGTTAAAAACCATTAATTTAGATCTTCACCTTATTCTTTTACTCTTGCATGTATATGAAATTTGGAAAAACTTAGAACAGTGACCACTATGTCATTCTTCCAAAATAAAGCAATACCCCCACTTATTCCTTAACTGCTTACACCCAAATTTAATCCTCTCCATTATTTTATCAACAAACTTTGTTTCTTGAATAAACAAAACCTTGGGAACTTCCTTCTTGACTAAGTCACGAAGCGCTCGAATTTCTGTGGGTTCCCAAACCCACGAGAATTCCAACTTAGGAGTTTCATTGGGTTCGGTAGGCCTTCGCCGATAATAATCTGTTGAAAATAATATCATCCTCCTTTACAGGCACATAGGAGGAAATAAAATCTCCCTTGGTTCTACTCTTCTTTGCCATTTAGGTCTAAGAATTTAGCCCACTCCCATCCTCCAAAGCTCTCTTTTTTCCTATCTCTTTTGAAAGTGAGACAGAGCACATACCTTACATTCTTGCCATTTTCTGCCAGCTTCCACTGATTATACTATAAGGATGCTATTTGTCCTTGCTGCCTTGTTCACTATCAGTGTGCTCCTCACGAGTGTCATGGAATTTTATAGAGGTCTGTTGGGTTGACTTTTAGGCACCAATATTGGAGATGAGCTAGAATTATTAACCCAATTAAAAAAGAGTCTAGTTTGTTATTGTCCTTTCATATAAGAGTCATGTCCCCTATCACTCAATATCACATCTGCCTACACCTCATTTTCCTCTACAACTTCCTTGACAGCCGCCTCAATTTGCTCCCATTCTCCAGTTGTTGGTAGTAAGTCAACTCCATTGTGTAAACTATCTTCTCTACCCTCCTCCATCTTCGTAGTTACCTTATGAACCCCCCCCCCCCCTTTATTCCCTCTTGAATTCTTACTCTTACCAAATTCAAATATTCATTTCTTTTTCTATATCCACAGTCAAAGATTTGTTGGAATTCATTCCTTCTCTGCCATCAATCTTGTTTCGGAGGTCCTCCCACATTTTTGTCCCTCCATCAAACTTATTTTGCCAAGTATGATTTTCCCATCGTTTCCTACCACTTGGTTAGACTCGAAGCCACAACCCAAACTGAGTAGCCTCTTTTTCTTGTTGGCCACTCGGTGGATAATTGTTACCTTCATGAAGAATTCAACTGCACTTAAAACAAAAGCGCAATAATTTTTCATATTTCAAAGGAATCCAAAATTTTGAGTCGTTGATTGTCATTTTATGCCCTCGGGCTAATGGTTTCGTCAAGTTTAACAAAATTTTCACCCTTAGGAAAGTGCCCCACTCCACTTCATCATTATTTACTTCCATTTCTTCCAACACATCGAGTGATCTTCCAATTTTTTCATCACATTCATGGTTCATGCCTATTAAAGGCATATTATGCATTTGGACCCACATCAAAACTTTATCAAATTTCATCATGTTGGGATGAGCATAGCCATCGAAAGAGTTAAGGACAAACATGTGGTTGTAAAAAAACTATGGACTACCCTCCTCTGCTCTCTTCTTGTCCGCATGAGTGGCAAAAGTGATGGTAAATACATTTGGCCCTACTTCTTTGAAGATTGATTGTGTACTAACTCTCCAAAATTTTTCTATTGTTGATTCGATAATACTTACTCCTACTTATCTTTCAATACAGACTTTTCCTATCAAACACCTCTTACTTTTACATTGAACGTCCTTATGTCTTCTTTCTTCACATCTTCCTCTTCTAATTTGATTGCCTCATCCTCATCCTCTGTAAGTTTTAGATGACCTCACATCTCTTCAATCCTCTCCATTGTTATCACAATAAAGTAACGTTGTCTTCTACTTCAAGCCCTAGACTTTGATAGTTTTTACACCACCTATGTTTTCTCTGTAGAGAGGAAAAGAGAGGAGACTTAGTGCATGTTTGAGATTACGGTAGGAAATATAATTTATAACTGTAAAACTAATAGCTTATAACTTAGTAATAAGTTCTACTATTAAAAATTTATTTACTGTTTGGTAACCATATGTTTAAAACACTTTCAAACATGTTACGTTTGTTTGGAAACAAATTAAAAAAGTGTTTTTTTGAGATAGAAATGACGATTATTTAAATTTTTTAAAATTTATGATCATATTCCTAGAAGTTTGAAAGTTATAATTAACTTAAAGTTGTATGGGTATTTTCGTCCATTGATAGTCTTTTTAAAATTCGAATTACGTTCCACATTATCCGGAAAAGCACGTTTAAGGAAAATCATCAAATTGTATTTTTAGCTTATTTGAGATTAAAAATGTTTTAATATGTAACACCCAAACGACATAGAGCCTGTTTGAGATTGAGTTTGAAAGTTTAAAAAGTGCTTTTAATTGTTTAAAAGTTCTTTTAAAGAAAAAATAACATGTTTGGTAAATTTATAAAAAGTACTTTAATCATCTAAAAAAGTTGAAAATTTACTTTTTTAAAAAGCACCAAATTGAAGCTTTTATTGAAAAGCTGCTGCAGATAACTGTATATTTTAAAAAAATTAATATAACTAATTTTAAAAATACTTTAGATACATGTTTATCAAACAGGAAACAACTTTTGAAGTATAGAGTTTATTATTTAAGTTATAAGTTATATTTTCTACCACAATCCCAAACATACTCATAATTTTGTTATTAAATAGCTTTTAAAACTATTTAAACACTTTTTAAGACTCTTACTTCAATCCCTAACAGGTCTTTATTATAAAATATTTTTAAGTTCATCATTTTTCATAGTCTAATGCATACTAGTGATAAAGGTCGAAGATACCAATAATATGAGAAACAAAATTGGCTGATGTATTAACTTAATTATATGCAATACATTGAAATTGAAAAATAAACCTTGTGGAGCTTAGAAATAAATGTATTGATACATTTAGGGAATGTTTAGACAATGAGTTAAAAGATAAAAATTGAAAATTGAATAAAATATTATTTTTTAATATTATTATTATTTTAAATAAATTGGTACATTTAGGAAATGTTTAGACAATGAGTTAAAGATAAAAATTGAAAATTAAAAAAAAATTATTTTTTAATATTATTATTATTTTATAATTTTAAAAAATTAAATCATTTATTGTATTTTGTGCATAAATTTAAAAAATATAAATTGCTGAATTTGGAGTATAATTTTATCGAGAAATAATTGTTGATAATTTGGAAGCCTAAGAAAGGAAATAAATAGCACGTAGAGTGCATTCCGTACGGTTCGACCGAAGCAGTGAGCCGTTACTGTCCATGTTCGTTGGACGACGCCGTATAGTTACCTTCCTCCATCGTTTCATAGGGTTCATCTGATCGCTGCTTCATTTTTACGCTGTTACTGGCAATTTTTTCGGCAGCAAAGCAAATCGCAGAGATTCGTAGCTGAGTTCCGTTGTATAGAGTATGTCGGTGCTGATCGTAACGAGCTTAGGGGACATAGTGGTGGATTTGCACACTGATAAGTGCCCCTTGACCTCCAAAAACTTCTTAAAGCTTTGCAAGTGAGTTGTTGTCTATTTTTTAACATCCTTATGGGTCCCGAGAAAAAAAGAGAAGTTTGATTCGTTTATTTTCCTACTTTCTCAGTGGAAAAACAAATTTTTGGCTGCTGAACTCTGACTGTCCTTGCTGAAGTCCCCTTTTTTTTTTTAATAATCTGAATTTCTACGTATAGTGGGTTGTAGGAGTGCGGAGATTCAGTTCTCTTGTCAGCGGTTATTTTTTTGAGGGTTAATGGGGCTGCACGTAGTTGGTGTTTCTTACATTTCTGAATCCCGCTTGTTCTTTCAAATTTCTTTCGACGCACAATTGTTTCAACTTTTCGCGAAAGTGCGAATTAATGTCTAATTAGTTGATTTGTAACTGTAAGATTTATTTATCACGAGGAATTTTTTCTCTATGGATTGTTTTTTTTGTTCAACTTTGTCCATTTTGATGAGTATTATAACTTTTTTTTATTAAGTTGGAATAATCTTTATTGATAATCTTTACTATCAAAGAAACCATGACCGTGGGAAATTTGTTTTCTGAGCTTGATAAACTGCTTTGGGCATTGGTTACAGAATATTTTAGTTTTCTATTTTGTTCCATATTTATTTATACTTTTTGTTTCAGGATCAAATACTATAATGGGTGCCTATTTCACACGGTTCAGAAGGATTTTACTGCACAGACTGGTGACCCGACTGGAACAGGGTCAGGTGGTGATTCTATCTACAAGTAAGAACATCTATACGAGCCATCCGCAATATAAAACTTTCCCCACTTCTTGTGGGAAATTACATTAATCTTGCAGGAAATTCTCTATTCTGATAGCTGTCTACACTTTTCTTTGTGCATGATTTCATGACTCTGCTTTGTTCTCTGGTAACTTGGGTTACCATTCACTGCATTCTATATTGATAGTTGTCTGCCATGCAAAGTAACTTTTGCCCCAACCTAATCGAAGATACTTATATCATGCTATGTTCTCCTAGGTTTCTATATGGTGATCAAGCTCGGTTTTTCAGTGACGAGATTCATCTTGATTTAAAGCATTCTAAGACTGGCACCATTGCCATGGCTAGTGCTGGAGAGAATCTTAATGCTTCTCAGGTATAACTGTATAAGAGTGTCTTACTTGCTTAATGGTATTGAGGATTCTTTTACTATATGACCGTTTGAAGATGAAGAGACATTCAAAATTTCTCCTGCATCTCATTGAGAATTAGAGTTTACTGAGTTCCCGTCTGAACCTATTCCTTTACTCATGAAATTGCTCTTGTTTCAGTTCTATTTTACTCTACGTGACGATCTGGACTATCTAGATGGGAAGCACGCTGTGAGTCTCCTTATCCCAGTGATTTCTTGGTTTCTATTTCTCTTTGTACCAGTTGTCATTTCCTAAAATGAATAAAGGAATGTTTAATTTTATGATTTTGTTTTGGCTAGTCATCTACTTTTGTGATGTCATGTGCCTTCTTGATTCCTTTACTTGAATTGAAGATGTGGACATAGTTGTTGCTTCTCCTAGTTAATTTCTTATTTAAAGAGTTTTTTTCCCCTTGATAAAGGATGGGAAAGGAGAGGTGGATTTGGGGAGGAATCTCGACCTTTTTCTAATGTTTTTTACTTAGTTTGTGTGATATGCTTCTGTCAAGAAGCCTATGTTTAGCGCTTTATCTTCCTTTGGACAACATGGACAGAACTTGTTGCCCTCTAGTTCCTTTGGGGAGGTGTAATGAAATAGATGACTTTTAAGAGGTTAGTTCTAGTAAAAGTACTAACTATAGTTACAACTAGAGGTTCTTTGAGATCATTATAAATATGAAAAAATTCTTATTCCCCAGCAATATGGGATCCCATTCATCAATCTGTCATTTACTACCCTCCAATATAATTGGGGTGTTGCAAATTTATTGTATTCTTCTTGTTGCATCATAAAACACTTCATTTGTAAGTGAGCTAGCTAGAAGGCTAGTGGCATTACTGCAATAAATATGGCATTACTGCAATATGTATGGCATTACTGCAATACTTATAAAATAAAGGATATTCTTTTGCTAATAAACCTTTAGACTATCAGCAATGTTAATATTCTATGCATCTTTTTAGCGTCTATTGAAATTTGAAGGATTCTTCCAATTTAGCTGAAGAAGTTCTTACCTAGACATTGATTTCATATCCATATAGCCTGATCGGTGTAGTTTGAGAGCAAGTAATATTGAGGCATATAAGTAATATCGTGTTTTGAGCTTGATTTTGCAAACTTTTTTAACCCCTAGGGGTTCAAGTAGTAAAAGCCTTGGTCTTGGTGGTATGCTCACTCTAGGTCTAAGGTTTGAATTCTCTTGAGTGCAAACAATTTCTAGGGGCCATTGGATTGGGAAATTTCCTCTTAAATTACCCAAAGTGTACTAGCGGGAAACTCCTTGCCAAGGGTCTATGCACCCTCGGGATTAGTAGGGACTTTGTTCTCAGACACCCGGTACCAATAAAAAATATCATTCTCTATATAAACATGAGAAAAAACCTTTCTACTTATTTGGTCCTACTTGCTATAAGGTCATTGCATCCTAGATGTCTATAATTTTTTTTTTATTGGCACCGGGTGTCCGAGAATAGTGTCCCGACTAATCCCGGGGGTGCAGAGATCCTCAGCAAGGATTTTCTCGCAAGTGCATATCGGGTAATTCAAAGGGAATACCATCCAGTCCGATGGCCTCTAGAGATTGTTTGCACTCAAGAGGATTCGAACCTTAGACCTTGGAGGGAGCATACCACCAAGACCAAGATCAAGACCTTTACCACTTGAGCCAACTTCTAGGGATTAAGACTAAGACAACCCTTTACATAGGCAAGGGTGTGGGTACAGAGATTGTGTATTTATTTATTTATTTTTTTATGAGAAGTGCTACATCCATAAAGAGATTTCTCAAAAGCAAACTCACAAACTAATGTGATTTCATGTGATACGTTAGATCTACTTTACAATAAAAGTAACTTTATAATCTGATGTACCACAACAAGTCATATCAGTTTGTGAGTTTATTTTTTTGAAATCTCTTTTGTGGCTAAAACATTTCTTTTTTTTTTTCTCTCTGTGGATGATTTTACATATCTATAGCTGATGAGAATTTATGATGGGAGAATCTATCCAAATAGTGTTGTTAGGTCAATGTACAATCGTTTTAGAAGAGTTTATGTCATTGCAGGTCTTTGGGGAAGTAGCGGAAGGGCTCGATACATTGACCAGGATAAATGAAGCTTATGTGGATGAGAAGGGAAGACCATATAAGAATATACGGTCAATTCTATTTCCATTCTAAATATTTTATCTTTTAAAACCGACAATGTAATTATGATTCCTAGGTCATATTTTTTTTTATCTTTTCCTTTGTTGAACAGAATCAAACACACATACATACTGGATGATCCTTTTGATGATCCGTCCCAGCTACCTGAGTTGATTCCTGAAGCTTCCCCTGAAGGAAAGCCAAAAGATGAGGTAATGAAAGAGCTGCAGATATATATATATATATATATATATATTTATTTGAGGAAGCATGAAGCCAAATAATAATGGGTGAGCAGTCATTTACAAGGCACTTACAGGCATAAGTTCCTTAGGTTAAGATGGCCCTGAGATCTATAGATAATTAGGATTTATCGAATGATGATACTTTTTGTTTCCTGCCTATCAGAATATCTTCTAATTTTAACAATGTCATGGGAAGCTTGCTCAAAAGTAATATAATTATACAAGATTCTCTCACCTTGATGATATGTTTCTAACTAGGGATTCATAATAGGAATTCTGAGTATTATAATTGACAGATATTTGGTTGTCAGTTTGAAATGTCCAACATGATGCCAAGTAAATTTATATTACTTTGTGGGGTGCATTAAACAAGGTGAGCAGAAGACAAAGTGGGTCATCATTGTTCATTTTCTTTCTGTGGCATCTTGGAGGATTTGGTGGTAATGTGGCAAGCATCTTTGCTTCAAAGTCATGACCATGTCTATGTTCTAACCAGGTTGATGATGATGTGCGGCTTGAAGATGATTGGGTGCCTATGGATGAACAATTAGGTACTGAAGAGCTTGAGGAGGTGCTCCGCTCAAAGGAAGCACATTCAAGAGCAGTTGTACTTGAGAGTGTAAGCATTGGATACATATGGATAGATCCCAGTACTTTTACATATCCACAAAAAAAGATCCCAGATTTTTTTTTGATAAAATGAGTTGTTTTTTTTTTTGGCCTTATCTGCTTACAGATTGGAGATATTCCTGATGCTGAGATGAAGCCTCCTGATAATGTCCTCTTTGTTTGTAAACTGAATCCAGTTACTGAAGTGAGTGCTTCTTTTCTGATCATGATAAGGGGATTTCTATCATTCCTATTACTAGGAAGATACTACTCTCACCTGAGAAAAAATTATACTCATATTAAGCTCTTTGTTAATGAGTTTTTAACTTAAGGTCATCTTTAATGGTTATTTGTTTTTACCGCAGGATGAGGACTTGCATACCATATTTTCTCGATTTGGAACAGTATTATCGTAAGTGATGATACAGCTCGTTTTTGGTATTGAAAATTATTGATTTTTTGGGGTGGGTTTTTTCAGGGTTGCTAAATGCATTTCTCATAAGTAAATGCTGCTTACAGGGCTGAAATAATTCGTGACTACAAGACTGGAGACAGTTTATGCTATGCTTTCATAGGTGGGGAAATATTTGTTTTCCTCCTGATTTTCCATATGTTATCCCCGTGAATATTTCTTTGCATTCTGTACAAGACTGCTGTAATTACTTAGAATGTTTATTTTTATCAATTAAATTTTCAATTACCTATAAAAAAATAATTATGGTGTTTAATTTGCATTTCCTTTAGCTTGGGGAAGGAAGTGATATTTTTGGTTTACAGCTATCTTTAACTTTTTAAT
Source organism: Carya cathayensis (assembly GCA_011037825.1). Lineage (NCBI taxonomy): Eukaryota > Viridiplantae > Streptophyta > Magnoliopsida > Fagales > Juglandaceae > Carya > Carya cathayensis. Next base: position 1,043,522 of record QGSO01000156.1, read on the forward strand.
TGGACATTTATTAATATGGTCCATAAAATCCCTTAGGATGATGCCCTTCTCTACTTCTATCCAAGCCAAAAAAAAAAAAAAAAGGACTGGAAAGGAGGAAAAGAAATCTTAAAAGTCTCAAACAGGTTTACTTATATATATATAAAAAAGTCTCAAAACAGGTTTTTCCATTAATGGGAATGCATTACTAATTATGGTTATCGAGGTTTATGTTTTCCTTTTATATTCTTTTTTTAATTTTATGCCAAAAAAGAAGAAGACAAAAACAAAACAAAAACAAAGGCAAGGAGGGGGAGACCATTGGTTGGAAATTGTAAGTGTGACTATAATTGTACCCCTACCCACTGGGGCATGTGTCAAGAGGAAATGGACCCATGAGGAGCACGCTAGGTGGGTTCATGTATAGGGGATCCCCAGGCGCTCCCTCTAGATAGACCAAACCATAGCCTAACCCTAGCTTGACTAAGAGCATTTGGAGGAAATCGATCAGTGGGGATAATAGGCATGGGTATCATTATACCCCAGTCTACGTGGTAATTGTTGTGCATATCGTCATTTTCTTAGTTTATGGTGCTGTCTTACTTTCTATTGTAGTGTCAAGTTTTTTATTATGATCTGATTGCTATCAGTTTTCTTTTCCCATGCCAGAGTTTGACACGATAGAGGCTTGTGAACAAGCATATTTTAAGGTAGGTTGGAGTCTGAAATTTTAGTTTTGTTTCCCTCAAATTGCTCTTTATCTTCTTGCATATTTAATGACCCGATGTACTAGCTACATGCATCCAGTTTTTACGACAAGCTTGGATCTGTTCTTACATGTTTCTACTTGGATTAAACACTTTGTAACCTCTTCCCTGGAGAAGTTTTTTGATAATTATTATTATTATTTTTGATGAATAAGCAATTTTATTGAGACAAGTAGCAAGGCAAAGCCAAGTACACAGGAAGTATACAAAAACTGAACCTAGTTACAAGTTAGGAACTAGAAGAAGCAACAAGAAAATCATGGACACTAGTTTCGTTAAACACAATCGCCAAAGCCCATTGCAATAGGGAAACATTTAAGCTCATCCACTGATCGTTCCTTATCCTCAAAGCATCGACCATTCCTCTCATCCCAAATACACCACATAAGGCATAAAGGGATCATATTCCAAACAGCAGCAATTTGCAAATTCCTTAAACCTCTCGAGCAAACAAAGATCCGCCACCCTCCTAGGCATCATCCAAGCCATTCCACTTCTATCAAACACTTCATACCATAACAACCTAGTCACCTCACAATGTAAATAATAAATGATCTGCCGATTCACCAGCTTTCGTACATAAGAAGCACCACTCCAAAACAAACAATTAGTCCACGCTTCCTGAGATTGTCCAAAGTCAAAATCTTCCCTAAAGCAGCAGACCAGCCAAAGAAAGCCACCTTTGAAGGCACCTTACTCTTCCAAACAGTCTTCCAAGGAAAGGAATGTACCCCATTTGGCCTAGACAGCAACTTGTACAAAGAACGAACTGAAAACTTCTTACTACCAGTGCACCTCCAAACCATCTTATCACTCACATCCTGCCCAAACTGTGTAGCATACAGTAAGCCAAACAATTTAGAAACAGCCTCTATTTCCCAGCCAGTAACTGCTCTAGAAAAAAGAACATTCCAATGGGAAGAACCACTAGAAGAGTTCAAAATCTCAGCCATGGAAGCATCCAGATATTGAGAAATACGAAAGAGATCTGGAAAAAGAGCGGTAAGAACCCTACCGCCACACCATGGATCATGCCAAAAAGGAATTATGGAACCGTCACCAACCATAAAAAGCCTGTTTTACAAAATCATCCCAATCACTCCTAATACACTTCCACACCCCAATCTCTTACCTCATTAGAACTCCATCCTCCCCAAGCACTCCCATATTTTGAGTCAGTCACAGCCCTCCACAAGGATTCGCAATCTTGATGATACCTCCATAACCACTTCCCAAGTAATGCTTTATTTAAGATGCTCAGTTTTTTAAACCCCAACTCACCACATGACAAAGGAGTACAAATCTTATCACAGCCAAGCAAATGAAACTTAGCTTCCTCCCCTAAACCTCCCCACAAGAAGTCTCGAAATAACTTCTCCAACCTATTTGCCACACCAACAGGTATAGGGATAGAAAATAAAGATTAGACAAAGTATTAATAAGAGTGATTCTACCCCCTTTTGACAAATACAACCTCTTCCACCCCGCCAACCTTCTCTCTACCTTTTCCAACAATCCATCTCATACCGTACTAGCCTTAAATGTAGCCCCCAAAGGAAGTCCGAGGTATCTAATCAGCAATGAGGAAACCTGACAATCCAAAATACTTGCCAATCTTTGCATATTTCTCACCCGACCCACCGGTACCATCTCAGACTTACCCAAATTAACCTTAAGTACTTCTTTGTAAGATGTTATTGCATTACAAAGAGTCTTAGTATTATGTTAAGAAGCTAAAATTATATGATTTTGTTCTGACAACTTACATGTGGAATATGGGAGTTTACATTTCTGGCCTTACATGATAGTGGACTAGTCCATTCTTCCCTTTTTCCCCCCCTCTTTTTCTCCTTATTGAGTTATTATTGTGATACACAATTGATAGTTGACATGTATTTTTTTTAAATTTTTTTCTTTTATGTTGACGCACATAAATGCTCACGTGCATATGTACATATGTAGGTATATATTTTTTTATTTTGCCTATAAAGAACATATGTAGGCATATTTATTACTACAGCTTTCTGACGTGTAAAAAGAATTGAAAGTAGGGGTAGAAATATTTTAGAAATCACTAAAGCTAATAGTTGCACTATGTGAATGGGAGTCATTATATGACTATCAGGTGAGAAGTGTACCTTACTCCTTAAGTTACTCTAAAAACTATAGGTGTGATTAACATGAATTCCCTAAACAGTCTTCACTCTCTCCCTTTCTTTAAAGGGAATCAATGAGGAATGAAGGAACAGGATTGACTAACTAGTCAAGCGATCATTTCGCTGTTGCATGCGCTTAAAATATATCGATGGCAATTTTGTGTTGCTTGCACTCCAGTTTATGGACCCAATAATGATTAGAAGAATTCTTGGGACAAACTAGTGGGTCCAGTTAGATGGTGGAACCTACCATGGTGTATTTTTGGGGGAGAAGTTAATATTTTCCATTATCGGAGCGAGAGGTTAGGCGAGATCTGCTATTACCAAGCTATTGTGGAGTTCTCTAGATTCATTTTTGAGCAAAACCCTGTGGATATCACCCTTGTAGGATGATAATTTACATGGTGCGTTACCCATGATTCACTGACATGGCCTAGAGTTGATAGGTTCCTTCTCTCCTGATTGGGAAATCCAATTTCTAGTACTTTCTTAGAGAAGTCTTCCTAGTTTATTATTGGACCTCATTCCTTCGTTGCTTATTTGTGATGACAAGGTGTGGGGCAGTAGGTGTTTCAAATTTGAGGACGTGGCTGAAAACTGAGGGATCTGTGGACACGGTGCAACAATGGTGAAGGTTCTATAACTTTCAAGGTTCCCCGAGTAATAATCTGGCTAGAAAATTGAAAGCCCTGAAACTAAATTTGGATAAATTAAATGAAGACATGTTTGGCCATGTTGGAGAGAAGAAGCGACACTTCATGGTGGAACTTAGTGAGCTGGATACCATTGCAGAAGAACGCACGTCATCTGAGTATGATCTATTGAAAATGAGTAAGGTTTCTGGCTAGTTAGAATGGATTCTTTTCTTGGAGAAACATGTCAGACAGAGATTACGAACTCTTTGGCTCAAGGAAGGAGTCTTGAACACATAATTCTTCCATTAGATGGCCAATTTGAATAATAGAAAATTAGAAATAAGACGATAAACTTTCAAGTTATTGATGGTTCAGCTTCTTTAGACAACATAGAAGTTAGGGAGCATGTCTTACAATCATATACCTGTCTTTATTCTTTACAATTTTCTTAGAGACCAATGTTGGATGATCTTAGCATTGATCCTAGTGTGGAAAGGAGTTAGTGTGGTTGGAGAGAGCCTCTCACTTTAGACAACATAGAAGTTAGGGAGCATGTCTTACAATCATATACCTGTCTTTATTCTCTACAATTTTCTTAGAGACCAATGTCAGATGATCTTAGCATTGATTCTAGTGTGGAAAGGAGTTAGTGTGGCTGGAGAGAGCCTTTGAGAGGGTAAGGTATTTGAGGTGGTGAAGGGTATAAATGGTGACAAAGCTCCTAGCCCTGATGCTTTCTCTTTAGACTTTTTTCAGACTTGTTGGGAGATTATAGAAGAAGACCTATTTTATGTCTTGCATGAGTTTTGAGAATAACATCAATGGTACTTTCATTGCTCTTATTCTAAGATGGCCATTTAGGACTTCTGTTTTATTAGTATGGTGCATTTTTCCAAGAATGCTGAAAAGCAGTGGTTCTACCAATCACTACACCTAGAGGGGAGGTGAATAGGTGTAATCCAATTTTTGTGGTCTTTTGAAAATCAGTCAAACAAGTAGTTAATAAATGAATCAAATAACACAAATAATCAACACATGATTTTGATCACGGAGTGGAGACTCATTTGAAGAACATCTTCAAAATCTAAAATCACTCCGGGTGTAAGACACCACCTCAAATCCACTATAGAAAATAAGTTTGTTATAACCAATTTAAAGACACTCACAAAACCTTTGTAGTAGCTAAACTTGGTTTGCGACACCACAAGTGACTCACTTGATCTCTACACGCATGTAGTGTCGGAACTTCGACCTTTCTATAGCTTCCCACGAGAACCTCTCGATCTTTGCATCAACAGCAGCTCCAAACTCTTTCGTCCAACGAATATTTCCACTTCAATGGACTCATGTAAAGGTTGATTTTGAGTGTGGTGTGGTGGAGATGTGTTTATCCAAGAGAGAATCAACCAAGTGGGGGAGAGGTTGCTCTAAAAAGTTCTTGGAGGCCCTTAGGGTTTTTGCTCTGATTCTCCACACCAAAGAACAGAAGAGAGCTGTTCTATTTATAGTCCCAAGTGAAAGAGGCGCTCAAAACCCTAAATTTTAAGTGATCTGGAACATTGGCTCGAGTGAAGTGTCGAGTGCAAGCTGTCTTTCAAAAGTCACTCGACCTAGGTTGAGCGCACATCGAGCGACCCAATCTGGATGGGTCTCACTTGAGCGCCAAGTCAAGCGCACATCGAGCGACACAATATGTATGGGCTCGCTCGATTTCCATGTCGAGCGACCCACTCTGTATGGGTCTCGCTCGAGCACTAGTCGAGCGAACTCTCTGTTTTGAGCTTTGCTTGACCCATGATGAGCACACTTCAATCATTTTCATGGTATATCGTTTCAACACTTATTACAATACTATTTTACACAGGTTTTCATAAGAATATGCCAATCAACTCATTTTGCCCTCAATAAATGCAATGCCCAAATTTTAGAAAACCGTGAAAGGCCAGTGTCAGAATTAAAAGTAATAATTTACAACAATCTCTATTGGACTACTGTTCACAATATCTTGCAATTTTCCAACCTATTAGAATTTAAGGATTTTCTTTTTCTTCTTCTTGCCAATTGGGTATATATTTTATAACCCCTATGGGTTGGCTCAAGTGGTAAAAGCCTTGGGCTTGGGGGTATGCTCCCCCTTGGTCTAAGGTTCAAATCTCCTTCGGTATAAACAATCTCTAGGGATCATTGGACTCGGTGATTTTCCCTTTGAATTACCTGAGGTGTACTTGTGGGAAACTCCTTGTTGAGGGCCTGTGCACCCTTGGAATTAGTCGGGACTCTATTCTTGAACATCCGTTGCCAATAAAAAAAAAAGATAAATATATTTTATGTGCTTCCTGTGTACTTGGGTTGTACTCCTTTGTGCTCTTAATAAAATTTGCAATTTGCATTACTAATAATAATAAAATAAAAAAAAACTTATTTTCTTCACAGGTTGAAAAATGAATATTTTTCAAAATCATTCATTTTGTTCCGTAGAAATAAACTCTTGTAGAACTCCGTAACCCTGTGGGGGTGGCTGGTTGTTTCATTTGATTGTATGCACTCTGTAGATCTTTGGCCTACAACTTCACCTCAATACTATTCTTACATTGAGGCAGCATCGTTTGAGCTAGAGGTCATTGGCACCCCTTTTCAAATTATATGAGCTGTAACTGGGAAGTGGTCCTTCAGGGTTGTGATAAACAAGGCTAGGGGAAGGGAATAGATTGGGGCCATCCAATTTGGCTGAGGTTTTGAGGAAAGTAAAAGCAAATATGCAAATAAGGGCATCAAATAAATAAATAATGTGGCATTACTTGATTGGCTCAGCAAATACATTAAATCAGGTCCAAATTATATTTTTCATAAGTCAGGGAGGTAAAGTGCAATTAGATTTAACTATTGGGAGGTATGTTTTTAATTTTACTTAAATAAATAAGAATAGAAGATTTAGAGGAATCAATATCGATTACCTGCTTTATTTTGCTGTAAAACCATGCTTTGTTTATGCATCTATTTGTTCATTCAAACTTATATCTAATTTTAATGGCAGATGGATAATGCCCTAATTGATGATCGAAGGATACATGTGGATTTTAGTCAGAGTGTTGCGAAACTGTGGTCCCAGTACAGACGCAAAGATCACCAAATGGGTAAAGGTAAATATTGCAGTTTTATAAGGATTCTTGTTTCATCTCTTTTTCCTAGTTATAAAAAAATCTTTATTTTCCCTTTTCTGGTTCATTTATCTCTCTTTCAATTGTTGGCATGATGTGGCTGCGCTATTTTTCAACTTTTATTTTTTCAGTATACAAAACTTATTGATAGAAATAGGCATATAGCCCAAGTAAACGGGACATATACAAGAGCAACACCTAGTCATGATTGTCTAGAGGTACAAGAAAGTTGTGGAGATTCAAGCCATTGAAATCTGTTACAATTGACCAATGAAATGAAGTGCTAAAAAAGAAAGTTCTAAGCTCATCCATTGACCACTCACAATCTTCAAAGCTTCTTGCATTCCTCTCCCTCCAAAGATACCACCAAAGATGTGGGGACCATTTTCCATATCTTTCAACTTATTTTTTCCGTATCTTTCCTGATGGAAGTGTACTTGCTGTTCATCAAGTATAAATCCCTGTATTTTTTTGATAAGTAATAAAATTTTATTCATTGAATGCAATAGGCGAAGCCCGTGTATACAGGAAGTATATAACAGATACACCTAATTACATTCTAAGATTAGGAAATGAAAACAAAAACTCATGAACCATCCCTCCATTAAGTAAAATAGCTGAAACCCATTGAAGCAAGGTAAAAAAAAAAAAAAGAATTTCCAGATTTCCTCTGCAGTACGCTCCCTGTTATTAAAACTTAAAACACCGCTCATTTCTTTCCATCCAAATACACCACATAATGCACAAAGGAATCATCTTCCACGCAGCTGCCACTTGAGAACAACTATGAAGCCTATTCCAATACACAGGTAGATCCACCACTGTTTTAGGCATTACCCAAACCGGCCCTGCTCTACTGAACACACCATCCCATGACACCTTAGCCACCTCACGATGTAAGAGTAAATGGTCCACCGATTCACCATTTTTCTTACACGAAGCTCCATAACAATCATGCCACGCTTTCTCAAATTATCAATTGTCTGAAGCTTCCCAAGAGATGCTGTCCAAATAAAAAATGCTACCTTTGATGGCACATGAGCCCTCCAAATACGCTTCCACGGAAAAGAAAAGTGATGCTGGACATCAACATCTTATAATATGATCGAACAGAAAACTTTTATTTTTTTATAGGTAAAAGAGATTTTATTGTTCCACGTAAATAGGCAAAGCCCGAGTACACATGGAGTATACAAAAAAGAGTCTAGTTACAAACTAAGGGCTACGGATAGTAGCATAAAAGTCATTAAGACTCGTTCCATTCAATACAATAGAAGATGCCCAAAGTAATAAGTATGAAAGAAAAATGCCCTGAAACCATCCGGAGAGCATTCCCTATTCTCAAAACAGCGTCCATTTCTTTCGATTCATGTGCACCACATTAAACATAAAGGTACCATCTTCCAAACAGCAGCTATCTGGCAATTGCCCCTTATCCCTTGCCAACAAGACAATCAATCGATCACCTTCCTAGCTTCCCTTTTCTGAGAAAACTTTTTACACACTCTATGCTTCCAAGCCATTCGATCCCTCTCATTTCCTCCAATATACAGAGAATACAACAAGCTGAAAAAATCTGCAACCTCTTCAAGTTCCCAATCCTGGACAGCTCTAATCAAACTAACATCCCAATGCACAACTCCGTTGTATCGGAGCAACAAATCTGAGACGGAAGCCTGCTGATTAACAGCCACTCTAAAAATAGCTGGAAAAGCTCTAAAAAGAGCACGCTCACCACACCAATCATCGAACCCGAAGAGAATTCTTGAACCATCGCCAACCTTGAACTCAACTTGTTCCACAAAATTATCCCACCCCTTTCTAATAAATTTCCAAAGACTCACACCATAAGTCTCCCTACTCTCCTTAGAACACCAGCCCTCCCACTCACTCCCATACTTCTTATCAATAACCTCTCTCCACATCGATTCTTCTTCCCTTTGATACCTCCACAACCACTTTCGCAACAAAACCTTATTAAAATTACTCAAATTATGAACCCCTAAACCTCCATTAACAATAGGACAGCAGACTCTATTCCAGCTCACTAGATGGAACTTATTTTCCTCTCCCATACTACCCCCACAAAAATGCTCCAAATAACTTCTCAATGCGATTTCCCACACCTACCGGTAATGGGAATAAAGAACGAAAGTAAGTGGGAAGATTGGAAAGGGTACTTTTGAGAAGAGTAATTCTAGCCCCTTTTGATAAGTATAGCCGCTTCCACCAATTCTCAATCTTCTCAACCCCCCCATCCCAAATATTCTTAGCCTTGAACAACGCCCCCCAATGGGAGACCCAGATATTTCATGGGAAGAGAAGCAACTCTACACCCCAAAAATTCTGCCAAGTTGTCAATGTTATGCACATCCCCCACCGGAACCATCTCCGACTTACCCAAATTTACCTTAAGACCCGAGACAGCTTCAAAACATAACAATACAGCCCTCAAAGCTTGAATTTGATCACCATCACCATCACAAAAGATAAAGAGTATCATTAGCAAAGAGTAAATGGGAAATTGAAATAAAACCATTATTTGCATTTCCCACCGAAAAACTGGATAGAAAACCCCCTCCTACCGTAGCCTCCATAATGATAACAAATAAAAAAGGAGATAACAGATCCTTCTGTCTCAAGCCTCTTGAACTCTGAAAGAAACCACAAGATTGCCCATTAACTAACACCGAAAACTGAGCAATCGAGATGCTGTGTCTAATCCAACCACACCACCTATCCCCAAAACCACATCTTCTGAGTATGTAGAAAAGAAAATCCCAATTTACATGATCGTACACCTTTTCCATGTCTAACTTGCAAAGAACTCCCAGAACACCTCCTCGCAGCCGACTATCTAAACAATCATTTGCGATCAACACTGAATCAAGGATTTGGCAACCCCGAACAAAAGCATTTTGGGGCTTAGAAATAATCTTATCCATCACCTTACTCATTCAGTTAGCTAATACCTTAGTAATTATTTTATAAATCCCACTTACCAAACTGATGGGATGGAAGTCCTTCAATTTAGAAGCACCGGCTAGCTTAGGTATGAGGGCAATAAAAGCGGCATTCAACAACTTCTCGAACTTTTGAAAACCATAAAATTCTTGAAAAACTCACATCACATCTTCTTTTACAATATCCCAACACACTTGAAAGAAAGCCATAGAAAACCCATTCGGCCAGGAGCTTTGTCTTTACTCAGCCAACAGATCACTTGATACACCTCAATCTCTTCAAACGGCCTCTCCAATCAGCTTGCTGTATAAGAATCCAAAGATTCAAAATTCAAGCCATCGATCTTGGGTCTTCAAGCTGCTGTCTTAGTTAGAAGAGCACTATAAAACTGCACAATGTGATCCTGTAGCTCATCAGGAGAAGAAAGTACACTATTTTCAGAATTGAGCAACTCAATAGCATTATTACGCCGATGGGAATTAGCCATTTTATGAAAGACCTTAGTGCATTTATCCCCCTCTTTTAACCAAAGAACCCTTGATATCAGCTCTGACACCACTTCTTTCTTTCTTGACAAAAACTCCTCGTTTTCCTCCTCAATTTCCAAGGCCCGCAACTCCTCCCAAAGAGACTTTCTGGAAATCTACATGCCCAAAGACTTCCGTGTTCCACTTCTTTAAACCAGTCTTCAAAGCTTTGAGTTTACTTGCCAATTTAAAGCTAGGAGTTCCCACAAACTTTTTTTTGATAAGTAAACGATTGTATTAATGATGATAGGCATAGCCCAAGTACACAAGATGATGTACAAGGAATAAGACCTATCTAGGTCATAGCAATAGAAATAAGAACGTCATGAAAATCAAGGCCATTAAAGTCTATAGCTATGCCCCATAGGAATAGAGTTCTAAAAAATAACGATCTAAGTTCTGCTAATGAACGCTCCTTGTCTTCAAATGTCCTGTCGTTTCGCTCTTGCCCTAGGCACCACATAATACAGATAGGTACCATCTTTCACATGGCTTTGATTTGAGAAATACCTACTGGATGTGTCCAGTTGGCCAAAAACTTAACCACAATGGCAGGCATTACCCAAGCTAACTCGACTCGGCAAAACACTTCATTCCATAGCACTCTAGCAATCACGCAATGTAGTAAGAGGTGATCCGCAGTCTTGTCGGATTTCTTACACATACAACACCAATTTAGTATAATCACCCTTCGCTTCCTTAGATTATTTGGCAAGTGTGTGAGAGACTTGTAGAAGGATTGAAATGAGAATGTACCCTTACCTCCCCGTATTCACCACAACGTATCAACTCGTTGTCTACTCAACTTCACAGAATACAATAGGCTAAAAAAGTCTTTGAAGCTGCCAACTTCCCAATCTTGTGCCTCTCTTTTCTGAAAGTGATGTTCCATTGGACTTGATCTACCGATAACACCATGAAATCTGCCACTGAAGCTTCTTGAGCACATGCAATCCAGAAAATTGAAGGAAAGGAGTCCTTTAGGGCATTATTTCGACACCGTATGTCACTCCAAAATTTAATTCTAGAGCTTGCTCCCAACATCAGTTTCGTATGGCGAAGAAAAGCCCCCCGCCCTCATCTAATGTGCTTCCAAACTCCCACACCATATCACCTTTCTAGTACACCAGTCCCCCCACAAACTACCATACTTGCAATCAACTACCGACTTCCATAGGGCCTCCAGTTCCATATTAAATCTCCACAACCATTACCAAGTAAGGCCCGATTGAAAATTCTCATTTTTCTAATTTCCAATCCACTAGAGGAGATTGGAGTATTACCTTGTTCCAACTGACTAGATGGAATTTGAATTCATCCCCCACACCACTCCATAAGAAATCACGGTGAAGTTTCTCAATCTAGGCAGCCACACTAGTTGGAATTGGGAAAAGAGACAAGAAATATGTTGGTAAGTTAGAAAGAGTACTCTTGATTAAGGTAATCCAACCACTTTTCGACAAGTACAACCACTTCTACCTCCAATCTACGTTCTATCTTCTCGATCACTGTATCCCATATTGATATAGCCCTTGAGGCATTTGTTCTGAATCCGAGTTCGAATCCCGACAGCGGAAATCAGTTTTGATATATAAAATATTTTTACTTATAAAAAAAAGAAAATATAGCCCTTGAGGCAACCCCTAACGGAAGTCTAAGGTAATCCATGGGAAGAGAAGAAACCTTACATCCAAGCGTATTGGCCAATTGTTGAATGTTGCTAACACTACCAATTGGCACTAACTTTGATTTATCAAAGTTCACTTTCAAACCTGACGCTACTTCAAAACATAGTAGAAGTGCCTTTAGTGCCTGGAGTTGGTTTTGATTTGCCTCACAAAATACTAGTGTGTCATCTCCAAACAATAAGTGAGAGGTGTTAATAATACCACTATTGGGGTCTCCAACCGAGAAGCCTCCCACAAAGCAATTCGTAACCAAAGCCGATAGCGTCCTACTAATTGCCTCCATAACAATGGCAAAGAGGAGTGGAGACAACGGATCCCCTTGTCTTAGGCCTTGTGAACTGCTAAAAAACCAATTGGACTGCCATTTATTAAAATTGAGAATCTTGCCATTGAAATGCACCATCTGATCCACAAACACCATCTCTCCCCAAATTTGCACCTCCCTAGTAAGTAAAGTAGAAAGTCCCAATTTACGTGATCATAGGCTTTCTCCATATTCAGTTTACATAGGATCCTTGTAAAACCAGATTTGAGTCTGCCATCCAGGCATTAATTGGCGATAAGAATTAAGTTCAGAATTTGCCTACCCTTTACAAATGCATTTTGTGGTTTCATGATGATCTTCCCCAATACCTCCCCTAAGTGATTTGCAAGCACCTTGGAGATGATCTTATACACCCCAATGACAAGGCTAATGGGCCTAAAATCCTTTACCTCTGATGCCCTAACCTTCTTAGGAATCAATGCAATAAAAGTGACATTTAGGTCCCGTTTGGTTACACAGATGAGATGAGATGAGATGAGATGAGATGTTTTAAATAGTAATGAATAAAATATTGTTATAATGTAATTTTGTAATATTAATTTTGTATTGGGATTTGAAAAAGTGAAATTGTTTATTATATTTTGTATGGGGATTTGAAAAAATTATAATGATGAGTTGAGATGAGATAAGATGAGTTTTTTGGTTTTGTGTAAACAAACAAGGTTGAGTTTTCTCAAATTTTCCAACTGAAAACAACTCTTGGTACACCTTCATTAGATCCTGCTTCACTACCTCCCAACATGTTTGGAAGAAACCCATGGAAAAGCCGTCCGGACCTGGTGCTCTGTCTTTAACCATTTTTATTACCGCACCATAAACTTCTGCCTCTTCAAAAGGCCTTTCCAACCAAGAGGAATTCTCTGGCTCGATAGACTCAAAAGCTAGTACATCTAGCTTGGGCCTCCACCCCTCTCTCTGTAAGCAAGTGTTCAAAAAAATCAGTAACATATTCCTGAATCACGGAAGCCTCTGTACAATCCTATCATTAATATTTAGCATCTCAATGGTATGAGTTCTCCTATGAGAGTTAGCAACTCTATGAAATAACTTCATACTTCGGTCCCCTTTTTTCAACTACAATGCTCTTGATTTTTGGCGCCGATAGATCTCCTCTAGAGAGATTTCCCTCTCTAATTTTGAAACCAACTATGTCTTCCAAGATATCTCGTCTGATGAAAGAACCCTTTCCTCGTGTATCCTTTCTAACTCTTGTATCTCCTCCTACATGAATTTCTTATGTTCCCCTATCTCTCCAAAGGATTGAGTATTCCAAAGCTTTAAATCAAGTTTTAAAGCTTTTAATTTACCAGTAAGAATGAAACTAGTATGAGGACCACCACTGCCTTACCCTATCCACAAAGCCTTCAGTTCTCAGCCACATATTTTGAAATTTAAAATACCGACGCCCTCCTTGCATACCACCACAATCCAGCAAGATGGGGAAATGGTTCGAACAAATGTGAGGCAACCTCTTTTGACAAACATCCGGATAATGCATTTCCCATTTTGGTGAGATTAAGAATCTATCTAATTGAGACCAAGTCTGAGTATTAGATCATGTGAAAGTACTCCCCATGAGAGGAAGATCCACCAGATTCAAGTCGAAAATACACTGAAAATTCTGTCATTGCTGGTCCCAGCCTACTCTCTCTAGAACGTTCGCTTGGGAACCTTATAACATTAAAATCCCCACCTACGCACCAGGGAATGTCCCACCAGCTATATACTCCAACTAATTCTTCCCATAATAATCTTCTGGTATTGTCTAAATTTGGCCCATATATACCTACAAAAGCCCACAGGAAATTATCTCCACACTCTTAAGGAACATGCTACTGTATACTCCCTTATGAAGTCTTCCATTTCCTCCACCACCTTTATATCCCACATTACTAAAACTCCGCCTGAAGCCCCAATCGATGCAAGATACACCCAATCCACAAATGGACAGCTCCAAATACTTCTTGGAATAGATTTCAACTTGGTTTCTTGTAAGAATACTATGTCTGCTTTACACTCATGAGGCAAATTTCTTATACGAAGACTCTTATTGACCTCGTTTAGCCTGCGGACATTCCAAGACAATTTTAGGCTTCGTATAGAAGATACTATCCCCTTCCCTTTGGATTTATCTTCTCTTGAGTTTCCCTCATAATTCAACGACCATGTAAGTCTCTTTAGCTCGCTCCGTTTCTTAGACCCAGATTTCTTAAATTGAATGTGACCCACCTCTATTGCAGTAAGTAAAGCCATAAACTGTTCCTCAAAGCTCTCGCACTCCATCCATACACAATGTTGAATTTCCTTCACCTTTAGCAGAACCCAATCAGACACACTATACTCGTTTGGTAACATGTAGTTTAGGGGTAAGGGCTCCCCCTCTCTAGTAACCCACTGTGAGTCCAACGGTGTCCCCATTGCCTCCTCCACGAAGAGGTTTCTACACTCCCACTCAGAATAGCCTTGCATCAAAATAAGCATTTGTGGTGGCCCATTAAAATCTCCCTCGTCACTTTCAAAGAGGGGAAAAGCATCATCATGAGCATCATTGTGGGATTTCCTTGCTGCTCGTGTCTCGATATGCTCCTCAGGTTGCTGTAGAGCCTCCGCGGGAAGGAATAGAGCTTCCTTGCTGTTTGTCGGCGGCGTTTGGCCACAATATGCTAGAGTGCCGACACACGGCATAGTTCCCAAATGAGGTAGAGAAAAGTCCAGCTCTCTTTTGGGAACTACTACCATTAGCTCCTCCACCATCGCCGGTACCCTTTGGGCCTCCGTCGATCCTCGGCTTGTTGTGGGGCTCTCGGCAACATTTCTGGCAAGGGTGTGAGGCTCTTGTCGGTAAGGGGCCATGGGTCATCCGCCTTCCGGATTCTCCACACAGGTTGGGCCCTGAGTTTCTTCTTTCCCACAATGTGCCCGACGGGCTGAGGTCTAGACGATTGACCCACCTTGCTAGGCCCACACAAGTTGCTGAAGACTTGCTGGGTCCAACGACTTGTGTGCCCAAGCCCTTTATACGTTGTTAGCTTCCTTGTGATGTTTCTATAGCTTCCTCCTCACCCAGGCTCGTAGTAGGCCCACGTCTTTCCAAGCCCACCCCCAATTCTCCTTTAGCCTCTTCCCACCGTATCAGCCAATCTACTTTACACTGAAGGCCTGCCAACTATGTCTTCATATCCATCAATGTACCAAGTATGTTCCCCCCCTGCCATGCCGACAGTAGACCTGCCATCGCCACCTTGCCACTGTGCAGTAATGGGAAGTCTACTGGCACCAAATCCGTTGCCCTTTCTTGCAGCGGCACCTCTCTGAGCTTCCATGCCACTGTCCCCTTTTCTTGTTTCACGAGGTTGCTCCAGCATTAGCGCCTCCCTGTAGGAGCGTGTTTGCGGCTGAATCACCATTGTCGATGGTCTTTTGTAGGTGCTTCTCCCTTTGTAAATAAACTCCCACAAGGCCTCCCCCATCCTTCTCTATCCATTGCCCTCCTTTTCTCTAGGTATGAAGATAAAGTTTCACCTGCCACTGCTGCCACCGCCACCACCGCCACCACTATATTCCACCAACGCCATGTAACGGCCTTGTACATTGGTACACCGCTACACTATGAAGTTGCGGTTGCCTTCCTTGACCGTGGTGTGAAAATCATTCCTTTCTCCCTTCAGACAGTCTTCCAATGCCTTAGCCAACCATTGCACCGTAGAGAACCCTAGTGTCAACTTAGTCATCACCTTCCAGCTTCTTTCTATGATAAGCAAGAAACCTCTATCTTTCTCAAGTGAAAAACTTTCGATTCTATCACTATATCTTTAGAGCACCCCATCCTAATCACGCCACCACCTCAAGACTCGGTAGTAAATCCGCATTCACAGACCACCCAACCTCATTTGAGAGAAAAGTGGTTGTTTTCCATCTTTTGATTGTGGTTGTATGGAGAGAAAATTTTGGTTGTACGGAGAAGACATATAGTATAATGTTCAATTCAATTCCCACAAACTGATAAGAAATCCACCAACTCCTCACCTTATCAACAAAACCATCAGCTTCAAGCCACATATTTTCAAACTTAAAATAACATCTATCCCCATGAATTCCACCACAAACAAGCAAAATAGGAAAGTGATCCAAACATACCCTTGGCAATCTCTTTTGACATAATTCAGGGTAATGAGTCTCCCAAGAAGGAGAGACTAAGAATCTGTCCAGCCTTGACCACCTTCTATTATTAGACCAAGTATATTCCTCCCCTACCAAGGGAAGGTCCAGAAGATCCAAATAAAAAATGAGCTGTGAAAAATCCTCCATGGCTGAAGACAGAGAAGATGCACCCGCCCTCTCACTAGGAAACCGAGTTATATTAAAATCCCCACACATGCACCAAGGCGAATCCCACAAATAATACAATCCCAACAATTCCTCCGACAAAAAACTTCTATCCCTATCCACATTTGGCCCATATACTCCCACAAATGCCCACTTCCACCCATCCTCAATATTTTTAAAAGAACATGCCACAGAAAAATATCCAACACATTCCCTCCACTAACTTGACTACTCTCCTATCCCACATCAACAAAACACCTCCTGAAGCCCCCAAAGAAGCTAAATAGATCCAGCCTACAAAAGAACATCCCCACAAACTACGGATGATACTTCTATCACTAAAACTCAGCTTAGTTTCTTGAAATCAAATAATATCAATATTCCAGCTACGAAGGAGAGATCTAATATGAAGACGCTTATTAATATCATTAATCCCCCTTACAATCCATGAAAGAATCTTAGACTTCATGTGATGAATATACTGCCCTCCCTTTCAATCTGTCCCTCCCCACGCTTCCTGCCTTTTTATCATAATTAATAGAACATTGCAGACGTTTTAACTCCCTCTCCTTCACAGCTGACTTCATGGCCGAAGACCGTCCAGCTTCTATAGCAACAAGTAGAGCCTTAAATTACTCTGCATACCCTTCGCAAGATATCTCCATGCAGGCCTGTAATTCCTCAACTTATTTTAGAACCCAATCTGAAATTAAGCTGGAAACAGGCTGAGGGGGAAGAGTACATAAAGGAGTCGGGCTACCCATCTCAACCTCAGCACAATCTTCTTCAATTAGAGCCATCTGTAAATTAGTATCCAACAATACATTTTCAAACTACCCAACTGTGATACACCAGCCAACTCTTTAGGAAAAACCCCAGGTTCTCCATCAGCCTCTACAACCAACTCCCTTTGAAAAATCCCCTCAACTGACAGGAACTGCTTCAAAAGACTAGGACACGATTCCATCAGATGAATATCATTACCCAAAGGTTCCAAATACACTATCAGAATAGGGGTTACTTCCTTCGACACTTCCCAGCTTACATTATTCTCCATAATTTCCCCTTTTCCTTCCAAACCCTTCTCGGGCTTTTACACAGACCCGGCCCAGCCACTTTCTTCTTCCCCTTCAAGTCTCCTACACCCATATGGCCCACATTAGAACCCAGCCCATTCCCCTTGTCATAATAAAACCTATCCACACTATCAGTCTTTAATAGCTCTGGGCTCGATACTCCCCTACCCAGGCCCAGCTTAACCCACCCCAACAAACACTCCACCTTATTTTTCACATCAACCAATAACTCCTCCATGTCTTCCAACGACAACTTCTCACCTTTCCCAAACGATGTCATATTGGAACACTGTGCATCTCCTCTGGGAATATGAACCGTCTTCTTCTTCAGGTTTGAATACGATTGCACCAAATTTGCTCTAGTCCCCCCACTCACCTCCCTGCTAACCTCCATCCTCGGTGGCGGCAGTTTCTTCAGACCTCCACATAGGAACCCTTCCTTCCATCTTTCACCTGAGAAGATGAAGCAATCTTTTCTTGGACTCTGTTCTTCTCACCCGAAATGGAGGAATGCGAGTTTACTTCCTTCAACGCTGCTCCAAATTTCCTCCAACCTTCACCCTTCACACCTTCTGGCACCACAATCTGACCACACCTCTTCTCATGCCCAGACTCAGACACCATCAAAAATTGACCAAAACTATTATGGCTCCTCTGGACAACCAGGACCTGATTGGCTGATTCCCTATCCTGCAAGTTCTAAAAAACTTAGACGAACCCACTGAAGCACCACACGCCCCCACAGCTGAAGCCAACCAATCCATCGCTGCTGCATCAATAGAAATGAACTTGACAACCCATTGACTGCTTTCTGTGATTCTCCACCACAGATCATTTTCACGTTTCAGCTCAAATAACTTTTGGTCAGTCAATGAGTATCTTCTGGCACGACCCCATCGAGATGACGACACCGCCACACCCAACAACAGCAAGACTTAACATAGAACAATGGTTTAATACCTGTTTCTTAGTTTTGGTTTTTTTTTTTTAATCATAAATCAATAGTGTTTTACTACATTAAATGGTAATATGAAATCTGGGCAGCAGTACCCCTAGCTTTCTAGACTGTTTTGTTTTTAAATAGGAAAATGTCAATTTGATTAATAATAATAGGCATAGCCCAAGTACATGTGTTGTATACAAGAGAAACACCTAGATGGAACTGGAAACTGATACAGGGAATTCATGGAGGCTTAGTCCACTTAAATCTACAGTGATTGACCAAGGAACTAAGTTTTATGGAACAAAGTTCTGAGTTCATCCAATGTACATTCACTATCTTCGAAGTTACACCGCAGTAGGCAAATGGGAGCCATCTCCATACGGCTGCACTTTGTGTACTGTCTCTTGATCCTCTCTAGATGGCAAGGAGGTCTACCTTTCTAGGCATATAGCATGTTAAACCAACTCTGCTAAATAAATCATACCACAGAGTGCTAGCAACCTTACAATGGAGTAGGAGGTGGTCTACAGTTTTCCCTCCCTTTCTCTACATACAGCACCTATCCATGACAATAATCTGATGTTTCCTTTGGTTATTTGTGCTGATAATCTTCCTTATAGAAGCTTCCCAAGCGAAGAAAGCAACTTTTAAGGGTGCCTTAGCCTTCCATATATTCTTCTATTGAGAGGAATTCATGTACCGAATGGTTTAGGGCCTGGTAAAATGAGCGGACTGTGAACTTCTCTTTCTTGGATGGACTTCAAAGAAGTTTGTCTATGCCTCCAGCCCCTACTCTCGTGGAGTATAATAGATTGAAAAATTCTGTGAAAGCGTCAACTTCCCAGTCCTGGACTGCTTTGAAAAATTTGACATTCCACTGAGGGGAGCCATTGGAAAGTACCATTAGTCACCGAAGCCTCCTGCTTCCTTGCAATCCTATATACTTCTGGAAAAGCTTCCTTGAGAACTCTTTTGCCCATACCAAAAGTCACGCCAAACTTGGTCCTAGCGCCATCTTGCATCTTAAATCTAGTGTCTGGTGAAGACTGTCCATTTTCTAATATTTTTTCACAACCCTACCCCTTGTGGTCCATTTACCTCATTAGACCCCTACTAGCCCGCAGCACAGTAATTGCAACAGGATGTTTGATGATACCTGCTTCAATTGAATAAAAAATCCCGAATTGGATGTCCTGCTTGGATTGCAATCAGTATCTTTGATCATATGAAAGCATCCATGCATATTATGCTGGCTCAATAAAGATCAATACTGTGCTACAAACAAGATAAAGGTCTTGGTGTCACCCATATTCACCGGAATTTAGGTTGGCAACATGAGGAGAGATTTTCATTATGAAAACTTAAAGTAAACTAATTGGCACATGCCTTAATATTAACTGCTTTAACTGTTCGTCTTAATGTGGCAGTAGCTGGAAGGCAAAATAAAGCCAAGTCAATATNTATCATATTTGGAATTTACTACAGCTTTCCATAGAACTTCCCTCCACGGTAGATATTGCCACAACCATTTTCTAAGTAAAGCCTGATTAAACACAAGCAAGTTTTAGATACCCAAGCCTCCTACAGATTTTTGTGCGCATACCTGGTCTAATTTACTAGGTGAAATTGGTAACTATCCCGCATTTGGCTGTTAGAGCGTTGGAGATAAGATGTTAAAAATGTATATGTCATCCCATTTGGATTGCAATTCCATTTGTTTTTTTTTTTTTCTGTTCGTCTTAATGTGGCAGTAGCTGGAAGGCAAAATAAAGCCAAGTCAATATCTTTTAGGATTGTTGCTTGAATGTGATTATCGTTTGAAATCTCAGTAAGTTTCTAATATCTATAATCCTCTGAAATTAACACGTCCCTATTTCTACTTGGCTGTAGGAAATGGTTGCTTTAAATGTGGTGCTCTTGATCACATTGCCAAGGACTGCACTGGGGACCCAGCCATTGGACACCAAACTCAAAAATATATTCTAAAGGAGGATACCAGACAGCGAGGAGACAACGATTCTAGGTTTGTAATCTTGCATGTGATTCTCTGCCCTTCAGTCTGTCTGTCTGTCTCTCTCTAATACTATTTATTGTTATAGGTACGAAATGGTATTTGATGGAGATGCTCTTGAAAGTCCAAGACAAGATAAGAGACATCGAGGTCATGATCCAGATGACTGGGTTGAGAAACAAAAGATAAATGACGGAAATACTGAAGACCTAAAGCATAGGCATCAAGAAAATAAAAACTTAAGTGATAGGCACAGGCAGAGTGACAGGAGGAGAGGATACAGAGAGGATGAAATGAGGCGCGATAGTAAAGCAAGTCGATCCAGTGGAAGCCGAGGAGATCGGGATTATACTGAAGAGAGAAGGGATAGAGGAAAGCATAAACAAAGAGATCTAGATGATAACAGGAGGGATAAGCGGGATTATAGAAAGAGAACACCGGATAATGGTAGCCATGCAGAAAGGAGGGATGATGGAGAGTACAGGAAGAAAAATAAAGATAGTCCCAGTCATGTGGGAAGGAGAGATGACAGAGAGTATAGGAAGAGGGATGCAGATAATGGTAGCTATGTAGAAAGGAGCAATGATCGAGATCATAGAAAGAGAAGTGTAGATGATGATAGTCATGAGGAAAGGAGAGATGAGAGAGTATATAAGAAGAGAAATGTAGACAGTGACAGACGAGAAACAAGGGATGAGCCAAGTCCGAGAAAAAGAAGTGCTGTCGGTGATAGCTACAAAGGCAGGAGAGAAGAGCGAGAACATGGAAGGCGAAACTCATTAGATGATGATGATGATGATCACGACAGAAGGCACCGAGGAGACAGAAGGAGATGATGTCTTGTACGATATGGTTTTGTTCTATCATTGCTCTCTCATGTAATGAAGCTAAACTTTGGAATGTAATCAAGCGTATACTGTTATTTAAAAAGCATTTGACCTGGGATACAAATTTTTGTTATTCAATTTTACAGATTGGTGGGGGGCTTCCAGAAGGTCCTATCATAAGTTGCACCATCAAATTGAGTGACAAAGATTAATTTAGGCTTCTCATGCATCTTTTTTCCTGAAGGTTGTCCAACACAAATACCAGATTATTGCTCTAATGTGCTTGGGATGCTGTGACTTCCTACAGACTATTTGTGTGGCAATATCTCCAAATAGACTGATAATTGACTAAATGTTAGTATTCTGTTGAGGAGAACCTTGAATAGTTGGAGTGGCTGTTTTTGGTCTTTTACTAAACCATACTTCATGAGATATATTCAGAAGTGCCAGGTTAACCAAGCACAGAAGGTGGAGCTCTCAGTTACAGCTTCATTTAGTAAAGCTGCTTTGGCTCTGCATTATTTTATTACTCGTTAGAATAGAAAAAAGAAAATGGCAAGGCATTTAAAAACAGAAGACCAAATGTGGAATAAGACATCATTATTTCATTGCATGGTGGTTGAACTTGGTTGTATTTGCAGGTGTTAGGAACGTGGGCAAACAAGCAGGTCAGCCTTTACAAGCTTATCTGCGTTGGGGGGCCTGAGGTTGCTGTACTTGTGCAAGGCATGAGCTGCCATGGATGCCCATTCCAGCATCTTCTCTATTACCTTTTCCCGATCGGAGCTTTCGCAACAATCACTCTTTATACACGCTTTTGCCACTTCTCAATCACTAGTTGGAAAGGGACCCATGTCAAATAAATCTAGTCCACTGTGATGCAGATAACATTCACTTCTCGTCGGTTTATTTATTTTTTAACTGCACTTTCTGCAAAAAGATATACACTATTCTTCATTGAAATTTATCATTTTAAGGTATGGTTGATATGATGCATTATAATAGGCTTATTACGTCGGTTACTTCAATGAAAAGTCATTTAAAAACGAGGATAAGGATTTAAATAATAAGTATGAAATTATTTATATTTATAAGAGATATGTAAATATTATTAATTTATGTTAATTAACAATAAGGTCTTGTTTAGATATTGAGTTGAGTTAAGATGTTGAGTTTTGTAAAGTATATTTAATATAAATTTAAATGTATTTAAATGTTAAGATGAATTTAGATGTATTTATAAAAAGTTAAAAAAATTATAGATTTTGTATTTAAAGATTACGTTGAGTTGAAAAAAATTATAATTATTATATATAAAAAATTTTTGAAATGAAATGAATTTAATAATTTAAAAATTAGATATTAGGTGTCTCTCTGTCTACTCTCGTCTCTCTCTCGACTGTGAAAGCCCCCAGAAGAATTCCGCAAGAAGAT
Source organism: Carya cathayensis (assembly GCA_011037825.1). Classification (NCBI taxonomy): domain Eukaryota; kingdom Viridiplantae; phylum Streptophyta; class Magnoliopsida; order Fagales; family Juglandaceae; genus Carya; species Carya cathayensis. Next base: position 1,066,338 of record QGSO01000156.1, read on the forward strand.
TTCCTCTGCTCCCGGGAATTCCAAATTTCTGTAGGCATTGCAGTTCTAAGAATTTAACAATGGTAAACAAGCGCGTGCCCGACTGGCTCAATAGCTCGCTCTGGTCCTCCACTCCTTCTCTCGAAGACGACGAGCGCCTCTCTCGCCAATCCACCAACACTACCACCACCATTTCCTATTCCCCCACCGTAGAACCCACATTAGATCCTCCAACCCCCCCGGCCCCTCCCTCTCCCACCAGAGTAGAGCCTGAGAAGCCGCCCGAAACCAAAGATTCTCCCTCCAACGATAGTCATAGCAGCGATCTCAGTTACAATGACATCTCCGAAGAAGTCGACTCCTCCACCGTTAACATTTCTCGCCAGTCTCAGCTCCTTGCCGAGGTTGGCTCTTTCCCTCCCTCTCCCCCCCGTTCTTTCTCTCTCTGTAAAATGTTGTGTTTATGCATATTAAAATTAACTTTGAAAATTGACTCGGATTTTTGTTGTATTTGTGGAAATTTAGATATCGAAGAAAGTGATAAACATACGAGACTTGCGAAGAATCTCATCACAGGGTATACCGGATATCCCTGGGATTCGTTCCATGGTTTGGAAGGTATGTAGTTTGGGAAATGATTTGCACGGACGAGTTGCACGGAAATCACTCGGACCAAGGGAAAACAAAAAAAAAAAGTTCATGTGAACGAGTAATGGACAGTAAAATAGGAAGAGAAATGCAGGGGAAGTACAACGAGAATTATAAAAAGATTCTTTACAATTACTTTACAGACTGGTTTGTTTAATTTAATGCGGCAGATTGTAACATTTTTATTTTATTTTATAATTATTTGGCTAAACTGTAGATTTGATGTATCTCGTTAACCCATTTGTAAGCATGCCTTTTGTATTTCATCTTTTAGGTCTAATATTTCTCAATGAAAAAATTACCTCTATTCAATTGCTGGAATTGGCCTGCTCAGTTGAGTGGCGTAGCAGTGGCAGATTTAATTATATGGCATCAGAAAATAACAAAGAATTAGGATTTAAAGTTTTCACTTAACGTTTGTAACAAAAATTTGGACCGCGTAGGGGCCTTTTGTTAAGAAAATGCATTGTTTTTCTTTTTCATAATCGTTACTAGTTTACAGGGTTTCTTTATGAAGATAAAAAAGGGAGAAAAATGCGTGTTTCTGGCTGTAGTTATGTTGTGATGAATATAATTGAAATTGACTTTAGGGATTGTTGGTTGTCACAGCTCTTGCTGGGCTATCTGCCGCCAGATCGTGGGCTTTGGTCATTGGAATTAGCTAAGAGGAGGTTGCAGTACAAGCAATTTAAAGAGGAGCTTTTGATGAATCCTGTAAGTCATGTTGTGGATTTTGAATTTTTGATGCCTCCATTCCTATATTCCTATTTTCATGTGGTATTGATTTATTGAGATGACAAGGAATGGCTAAAGCTGAACACAATTTTGCCAAAAAAGAAAAAGCCTGCGATTAACTTTAGCATGGAATGAGTCAATCATCCACCACTTTAGTAATAGTGGAATTTAAGAAAAATGCAGCTAGCCTTTTTCCATCCTGAAGATGGTCATTCTGCTTCTTTTATATAGTTAATCTTACCCTCACTAAACCACCCCCTCCCCAATCTCTCTGTTTATATGCATAGTTGCATACACATGTACGTGCATACATACATACATATATCTGTGCACTTGCACGTGTATGCTTTTCACTTTTCTTAGTCAATGGGGAGTTCTGGGTGCCTTATCCTCCTTGAATTTGTAATGTTGAACCTTGATTCTCTTGTATACAATTTCTTAAAAGGTTTCTTTTCTCAAAACAATTATTTCCTTTGGGAATAGGATCCTGTGTTCTCGTGCTTGTTTTTTCTAGCCAAAATAACAAATTAATTTAGTATGTTTGTTCTTGCTTATAGAAAGAGGTAATAATACACTAAATTAATAATATTCATGGTATTCCTTTTGCTTTAAGCAGTGTGAACTAGAAGTTTAAAGACAATGGGCATTATCTTTGGTTTTAATAATGCGTTTCTTGTATCACTAGATAATCATGCATAGGTGATGCTCTTGAATATGTCTTTCGTGCTTGGGCATTGCCTATTATTATCTTCAATCCAATGTTGTTTACCAATAAAAACACATTATTGGCTTTAAAAATGTGTTTGATTTTTAGAATAAGTAGGGCAATGGATGAAAAATTGCCTCAAATGAACTTCCTTCCTCATGCGTCTTGACAATTAGCCTTTCTTGCCCTCATTTTATAAAACCTGAACTTCAAGTGATCCTATAAGTTCAGTTTTCTGTTTCTTTTAATGTCTGATTTAGTATGTCTCGTAGTCAATAGTTTTATGCATCTACAAGAAGTTGGATGCTAATGAAAATAAATGACGTCTTAAAACATGATGTAGTGTGTGCTTTTTGTTGCATCCATTTTGAATTTTTTCTTTTCTGTAAAAGTGCGGCTCTCTGAATGTTTCTGTGGCTAGTCAGTCAGAAATCACATGGAGGTTGGATAAAACGAGAAGTTGTGACAAAGACAACTCAAAAAGTGAAAGCAGGGGCTTGCTCTCAAGATCAGAAATTACTCATGGGGAGCATCCTTTGAGTCTTGGAAAGACCAGCATATGGAACCAATTCTTTCAGGTATTTTATCAAGTGATGAGCAATTGAAAATTGGTCCAAAATTGCATAACTGGAAGCTCATTAATACTATTATGAATCAATTTGTGTATGAAATTTTTGTTGTGCCATTCTCACTGTGTGTAACTATTTTGGTTCAATTAGGATCTAATTTGTGGTGGGTCTTTGTCTCTTTGCCATCTTTCTTCACTCGAATGATCTCAAATATGTGCACACACTATAGTGATGCTCAATAACTTTCTCACAAGATCCTGTGCACCATCTTTTTTGTATGGTTCTAGCTATTCAAACAACTATATTAATCTGATCCCCATTTGATGAACTTTGATTTTTTTTCCCTGTAGAATCTTTATCATTTTGAGATATCTTTCTTGCATGCATACAGCATGTGTTCAAAATTATCCCCTTATCAAAAAATTATCCCCTTACACATGTCTCCCAAACTTCCTTTCCATGCTTTATTGCAACAACCCTTTCCACGTAATATTAGAGTTGATTGTGAGTTCTAATCTTGACTTCACACTATACTTCTCATTTCAGTTAAATATTCAACATGTTGGACCCTACTTATTAAGGGGGTTTGGGCTTATATGCAGGGCGAGCATTAGAATATTAAATGGTTAGGTTCCTTCTTTCCCATTACATTAATCATTTTGGACCACGGGTCATTTACCATTCCATAATGACTAATGAGCTCTAGTTCAAGTGGCATCTTTATGGCCTATACAAAATATTATGGGAGGATAAAATATTGTGTTCTAGAGCCAACAAGTTGTGTCTGACTTCCAGTACAAAAGAACATTCATTTATTGAAAATTGAACCTTGGGTATGAAAATTGTCAGCGCGACACAATTTTCTTATTCTCAACGGAATATGCCTGGATTTGCTATAATGCTTAACAATGCACATAAGTATGATTGTTGGTTAATGATGAGTGTAAACATGATGGTTTTGGGCTATGGTCAAGATTGTAGCTTGTCTGGAAATATCCTGTATATATGTAGCAAGATTACCGTCTGCTGATTATTTGCCAATCCCAGTGCCTTGGGAAATCGAACAGTAGTTATGTAGATTACTAGGTGCTTGTGCAGCATTCTCATGACATATGTAACTCTAAACATGGGTTATGTAGGACACGGAGATTATAGAACAGATTGACCGAGATGTGAAACGCACTCATCCAGGCATGCACTTTTTCTCAGGGGACTCACAATTCGCAGAATGTAATCAGGTGTTCCCTTGTTTTCATTTACAAAGTTAATTCATGCATGTTTAATTTTGTTTAGTATAAACTGCTTTGCTGACTTATATCCGCCTCATTTTTCAGGAGGCTTTAAAGAACATATTAATCATATTTGCAAAGTTAAATCCAGGCATAAAATATGTTCAAGGAATGAATGAGATTTTGGCTCCTCTATTCTATATATTCAGAAATGACCCTGACGAAGAAAATGCAGTTAAGTCATGTCAATTTATTTATGTTCCTTTTTTTCATGAACAAGTGTCTGTTTTCTGAACACCAGTCTATTTATTAGTATATCAAACTTAATTTGAAAGTATCCAGTGATAGTGGTTGGATGCAAGCTTTTATTCTCGCTGCCAATAAGGATCACACAACATACTTTGTTGCTTGATTCCGGATTTTAAAATTAACTATTTTTTTCCTTTAGATATATGTTTCCAGATGCACAGTCTTATACTATTGCTTTAAGTTTCTGGTTCAGAAGCATATGAGTTTAGGTTCTCTTTTATTCTATAGCTCATATATTGTTGTTGTATTCCCTGGCTTGGAAAAACGTTTGAATTTTCTTTTCCCTGAAAAGCATACTCCAAAAACAAATTAGCATTTTTATCAAAGTTCTGTTTTTTATTGTTTATCTAGTTCTTTTACACTGGTGGATCGAATCCGTATTAACCTTTAGTTAGCTAAATGAATCTTATTTTGCCATACACGTTGATGTGGTGCCAGGGTTTCATGAACCAAATGTCTTCTGTGCTGGATTTATGTAATTTACAACTTAAGTTTTAGGTATTTTGCGCTTTTGCTCAAAAGAACTTTGTTGAGCGAAAACAAATTTTTGATACCCAAGCCAGCAGAGCACAACCCTAGTACACTAGATGTATAAAGTGGGACAAACCCAACTAGCACGAAAACAAAAAGAGCAAAAGTCTTTGAACTCTAGAAAGTCGGTGAATTGGGAACTTGTGTGAGCATCCTTCAAATATAGAGGGTATTGAGTACAATGGCTTTTAACTCTGGTATTGTCCTCTCCCCCTTTTCAAAATTTTGTACATTGCATTCTCACCAAATGCATCTCATTACACACGAAGGGACCATTTTTCAGGCATCTGAATTTCTATGACTTCCGCAAGGGCTTTGTCAGCATGCCATCGAGTCCACCATCCCTAAAATGCTGAACATCTATGCTCATATTTCTCTAGCATGCTCACAGTGTAGCAAAAGGTGATCAATGCTTTCCTGATTCTACTTGCACATGGAAGCTTAGTGGTCTAAAATAAGATTTGGGGCACAAATCATAGATCACTGGATGAAACTTGAACCTCATCAACAATTCCTCCCCGCCAGAGGTCCCTTTAGAGCTTTTTGAGGCACTAGGCTATGCCAACAAGGACATAAAATAAAGATAAGAAGTCAGTTGCTAGGTTAGAGAGTGTTTTTAATCAAAGCAACGTGCCCACCTTTGGATAAGTATAGTGTCTTCCACCCAGCTAAGCAATGTTCCATCTTTCCAAAATGCTATCTCAAATAAATTTCTCCTTGGATGGCTGTAATGACCTAAGGAAAAGTCCAGACCACCTTTGGAGTCCCTCAGAATCCCCATTTATTGATGAATACACACTGAAGATGATTTAAAGATTCCCCTTTTGCTGAAAACTCACATGTTAATGCATTAGTATCATTCTGCTGGGAACTTGCTAACTTGCTGAAATTTGAAATTTCTAATCCCCGCCCTCACCCCTCACCATTCAAGTGTTGCTCTTCGACTGAAAACTGTCATGCAATCATCTTGTAAGAAGTATCCTCAGGAGGCACATTTCTAAAACATATTCTTTGGGTTGTTTTATAATTAACAAACGTCAATGAAGTAAAGCCATTTAGACCTGCAAATAATACACTCTCTCTCTCTCTCTCAATACACCCAAAAGAAAGAAAGAAAGAAAGAAAGAAAAGCCTTCTATCCATGTTCTAGTATCTATAAACAGCATGAATGTGTGAGGCCACAAGTCCTACCTATAGTAGTGTATTTCAGTGGAGAAAAAACTTTGGACTGTGTTCAGGCTTTCTGATTAATCTTTATATATATGTATAGGTAATTAAGAAGTTTTATCATAGAAGTAGGCAAAGTCCAAGTATTTTCCAATTAACCTTTTCGCTAATCGGATTAAAAAAATGATTTTGTAGGGACATAGGTTTGAGATAAGAAACTGGAGTCCTATTTTTACCTTTTTGTCTATTGTAGCTTATATATATATATATACATACACGCATATAAATAAATAACTAAATAACTTTTTAGTCCATGGTAAAGTTCTTGGAGCCATTGGCTACAGATGGGGTTGCAACTTGTTTCCCACCCTCCCCAACCTCTTGTGAAGGTGGGATTGATAATCTCCATACGGCCATTGTCTAAGACTACAACAAATGTTGGCACAATCAAAATCAGAATAAGATTTGTTTCTGTTTCAATGTTGGTCGTTGGTCTGACTTGTATCTTTTTCTTCTAGAGACCTTGTATACTTCGTGTGCACTTGGGTTTTGCCTTCTCTCTCTCTCTCTCTCTCTCTCTCTCTCTAATAAGCAAGCATATTATAAACATATAAAACAATACAGGATACAAGAGACAACAAGGTGGGAGGTCCTTACATTCATCCCAAACTAGCTAATACAACACGAAAAAGAAAAAAGAATAAAAAGAGGGATATGGGGCCACTGACTTGACCCCCACCCATTTCCCACGAGGGGAAGCCTAAAGTGGTTTTGATAAAGTCCGATAAACAGATTGTAATACTAAGACCGGAAGCCACAGTGAATTGATTTGTGCTGCATGTTGTTGGTTTGGACTGATTGAAGGAAACTTTCACTACTTCTTTTCCACAATCCTTGGTTAGGAGAAGTTATAACATAGGAAGATAGCAAGTGGAAGAAGCGTCCAATTGCTGGCAGACGACTGTTAGGAACTATGGAGGCGCGTGAACACCACATGCCACACTAGGAGAGTGGAGGTTGGTTTGATCTAAGAGATCCGAGGCCGTTGACCCCAAAAATGCTGGGCATGGTGGTGGCACGCTCTCCCTAGTGTGGCGGTGTGTGGATCTCATGCTCGGTTGGGGCCCTGCGTGAGACGCATGTGTTGCTCTTTTCGACAATCTGCTTCTGTCGTTTGAAGAATTGGTGGTTGGGGAGTCTTGCGGCGCGGCGCGTGGGGGTTGTGGGTGGCCTGAAAGCAGTAGATCGGCGCTTCTCCATGCTATGGTCGAAAACTAAGAAAAAACCACAAAAAAAAAAAGGGCAGGACAGTGTTAGGACTATTCAGATGGGAGGAGGGTGGGTGGAGTCAAAACTCCACCCTCTGGAAGGAGAAGATGAGATTTTTGGGCCTTAGGTAGAGAGCGTATTCGCTGGAGAGAGAAACGAAAAACCCTTGCCTTTTCTCCTTTTAATAAAGATTGTTATCAGTTTTTTCTAACATTTTTTAAACCCATTAAACATTTAAAAAAATACAAAATCATTAAAAAACAGTTCCTTAATTATTAAGTAAAAAAAACGACAATCGGTGAGAATTGTTGGTAGTGACTCTCGGTGAGAGTGGCATTTTCCATTAAAAAAAATAATGTCGTTATGAAATGCTTGTTGCTGGCAATAAACAATTATGAAGACATTACAGGAGTGATGGAAATGTTACCATTATTGTCATTTGCAGCTATCATGTTTCCTGTGATTTACTTATAAAAGAATGTTTCCTGTGATTCCCTTTGGTTTAATGTTGCATATCATTTCCTAATTTATAAGTTATGCAGGCCTCTGCTGAAGCAGACACATTCTTTTGTTTTGTTGAGTTATTAAGCGGATTCCGTGACCACTTCTGTCAGCAACTTGATAATAGTGTCGTGGGAATCCGTTCCACGATTACAAAATTGTCACAGCTTCTTAAGGAGCATGATGAGGAGTTGTGGCGTCATCTTGAGGTCACAACCAAAGTAAGAAATTATTTAACTGATAAATTATGCTGTCTTTTCAGTCTTCCTTATCTTTCTATGCAAATTTTTCTTAAACTCAGGTTGTCTGCTCAACAAACTTTAAAGTATGTCTTCACTTTTTCACCGGTAGAATAGTGAGGAATTGGTTCAAGAATAGTATAGATTTGGAAGGTGGTGGATATAGTAGTCTTGTTAAAATTTGGGGACTGTCTGTCCTAGTTGCAATGTGGGGAATATGATAGTGCTACTGCGAGTTGGGTGTAATATTTCTGATATGGGCTTTTCTTTTCTTGTAGCTACCAATCACTCTGCTCTTTTATCCGTCTTGTTTTTGCATTTGTCTATTCTGTAGCCATGACAAGGAATTTCTTGCTAATTGTGTTCTGCACGTTGTCCCTTATCTGATTGTCATAATCTGCCAAAGGTTTATAAAAATAATTGTTAATTTCAGGTTGTTGGACAATTTCCTACACTTACTATTTCGTTGGTAAATCACAGGTCAACCCCCAATTTTATGCATTTAGGTGGATTACTCTCCTCTTGACGCAGGAATTCAATTTTTCCGACAGCCTTCACATTTGGGACACACTTCTAAGCGACCCTGAAGGTCCTCAGGTAAGTATTACGTAGGCGTTATTCTGCTATATATCTCTAAATTTGTGCAAAAAGAGGCAGAAAAACTGACAATTGGTGTTTGCAGGAAACCCTTCTTCGGATTTGCTGTGCTATGCTGATCCTCATACGGCGGCGCCTTCTAGCAGGTGATTTCACTTCGAATCTCAAACTGCTCCAAAACTATCCCCCAACAAACATCAGTCATTTGCTCTATGTTGCCAACACATTGCGAGTACAATCCATAGGCTAATTTTCTAAGCCACTCTTGATTTTCACTCTATTTTCTTGTGTTCACAATTTAAGGTTTGTAAATTCCCGGATGTAAGCGTTGATCAAAAGTTAAAAAATGATAGGCAGCCCAGGGATGACATCCGTTGTTTCTGTTTTTTCTATTTGCTAGAAATTCATTGCTACCTTAATGAAACATGCGTGTATTCCTCTCCCCCCCCTCCGAAAATGAGGTTGGGTTAACCATGACTTAATTACTATTTCAATTTTCTTATTTTTTTTTTCCCTTGGTGTCGTGATTTGATTTAGAATAATGAGTTGATTGCCAGCAAGCTTAATTGATGTTTTCGAAACAATTATTTATTATTTATTGTTTGTTGTTTGAATAATAATAATAATAAAAGATTTTAAAACTTATCTTTCATTAAAAAAAAAAAAAGTGAAAAAAAATACAAAGAACTGATTTGGTCATTTTTATTTAGCCCAAGCAGCAGTGTCCTTTTGCTACAATTGCTTTAGAGAGTTTTGGATATAGTGTGCATTCAAATTTTGAAATGAGGTATAAGTGCACCCACTGGTATGTGTTAAATTAAGATCAGTGATAAACTGTTTTTCCACCAGATATCATACATTCATAATAGATATAGATATGTAATAAGTTCTCAAATTACATACAAATTTCGACAAAATCAGGTGGTTCAAGTAATTCAAATTTACTCAAGCAACCTCTATCTGTGTGACCCCTCTGAACTGTAGGAAACATAAACGAACCTCTAGCACCAAAATAGGTAAGACCAAGCACGCATATCTCCGAAGATGATGCCAGCAAGAATAACTGAAAAACCAACCATCAACTTAAATGATCAGAAGAATGAAATTGTAGTGATCACCTACATTGGGTTACAAATTGCAAAACACACAAGTCACAGGTAAAGATGAAGCTGAAGAACCATGGAAATGAACAGAAAAGCATGGCTAAAGATTATCAATTTGGGCTAACTAAAAATATTCTACGTTGAGGATATATAGTAGTGCATTTGCTATTTATCCTTTTTTATTTTTTTTACCAAAGAAGGATAGTGTATCTGCATCTTGAGAACCCCCAATGGACGAAATGAAATACGGCATAAATCTTCGTTCCAATAGAAATCTGTACGGCACATTTTTTATGATATAATATTCGCACTGAACTGGGACATCGTAAGACGCCATTTTTTTTTTTTCCTAAGAGCTCTACAACATTCTTTTGCACTTCCTCTAAACCTTTCTTGTATCATCCGGATGTCCTATTATATCAATAAAAAATACGAAACATGTTCGCAAATCTGCAAGTTTAGCATTCAAGAACGTTAGCAGAATCACTCCGGTGCTAGGAAGAAATTTTTCAAATATAAAATTACCGCGTAATATGGTTGAGAAAATCCCTTGCTTTTCAATATGATGCATGGGGGGTATTCATTACTGAGTTAGGCTAACCACCAGCCAGAAGTTTGGGTAAAATATTTTCTCATCTTTCTGCCCCAGATATTGTCGAATTTAATGAGGTCAATGACTGGAAGCCATCAGTTGCTTCACTCTCCAAATGGCTGCTTAGAATTTGCACAACATCATCTGGTGGGCATTTGTCAGCAGGATTCTGTGGTGAAGATTGACAGAAACATTCAGGCCAAGAATTTGTATAGAAGGACTCTGGTGACACCCGCTTGTGGGGTCCACCAAAGTTTGTTTTGAGCATGACTCGCCTAACGGCTTCGTCAAAACCTGCCTTTTGACCATTCTCCCGATCGATAAAGATAGGGGCAAGACCTTTCCTGTCAGGTCTGATTGTAGTGCGGAAGCCATAGTAAAGACGGTGTCCGAGGAGATTGTTTGCAAAGTTGCTTGGGCCATCGTATGTTGGCATAAAAATGTCAGACAGGAGACAAACCATGTAATCAACAGCCGACCCTGCCAATCCCCTGGTGTTCTCAACTAGCTCATCTGTACGTTCCACAGTACTGTGGTTCTCAAGGCGAGGGAAAAGTGTCCGAAATGGTTTCATGAATCTATTCCCACCAAAAAGCTCACCGGCAGCCAGGAATATTCTGGTAGAATTATCAAACCCCATAGCGCGTAGAATCAGACCAACCTGCAGAGAGAAGAGACATCATAATATTAAAATATGGACAGTATATGGCCTAATACAAAAAATAATCAGAAAAATATCACTAGACACCACAATGCCGTCATAGTCCATTAGTCTTCTACGCCACGACAAGCTTGGGACTAGATGTGTAAGAAAAAATATATTTCCAATGCCATCATGGTCTGTTAGTCTTCTTAGCCTTGACAAGCTTTGGACTGGCTGTGTAAGAAAAAATTATCTTTCCAACAATAGATTGAAGGACAATGAGAAGCAAGAAGATCACCTCTTCTGGAGTTAATGGACATTTTCCGATGGCCCTCCTTTCGTCATGATTGAGTACTTTTGGCGCAAAGTTATCCTTTCGGTACTTCTTCAAAATTGCTTGCTCTTGAGGCGTAAATATATCTAAGCACCTATACGTCATTATACCAAATGCTTGAGGTTAACGGTATTCCCATGCAAATATTTCTAAAACATAATTTCATCTCGTCAACCAGCAGATCAACAAGAGAACCAACCATGAACTATGGTGTAAAGGGGGCTCACCAAGAGCTTACCAGGAAAAAAATCTATATGAAAACATAGTAGTTTTAAAGCTTCTACTCATAAAAAAAAACATTGGCACATTGGGAAATTAAAAAAATTCTAGGAGGCTCCAGTTAAACAATCAGCAATTTCATTTTCTCCAAATTCTGCCATTTAATAGGTCTGGAAAAGTACTTAATTACAACCCAAACCTCAAATTGTGGAAGCTACACGCATTGGAAAACGATGAAGAAGGACCAGCCGTGAGTGTCTTGGGATTTGTGTGCTATTGCTAACAAGTTTAACATCACCCAATCCAAATATTAAAAGAAAAAAATAACAAGCAAGAGAATGGTTTAAATGTATAACAGCTATAAATAACCACGAGGGAAAAAATTGAAAAATTCATATAGAAATGAGAAATAGAAGAGCCCAAACTGTTAAGCATTAACTGGAGAGTTGAAACTTTTTTTTTTTTTTTTTTTCCTGTATGATACTAAAATTTATGTGCAAGGTGTACTTCAGGGCATAAGTTGTGTCCCACATTTTCCTTTTTTCTTTTCTAAATTTTGCTAAGCCAAGATTGAAATGAATAGAACAGATGCAACATCCCACATTTTTTGAGAAGTTGCTAACTTCCAGAATTGAGGTCCTCCATTTACCCTTGCCTTGAAACTTACATCAGAGGAATCCTTACCACACTTTAAAAGCATGTGAGGAAACACATGTATTTACAGATGCATCGTACCGTTAATGTTTTAACACACCCATCAGTGTACTTATAACCAAAGTGTTCATGACAATGCTATTAAGAATGACATCGCCAGACTATTTATACACCAACTCCCACTAAGAAACCCTAAGCCCTCCAAAACCAGGGCATCTGCCATATGGCTCATTTATTCAAACAAACTTGAGAGTAGTCTTGAGCTAAGGAAATTTTTATTAATAAACAGCCCAAAGCTAAGTTGAGCCAAGCAGTGGAACACTACAATAGAGTGATCAGATGGTTGATATAGCCCTTTAAATAAATGAGAAATGCTTGTACAGCTCCTAATGGTTTAGCGATAGATGTACCAATTAGTGGGTCTTCTCCCCCTACTGCAAATAGGGGTGAGCTCGGTCCGGTCCGGGTGATGAACCGAAATTTTCGGTCCATCATTTTCCCTGGACCAGACCGGACCGAACATCCCTAGGGACAGAACCGGACCGGTCCATTCGGTCAAACCCTTTTTTTTAATCAATTAATAAAAAAATTTTATTTAAAATATTAAATTAAAATTGACTTATTAAATGAAAATTACATAATAAATTGTACAATTATTAATATATACTAGTACTATATATTATAGTTACACATTAAAGAGTACAATAATACATTGATCTAAATATATATAGTTATAGACTTAGTACCAATACTATAACTAATAACTATATTAGTAGTATTACTAATATACTATATGTTAGTGATAAATTGGTAATACAATATTAAATAATATTCTATGTAGTTATAGTGATTTAATACTAATAAATTAAGTTAACTATACTAATACTATTATAAATTTATATATATACTATAATTTATACTATAACTCTTATAATATATTAATATATACTAGTACTATATTTTATAGTTATACATTAAAGAATATAATACTTATATAATATTGTGATATATTAATAATTAATTATATACAATTATTTATATAAATAATAAAATATATATATTTTAATTTTCATTCAGTTCAGTCCGGTCCGGGGTGAAAAACCCCTGGACTGGATGAATTCGGTCCAAAAATGGCCTGTCCGGTCAGTTTCTCCTGTCCAGACCGGCCAAATCTCACCCCTAACTGCAAACACCATTCTCTTATAAGCCATATAAAATAAGTAATTATTTCAAGCAATTATTATCTGATCTCTAATCCCTTAGCACAGGCTCAGCCAACTGAAAGTGTATGCAAACATTGTAAGAAAGTTATATACCATACCCAGCAAATGCCAGCATATCCATCTCAAAACGAAGATGTATGGACATGAAGTGACCTTGTGTGCGGAGCTTATCAACTATCGATTGACTTAACTTCATAATATGTGGCTTGAATCTTAGAGCATGATAGTTAACTCTACACCTCAATCTTTGATACTCAGAATTGTCAATTTCTTCAGCTAATCGGTGCGAAAAGGGAGTGAGATAAAGAGCACCATGTTCCTTCATCTTCTCCAGAGCAACTGTAGTATACCAATTGATAGGAGCATCTCTAGGAGGACGTAACTGAGTGAAGTCAAGAGAAAGAAAGAGAAAGTTAACATTTCAAGTATCATTGAAGATTTCTCTAGGAGGACGTAACTGAGTGAAGTCAAGAGAAAGAAAGAGAAAGTTAAAATTTCAAGTATTATTGAAGATTTATGCTCATGAATGTGAAGAAAATGCTAACATTGCACCTGAAAAGCTTTAATCTTTTTAATTTTTCCATTTTTGCGAATTTCTGGTATGCGTTCAACAATCCGCACATCAAACCTCAATGTCTGGATAAAATGTTCAACATCGTAGATACCATAGAAACCGCTGCATAGAGCAAAAAAATTATGAGTTATTAATCTAATGAGATACACCAAGTTACATGTTTCAAACCCTGAAATCCCCAAGTTTTACAAAACCATAGCCATCAGATAGACCTTCAACCAATCCTAGAAATACAAATTCTCCAACTCTAAACCCACCATATAAGCATTCATAGGTGAATTTCCAGATCTTTCCTATGTCAATGACACAGGAAATGTGAAGGAACCTGTCTACGGTGCTTGTGATGGCATATGTAAAAATCTGCGGCTCTAGGCTCAGAATTTTAGAAGAAAGGAACAGGGTTTGTAGATTGAATAAAGACTTGAAAAGTTGAATTTTGATGGATGGAAGAAGTTGAAAACTAATAAATAACTTCCTGGGATTTTCTGGCAGCAGAAAGGTACTTTTAGGGCTGCATAGACAGGCAATTCTATATCTTAAAGAGATGAAAATTTTAAGAATTAACTGGCTTAACATGTGATCCGATCAGGGGTAGATAAGAATATAAAAAGTTTTGGCTGTTCAAGGACTAAACCCCAAGGGGGTGGTGCACTGATCCTGGGGTGAGCTTTATAAACCGAACGTCATGGCTGATTATTAGATTATTCAATTAAATTTTTCTTTAATCCGAGTCGTGTGCATCCATGCTTGATGCACCAATGTTCGTCACATGACCCCCATATGCTGTGTAAAGTTTTTTGAAACATAATCCTGTTTATGATGTTTTTAGAAAAAAGACCTTCCGAATCACAAACTGCCACATGTGAATTTTAATTTTTCTTCATTAAATATATATATTAAAATATTTATAAAATAATAAATAAATTTGTTAGAATTAAAAACTGTATTGGGATCCTAAACCTAACTATCCATAGCTCAAGGCATGTTGTCCAGAATTTTCTACGAAGAGTAGAATACATCTGGTCAAATATATTCTGTCAGTTCACAAAACTATTTGAAAATGCATACCTCTCATCATGCCAAAAAGAGTTTGCATCCAACTCGGGTAGCACTAGTGTAGCATTCATGATTCGTGCAGCAAGAACTGCATTACAAATCTAAAAAATCGAAAAGAGCATATATCAATTTACAAAAAGCAACTCCATCATAAAAGCAGTACAACACTGATGCCAATTTTATTTAGGTCATGCAAAGGGGTTCTAAAATTCTAGCTCGGTAACAAAAATCGAGCAGCACATTTGAAAACAACCATTCACTACTTTATCTTTTTATCTTTTCGTCTCACACCAAAATAATGGAGCTAACATGGAAGGAATATATTTGTTTGGCTTGCACACCACAAGCAGATTTGAAGGACCCATGAGTGAAAATGTGCAATGATGTTAGCAGCAAAGAAAAGGATGCAAACCGCAGTACGTTGCTGGTTCAGACCACCATTACAGCGAACACGCAGAAAGCCATTACTCTCACTTGGAGCTGGAGGAGCTGCCACATTGTACAACACCAAACAAAAAATTTAAAATTAGGACCTCTAGAAGCACAAAATTCAGACCCTTCAACATGGGGCAACCATTCTTTGAGAAAATGAAAAGTATATACGGGGCCAGTCAGATCGTGGAGCAGAGGATGGCCTCCAACCACCAGAATCAGCGCTTCTCCAAAGTTCTTCTACCTTGATCTGCTTGAAACAGGAAGAAAATGAGTGATCAATTGTTGAATGAGTTATAATGAACAACTGATAACACAGGAAGAGTGTGAAGAAAAACCCAGCTCATAAAATCATGTGTTTCTATCAGTGTAACATCGTAAGGCCCAGCCATATGCTTGGCATGAAACTCAAGCAATTAACTCTTCCTAGAAATTCCCTCTATGCTACAACCTTCTACCAGTCAACATCACATAAGTTTCCATAAAAATACACCTTTCATAACTGATTGGTTCACTGGTGAGTAGTACTCTGGAGTTAGTCGACACCAAGTACTCATCCTCCAAGAAAGTTAATATCAACTTAGAGTGGAACGTTATTTGGAGTGCTAATATGGTGATAATCGCTATACAAAGAGAAATGCAACCCTGTAAAGTGAAAATCATGACTGATAAGCAAAAACAAAACAACAAACACGCCATGTCATTCATTTTGAAGAAATCCACTATGACATGACACTGATGACATTTATCATTTCGAAGCCTGGTAGAAGACCCTTATCCACCAAAACTGGGACAGTTCTACTGAGAGCCTCCATAAAAATAATAACCAGCAGAGGAGACAAAGGATCCCCGGTTGCAACCCATGCGAGCTATCAAATACCTGTGGAAATGCTATTTACCAAGACCAAAAAGTGCACAATGGAAATACACCGGGCTATATAATTGTACCACTCTCCCCAACTTCACATCTCCTCCGCATTTTTTGATAAGTAATTATCATTTCGTTATGAAACGCTAAAGGCACATTCCAATTACAATGAGTGTGAAAGTCATCTTGCTAGAAACTGAAAACGATACAAAATAATCACAAAGAGTAAGACCATAAAAGTCGATGGATGCTGTCCAGTGGAGGAGAGTGTTGAAGAAAAAAGTCTTGAGTTCCTCTATCGTCCATTCTAAATCATCAAAATTTCTATCATTTATTATTTTTGGTTTTAGATGAGATGAGAATTTTTGGTTTTGGATGAAAGTTTATAATATTATTTTGTAATATTATTATTGTTTTGGAATTTGAAAAAGTTGAATTGTTTATTATATTTTGTTTGGAAATTTGAAAAAGTTGTAACGATGAGATAAGATGATATGAGAATTTTGTGTCTCATCCCACTTGCCAAACCTGCCTAATTTTCCTCAACATGATTCATGAATGATTTGATTGCGGTTGTTTTGTATTTCTTTCATGGTGGTATCATCACTAGATCAATCAATGCAACAGCAATTAACCTTATTCCGAAAAAGGAATCTCCGACCACCCTTTTCAGATTTCAGGCCAATCAATCTTTGTAACTTTATGGGATCTTTGGAACCATCTTCCACACTCCTAAGATTTTGTGAACTAACACCTAGTCCTCTCCATGACTCAAACCAAAACAACCTGGATGAAGAAGTCACTCCATAAAGCACAAGCCACCTAGTCCTCCCCATGATACACCACTCAATCCCACAGATGTGTCTTTTCCTCAGATTGTCCATGGTAAGAATCTTCCTGAGAGATGTTTTCCAAGCAAGAAACGCAACTCTGTAAGGTACCTTAGTCTTACATATTCTCTCACAAGGAAAGGGGTTATTATTATGGGGGATAAGGACATTATAGAAGAACAGACATTGAACACACCTTTCCCGGATGGGGCCCAAAGCAACTTGACCTCAACTCTTGTTCTCAAACTAGGAGAGTAGAACAGATTAAAATATGTGGTAAGGGCTTCGAGCTCCCAATCATCAGCCGCTCCGATAAAGCAAACATTTTACTGAGTGAATTCACTAAGTTGTCTCTAAAGGGAATTCACTAGTTGTCGATGTTTCACTTTAATCGGTCCACTAATTCAGATTCTGAAATCAATAAACCATAAAGCTACTACCCTTCCAATTCTTCAAAAAACACAAATACTCAAGCCAACAAAGCCATCAAAAGGGTTTTAATTTATACATAATATCGGGATTTTCAGAATTCCAATTTCTTTCAATTTTCCCACGTTTTCTCAGCAATCAAACAGAAAGAAAATCACAATCACGTCCAAAACGCTTTGGGAAATCGACCTAGCTAACCTCCGAGCGATAGCCGGATCGACTAGTTCCACTGCTGGAAGAAGAAAACATCAGCGAAACCGTGCAGATCAGGAGCACCAACACCGCGATCGATAACCTCCCCACCATGTCCTTGACCCTTCCTTGCTTCGCGTGCGGCCTATGATGCCCCTGCCTGAGAAAATGGTTTAACTCAATTACTAAACTCCGATCGTAACGATGGAAGACCGGACACTTCACTATATTCCAGGAAAATATGATCGAGAAAGTGAAGGAGCAATGTACCTTCTCATTATTACGAAGAATTTGGAAACAGTTTTATTCAGGATTCAGCTTCTTCGGTCTCTAAACTGCCAGTACTTCTCAAGTGAAAGACAGATCTCATCTCAGTAAAAGAGAATACCAATTTTCTATGTACAAACGTAGAAGTTGGGTTTGGCGGTGGTGCTTGTTATGAACCCTTTTTCTTGGATAATAGAAATGGCAATGGCAGCGAAAAGTAACAGAAGATAGATCTGGTTTTCGGGGACCAGTGCCGCCCTAATCGCAAAATGCCTCAATATTCTCTTTTGGACTATTCTGTCAATATATAAGGTGGAAGCATTCCAGAAAATTGAATAAAAGAGGCTAATGCCTACTACTACGAAGGGCAATATTTCCTATGAAAAAGTCTATATGCAGTCTATGAATGCAGTCGGCACACAATCGCCTGACAGTTTGGTCCCACCTTTTGGCTTTTTAACTCTCACTTTCTCTCTCCTTCTTTTTCTCCCACGATGGCTTGCCCTTGCTTTCACCCATCTTTATCTTTGTTGTGCACTTTGTCGGTGGACCTTTAATCCATTCTGCATATTTCAAAGAAATTAAGTCATTCCCAAACAGCTTCCGATTCTCCTCACTGAATACCAAACTTGGCAAATTATTTTTCAATATTCAAGAAGATCGCCCCCAAAGGTATCAAGTAGCGCTTAACAGTTCATTTAGGGCAGCTAATAAAACTCTTTGACCATATTATCAGTCCGGTTGCAATTGAGAAAAATACCTTTTTTCTAAAAAATAAAAAGAAAAATGCCTATAACTATTTTAGCCTATGTTCTTCTTGGGAGAGTGAGGTGTTGGTCTTGGAACTTAATCATGTTAGAGTGGAAGATAAGCCAAAAGATGACTTTTGCTCCCATGCCCGACTCTGACTAGAGAGAAAAAGTTGAAAGAGAGATAGAGAGAGAGATAGAGGAGTTAAGAAGAAAAATAAATAAAAGAAGAAGTAAACGAGATATGAGTTACACATTGTCGACGTCTAGCAAGGGGATCGTTACGTGAGTCATCTTTCTCGTGTGGATCTTCGATTTCGTATCAGTGTAGAGTTCCATGAAGCCAAAATTTATTCCTTTAGTACATAGTTCATTTTTATATATTTTTTTTATTCCTCTCATACATCCATTTACATCCCACTTGTATATACCGACTGCATCTAGCAGTTCTGATTTCCTATTAATCCTAAGGGCCCATGCCCAGTTACTAAGGCTGCATTTGAGTACTGAGAGTTCAAGTATTATCAACATTTTTTATTATTATTTATTATTTTATTATTACTTTTTATATATTTTTACTATCATTAATTATTTTTTACTTACTTTTTATTACTATTTATTATTTTATTATTACTTTTTACCTACTTTTTACTATTATTCACAATTCTTCTCAACACCCAAGCCTACCCTAAGGGACTAACAATGTCACAAACTAAGTACTTAGCCTGTAAAGATATTAGCAAGCCCACAACCCACAATGCAATACCTAAACAACAAAAGACAAACAAACTCAACTAAACTAAACTCAACTGATCCTTCTTCCACTTTGTGCCTTGAGGGTGGTCTGAACCCTAACTCGTGGCATCCGCTTCCCCTTCAGAAGACCTTGCCCACAAGGTCAAGGAATTGTTGGCGCAATTGCTCAATTAGCACCCAAGTAGAGTTTTGTTCTAATTTTCCATTCCATTTAACTAACAATTTGATCTAGGGCCGATTGTTTGATTTGGTTATTCTTCTTTGCAAGATCCATTCTAGTTCAACATGAGGAGCACCATGGGGGTCTACAAGTGGTAACAGTGGGGTTGCTCTGGTGGCCGGGCTCAAGCATCTCTTGAGGCAGGATACATGGAAGATGGGGTGGACTAAGGACCCAAGTGGAAGCTTCAACTTGTAGGCAACGATTCTGATTTGTTGCAGCACCTCAAAGGGTCCATAATACCGAGGTGAGAGCTTAGCATTGGGGTGACGAGCAACACTGTGTTGCCTATACTTCTACAACTTAAGGTAAACCATGTCCCCCTCTATGAACTCCTTGTCAACATGTTTCTTATCATACTATCTCGTCATTGATTCCTGTGCTGGCAATAAAT
This sequence comes from Carya cathayensis, assembly GCA_011037825.1. Lineage (NCBI taxonomy): Eukaryota > Viridiplantae > Streptophyta > Magnoliopsida > Fagales > Juglandaceae > Carya > Carya cathayensis. The sequence goes on from QGSO01000156.1 coordinate 1,086,352, forward strand.
TTTTCTTGAGTACAGTCAATATTTCATCCCTAGATTTGAGGTGTGAATCCACTTCAAGATTTTGGGTAGTTCTTGCTACGTACTATAAGAGAGTGGGTGGAGGAAGCCCATATAAGGCCTTAAACGGGGTGAGTTGGGTGTAGGAGTGGAGGTTGGTATCATACCACCATTCCCCCCACGACAACCATATTACTCTCTCCTTTGGGCTATGGCTAACAAAGCACCTGAGATACTACTGGATGACCTTGTTTACCACCTCTGTCTGGCCATCGAATTGGGGGTGGTAGGCTGAGCTATAGGAAAGTTAAGTGCCATGTAGTCTAAAGAGTTCTTTCCAAAAGGAACTCATGGAAGTCACGTCTCGGTCAGTGACAATAGTAAAGAGCATGCCATGGAGCTTGAAGACCTGAGAGACAAAAAGGGTGGCTATTATTTTGGTAGTGTATGGGTAAGAGAGGGAGGAAATTGGTGTATTTTGTAAGGCGGTCTACCACCACTAAGATCACAGAGTATCCCTTAGATGATGGCAGGGACTCAATGAAGTCCATTGATATATTTGACCAGCTTTTTGTGGGATGGGTAAGGGTTGAAGTAGGCCAACAGGGTGGGTATTTTCATACTTGCATTTTTGGCATGTGGGGCACTCTTTGATGTATAGTTTGACATGTTTTCATACCAGGCCAATAGAAATCTGCTTTGACTCTATGAATAGTCTTTTGATAACTCGAATGCCCCTAAAGAGACTGTCACGTGTGTAGTGCAGTACATAAGCCTTGAAAGGGGAATTTTTTGATAAATAAATTCTACCCCTTTTTAATAATAACCCATTCACCAAAGTAAACTCTTGATCCTCAAGCTGCCCTTGCTGTAGTTTTGACATAGCTTAGAGAGTTCCAAGTCAGTTTTGTATGAGGCCCTGAGGTCTTGAAGCCACATAGTGTCTAGCATTGTGATCCCAGCCATTGATACCTCCCCTTCCTTCTCGGATTTTCCTTGACAGAGCATTAGCAGCTCTATTTTCCCTTCCCCTCTTATACTTAATTAAAAAATCATATCCCTTAAGCTTGCTAACCCATTTCTGTTGGGATGGAGTCCCAACCTTTTGTTTCAATAAAAATTTTAGACTTTATTGATTTGTCCTTATGGTAAAAGGCCTCCCCAATACGTAGGGTCTCCACTTCTTCATTGCATAAACTAGGGCTGGAGTTTCTTCTCATAGGTAGAGAGATCCAAGGCCTTCCCCTTAAGAGCATGGCTAAGATAAGCCAGTTGCATGCCCTCTTGCATTAGCACAACCCCTATGCCCACTCCCAAGGCATCACACTCAATAATGAAAGGTTTAGATAAGTTGGGTAAGGCGAACAGTGGAGGATTAGTAAATGTTGTCTTCAATGCCTCAAAGGCCATGGAGGATTAGTAACTGTTGTCCACTAAAATGAGTTCCTTTTTAGTAAAGCAGTTAGGGGGGCTACTATCATCCCATAGTTCTTAATAAATTTTTTATAATACCTCGTAAGTCCTAAGCCCTCAAGGATTTAAGGGAATTAGGTAAGGGCCAATTCACCATCGACTGAATCTTAACAGGGTCAGTTTTCACTCCCTCGGCTGACACCAAATGGCCCAGATACTCAATTTTTGTGCACCTAAATCTATATTTGCTCCTTTTCACAAACAACGCGTGTGCTGGCAAAGTTTCTAACACAACTTTAAATGTAATAAGTGATCTTCAAGTGTCTTACTATAAATCAAAATGTCATCAAAGAAAACAACAACGAATCTCCTAAGGCTGGAACACCTCGTTCATGAGCCCTTGAAACATATCTGGTGCATTAGTAAGCCCAAAGGGCATAACTAGGAACTCATAGTGACCCCTGATGAGTCCTAATAGTTGTCTTAAGGATGTCCTCTTCTCTGACTCTTATCTGGTGGTACCCTGACCTTAAGTCCATTTTAGAGAAGATAGTGGTCCCATACAACTCATTGAACAGCTCGTCAATCACTGGAATCGGAAACTTATACTTGACAGTTTTCTTGTTTAATGCCCGATAGTCAACACACATGCGCCAATTTCCATTAGCCTTTCTCACCAATAATACCGGGGAAGAGATAGGAGACTGACTGAGTCTTATAAAAAGGGTACCTCTCTTACTATTTTCTCTATTTCAACTTTTTGATAAAAATGGTACCTATAAGGTCTCACTGAAATTGGGGTAGTACCTTCTTTTAGAACAATATGATGATCATGGCTCCTTTTGGGTGACAACCCTCTAGGCTCCTTAAACACCCGCATGAATTTCTATAGCAACTTCTCCACAGCAAGTGGCACCACAACCTCCTTATCCCCATGTCTCACTTCTGAAATCTGTAGTAGCATGTCCCTCCTCTCTATTTTTGTGAGCTGAGTAAGGCCAACACCCTTTGCCCACTTAGAGAGGCTTGGATTTAGCCCCTTGAGCATGACTTAGGTCACTCCTTGAGTGAAAGTAATTGTAAGGATTGCAAAGTCCCACAACATAGGACCTAAGGTCCTAAGCCATTGCATACCCAATACTATGTCACATTCCTCCAAGGGTAATAAAAAGAAATCAATATTGAACAAATGGTCCTGCACAACAACTTCAACATTTTCCAACTTCCCTTCACTCTTAATCCTCTCCCCATTTGCTACTCCTACCACTATTTGCTCTTTTGAATCGAGGGTTAGAGGGGTTTTGGAAATAATATTGGGATAAAAAAAATTATGGATGCTGCCAGTATCCACCAAAATGATCACTAAATGCCCAGTGACCTTCCCTAAAAGCCTCATAGTTCTCAGGCTAGGAAAACCTGAAATGGCATGCAATGAAATTTCTGGTGTTTCAGCTCCCTTCCCTTGAATAATAGCCTCTTCCTTTCCAGGTTCCTGTTCTTCCTATTCCCTTGTATCTCCAATAGACTCCAGAACAAATTCCATCCCTTCCATCACATAAAATCTTGCCCTTTTACACTTGTGGCTGGGGTTCCATTTTTCCTCACAGTAATAACATAATCCCTTATCCCTCCTCTCTTTCATTTATGCTACACTCACCTTCTAGATAGGGAAAGTTCTCTTTGGATTAAATCCTTTAGAATTAGGGAGTTCCTTCCTAGCCGCATTAGGAGAGAAATTTGACCCTCCTACCCCTCCACTCCAGGAGCCTAGTAAGGAACCATTAAAGTGATTAAATGGCATTCCTTTTGGAGCTGTTGATGTATTCCTCTTGGATCTTTGCTAATCCAAAAGCTGAATTTAAGAATTAGGTTTAAGCATCTTTATGGGTAATCTGATCTTGTCTTTTAGGCCACTAAGGAAGTAGCTTAGCTTATAACTCTCTGAAAGACCCCTAAGCCAATTGGAAAGAACCTCAAACTGGGACATATAGGTAGCCACAATAGAGGTTTGCCTTTGTCTAGTAATAGCGTCCATGGGGTCATCATAAGATGAGCTTCCAAATCTAACTTGTAAGGCTTGTACAAATGAGTCCCAAGTACATAAATGACCAGATTCATCAACATCTTGAAACCAAACTAGGGCTTCACCCTCCATGTAAAAAGAAATCATTAATAATTTTTGTTGGTCAGACATGGGATGTAGGGCAAAGTAATGGTTTACCTTATACACCCAGCCAGTGGGGTTTTCCCCATCAAACCTTGGAAAATCCAATTTGATGGAACGAAATTGCATGCCATTTGAGCCCCTTGAGCCATCACCTTGTTGCTTCTCCTCATGAAATCTAGCCTAATGTCATGGGTGGGTATTTCCCCCATTTAATGTTTCAAGTAACAAGTCCATTTTCATTTCTAAATCATCCAATGACTTCTGATGAGTTTCCACTCTTTGTTCTTGCAGGTCTAGGTGTTGTTTCATCCCCAACACTAATTTATTCAGTGCCTTCAATCTAGTTCCATCAGCCATAGCTCACTGTTGCCCCATTATCAACCGTTTTGATGCCAAAATTTGTTATGAACCCTTTTTCTTGTATAATAGAAATGGAAATGGTATAGACAAGTAATAGAAGATAGATCTAGTTTTTGAGGAACCAGTGCCTCTGTAATGGCAAAATGCCTGAATATTCTCTTTTGTATTCATTTTGGACTCATCTGTCAATACATAAGGTGGAAGCATAACATAAAATAGAGTAAAAGATGCTAATGCCCTCACTACTACAATGGGAAATATTTCCTGTTAATCTAAGGGCCCATGCCCAGTTAGTGACCCACACTAAGGGACTAACAACATCACAAACCAACTACTAAGCCCATAAAGATACTAGTTGGCCCACAGCCCACAACGCAACACCTGAACACAAAAGACAAGCAAACTCAACTGAACTAAAGTAAACTCAACAGATCCTTCTTCCACTTTGTACCTTGAGGGTGGTATGAACCCTAGCTCATGACAATGCTCATAAGTGGGCCTTCGCCGAGTGTCGGGTCCAGTAGGTTCGAGAAACCCATGTTTATTTGATTAGCTTGTTTTGAAGATTGACTAATATTATTGAGCCATCCAAAATTTACTATTGAATAGTTCTTGATGAGATATCACCATGTGGTGTTACATGATTTATTAAAAAAATAAAAAATATGTATATTTAAAATAAAAGGGATTCTGAACACAAAAATACGAAGATTGAAACTCTAAGTTCCTTTTAGGAGTCTAAAAAAATAGAAAAATTGGTTGAATCGATTGAACCAAACTGATATATATAATTTTTAATTTTTATATTATATATAATTTTATATATTATATGCTAAATTTCTAATTAATATAATATGAAAATTTAATCTTATTATTCATGCTTATTAATCTTATAACATAAAATTGATATAACATTTGATATTGTTGCCCAGATGACTAACACAAGAGGGGGTGAATTGAGTTATATTTAAAAAGTTAACAATTATAAATCAAATACACAATATAAAATATAAATAAAATATGAATAAACAATAAATATAAAGAGTACGGGTAAGAGAGAAGCAAACTCAATATGTTAACGAGGTTTGGCCCCACTGCCTACGTTCTCGCCTCAAGCTACCCCTTAAGGATCTCCAAATTCACTATTTAACCTCTTTCAAGTGGAGATAGAAACATTACACTTTTGAACAATACCGCTATAAAGGATCCATGTAGAACACCCTCTACACTTCAATCACCTTACACTTGGCAATTCAACTATTTCCTGTGTAGAACACTTTTTACATGCACAAGGGTTATACACACCTTTTTACTTATATAAGAGCTAATAGTGAGTAGGTTATCAGAAAACACTCATCAATGAGTGAAATAAGAACAATACAGCACAAACTATATATCTCTCAAAATGAACAAAATTTAAGGCTAAATACTTAGAGAAGAGAGAATGAAAGTTTTGAATGAATGTTGTATGCTCTTGGTGTTGTGAACTTGAGCTCTCAAATGATCTATTTATAGGCATATGAGACTCGTATTCAAATTTAAAAAGATTCACATGTCAAAGACAACATCATTCACTTTTCAAAAATTTTAAACCTAATCTTTTTACTTTTCACATATGAAAAAATGAGTACACTTTACTTTTCAAATTTTTCAAACAAAATCATCTACGTTTTGCATAAGTCAAAAAGAGTATTAATCACTTTTGAAAATATTCAAATAAAGCATGCACATGTGAAAGATAAAAATCAATCATTTTTAATATTTTCAAAATTTTCAAACAAAATCATCTACCTTTTGCATAAGTCAAAAAGATCATCAATCACTTTTGAAAATATTCAAATAATGCATGCACATGTGAAAGATAACAATCAATCATTTTTAATATTTTCAAAATTTTCAAACAAAATCATCTACCTTTTGCATAAGTCAAAAAGAGCATCAATCACTTTTGAAAATATTCAAATAAAGTATGCACATGTGAAAGATGACAATCAATCATATTTAATATTTTCAAAATTCAAACTTTTAATCACGTCAAGCACATGTGAAATATGACAATCAATCATTTTTCAAAATTTTCAAATTTAATTTTTAAAATATTCATGCACATGTGGAAAATGTATTTTAATAATTTATGATAAAATATTAATTTTGAGTCTTAATCCTAATTTCAATTTTTTAAGAGATTTACAACATTACTCTATGAGTTTTAATGTGAACTTATTCCCTTCTTGCTCATGCTTGGTTCCTTGATGTGCTTAACTCCATTGTGTAGACAACTCGAGTTTAAGACTCATTGATTCTTTGAATTCATTTATTATCATCAAAATCAATGTGTAGATATATAATTATACGAAACTTGAAATCTTGAATTCAACAGATATAATATAAAATTAACCATATAATTTTTAATATAACATTTTTTGTAACATTTGTGGAGGGTAGGTAATGGAAGACAAATCCATATCTGGAAAGATAAATAGAATACCGAGAGATAGCTCTTGTAATATTCAATCTCAAGTAAAATTATTATCTAAAGATGTTCTAGTGGAAGAACTGACTGATAAGCAGAATGGTTGGTGAAACTTGGATCTGTTATAGATTGTGTTTAATGAGGATGACATCTTTCATATTCTAAAACCCCTAGTGAGTTTATCAAATAGTTTAGATAAATTGGTTTGGAGGGGAACTAACAATGGACTTTTTTCTTGTGAAATGTGTCTATCATGCATATGCATCTTCAATTTGGTAGTTAAGGAGAATCATTTGGAAGAAGGTTTGGGCTTTTTCATGTGGTGTGCTGCGTGCCTGTACAAATGCTCTGCCCACAAAAATAAACTTAATATAAGAAACATGTTATTGTAGACACAATATGTCCTATTTGTCTAAGAGAGAATGAGACACCAGGTCATGTTTTGTGGTATTGTCCTTCAACTACTAATGTTTGGTTACTTGGAAACAAAACAATCTAGAAGGCCTCGATCAATACCACTGACTAAGGTATTATTTTTAAGCAGATGACATAAATTAATATTGACATTCCAGGACTTAGCATTTTTTGCAATTATTGCTAGATCTTTGTGGCATAGAAGGAACATCTTGATTCATGAAGGAGGTTTTTCACACCCCTCTACAATATACAATCATGCTATCTAGGCCTATAATAAGTTTCATGATGTATTGCAGCTTACAAAAATTCCTTTACCTCCTGCTCAACCTCAAACCTTACAATGGGAAGTTCCAAAGTCGGAAAGTTGATTGGGATGTCACTATCAACAAAGATTATAGCAGAATTGGTGTTGGAGTTGTTATTAGAGACTATGATGGTAAGGTTCTTGCTAGCTTGATGAAGTCATTGATATTTTGCTTAGAACCTTCAATAGCTGAAGCTTGAGGACTACTTGAAGCTACTTTGTTTTGCAAGGATCTTAGGTTGTAATGTTGTTTTTTTAGGGATACTCTTCTCAAGTTGTAGATGCCATTAAAGCAAAAGAATCTTATTCTAGTTATTTGAGTCCAAAGCTGGTTCTTGTTGGAAATTAGATATGTTAAGAGAGAGGCCAATATGGTTGCTCATAGACTAGCTTAGAAAGCTATGATACTTCTTTATGAATTGATAGACATGGATGCCACTGCTCCCTTTTATTTCTTCACTTGGAACGGCTGATTGCCAACATTCTGTTTAATATAGTGGATCTTGTTCTGTTTGAAAAAAAACTTACAAATTTTAATCTTATAATATAAAATTTTATGTAGTGCCACATGTGTAAATGGTAAATTTATGTAGAACAAGCATTAGAGGAACCTGTTTTCAAGTCTCAAATTATGTAGCGCCATACGTGTAAACGGTAAATTGAAAAAACCAGACTGGACCGGACCGAAATTAGAAAAACTGAAAGTTTCGGATTTGGTAATGAATTAGTTCGTATTGGTTCTTAAATTTCAGAAATATGTGTATATCGGTTTGATTCCAAAATAATATAGGACCGAACCGGACCGGTTACACCCATAGTTTCCTCTTCCTTTTTTTGTGTTTTTAGTTTTATTTTTTAAAATTTTTTTTTAATAAACACTTCAAGAGTGTCATTGGAGCAGTAAGTTTTAGATGACCAAGAAGCATTATTCTTGAAGATTAAAACTCTTATCTATTATAAAATTTCATGTTAATTAAAGTTGGTACTTATATATATAAATCTTAACTTAATGATAAAATTAAAATATCGTTTCATTCGTCTTCAAAAAATACCTAATATTTTTCTCTTTTGGATATTTGTGTTACCATGAGATATAGCTAATTAGAGCTTTCAGTTTTTGAACTAGTTCTTTTTGTTATACATAGTTATCATTAAGTATGCTAATTATTTTACATAATTCTCACATTATGTTATATAAGATACAGTTCTTTTATTAGAAAGACAACCTGTTGTAAATTTTTCTATCCATCGCTATTAGCCAGGAACATGCGGTTGAATCACAAATTGACATGTGTTAATTTTAAATCCTAGTGCACATTTAAATAAAGTAAAATATTAAATTAAAAGACAATCAAAATGTAAAAAATAAAGACACAATTCAACCATTTTTGTTTTTGATTTTTAATATAAAACTAGTTTTGTTATTATGAGATTTTATTTTTTATTATTTAGAATAGTTTTTATTTGGAAAAATTAAATTTTACACGTGACAGTTTGTGATCACTTGATCACATATTTTTAGTTAGTGTCTATGTTACTCATCACCATACACACCACACACCACACATATTTTTATTTTTTTAATTTTAATTTTCTTAAACTAATTACTTTATTCTACTCATCATTCATATACTGCATATTTAGTAAGAAAAAGAGTTTTGCTACATACAATCAAAGCTGCGTACTAATCTGCATATCAATACTGATTACTTCATATTCAAAATTTAAATTAGCAATATTTTCTATAAAATCTATTTTTTTATCAATCACATTAGATTGGTGCACATATTAGTGCACGATTGTGCTTACAACTAGAGTTTTCCTTTTAATAAACTCATACTAAATGGATTATTTCTCAAAATAAAGGTCACATGGTCCTAAACCTAAATACAGCATAGTACATAAGTTGTCTAACCAAAATTTCCTATTAATTATATTAAAAGTATGTATATTACAATCTTATATTATCAAAAATACCTACATAACTATTAATTTTTAATTATATAACATAATGTGATAAGATATAAATATTGTAACGTGTCATGTTGCACATAAGGTGTCTAACCAAAGTTTCTTATTAGTTATTTTCATAGTATGCATACTACCATATTATATTATTAAAAAAATACCTTCATAACTATTAATTTTTAATCATATAAAATAATGTGAGAAGATGTAAGAATCATGTTGCACTTCACTTTTTTTAAACAACGAATACACATTGTAAAGAGCGTTAAATGACACATTGTCTCGTCTTCATTCCAATCTATCCATAATTATATGAGAAGTGTTACAATCAGAAAAAGATCTCACAAAAGTAAACTCATAAATTGACATGACTTCATATGATATGCTAGATTTATTTTACAAAAGTAGCTTTACGATCTTACGCACAACATCAAGCCATGTCAATTTATAAGTTTACTTTTGTAAAATGTATTTGTAGCTAAAGTATTTCTCTATTCATATATGAAACAAGTACGATGGATTATAAATAAACTTAGAGTTAAATATAATTTGCACCCTTACACTAACTAGTTGTTTACATTTTGCATTCTCTACTATCAATCTAACATAAAATGTAACGCCCTCTAACTTGAGGTCCAGGGAGTTAGTTCGTTCATGTTACCTAAAATCATCTCCCAATAATACAATATATATACTCCAAAGGCTATATAAACATAAACTCATTTGTTCAAACTAAATATAAATATTCCTATACAAGGACCTTGACATAATTAATCAACAATTCCACAAAGTCTCAATAAAATATCGACACCCGAATAAACTATATCAACAGAATAAGATCCAATTTATTGAATAAAATCCTCCAATAATCATAGTATCCTTAGGTACTAAATCCACTATCCTCAGTTGATCCTACCCATGCTTCATATTCTTAATTCCCAACTAAACCATCAAAAGCATATGAAAATATTGAATATAATTGGGTGAGTTATCAACAACTCAGTAAGTAATAAATATATACTTATATGTAAACATGAGCTAGTAACAGAATGTAGAACAAAACACGTTATCAAAATATCAGAGCAACAATTAAGAAATATTTATATATAAAGTCCTTTGGCATAGCATAACTAAGCATCATTATATCAGAACATATTCCAGGTTTAACCTCCATGGTAGGGTTGTGCAAACCGACAGCCAACAAAGTAGAAATAGAATGTGAAATATTTTCTTATTATTCTTAGAGTTCCGAGTGTACACACCAGAAAGACCACTTAGAAAATCACTTTGTTTCTAAAGTGAGTGTACCAAAAACGAAGATGTTGATACCAACACAATAATAGAGGCCATATTTTTACACCCGTAGGAAGGTCGAAATGTAAACATAAACAAAATGTCAAGCTAGAGGGTTTTCAGACGCAACGTTTCATATCAATAACAAAGTGATAAACAAAACAGATCACATAATCTATACAAAATTTCATATTTCACATTCAATTTTTTTACATAGTCGAGAACAAATCGCCAAAAATTTGCTCATATATATACCAATCATGTCTTGGTTCTTACAACGTCACCATTACGCTGCAAAAGATTGTTTGCAACAATTTTTAAATTTTTCGTTGGAAATACTTACATCAATTCCAACGATTATAGTGTTATTTTAACGATTTTAAATGTTGCAATTAAACTTTAACAACGATTTTCCATACATGGATGACCACATTTGCAACAGTTTTTTTATATTTGCAGCGCATTTGGTACTATTTTCAGCGTTTCTATTACGCTGCAAATGATTATTTACAACAATTTTTAAAAATTTTGCTAGAAATAGCATAGATCAATTCTAGCGATTTATAGAGTATTTACAAGGATTTAAAATGTTGTAATTGAGATTTTTCAACGATCTATCTTTATGGGCATGAAGATAGTTATAACGATGTTGGGAGTATTAGTAAGGAAAAAAATTGCTGCTAAAAGTGTTTTTAGCAGTGAAATTTTTTTTATCACTACTTTGAGCAAAAAAGACACAATAATTTCGGTGAACGTGCAAGGAAGTTAAAATCGTTGGAAATGAGTATATGTAGCAATTTAAATGCTTTTTTGCAACGATTGTACATGCCGGAAATGACCTGATTTCTTGTAGTGCACAAATGATCAAATTTGGAAAGTTGCATATACAACTTTAACTAATGATACATATGCTCATTAATCTTAATGATGAAACAATAACCGATGACATAAATTGCCAAAAGAATTAAATAATTTTGGATTAAATTGAGAAATGGTGATGGTTTGAGATTCTACTTGTTAATTTAAAACTAGCAGTTGGTATTGATTGTGATTTGATATTTGGAGGTTGAGGTTTGGGTTAAAATACTTACATATTTACATCCTCGTTATCCAATAAAATAAAATAAAATTAAAAATATCTTACACTATTAAACTATCACTCATTTTTTAAATTACATACCAAACTATAAAATTCCACAATTTCATACTTGAAACGTCATGGGTGTTTTTTATGGGTGGGCAATATTAAATTGAGTAAAGTTAAAAATACAATAGAGGAAGGTGAAATGCTTGGATTGGGTCTTAGGTTCTAACTCCACTGAAGAATAATGTCCTTGTAGAAATAACAAAGAGAGGTCAAAATAGTAAATCTGTCACAGATGAAGCTGTGAATCTAATCACCACGGATAGAGTTAGTTGGAGACCACAACCCAACTAACTCGTATTTCCTCTTACTTATGTTGGGTCTTATTGTCATGATTTGTGCTTACCGTACACTTCTTGGATGGCATTTACCGAAAAGACACGTCCACATCTCTCCTTCTCAAAACTTGTTTAATATTAACAAAGCCATTAACAAAGAAAGAAACCAAATGACAAGAACCTAGTCAGCTCCCATCATAATTATGTTTCTCATATAATCTCTATTATGATCAACTTTATTTTTTGCAGTGCCCATTTGCATAATATTTCCCATCATCAAGCAAAAGGAGTGAGGCAGGTGTTCCTTCCAGCAACCATTTTAGCATATTATAGAGCTCCTCCCATCAAGGGAGACATCAAATGGATGTGGAAATTGAAAAAGATCCAAGTAGTTTCTGCTTTGTTGTACCAAGAAAAATGGAAGATTTATCATTCGCATGCAAATGGGAAAATTTGTATGCTAGCTTGAGGTTTCCACCGGAAAGTTGGTCCATTTTATGAAAGAATGGGTAGGGGTTGGATCACAAGTCTGGATTTGTAGAGAGTTGCCACCCTTCGACGGATGGATCACAGATCCTCCACGATCTCATTGAGAGGATCCATGAGTAGATTGTAACAACCGCTCCCTCTTTCTTTTATAGTTACGAGCCTTGTTCTGCTTGCCGAACCTTGATTGTGTTTTTTTAAAGATACCAAGTAGATTTTAATACAAGTCCAGTATTTTAAAACTTAAGAATATTTTAAATATCCTGAAAATATTTATATGTGATATTTCTAGTGTTATCGGACTAAGCTTGTTTTTAAATAACAAAATTATAATATTTTTGAAGAGCTCCAAAAATATTATAATTGTGAAAAATTATTTAAATTAAATAAGTTTAGTCATTTAAAAATATTACGATATTTAAATTATGTTGAAAACTCTAAATTAATTTAAATGGTTTTATTCTCTTCAAGTGATTAACAAGATTTCATCATTTTAATCAATGATGAAGGAATATCATTTTATGAACTTTAGTTTATAAAATAATATTCTATCTTAATTCCTCTCAATGTTTTAAATTAAATAAATACTTACGCAATTTCAAACCAGTATTTAAACTTACCGTTAAATTTTTTGTAGATCCTAAGATGAAGGGTCTGGATTAAATACCCAAGTCCCTAGTTTTTTCCCTTCAATTTTTCCTTTCCTTTTCTCCAGCCCGACGGTTCGCCTCCCCTCCATTGGCCGTGCTTCTCTTCTCTCCAACCAAGCGCCACCGCACGCCATCCACCCTCGCCGCCGCCGCCGGCGTGTCCCCCTCACGTCGGTGAGTCCAACCCCACCGGTGGTGAGTCCCACCAGCAACTCTCTCTCTCTCTTCTCCTCCCTCCAACCAAAATGGGTTTTAAACCCATTTCTCTCACCTTGCGTCACCGTGCGTGGCCAACGGAGCCTCCGAGTACCTCCACCGGCACCACCACCTCACGGGTTCCATCTCCGTGGTTGTCCTTTCCCCAACTCTCTTCATCTCCATTAGATCCCCCTCACACACAAAACCCACGGAAACCAATATGGGTCATCCCCATGCGCAGCCGTACGTGGCAACTCAGGCTACCAGCTACCACCCACGGCCTCCCCTGACCACCCCCTTTCTCCTTCCCTTGACCCAACCACCTTAGTTCCTTCCTAGACCACACACACACAGTCTCTATTGAAGGGTTCACCATACACGGCCACTTCGGCCCCCAACTCCACCATGCCCCTTCACGAAACCTCCTAAATCCTCCATGGCCAGCCTTAACCCTTAACCTTGAAACCCACGAATTTCTCAGTTTAGCCATACATGGCCTAAACTCCTCCACAAGCTGTCGTGCCTCCACCATATGCCATCTCAGCATGACCATGAGGTCATCACTCTAGGACCACGACCAAACCTTTCTCCACTCAAATCCACACCTGTAGCCACCTTCAATAGCCCAAACAGCCACCGTACGAAGTAAACCACCACATACGACTCTTCCGACATGTGACGCCCCCAAATTTCGCTTGAGATTGAACGAACATTTGAAGCGTCGAGACATGCAACACAAGGTTACCTGCCCCCGTTCATGACATATAAGATGCAATGTTCCTAACATGCATCTAGCATTATGCAATATTCGCAGCGGATAATTTTTTTTTCTTTAGCAATACTATGCACCAAACTAAAAATATCTCAAATACTTGAAACATATTTCATACATAAAGGCATACTAAAAAGCCGTGATCATCACACTAGTCTAAAATGGTTGTGATCAAAAGAATACTTGAGATACAAATCCAAAAGTACAAGTATTAACCTAAGTTAAATACTATACCATCATCAACATCGCACCGTAGCCTAGATGACCGTATTCAGTTGGTCAGATTCCAATTCTCCTTTGGGTCCTGTAACAAGATCTACCATTCGGGGGGAATGGTAGTTGGGACTACCACAGTGAGATTTGATTACAAATCTCAGTAAGTTAACATAAAACTCACACACAGGTTAAAAATGCATGCATGGCAGTAAAAGCATAAATGCATAAGTATAGTCATACATAAGCATAGCATAACTTGACATATAGCATGACTTAACCAGAACCTAAGCGTGAACTGAACTTGACTTAACATGGCATGAACTTAAGCTTAAAACATAACATGAACAAACAACATAACATGAACGTGAAACATAACATGGACTTGAAATATAGCATGAACGTAAACATGCATAACATAAATAAGAACTTGAAAATAACATAAACTTGAACATAACATGACATGAACATAACATATACGTGAGCATAACATAACATGGACTTGATCTAAAACTTGACTTATCATGTATTTGATCTGAAACTGGACTTAACATAAACTTGAAATCTTATTCAATTGTCTTGATTAATAACGTGCATTAATACGTACTCCACAGTTGTTGTGGCCCCACGTATTCAAGTAACATAAAACATAATACGTACTCCACAGTTGTTGTGGCCCCACGTATTCTACATGTCACAATTGCTGTGTCTCATGTAGTGTATGCTCCACAGTTGTTGTGGCCCCATACTTCATGCTCCACAGTTGTTGTGGCCCCATGAATACACATAACATAAAATATAATACGTACTCCACAGTTGTTGTGGCCCCACGTATTCTACATGTCACAATTGCTGTGTCTCATGTAGTGTATGCTCCACAGTTGTTGTGGCCCCATACTTCATGTAACATAAAATATAATACGTACTCCACAGTTGTTGTGGCCCCACGCATTATAAGTAACATAAATATAATACGTACTCCACAGTTGTTGTGGCCCCACGCATTATAAGTAACATAAAATATAATACGTACTCCACAGTTGTTGTGGCCCCACGCATTATAAGTAACATAAAATATAATACGTACTCCACAGTTGTTGTGGCCCCACGCATTATACGTAACATAAAATATAATACGTACTCCACAGTTGTTGTGGCCCCACGTATTATAAGTAACATAAAATATAATACGTACTCCACAGTTGTTGTGGCCCCACGCATTATAAGTAACATAACATGTCTTATCTTTCTTAATGCATGAGATATTATTTAATATCATATACTTTTCTAACATAGCGTATACTTGTAAATGGCACAATATGATTTAATCATAAACATTTCATGGCATACATGTATCATATGGCATACTTAACATGGCATACTTATAACATACAGCATTGTATGACAGAAAAGATTGTGTAACAGATAAATATTTATGAGAGATTAAATCATACGTAACAGATAAACATGTAATGACATAGCATGACATGGCATATACGATAACATACATACATAAATTGTAGTTCCCTTACCCATCACACATACACAATAAACTGATAGTAAGTTAGAGGCTAACTTACCTCGATCGTCGCGTTCTATGAGAATAGAGCGCGAAACACGAGGAACTGCACAACAGCTGGAAGAGGAACACTCAAGTCCTTAAGATTTTCAATTCTGAACTCAATTGCCATATTGTGAGCACTTGCAACACTACGGGCAACGTGAGGTTTCACTATACTCGAAAGAGATAATTTGACTTCAGAAAACCTTTGCACTAAAACAAGTTCATTAAAATTATCAATAATAACCAACAAACAATTCCTTTCTCAATCCATATACTCTTAGCCATAGTCAACCACAAGATGACACCAGTCACCCCAGACTATAATCCATAACACCACTGCTTCGGGACACTGTCATACAGTTTCCCAACACTACACCATGCTCTACACTTCTCTGTTACGCCATCCAACCCTTCGTGACACGCCATCCGGTGTTTCACGACTTAATACAGAGTACACTCACGTGAACTCTCTTCCATCCACACTACAAAACCCATCACTGCGATACACGTCTCACAGTGCATCGCTACGCGACACGGAGTACGCACTACGCGTACTTCCTTCGCTACAACACTCATCAACACGATGCACATCACACGATGCATCGCCATACAACACGGAGTACACTACATGCGTACTCCCTTCCTTCTACGACACACATCATTACAGCGCACGTCGCGCGGCGCGTCGCTGCATTACACAGAATACGCTACACGCGTATTCTCTTCACACAACCCGCCGTATCACATCTACGGCATCCATCTCACGCCTATACTTCACAGCACAGTCCACAAAATACACAATCAAACTCAACACTTCACAACCACACTTCGCTTCACAACTACGCAACGAACTCCACAAATACAACTACACAATTCACAAACCAACCAACTAACTATTTTAAACGTAAAATAACTAGAGATAGAGGGTTATACCATCGACGGGATAACACGTGCGTCGCTCGCTACTCGTCACGAACATGCGTCAGAAGAACGTACGTGGCGGTAACATCGCGTACGGTGGCTGTCCACCACACAAAGTGGTAGTTTGGGTTTGAGAAAGGCTAGGCGTGGTCTTGGAAGACTCACGGTCGCCTCATGGTGGTCAAAGGTGACGGAGCACGGCGGCATCACGCCGTGAACAGTAAATCCGAACGGTGAGCGGAAACGCGAGGTAGCGAAAATTCATAGAACTTCATGGCAAGCTAGGGATAGGTAGATGAACATGTGGTGGAGCTGTGGTAGCGAGGTGGTGGTCGGACGGTGGCTAACGGCGGCGGATCGGCCGTTTGAAACCATTTTTGGCCTTGGAGAGTGTAGGAGAGTGAGGGCTCTACGAAGCTCCGTTGGTCATGAAATTTCTTGGGGAGGTTCATGAGGATGAGAGGAACAAGATGGTGGTGGTGAAACACCACGGGTGGCCGTGTACGGCGGCGCACGGTGGTGAAACCGAACGGGTGTTTTTAAGAAACCCATATGTGAAAAGTGAGAGTTTGGGAAAAAGAAAGACATGGGGAGGAAGCCCTTGATGAGGTGAGTCCAATGGTGGTGCTTGGTGGTTGATTTGGCCGTGTATGGTGGTCCAAAAATGAGAAAAACCCCTAGAGACCCATATCTTTGAAGGGAGAAAGAGAGAGAGTGAGAAGTCGGTTTAGTACACCACCGGCATGGTTGGAGTCGCCGGAGGGAGAGGAAGAGGCCGGAGTGGGAGGTGGGGTCCGGCGGCCGGAGGTGGCGCCGGCTGGAGCTTCAACACGAACGGCTATGGAGGAGCTTCAATCCGTCGGCCACGAGAGAGAGAGGGAGAGAAAAAGAAAGAAAAAGAAAAAAGAAAAAAAGAAAAAGTGAAGAGAAAAAGGTAGGGCCAGAGTATAACGCTTCAATCCTACATTTCGGGATCCTCAAATAAACCAACAGTGAGTTAAAACACTGATTAAAAACGCTTAAATGTTTTATTTTAAATAAAACACTTTAAATAAAACACTACGATGAATTAAGGTAGAATATTATTTTATAAACTAAGGTTTATAAAATAATATTTTCTTCATCATTATATAAAATGATAAAGTATCATTAATTAATCAAAGTGCATAAAACACTTAAATTTAAATAAGAATTTTCAACGTAAAATTAAACCTCTTAATATCTTAAAATAATTAAAATATTTAATCTAAATAAATATCCACAATTATAATATTTTCAGAGCTCATTAAATTATTATAATTGTGCTACTTTAAAAACAAGCTTATCTAATACTTTGAAATTCGATGGATAAGATCCGGAAAAATGCCATCGAGGTACAACGCTTAGGATAAAACTGTTCATGATTTTACAGCTGTCGGTGAAGAACAAATTACGTGATTTACGGAAAAGATAATCTATACGTGTGATTCCAGATGAGGGTAAAGACGAGAGAGATGTGATTGCAGTCGGGAAAAAAATCCAAAACTGATAATTTTAGCGGACTGTTACACGACACCTTTGACCGTAACGGGCAGCGAGCAAAGTACAGGTTATCTCGTCAATAGTATAACTCTCTGTCCCTTATTATTTATGATAAATGTTAGTTGATAGGTTTTGGACTATGTTGTTAGTATTGTGGAGTTCACTACATAGTTGTGAAGTGAAGTGTGGCTATGTAGTGAAGTGTTTAGCGTAATTGTGTAGTGTTGTGGACTGTGCTGTGAAGTATGGGTGTGAGGTGTGTGTCGTTGTTATGGTGTGACTTAGTGTAAAAGGAGTACATGTGGTGTGTGCTCCATGTTGTGTGGTGACGCACTGTGTGGTGTGTATCATGGTAATGTGTGATGTATCAAAGGGAGTACACATGGTGCGTACTCCATGTGGTGTACCGATGCACCGTATGGCGTGTCATGAATAAAAGGATGGTCGCATAGTAGAGGTGCGTAAAGCATGTTGTGTAGCGTTGGGAACTATGTAACGGTGTGATGAAATAGCTGTAATGTGGCCTGTAATCCGAGGTGATAGTTGTCGCCTTATAGTTGACTTATGGCTTAGAATATGTGCGAAGTGATGGGATAGTATAAGAGTAGCACAGTGGAAGCATGACAGGTGTCATGACGTAACTTGAGATTTGTCTCGAGCTACGTGACGTGACGGAGATGTAGTGGTGAATGGAGTCTTGTCATGTCAAGTGTTAGGATGAACTAGTAAAGCGGTCGGGAAGTAGGAAGATCTTGCTGACCAGGTTTGAGTAAAAGTTGGTATTGGAGTATGAAGCTTGTTTATACAAGCGGATGTTCATTGGATTTTAAGTTGACCTTAGGTGATAAAGGGTAAGGTACATGTGCATCTGGTGAAACACATGTACTGGACGAATTTACCATATATAATGGGTAATCTGTCCTAAGCATGGTTACACGAGGTTTAAGCCTCAGAGTTGGCTTAAAGTCATACGGCATGTATAAATGTGAATGAGGATTGAGTATGGACTAGGAAGAATGAAGGTAGTAATGGATATGTTATCTAAGATCAAGATACATGACTTAGTTGGTCTGAGTCATGCATCAGAATGTGGTTAATAAGAGAGTAAGACGAAGGTTTCAATAGAGATAGTGACGGTAAATGGATCCCAAAAGTTTTAACATAGTAAATAGCACGTAAGAACACAGGGATGGATGGAGAGTATTCCAAATAAGGTGCAATTCTATTTTTAGTATATTTGCTTATGTACTAGATAGAGAATGAAGTTGAGATTTTGTGTATGCATGTAGGTTGCCATCTGACACACATATGAATGGATTACATGAAATGAGTATGGCATCTAGAGTTTTCTAAATAAATGAAAATGAAAATGAAATGATTTTACTTTACGATACTTTATGAAACGACCCAAAACACGTTTTATGAAAGAATGCTAAGTATAAGTTTTCAAGTATAAGTATATAACGCCTCTCCCTGGCAACCTCTTTTTATGCACCCCAAGTATGTAAGTAATGGATGCTATACGTAGTAAATATTGGATGTATTTTCACGAAGAAAAATGAAAAGAAACGTCAATACTTATGTCGTATGCTTTAAACGATGTGAAGAAAGTCTTTTAAAATGCCCTTATGAAAGATGATGTTTTAAATGATGCCATGAATTAATGTTTTAAATGACGCCATGAAAGTTGATGTTTAAGCCCATGCTTTTAAATGACTTTTACAAATGAACAGACTAAAGGACTGAAAGAACTGAAATGAATGAAAAGACTGAATGTTTTAATGTATGAAAATACATAACGGCCACATGAATGAACGAATAAAGGTACCGAAGGACTGGACTGGGTAGATTGCAATGCCAGATAAGTAGTATTTGTAGTGCACCCAGTGATGCACCCTAACGAAATGGATTCCTAACCCATGGCCACGGGCAGAATCAGGTCTAAAAGACCATTAACCCCCACACACGGAACGTAACGGTGTACAATGGCCAATAAAAGCGATAAGAAAGAATATATGCATATTAAGAAAAAATGCATGAACGTTAAGACTCTTTAAAAAATGAAGACAGCGAGGCGTAGGGAACTATTTTATGAGAAGAATACATTTTTTAAAGAAAAACCACACGTCGCAACATTTTAAAATGAAATGAATGTCTATGTATGATATGTATGGAGTGATGAATGCATGATTGAAAATTTATGATGTTATATTTTAACTGTATGGAATAATACTTACGAGTCATTAACCTATTTTAGTTTTAATATATGCCTCACAAGAACAAAATGAGCATAACTCGTCAGGACGGACACGGCTCAAGGGGAAAAGCACGGAATCCTAGGCATGATATTTTGTACGATGGACTTTAATTATAAAATTTAATGCTTTTCGCTGTAACCTTTTAATTAAGAAACACGTTTTATTTATAAACATAGAGTCTTTTGTATCCTAGCATGAAAGGAAAAGAAATTTGAAAATGAATTATAATTTCTGTCTATTTTTATAAAATCATTTTCTAAAAGACCCACCATATGAACGGGCGTTACATGATGTCCACTATGAATCTCCCTACAATTCACCCCGCGCTTGCTTGAATGCAAATTAGTATTCCGAGGCTATTTCCATTTGCTTATTTGACTAGATTTATCATTTAGGACATTTATTAACGTTACTTTTCCTGTCATTTTGCCAAGAAAGCCGACAATTTTGATATTGTAGCGAATGTCCGATTGGATTTGTTCTTCTATACTCTGAAACACGCTAAGCGTGTTTGAACTTTGACCACCTCAAAAACAAAGACATTGGCGTGCTTGAAAAATCAAAAGGATAAAGTTAAATCTTTTGGTAGGCATAGACACTCGAACCTAAACGAATACTACGTACACGCATTAAAATTAACGTAATGGAGAATTTAAATTCAACCCTGATAATAACTTAATATTATCAGTCTATCATAAAGGATTGTAGAGCATTGATTTAAACATCTAGGACAGAAATGGGCTACCAATCTTCATGATATGCAAACAGACTGGTTCTGCCGGCAACCAGGAGCTTTTTGGCATATGTAAGTATGATACAGAACTGAATTTGTGAGGCCTGACAATGAAATATGAAACCCTTTTCCATGATGAATCTTTACTTATTACAAGGTAATCTTCAGTTTGTTCCTTGATATACTAATAGGAGGATAAAAGGGTTAAAGTTTTTTGTTTCCCATTATTTTCTTGCAGTAAATGAGAGAGTTTCTTGCATTAGATAAGTGAATTATGGAGCATCTCCATAAGATGTATCCTGGAATCATGCCTGATGATTCTTTGTCAAAGATGAAGGGAACAACCATAGAAAAGGTTTACTTCTCAGTTAAAGTTAATAAATGAAATTTAGATAGCTTCACAAGTTTCTGAGCTAATTAGAGTTAATATGTTGCCTATAGAGACTGGCATACTTCTGCAAGGCTTTGATTTCTGTTAGAGATTCATGGACACAGAGTCACCAGTGGATGAACAAACTCATATATGATGAAAATCTTAATGTGGAAAACACTAAGAGTGTGGAGCAATTTGGTATGTTCTCTGTTTTTGTTCCCCCCCAGCCCCAGGCCCCATCCTCCTCTTCTCTAGTATGTGGCTGGATATCTGCGGACCCCTCCTTTTAGTAAAATATATTTTTAAATTTCTTGTATCGAATTTCAATATAATTTCACTTTCTTTTTTTTTTAACTTGATATAGTGTTTGCAACACTTGATTGCATGATTAAGGCAGCAAGAGAATTGTTCGATATGCTGGATGAGGAAGATTTGAAGAAAGATCATTCTCTGACTGATTCAGCTTCATGTCCATTAGAGTTGAATGGTGGTTGTATCAAACATGGTGCTCAAAATCCCAGCCTCTTCAATCAGAAGAATGGGAAGGTTGAAGAATTAAAACCAGATTATAAAGAAATGCAGAGCATTTCTGAAGTAACACCAGCAGCAACGTCTAACAAAGTAGGATGTTCCCAAAATACAATCGAAAAGACAAAGCCCCATATATCTAAAATGAATGAACCATCTAGTGAGGAAGGACAAGGTGCAGAAAGCAGTGAACCTGGCAACCAAACTGCACCCTTAGTGCCCTTGATGATGCCTTCGAAAGGATCAGTGCAGTCAGTACCACCTCCCATGATGCCTACAAAACGATCAGCATTGCCTCCACCAAAAACCACGCCACCGCAGAAGCAGCCTGGGCCCCCGCCACCTCCTCCACTTGGTGCTACAAAATTCCTTCATCGAAAGGCAGCTATGACTAAGTTGAAGAGATCCACCAAGATGAGTAATCTGTTTCAGAATCTCAAGAGAAGTGTTGAAGGGTCTAGTAAAGATGCTAATTCGACTAATGGACGGAAAGTTCCTATTGGGACTAGGCAACAAACTGAAGGCTCCACAGGTTGGAAAGAAGGACTGGGTGCTTCATTAGCAGAGTTGAAGAAGAGGTTTGCTTCTCATGACACCATTTAACAGTTGAAAGCAGTACTTTGACATAGCATATTTCAAAGGCTTCAATGGCCCTTGGGATTTGTTGCCTTTATTTTATCTTTACTTCTAAGCCTCTTTTTGCCTCAGATCACCTTACTTTCATTAAGTAGAAGAAGATGTTCGTAAGAATCAAAAGTCAATCATAGAGCTGAAGATAGCTATTAACTCTTTCCAAGCCAAAGACATGGTTAAGCTGCTGAAGTTTCAAACAAGTGTAGAATCTTTTCTTGAAGGCTTAACAGATGAAACCCAGGTCAATATACTTCGAAGCTTTACATGAGTAAATCAATCATTGATCTTCATTGTCAACCGTAGTTGTTCTTCATTTTTTTCAAGGTGTAGGTGCTAGCAAAATTCGAAGATTTCCCTACAAAGAAGCTGGAAGCATTGAGGACAGCTGCAGCTTTGTACTCAAAACTAAATACAATAGAATGTAACTTGAAGAGATTGGAAATAGTGGCACCCTTGAACAAGCTGTTCGTAAAGGTTGAGGGTTATTTCAATAAGGTAAAGTACCTATTTCAATGTCTTGATCAACCTCATAGAATCACCATCTTTAGTTATCCCCAGTAAGTCTAAATCCTCAAGTAATATGTCTTCATTCCCTCCAAACTAAAGTTCAAAAAAGAATTGGATGCAATTGAGCGGACCAAGGATGAGGAATCCACGAAATTTAAGCGCTATGATATCCATTTTGACTTCAACATCCTTACACGGATCAAGGAATTGATGGTGGATATTTCCTCAAGCTGCTTGGAGCTAGTACTTAAGGTAATTTTGGTAATAATATTTCAATAACTAAGCAACTCAGTCCAAACAAGCTGCAGATCATTTGACATGGTTGATTGCATTAACGAGCATGTTGGCATTTCCTACTAGGAGACGAAAGAAGCCAAGGCAGCAAAGGATAATGGAGAAACTGTGTCCAAAACAGCAACACAAGAAAAGGGAAATGCCAAAATGCTTTGGAGGGCTTTTCAACTGGCATACAGGGTCTATATATTTGCTGGTGGACAGGATGATCGAGCTAACAAACTCGCTGAAGAAGTGGCTCATGAGATCACAGCTGATTCTCAGCAACGATGATCTTTTTTACTGATAAAGTTCCTGAAGTTTTTCACTTTAACAAGGGAAATACTAGCGAAACCAAATGTATCTGACCACACTGGTACATATACTAAAAAAGGCACTCTTTTAATTGACTAATATACTCATTAAAAAGGAACATATTTTGAAGTATTAATGTAGAAACTATTAAAAAATGTAGATCATTAATTCAAGTTTGATGTACACTTTTTATTTTCTAACAAAAGATAGTAGGGATTTTTTTAAAAAATTTGACAGTAACTATTTTAATGTTACAAATGAGTTTCATTATTGCTTATTTTTCCTTGAAAGAATTTCAGGGTTTGGTTCTTTTGTTGTGTATATGACTAATAGAGAAATTATATTTGCAGTTTTAGGATGTACAAGTCACACGCCACTCCTTTTAAAAAAAGTAGATAAGTTTGGGACCCACATAGAAAAATTCTTTTTTTAATAATAGATCTCATGTTTTTTAAAAGGGAATACACGGAGATTGAACTCTTTATAACTATATCTAGAATTACCTATTTGAAAATATGCTTGAAGATTTATTTCTCATGAGGCAGGCTTTATGAATGTGATCATAAAATAATAGAATTTTTATTTATAAATGTGATCATTAGAAAATGAAAAATATTAAAAAAGTAACCGTTAATAATAGATGAGTTTTGGAAAATATCATTGATAAGGATATAATCATATAACTAGTCAATAGAAGTGAATATTCTGTGAAAGAGTAATGCTAAATACGCAAGCTTCATGCGTTACTTTTGAAACAAAAATGAAATTAATCATTAAAAAAAATAAGTTTTTTACATAGGTCTAAGGTAGATCTAACTTATTTTCAAAAACAAATTACACGAAACTTACATACTCTACTATAAAAATCATTTTCCATATTTTATTAACTTTCATAATGTCTATCGATCCTCGATGATCACCTTTTGGTTTTGAAGGATGAACTGGACATTGATGTGACCATTCTGGTTGACAACTTGGGTTTTTTGAGAAATGATACTTATCATCTCTGTATCACATATCAATATAAGATTTGTTATTTTTATCATTCTACTTAAACACACATATTTACACATAATTACGTGCGTGTTTAAATAAAAAGAAAAAATGATAAATCTGGATGTTGGTGTATAGTGTAGGGGATGATAAGTAGAATTTTTCGATTTTCAAGCATAATCAATTATTATTGATGAGAAAATATCATAAACATCACAAGATGGGTTATAAAAAGAAGTAATAAATTAATAATGTAAACAATAACAGAGAGTCGGTCCGTCGGATATAAACCTCTTATTTCTAACCCATACGTCTCATTCATCCAAGAAAAAAAAATCATTAATATCAAAACTAGGATTTGATTTATAGATAGAAATTTAATGATACATTTGGATAATGAGATGAGATAAAAATAAAAAAATAATAATAATAATAAAATTCTGGCCAAAACTTCTAATAATTTTCTTTTTAAATATCACTCAAAAATAAAATACTTTTCAGTTTTAAATTTTTAAATTTTTCATCTAATCATTATGATTTTTAATTATTATGATTTTTAAATTTTTCATCTAATAATTCAGTTTTAATTATTATGATTTTTGCAAACTTCAAAACAAAACACAAAAGTTATACAACTTTTTCAAATTTAAAATATATATATTAAAAAATTATATTCAAATGAATTTTTAATTTTATAATGTTTTTATTTGAATTATTTCTCTCTCATTTTTCAAAATTCAATAAAACATTCTTAGGGCGTGACCAGCGTAGCAACCCTCATTGGGCATGGCTATAGGAGTCCCTCCACATTCCGAGATGTCCGGTTTGAGCCATAATTACTACTCCAAGGGTGAGCCCGTGATCACAACACTTCCAAAATATCCAGTTGGTCCAAAGATCATCTCATGGCCCAAAAGTCAGGCTTTGCTACCACAAGCAGTTTCAACTTATGTCCTAACTCGAACTCCTGACCTCAAAACTATGAAATACCAGCTCGTACCAACTAGTCTACCGCCTTAGTAACAAATAAATGTTGTTATTCATTCTATATTTTGTCATTCTAAGCACTCATATTTGTTATATTGATAAATATTATAAGATCCATTTAATGTATTTATATCTCACATTTTAGATTACAAAGTCCGAGTAGAAAATCTAGGAGATTTCATACTACATCCTCATCACACTTTTATTTTGTCATGATGATGTCACATTATTTATCCACTATTGAGCTTTTTTATATTAAAAATAAAATCTGATTTTAAGAGTTGGTGGACAGTACCATGTCAATATAGTGTGATTGGAATGGAATTTGAACATAACATATAACATAACTCTTAGAATTTTTTATTTATTATTTATTTTTTTTTTTTGCGTTAACTTTTTGGTGGGACCATGGAGACAAAAATAGAATACATATGAGAATATATAGTCTTCCATTTAATGAAAACTATGAATTAATTTGGTCTTTTATTTATCAATTAAATACTTCTTAGAAATATATAATGATCATATATGCTCCATATTTAATTAAAAAAATAGATATTATTCAATTCAAGCGAAATTGACAAATTCATAGGATAATTCATCCAAATAAGGTAACATTTAAGTTAAAATACAATAATAAAAATTTAAGTACCCCACAAGAATCCGACCTTAGCTCAGTTGGTAGAGCGGAGGACTGTAGTCGGTAAATTACCACAGTTAATCCTTAGGTCGCTGGTTCGAATCCGGCAGGTCGGATTTTTTAATTATTTCATTCTTTTTAAAATAGGGGTATTTTAGCAACGGTCTTAAATTCTCAGGGAATTTCTGAAGCACTTCTCGATTCCCAAATGATAAAACATCGTATTGGATCCGGCTTCTAGTTTTCTTCTGTAGAAAATTAGAAATTCCTTCTTCCTTTTCCTAGATTCTTATATTCTGTTTGATAACTGGGAAAGTGTTAGAAAATGGAAAAAGGAACCCTGAATCTTGGTGAATTTTCCCAGCTTATCTGTAAACTCAGGAACTTGAAAAACCCTCTACTTGGGTTGAGTTGAACGTCACATTCTTTTTGGAAAAACAGAACAACAAGAAACATTAGATTCTGAATTCCGTTTGCCTTACCCCGTTTTCTTAGAAACCAAACATAGCATTAATATAAACATATTTGTTGTTATGATTTTTGCGAAATGTCTATTTTTTTTGGGTTTTGGATTTTTTTTTTTATTTCTTACTCTTTAATTGCTTTTTTTTTTTTTTTAATTATCATTTTGTTAGTGACGTTACTAAAAAAATATAATTGAATTATTTATTCCAACTTAATTAAAATATCTAACTCAAAAATTCTAATCCTTGATCAAATTACACTCATTATTAATTATCCACGCACAAGAAACTGATCTCTAAGAAACAGACCCACGAATTCAATAATTTATTACGTTAAGAGGGTTGTCAATAACACAGTCACAAGTACACACGTTTCGGGTCGAGGGTGGGCAACGAAAAAGCCAACAACCTAGTGTTGTTACGCGGGCCAATCTCGGCCATATGGTCATGCCATGAACACTACTGTACATATAAAAGGCAACTTCTTCTTTTTCCTAACGAGCGGTGCTACAGGCGCAACTGGTGGCTCCCGGAGCCACCGTAAGTCAAAAATTTTTTTGATTTTTTGATTTTTTTAAAAATTATTTTTTTATACTTTTAAATGTTTTATAAAAAATATAAAAAATCTATAATAATATTAAACAAAATTTTCTTAATCACTAAGCAAAAGAGAAAAAAAAAAAATCTTTTTAGCTAGCGGTTGCCCCCCACCAGCAGTGGCCTTAGAGCACTAGCATTGGCTTCATCAGAAGCCAAGCCAAATGCAAAAGTTGATGAAGGAGTCCCATTTACCGCTGCATTGGTCTCGGTAAACATGAATATCTGAAACTTTGAGCTACAGTGAATCAGTCGTTCCCTTCAAACATGAAGGTGAACTGTGCATTCACCTTTACATTATTTTATCCCAATTTTATTACCCAACCGCCCAATTCTATTTTCCCTCTCTCTATTTTCCTCCTCGCGTTTTCTCTTCCCCGTGCATCTCTTTTCACTTTTCACCATCGACGGAAAGCAATCGGGCGATTCTTCACGCAGAATCGAAACGATCGAGCAACATCGGTGTGTATCTCTCGGTTTTCTCCCTCGAGCTTCATCCCCAAAGGCAACCGTATGTTTTCTCTCCCCCTTCCTCTCTTTCTATAGTTTTCAACCTCTGTACTGATCGAGAAACTCCTTATATTCTTCACGCAGATACAGTCTTCGCATACTCTAGGTTGGTTTTGATCGAAATCGCGGCTTGAGGTTCGTTTTTTTGAATCTCCTTAAACCCTAGCTCTGTTTTATTTACACGGTTTTGTTTGGTCAGCCTTCTCCCTTCAAGTCCGTCTCCTCTGCAAATTCCTGCAACCCTAGTTCTATCTTTTTTTTTTCTTTTTGTTTGTTTGTTTGTTTTGTTTTGTTTTGATGCCATGGGTAAATGTATTATGGTCTATTTTTCCAACCCAGTTATCTGTGTTTTTGCTATTTGGCTATTATTGTCTAGACAATTAAGTGGAATCACATAAAGAAAATTCAAAGTGGGAGTTGTTTGCATTTTGTTTGTGAGTAGGGCAATCGGTACCAGGGAAAGGAAGGGAGGGAGGCAATGGAGAGGTTCGATGGGTGTGTGACGGTTTTGGGGAGAGTGGTCAAGAATGGGAACTCGAGAGGGATTGAGTGTGTCTTCATACTGCTGTATGCTCTTAAAACCTTTTGTATTTCTCGTTACTATTCTTTTGATATATTTGGTGAAGGAGCTGAACAAAATACCAAGAACTCGAAACCATGTTGACTCAAAATTAAGGGACAGTAATTGCATTTTTATATGAAGGAGCTTATTGAATTTTTCTCTGCTGCTAACTATGATTAGTTATGATGTCATTATTATACAGAGTTATCGATGTCATTATTATACAGAGTTATCTGGTGAAACAAGCTTTGTGTATTGAAGGGATTCGTGTCAGCGAAACAAGCTCTGCTGCTACATAGTTTACTTTTTGGCAATGTTTGTGGTTAGAAAATTTGCTAGAAGTGTTTGGAAAATAGAAAATTTGTGAAGTAGCCAGAAATATGGAAGTGTTGGGGGAATGAAAATCAGTGAAGTAGCTTGCATTTTGTTATGTGTTTGTGGGCTATTTATTAAACTTGTATTTTGGATCTTTTTGTAGAAAGAAAAATCTAAATGGAAATTGTTTATTGTGTCATTTGGTAAGGCTGAATTGGTGTATGGTGTTATGTGGCTATTTATTAAACTTGTATTTTGGATCTGTTTGTGGGAAGAAAATATGAATGGAGATTGTTTATTCTGTCATTTAGAAAGGCTGAATTGGTGTATGCTGTTATGTGGCTGGATTTATGACTTGAGGCTGAATGGTTCAGTTTATAAAATTGAATCTGTTATTCATTTATTAGCTCCAGTTTCTGGATTTATACAAACTGATTCTATAGGATTATACTTGGTTGTTTCTCCATTCTAGCATCCAACACTTTGCATTTATTTATTTTATTTGTGTAACTTCCAGGAACTCTTATTTGTCTAGCTTCCAAGAACTTTGTTGATCATACAGGGCTTCATTTGTATTTGTGTAGTTTATACGTACCAGATGGACAGTCTGTTATTTAACTACTAGAGCTAATGGTTAATATAAATAAATATATATATATCCATATAAGTTAATAAAAGGCACAAGTGATACTGCCTTCAATATTTGATGAACAAATTGTATGTGTTTGTTGGTAATTAGGTTGAGGAAAAAAATTAGTTGGAAATCAATAATTTAAATATCATATTAAATTATTAATGTACATATAGTTAGTTTAATTTTAAAATATGAAAAAAAAATTATATTATTATTAAAATAACAATATTATATTATTATTTTGATGAATCAAATGGCTAATCCAATGTGAGATTATAGATAGGAAGGTTTAGATTTATGGAAAACTTGTACTTTTTCATCAAATTTTGAAGATAGCTTTGATGAAGCCAATACCAATGCTCTAATAATCGTTCCTTCACCTTATTAAAGGAAGGTTGGATA
Organism: Carya cathayensis; assembly: GCA_011037825.1. NCBI lineage: Eukaryota > Viridiplantae > Streptophyta > Magnoliopsida > Fagales > Juglandaceae > Carya > Carya cathayensis. The sequence goes on from QGSO01000156.1 coordinate 1,116,215, forward strand.
GGGGTCTCGTTAACTCTGTGTGGCATGACTTGTTTGACTCTAACTCAGTCAACATTTTACCTACTGTATGCTCTGATTACAACCCCCTTTATATCTCAAGCAAGGCTTTTGACTCCCCCCATTATTCTTACAAGAAGATCTTTAGATATGAGGCCTCCTGGGCTAAGCAGGATGGATGTAAGGAAGTGATCACACGGGCCTAGCAAGGTTCACTCAAATCTAGTTCAAGAGCAGATGTCACTAGAAGGGGCCTCGATAGGTGCAGATTCCAACTGAGAGAGTGGAATAATATCTCTAGGAAAATGCACCAGCATGATGTAACCATCAAGAGTGAACTACTGAAATCCTTGCAAGCTTCTAATACTGGCTTGGATAATGCACAGATTCAGTTATTGTAGAAGGAGCTGAATACATCACTTGAGGAAGATGACCTTAAGTGGCGTCAAAGAGCAAAACAAAGATGGCTCCAAGATGGGGATAGGAACACCAAGTACTTCCACAAGTGTGCCTCGGTAAGAAAACAGAAAAGCTTAATCAAACAAATCCATACTGAGGAGGGCCAAGTTCTGACTTCACCAAAGGACATAGTGGCTGCATTTCAGACTACATTTATGGAACTTTTTTCATCATCCAATCCCAAGTCTCCCAACAATCTTCTGGAAAATCTGAGAGCCACTGTCACTCCTGAATAAGGGTGTAAATTTTAACCGGCAAACCGGAAAACCGGCCCGGCCCGGACCGGACCAGACTGGTTGTGCCGGTTTTGGACCGGTCCGGTCCGGAACCGGTTTCATAAAATGGAAAACCAGCCGGAACCGGTCCGGTTTCGGTTCTGGTCATTTTTAGACCGGACCGGACCGGTACTATTTAATTTATTTTTATTTATTTATTTATTGAATGTTATATATTATATACTTTATGTTATATATAATTTTTATATATAAGATATAATAATATAAATTATAATTATATATAACATACTGTTATTACAATTTATAAAATAAAACTTTAATTTTAAACATGAAAATTTAATTGATCATATGCTTTAAATATATAATATTATAAATATATATTATTTATTAATAACATTTTATCATAGATTCATAAGAAGTAAGAACAAAAAATAAAATAAAATCACTCAAATATTATTACTAAATTTTGATGGCCTTATACACTTAAAACTCTTTATATTTTTTCTGATAAGTACATAAGACATTAGTAGATAAATATAAATTATATATATTAGCATATAATTTATATAAAACTATACTAATAGCATAATTTTTTTACATAGTAGATTTTTTTTTACATAGCAGTTTTTTTATATAGCAGTTTTTTTATAGCAGAATTTTTTGACAAAGCAGTTTTTTTTATTTTTTTATTTTTATAAACAGATTTTTTTATGATAAATATGTATTTTATTAAAATCGAAAAACCGGACCGAATCGGACCGGAAACCAGTAAAACCGGAGTACCGATTTAGGAGGGTAACCTGTGCGTAATCGGTTTTGAAAAATGTAAAACTGGTGCCTACCGGTTCGGTCCTAGATTTTGTCCAAAACCGGACCGGTTACACCCCTACTGCTGAGGTGAATTTTTCCCTTACTAAGGCATATTCCAGAGAGGAAATTGAGCTGGCTATTTTTGCTATGAATTCACTGGGCTCCCCTGGTCCAGATGGTTTTCCAGCAATCTTTTTCCAAAACCACTGGCTCACGGTGGGCAATGATGTGGTAGCAGCAGTCTTTGAGCTCCTGAATACTAAATCTGGCTTCCAAGCAATCAACCACACTTTCATAACCCTTATACCCAAGAAGAGTTCCCCTTTGAAGGTCACTGACTTTAGGCCTATTAGCCTATGTAATGTTTTCTACAAGATCATTGCTAAGGTCATTGCTAATCGGTTAAAACCTATTCTGGCTCGTCTAATCTCGGATACCCAAAGTGCCTTTGTTCCTGGGAGAATGATCTCTGATAACACTATTGTGGCTTATGAACTCCTGCATTCTATGCAAAATAGAAGGAAGAATCACAAAGAAGCTTTCATGGCTCTCAAGCTTGATATGAGCAAGGCCTATGATAGGCTAGAGTGGAATTTTATTCAACAGGCTCTTCTGCAAATGGGGTTTGTTAAAGAATGGACTGATCTCATCATGCAATGTATTGGAACGGTGGATTACTCAATCCTTATCAATGGAATCCCTCAAGCAATCTTCAAACCATCTAGGGGCATACGCCAAGGAGATCACCTCTCACCTTACTTGTTCATTCTGTGCTCAGAAGTCCTATCTCAAGCATTGCACCAAGCTGAACAATAGGGTTCTATTTCTGGATTTCCTATGTCAAGAGGCTCTTTAACTGTCAATCACCTCTTTTTTGCAGATGATAGCCTGGTTTTTTGTAAGGCACAACAGTAGGAATGGAACAGGCTTTATCACATCATCCAGTCTTATGAAGCAAGCTTGGGTCAGAGACTCAATCTGGAAAAGTCCTCCATTTATTTCAGTAAGAACACAAGTCAAGCTGACCAAAACTCCATCGTTTCTTCTACTGGTATCAAAGCTTCGAGTCCTTTTGAAAAATACTTAGGTCTTCCTTCTTATGTGGGCAAGAACAAAGACAGAGCTTTTACACCTATTCTGGACAGGATCAAAGCTCAAATGAGCAACTGGAAAACAAACCTGTTATCTTCAGCAGGTAAGGACATTCTTCTTAAGTCAGTTATTCAAGCCATCCCCACGTATTGCATGGGGATATTTCTAATTCCAAAAGGAATCTTGAGGAAGATTAACAAATTGATGCAATCCTTTTGGTGGGGGATAAATAACCAGAAATCTAAGATGTACTGGCTTAATTGGAAAGGCATTGGAAAGAGCAAACAGGAAGGGGGGCCGGGATTCAGGGACTTTGAAGACTTCAACAAAGCCATGTTAGCCAAGTAAGGGTGGAGGCTCATTACCAATTCTCATTCTTTAGCTTCCCGTGTTCTTAAAGCCAAGTACTACTGTAACAGCCCGCTAAAATCTAGCCTTATCTCCTCACCCTTCTCTTTCCTTTTATTTCACACATATTTGACAGCACGACAATCAGTTTTGGATTCTTTCCCGACAGCAATCACCATCTCTCTCGTCTCTACCCTAACCCAAAATCACGTGCATAGTTTATCTTTTCTCGTAAATCACGTTATTTTGTTCTTCACCCGACAACTGAAAGATCATGAACAGAATTATCCTAAGCGTTGTACCTCGATGGCGTATCCTGGAAGTTATCCACCGGATTTCAAAGTAAGATATTTTATAGTCTACGGATATTTGGAGTATTATGGAAATATCTATAGAAGATATTTCCAGTGTTATTAGATAAGCTTATTTTTAAAGTAGCACAATTATAATATTTTAATGAGCTCTGAAAATATTATAATTGTAGATAATTACTTAGATTAAATATTTTAGTTGTTTTAAGATATTAAGAGGTTTAACTTTACGTTGAAAACTCTTATTTAATTTTAGTTTTATACTCTCTGAGTAATTAATGATGCTTTAACATTTTAAATAATGATGAAGAAATATTATTTTATAAACCTTAGTTTGTAAAATAATATTCTATCTTAATTCCTCTCAGTGTTGTATTTAAGTATTTTATTAATTTAAATGGTTTTACCCTCTCTGAGTGATTTAACGATATTTTATCATTTTATATAATGATGAAGCAATATTATTTTATAAACCTTAGTTTGTAAAATAATATTCTATCTTAATTCCTCTCAGTGTTGTAATTAAGTGTTTTATTAATTTAAATGATTTTATCATCTTCGATTAATTAACGGTACTTTATCATTTTAAATAATGATGAGGAAATATGATTTTATAAATTTTAGTTTATAAAATAATATTCTACCTTAATTCCTCGTAGTGTTTTATTTAAAGTGTTTTATTTAAAATAAAACACTTACGCGTTTTATTTAAAATAAAACACTTACGCGTTTTCAAATCAGTGTTTTAACTCATCGTTGGATTATTTGAGGATCCCGAAGCGTAGGATTGAAGTTAATTACCCAGGCCCCTACCCTTTTCCCTTCACTTTTTTTTTTCCTTTTTTCTTCTTTCTCTTTCCTCTCCTTCTCTCCCCATGCACGTCCAACCCGTGCATACGGTTTCTCCCCCATCGTCCAATCGGTTGAAGCTCCAGCCGGCGCCACCTCCGGCTGCCGTGCCTCAGCTCCCTCACTGGCGTGATCTCCTCCCTCCGGCAAACACAACCTCACCGGTGGTGAGTTAAACCGGTCACCGATTCTCTCTCCCCCTCTCTCCAAAGAAATGGGTCTTAATGGCTTTTCCTCCACTTTGGACCACCACACACGGTGGAAACGACCACCAAGCACCACCAATGGAACCACCACATCATGGGCTTCCTCCCCATGTCCATCTTTCTCCCTAACTCTCACTCTTTCTCATATGGGTCTCTCAAGTCACACGTTCGGTTGCACCACCGTGCGCCACCGTACACGGCCACCCGTGGTGTTTCACCACCACCACCTTGTTCCTCTCATCACCACGAACCTCCCTAAGAAATTCCATGGCCAACGGAGCTATGTAGAGCTCTCACTCTCCCTCACTCTCCAAGGCTGAAAATGGCTTCAAACGGCCGATCCGCCGCCGTTAGCCGCCGTACAACCACCACCTCGCCACCACAGCTCCACCACATGTTCATCTACCTTTCCCTAGCTTGCCATGAAGTTCTATGGCATTTCGCTACCTCAAGTCTCCTCCCACCATTCGGATTTACTGTTCACGGCGTGATGCCGCCGTGCTCCGCCACCTTTGGCCACCACGAGGCCACCATGAGCCTTCCGAGGCCATCATGAGCCTTCCAAGGCCACGCCTAGCTATTCTCAAGCCCAAAATACCACTTTTTGTGGTGGACAGCCACCGTACGCGGTGTTACCACCCCGTACGTTCCTCCGACGCATGATCGTGACGAGCAGCGAGCGATGCCCGGGTTATCCCGTCGATGGTATAACCCTCTATCCTTAGTTATTTATGTTTAATATAGTTGATTTGGTTAGCTGTAGACTGCGTAGTTGTGTTTGTGGAGTTCGCTGCCTAATTGTGAAGCGAAGTGTGGTTGTGAAGTGTTGGGCTTGATTTTGTAGTTTTGTGGACTGTGCTATGAAGTATGGGCGTGAGATGGATGCCGTAGTTGTAATATGGCGTGTAGATGGAAGAGAGTTCACGTGAGTGTACTCTGTACTAGGTCGTGATACACCGGATGACGTGTTACGAAGGGTTGGATGGCGTAGCAGAGAAGTGTGGAGCTTATGGTGTAGTGTTGGGAAACTGTATGACAGTGTCCCGAAGCAGTGGTGATATGGCTTATAGTCCGGAGTGACGGGTGTCACCTTATGGTTGACTATGGCTAAGAGTATATGGATTGAGAAAGGAGTTGTTTGTTTGGTTGTTATTGATAATTTTAATGAACTTGATTTAGTGCAAAGACTTTCTGAAGCCAAATTATCTCTTCCGAGTATAGTGAAACCTCAAGTTGCCCGTGGTGTTGCAAGTGCTCACAATATGGCAATTGAGTTCAGAATTGAAAATCTTAAGGACTTGAGTGTTCCTCTTCCACCCATGGTCTTATAAGAGTGCTCTATTCATTTTTATATCCATAACAGTTGGTAATGGCTAATTTATATTATGTTACTCAAATATAGATGAGAATCTTCCCTCAGTGTACTTGGGCTTTGCCAATTCTTATGAAAAAAACTTCTTGATTACCGATCAAAAAAAAAAAAAAGATGAGTATCTTCCATCCATCAACAGAAACCCCAGCTGAGGACTTTTATGTGTTGATTAATTTTTGCAGGCGGAACAAAACCTACATGAGTGAAGCTCAAAGAAGTGCACTCAATGCCCTCCTTTTCCGCACGGGTGACCAGTCGAAGGACATAGTACTTGCTCTCGCTACAAATCGCCCTGGTGATCTTGATTCAGCTGTGGCAGACCGTATTGATGAAGCTTTGGAATTTCCATTGCCTGGGGAACAGGAACGCTACAAACTTCTAAAACTGTACCTGGACAAGTATATAGCTCATGCTGGACCGAAGAAATCTAGTTGGATCCAAAATTTGTTCAAAAGGGAACAGCAGAAGATAGAGATTAAGGGTTTGACTGATGATATATTAAGGGAAGCGGCAACTAAAACTGAGGGATTCTCTGGAAGAGAAATAGCGAAATTGATGGCAAGTGTTCAAGCAGCTGTTTATGGGAGTGAGAATTGTGTGCTTGATCCAAGCCTGTTCCGAGAGGTGGTAGATTATAAAGTCGCAGAGCATCAACAGAGAAGCAAACTGGCAGCTGATAAAGGTAGTGCATGATGCTTTGTGTAACAGGAGCAATTCATGTATAACGTGGCCATTATTGGCAGTTTTTTTTTTTTTCTGCTTAGCTCTTAGGAACGGCCCATGCTTTTTGTTCTGGGCATCATGATCTTATCATATTATTTGGCCCCTGTTCATTTGGGGATTTTGGTCTGAGGCATATCTTAAGGTTATTTCGATATTAATATTGCTCATGGTAATTATGGATTATATCCATAGGCATTGGCCTCTTGGATTTTGTTAATAAAAGTCAAATGTTGGTGATGGTGATAACTGAATTACCGTAGTTTATGTACTTGTTACAATTGTTTTCTGGCTGCCATTGTAGTTCTCAACTTCTCTGTCCTTGTAGGGTCGGGTTGGCCCTTCAACAGTTTTGAGACTTTGATTGCTCTACAGAATATACAGGGAATTGGGGGCTTCTATCCTTTATTTGATTGTAGTTTTGGTTAATCATCATCATGGCCAAAACCTTCCATGCTAGCTCAAAATGTTCATGTTTGATGTGGAAGCAGTGCAGTGCTATGTTGGTGAAATGCTTATTTCTTTCGCCTATAGTCAAACAGAAGTTACGCGATAAAGAGTTACAAACGAAATCTTGCCTCTTTTTTTTTCTCCCAAACTCACAATAAATCCCTCTTTAATTCAATACGCTAAACCTTTAATTAATAGATGTCATCTCATCTAAAACCATTAAGGTACCTCTACTGCTCACATGGTCGTTAGAAACGGCCAAATTGACTCCAAATGTTCTGTAATTCGAACTTTTAAGTAGGAGACCCAACCTAACTCACTGAAGCCTCAACAATAATCAAGATATCGTATAAACTGATCCCAATTCGCAGGGAAAACAACGAGCCATAATTGAATATTTAAGATCGACTGAGAATATTTTTCAAAACCTCATGAATAAAGATGTGATTAATCGAAATGAGAGCTACCAGTTCTTATGGCAAAAGAACCCCAAATGAGCAAGCTTAATGCAATTAAATGAGTTCCAATTGGAAGAGAACCGAACATTATAAAATCTCATGGAAAAAGATTCATAGAAGTAGTTCTGCAATAATGGAACTCACAACAACGTTTCATGAAACAGTTAGTAGACAAAGTGAATGCAATTCAAATTTTCATATAGAAGGGCCTCACAGAAACGCATGAAGGGGCATGTCAAATGCTTATTTTAGCTAAATATTAATCACAAAGTAAATCATGACACCAAGATTTCATCTGGGAAAAAAGAAGATGCTGGTACAATTATGCACCCTGCCAATTTCACAATTCTCCCTTGGGGACGCATCACTGCAGAATGCAATGCAGCAGAATAATCACCATAAGACTCCTAATGGTGGTGCTCCTGAACATAGCGAAGGCCACAATATTTGCAGACTGCCGGCTCATGCAGGTCAAGACATATGAACTCAATTGGATGCCCAAGTGCAGGATTGCTATCTGCAACCAGAAACAAGACAACCCAATCATATCCATTGGGAAGGCATTGACTTGGTCATGAACATAGAAGCCACATCTAGCTTCTTTGGTGAAAGTAACATAAACAAGTAAATCAATCAGTGTACAAACTAACCTCCTTCACAAGCAACAATCCTGCCCTCAACCTTAATAGGTGGAACTTCATTGATCAACTCCATTGGGGACTTCTTACTTACATCCTATAAAAAAAATGAAAATAGGAATGTTCATATACTCCTGCATTAAAACATTTTTAAGCCTTCCAGAAAGTTTTCCTTGTGGGAATAACCATAAATTACAGGGAATAACTATAACTTTCCAACATTCGAAAAGACTCAAGACAAAGCAACCATGCCCATACATAGAGGCACAGTAACAAAGAGAGAGACGGGGTAAAAGGAAAGGAAAGGAAAACTACCTAAATTGCATTACACCTTCAGACTTTGTGCCTTCAGGGAGTTTTGCTTCTTCCTCCTTTTAGGGACTTATTTAGATCTTAGTTTTTTTCTTTCTTTCTTTTGTATGTATCTTGTACTTGTGTTGTGTACTAGCTATGCCCTTTTATCTTTTCAACAAAATCTTATTGTTTATGGCAAAAAAGAAGGCCTAATCAACCTCCCAAATTGGTACAAAATTCTAAAACTTTTTTTTCTGACTTAAGAAAAACCTAAACACTATAGATTCAACAAATAGTGCCGCCTCAAAGTAAATAACCAAAAAAATAGACAAAACCCGGGCAGATCCTACTGACTGTAAACAGGTTTTCTTTTCCTTCTCCTACATTATCACAGCAACCAAGCAGACTTTTGCGTCAACCTCAAACTCCTTTTTTTAAGAAAAACTTATACCTGCCAATCCATACAATTTTCACGACAAGACACCAATTAGGTATTATAACAGACAAAAGTACCTCCCAAAAATTAAGCTCATCCAGTCCAGATTTTATATAATTACTCTAGTACAAGATTTTCAGTTCTAAGAAATTCCATTAACAAGAAAAACCTCAGAAATCCCGTTAAAGAGAGAAGAAAATAAATAAAATGGGATCTGATATATGGTAATAAAACAAGAATTAGAGTTTTATGCACAGAAATAATAGTGAGGTGTTGGCAGTGGGGAAATCAAAAGGCACCTGCATCCATTTGGCGGTGTGGTTGCCGACTTGGGCGCTCACGATGCAGAGGTTTCTGGCCACCGATGGAGAATTGGACGATCTGATAAGGGTTTTGAACAAACTCGACGCCATCCCTCGAGAACCCAAGTGGTATCTATGATTCTATGATCCGCACGTACAAGAAGAGGGGAGGAAAATTAGAAGGTAAAGAGTTCTGGGTGGTCTTGGGCTCAGAAGACGGCCCAATGAAAAAACCCAAGGCCCGAATTTCTCTCGACTTTTGGACCACTCATATAGTTGATTGTCACGTTTTGTTAACCCAACGGGAAATGATATTTGAAATTGTGATTGTGTAAGTGGCGTATAACCTCTTTAAAAAAATTAAATTAATATAGGATCCACATAAAAAAAAACTAACTTTTAATCGTAGACCCCATTCTTTTTTAAAGCGATTGCGCGACGTTTGCACACTCCATGACTGTATGTAGCATTACTCTAATCCAATTACGGAGCGAGGAAAATTCTACTAATAACATTTTTAAAAAAATGCTTCGAATATATTTTATAAAATTAAATTTATAAATTGATATAATTTGAGATATTATTTTAAATTGTAAAATTAATTTTATTGTAAATTAAATCTAATATATCATATGGAATCATATCATTTTATAGGTTTATTTTTATAAAATCTATTTGTGGTCGTAGAAGTTCTCCACTTTAAATATGGAGAAATGACCTTTGCTGTCAAATTTTGCACAATCATTTTAGAAAAAGTGGTTAAATCAACGATTTACATGAAAAAATTATTATTTAATAGTGAACTCTATTTTTTTTTTCTAAAAGGGGAATGTGTGGTTTGTACACTCTATGACTATATCTGTATTACTCTTAAATATAATATGCGGATAAGATTTTTGACTTGACAAACAATCAAATAAATCATTTTTTTTATTAATATGATAAATATTGATGTCTCTCTTACATCAATAATGCCACGTAAATGTTAAATTCAAAGTGTTACGAGTAGAAAAGGTCTATAAAAATAATTAGTAGAAATAATGTCAAACTCCTCGTTCATTTAACAGGATCAACGCCGCTCACGAGAATGTATTGGAACGGTGGTTACTCAATCCTTATCAATGGAATCCCTCAAGCAATCTTCAAACCATCTAGGGGCATACGCCAAGGAGATCACCTCTCACCTTACTTGTTCATTCTGTGCTCAGAAGTCCTATCTCAAGCATTGCACCAAGCTGAACAATAGGGTTCTATTTCTGGATTTCCTATGTCAAGAGGCTCTTTAACTGTCAATCACCTCTTTTTTGCAGATGATAGCCTGGTTTTTTGTAAGGCACAACAGTAGGAATGGAACAGGCTTTATCACATCATCCAGTCTTATGAAGCAAGCTTGGGTCAGAGACTCAATCTGGAAAAGTCCTCCATTTATTTCAGTAAGAACACAAGTCAAGCTGACCAAAACTCCATCGTTTCTTCTGCTGGCATCAAAGCTTCGGGTCCTTTTGAAAAATACTTAGGTCTTCCTTCTTATGTGGGCAAGAACAAAGACAGAGCTTTTACACCTATTCTGGACAGGATCAAAGCTCAAATGAGCAACTGGAAAACAAACCTGTTATCTTCAGCAGGTAAGGAAGTTCTTCTTAAGTCAGTTATTCAAGCCATCCCCACGTATTGCATGGGGATATTTCTAATTCCAAAAGGAATCTTGAGGAAGATTAACAAATTGATGCAATCCTTTTGGTGGGGGATAAATAACCAGAAATCTAAGATGTACTGGCTTAATTGGAAAGGCATTGGAAAGAGCAAACAGGAAGGGGGGCCGGGATTCAGGGACTTTGAAGACTTCAACAAAGCCATGTTAGCCAAGTAAGGGTGGAGGCTCATTACCAATTCTCATTCTTTAGCTTCCCGTGTTCTTAAAGCCAAGTACTACTGTAACAGCCCGCTAAAATCTAGCCTTATCTCCTCACCCTTCTCTTTCCTTTTATTTCACACATATTTGACAGCACGACAATCAGTTTTGGATTCTTTCCCGACAGCAATCACCATCTCTCTCGTCTCTACCCTAACCCAAAATCACGTGCATAGTTTATCTTTTCTCGTAAATCACGTTATTTTGTTCTTCACCCGACAACTGAAAGATCATGAACAGAATTATCCTAAGCGTTGTACCTCGATGGCGTATCCCGGAAGTTATCCACCGGATTTCAAAGTAAGATATTTTATAGTCTACGGATATTTGGAGTATTATGGAAATATCTATAGAAGATATTTCCAGTGTTATTAGATAAGCTTGTTTTTAAAGTAGCACAATTATAATATTTTAATGAGCTCTGAAAATATTATAATTGTGGATAATTACTTAGATTAAATATTTTAGTTGTTTTAAGATATTAAGAGGTTTAACTTTACGTTGAAAACTCTTATTTAATTTAAGTAGTTTTATACTCTCTGAGTAATTAATGATGCTTTATCATTTTAAATAATGATGAAGAAATATTATTTTATAAACCTTAGTTTGTAAAATAATATTCTATCTTAATTCCTCTCAGTGTTGTATTTAAGTATTTTATTAATTTAAATGGTTTTACCCTCTCTGAGTGATTTAACGATACTTTATCATTTTATATAATGATGAAGAAATATTATTTTATAAACCTTAGTTTGTAAAATAATATTCTATCTTAATTCCTCTCAGTGTTGTAATTAAGTGTTTTATTAATTTAAATGATTTTATCTCTTCGATTAATTAACGGTACTTTATCATTTTAAATAATGATGAGGAAATATTATTTTATAAACTTTAGTTTATAAAATAATATTCTACCTTAATTCCTCGTAGTGTTTTATTTAAAGTGTTTTATTTAAAATAAAACACTTACGCGTTTTCAAATCAGTGTTTTAACTCATCGTTGGATTATTTGAGGATCCCGAAGCGTAGGATTGAAGTTAATTACCCAGGCCCCTACCCTTTTCCCTTCACTTTTTTTTTTCCTTTTTTCTTCTTTCTCTTTCCTCTCCTTCTCTCCCCATGCACGTCCAACCCGTGCATACGGTTTCTCCCCCATCATCCAATCGGTTGAAGCTCCAGCCGGCGCCACCTCCGGCTGCCGTGCCTCACCTCCCTCACTGGCGTGATCTCCTCCCTCCGGCAAACACAACCTCACCGGTGGTGAGTTAAACCGGTCACCGATTCTCTCTCCCCCTCTCTCCAAAGAAATGGGTCTTAATGGCTTTTCCTCCACTTTGGACCACCACACACGGTGGAAACGACCACCAAGCACCACCAATGGAACCACCACATCATGGGCTTCCTCCCCATGTCCATCTTTCTCCCTAACTCTCACTCTTTCTCATATGGGTCTCTCAAGTCACACGTTCGGTTGCACCACCGTGCGCCACCGTACACGGCCACCCGTGGTGTTTCACCACCACCACCTTGTTCCTCTCATCACCACGAACCTCCCTAAGAAATTCCATGGCCAACGGAGCTATGTAGAGCTCTCACTCTCCCTCACTCTCCAAGGCCGAAAATGGCTTCAAACGGCCGATCCGCCGCCGTTAGCCGCCGTACAACCACCACCTCGCCACCACAGCTCCACCACATGTTCATCTACCTTTCCCTAGCTTGCCATGAAGTTCTATGGCATTTCGCTACCTCAAGTCTCCTCCCACCATTCGGATTTACTGTTCACGGCGTGATGCCGCCGTGCTCCGCCACCTTTGACCACCACGAGGCCACCATGAGCCTTCCAAGGCCACGCCTAGCTATTCTCAAGCCCAAAATACCACTTTTTGTGGTGGACAGCCACCGTACGCGGTGTTACCACCCCGTACGTTCCTCCGACGCATGATCGTGACGAGCAGCGAGCGACGCCCGGGTTATCCCGTCGATGGTATAACCCTCTATCCTTAGTTATTTATGTTTAATATAGTTGATTTGGTTAGCTGTAGACTGCGTAGTTGTGTTTGTGGAGTTCGCTGCCTAATTGTGAAGCGAAGTGTGGTTGTGAAGTGTTGGGCTTGATTTTGTAGTTTTGTGGACTGTGCTGTGAAGTATGGGCGTGAGATGGATGCCGTAGTTGTAATATGGCGTGTAGATGGAAGAGAGTTCACGTGAGTGTACTCTGTACTAGGTCGTGATACACCGGATGCGTGTCACGAAGGGTTGGATGGCGTAGCAGAGAAGTGTGGAGCGTATGGTGTAGTGTTGGGAAACTGTATGACAGTGTCCCGAAGCAGTGGTGATATGGCTTATAGTCCGGGGTGACGGGTGTCACCTTGTGGTTGACTATGGCTAAGAGTATATGGATTGAGAAAGGAGTTGTTTGTTTGGTTGTTATTGATAATTTTAATGAACTTGATTTAGTGCAAAGGCTTTCTGAAGCCAAATTATCTCTTCCGAGTATAGTGAAACCTCAAGTTGCCCGTGGTGTTGCAAGTGCTCACAATATGGCAATTGAGTTCAGAATTGAAAATCTTAAGGACTTGAGTGTTCCTCTTCCAGCTGTTGTGCAGTTCCTCGTGTTTCGCGCTTTATTCTCATAGAACGCGACGATCGAAGTAAGTTAGCTTCTAACTTACTATCAGTTTATTGTGTATGTATGATGGGTAAGGGAACTACAATTTATGTATGTATGTTATCATATATGCCATGTCATGCCATGTCATTACATGTTTATCTGTTACGCATGATTTATTCTTTCATGATTATTTATCTGTTACACAATCTTTTCTGTCATGCAATGCTGGATGTTATAAGTATGTCATGTTAAGTATGCCATATGTTACATGTATGCCATGGAATGTTTATGATTAAATTATATTGTGCCATTTACAAGTATACGTCATGTTAGAAAAGTATATGATATTAAATAATATCTCATGCATTAAGAAAGATAAGACATGTTAAGGGTGACACGGATCTAAGCGTGTTCATCACAAGTTATGTTATGCGGTGCCACGGACTCAAGCGTGGTTCACCTTATGTAAAGTTCATATAAGTTTCAGATCATGTTCAAGTTAAGATATTCATGGGGCCACAACAACTGTGGAGCATGAAGTATGGGGCCACAACAACTGTGGAGCATACACTACGTGAGACACAGCAATTGTGACACGTAGAATACGTGGGGCCACAACAACTGTGGAGTACGTATTATATTTTATGTTAGTGTATTCATGGGGCCACAACAACTGTGGAGCATACACTACGTGAGACACACAATTGTGACACGTAGAATACGTGGGGCCACAACAACTGTGGAGTACGTATTAACGCACGTTATTAATCAAGACAATTGAATAAGATTTCAAGTTTATGTTATTTTCAAGTTCATATTTATGTTATGCATGTTTACGTTCATGCTATATTTCAAGTCCATGTTATGTTTCACGTTCATGTTATGTTGCTAGTCCATGTTATGTTTTAAGCTCAAGTTCATGTCATGTTAAGTCAAGTTCAGTTCACGTTTAAGTTCTGGTTATGTCATGCTATATGTCAAGTTATGCTATGCTTATGTACGACTTTACTTATGCATTTATGCTTTTACTGCCATGCATGCATCTTTAACCTGTGTGGGAGTTTTATGTTAACTTGCTGAGATTTGTAATCAAATCTCACTGTGGTAGTCCCAACTACCATTCCCCCCGAATGGTAGATCTTGTTACAGGACCGAAGGAGAATTGGAATCTGACCAACTGAATANAGAATTGGAATCTGACCAACTGAATACGGTCGACTAGGCCACGGTGCGATGTTGATGATGGTATAGTATTTAACTTAGGTTAATACTTGTACTTTTGGAGTTGTATCTCAAGTATTCTTTTGATCACAACCATTTTGGACTAGTGTGGTGATCACGACTATTTAGTATGCCTTTATGTATGAAATATGTTTCAAGTATTTTGGATATTTTTAGTTTGGTGCATAGTATTGCTAAAGAAAAAGAAAATTTAAATTATCTGCTGCGAATATTGCATAATGCTAGATGCATGTTAGGAACATTGCATCTTATATGTCATGAACGGGGCAGGTAACCTTGTGTTGCATGTCCCGACGCTTCAAATATCCGTTCAATCCCAAGCGGAATTTGGGGGCGTCACAACTACCCCTCTAGTGATTTCTTTTCAGCAAGAGTTAGGAGGGCTAATTCTTATGTTTGGAAAAGTTTAACAGCAGCCAGACCACTATTGAATGAAGGCCTTCTTTGGAAGATAGGTAATGGTAATTTAGTGAGGATCTGGTCAGATCGCTGGTTGCCCACCCCTACTTCTTTCAAAGTTCAGTCTCCTCCAAAGAATCTCACATGGGAAGCCACAATCAACTCTCTCATTGAGCATGACACTCACTCATGGAACATGTCTCTCATCCAAAGCACATTCACACCTGAGGAAGCTGCTGTTATTGCCAAAATTCATATTAGTCCATGCAACAGCAATGACAAACTAACATGGAGATGCACCACCAACGGTATCTTCTCTGTGAAGTCAGCATATCATCTCCAAGTCTCTATGAATGAGACCAATAAGGGGCAAGGCTCAGAACCACCTAATCATGGGATCCTTTGGAAACTGTTATGGAAGCTTAAAGTGCCAAACAAAGTTAAAATGTTCCTCTGGAGAGTAGCTAAGGACATCCTCCCCACTAGGGCCAATCTGTACAAAAGAAAGATCATTGACTCTCCCCTTTGTCCTATTTGTCAATCTCAGCCCGAGACCACAACTCACATCCTTTGGTCTTGTAAAGCAGCCCAGGATACATGGTGCTTTAGCTCTAGAAGACTACAGAAATGCAGGTCTGAGGAGCTTCCTTTTTCTGAACTTCTTACAGGGCTCCTGTCTCTTCTCCCTATTGAGGAACAAGTTGAGCTAGCTTTTACAGCCCCTGAACTCTGGTTTAGGAGGAACAAACTCATCTTTGAATCCAGCCTAATCTCCCCTCTACAGATCTCAAAGATAGTCTCCACCAAGATACATGAACTGGAGGCTTTTAATAGCCAACCATTGAAGCAGGCCCTTCCTACCCAAACTCTAATCAAATGGTGCAAGCCCCCCACCAGTTTCTATAAAATAAACTGGGATGCAGCCTTTGACAAAGTGAAAAGCATGGTGGGTATTGGAGTGGCCATTAGGGACTGGAATGGCCTTGTTATAGCTACCCTCAGGAGCCCCCGATACTCTTTCCCTGATCCACTTTTGGGTGAAGCCTTAGCTGCCTTGAGAGTAGTGCAACTTGGCATCGAACTTGGCCTTCACAATGTTATCTTCGAAGGTGACTCGATATAGGTGGTAGATGGGATAACCAGTACAACTGAGAATTGGAGTACTGCCGGCCTTATTTTTCTAGACATAAAGAAACTCTTAACTTCTTTTCACTCTTGGTTCTTTAGGCATGTGCCTAGACAAGTTAATGCAATGGCTCATTACTTAGCTAAGGACTCCTTAGCTGCTGATGAGGAATCTGTTCTTGTAGAGGATTATCTTCCTTGTATTTGTCACTTACTCTCTTGAGCTATTAATATGATGTTCCTTTTTCTAAAAAAAAAAAAAGTCCCATAAGCAATACGTGCGGTAAATATGCCCCCAGCAATCAGCATGTTGGCTTTCAGAAGAAGATTTTTCATCAATAGTATCCCATATGTAAAAAATCACTTCAGTTATTGTTTTTCTCATGAATTCTTATATTTTGCATTAAATTGATACTATTTGGGAATTACAATTAGAATGAATTTTTAATTTGAGGCCTAATGAGGGATGGTAATCTACTTTTTTGAAGTAACAGTCTTTTTATCTTTTCAAAATTGTTACGTACAGTTGTAACATATAGTCGTTACATAGTTGCCATGTCATCATTTGATTTAAAAAAAATAGAAAAATAGAGCCAAAAACTTCATAACTAATTCCCACTTTTTGCTCCTTTGTTATGCAACCTTGTCTTCATGTTTGTAGCTTCGGGGTGCTTTGGACCTATAGTCGCCAGGGTGCTCAGTTGGACAAGAGGGTAGCCTTCGAAAGAAAGTTTGGGGTGCTTTAGACCTACAGCCGTTGGGGTGCTCAGTTGCTCCTCACTCCCATTCCGTGGCTTTAGGGTGCTTATAGAAGGTTCATGGTTTCAGAAATGATGCTACAGTTGTCGTTGGTGGTGCCTACCCATCGAAATGAGTAGCATCCCTTAAGCCCTCAGCCAGTTTCCGCCATCCCTTCCCATCTTTGTCATCAATGACAAGAATACAGTTATGACGCCCACCCCCTCAATGCTCTTCCAGTGCCATGAATGCACCTTGAATATTTGAGCACCTTTGCATGGTGAAGCCCTTGTCCCCTTCACGATGGCTAGCATAAGACCCCTTTCTCCTTGCATTCATGCAATCCTCTAGAACTTTGCAGAACCATCGTGCAGTGGCTAATTCCATTTTCATGCTTTTCACAAACTTCCACCCTCTTTTTGTAAGGACTAACCATCGACCCTCCTTAGAAATCTCAAAAGTTTTTAGTTCAATGACAACGACTTTAATGGGAGCCATTTTTACCTTCTAGCCAAACAAAGCTCCAATGTTCAAAAAATCTTGAGCACCATTGAAATGCAGTAACAGGCCAAAGAGAAAACGAAAGTGTACAAAGAGAGGGGGGGGGGGGGGGGGTATGGCTCTATTAGCATATATCTTCCATTATCACTTTTTCTTTGACAAGTTCCTCTTTAAGAATGAATATAAGAGAAAATCTCTTGGCACTGGACACGACACAATAGCCTTGCTGCAGCCTTTAAAATGGTAATCATAGCCCTCCCATCATCCACATCAATATAGACAGGGTTTTCTGAAATGAAAAGCGTGCAAGTTTCTCAGCCATCGGCAATGGAGTAAGGCGGCACTGAAGGGGAGAGGAAAAATGTAGCATGTGTAATCAAGAAAAATATATTCTTGAACAGAAAAGAAGATAAATCCTTGAATGGAAAAAGAATCTTGAATGGAGAAAGAAAGATCAGAGAAAATTACATCAAAAACCTGAAAAGAGAAGAAAAGCAATTATTCGAAGAAGGTAATAGAGGCTGGTATGGGTGAGAGAAAAAAAGCCACAGAGAGAGAGAGAGAGAGAGAGAGAGAGAGAGAGAGAGAGAGAGAGAGAGAGAGAGAGAGAGATGAATTAAAGTAAAAGGTGGGACCAGTTTTGTCAGACGATTGTGTGACGCCCCCAGATTTCCGCTTGGGATCGGACGGACATCTAAAGCGTCGGGACATGTAACACAAGGTTACCTGCCCCCGTTCATGATATATAAGATGCAATATTCCTAACATGCATATAATATTATGAAATATTCGTAGCGGATAATTTTTTTGTTTTAGCAATACTATACACCAAAGTTATAATATCCCAAATAGTTAAATCATAATCTAAGTATTCTTAACAAAATAAACATCCACGATTTTAGTACGAGTCTCAGAAGACTGTAATCTAAAAAACATGGGACGCTAGACTCCATATTTACATTACCAAAATATACTATTGAGGAAGTTCGTCGAGTAATTCGTGTAACTTGACTAACAGGGCCAGAATATTGTTCAAAAACTAACTATGGAAGCTATAAGCTCTGCGTCATGTTTGCAGCGTTTAATCAACCTCCTTCAGTCTACCAATGTCCACTCCCTACTCTGATCCTAACACATTGCCTACCATTCGGGGGGAATGGTAGTTGGGACTACCACGGTGAGATTTGATTACAAATCTAAGTAAGTTAACAGGAAACTCTCACACAGGTTAAAGATGCATGCATGGCAGTAAAAACATAAATGCATAATTAAAGTTGTAAATAAGCATAGCATAACTTGACATATACCATGTCATAACTGACATAACCTGAACTGAAACGTGAACTTAACTTGACTTGACATGACATGAACTTGAACTTAAAATATAACATGGGCTAGCAACATAACATGAACGTGAACTTGAAATATAACATGGACTTGAATCATAGCATGAACGTGAACATACATAACATAAACCTGAGCATAACATGACATAAACGTGAACTTGAGGCATAATGTAAACATGAACATAACATAACATGAACGTGAACTTGAACATAACATGTACGTAAATATAACATGATATGAATGAAAACTTGAAACATAACGTGAACATGAACATAACATAACATGAACGTGAGTTTGAACATAACATAAACGTGAACATAACATAATATGAACATGAACTTGAAATTTAACGTGAACATGAACATAACATGTACGTGAGCATAGCATAACATAACATGAACTTGATCTGAAACTTATTCTTATCTCATGGGGTTAACCATGATTGCTTATTCTTAACTTCTTGACATAAACTTGGACTCTTATTCAATTGACTTAATTAATAACGTGACCATATGGATGCTACACGGGTCTCCTAGAGTCGTGTGTCCTTGCCGATTACCGCATCACAACACAGGTATCTACATCAGCTGTGAATGTGTTAATACGTACTCCACAGTTGTTGTGGCCCCACATATTCTACATGTCACAATTGCTGTATCTCACGTAGTGTATGCTCCACATTTGTTGTGGCCTCATACTTCATGCTCCACAGTTGTTGTGGCCCTATGAATTGTTTGTGCCACACTTGCTGTGAACACACGTAAAATAAAATATGGCACCATTGGCGTTATTGCCTGGCGCGCTCCGGTAACCAGCTAATTAGGCCCCATTCGCAACCTGTTGACTGTACTTCGTCAACTTAGGGAATTTCACACCTATTTAGACACTCCAGCGTGAACAAAGGAATTCCACTAGGATATTACCAAATCCTAGCACTTAGGGTCGTGATTGATATGAATAACTTTACATAAATGTGATCTGAAACTTGGCTTAATATAAACTTGATTTGACTTCTTTACTTAACATGACATATTTGTAATGGTGAATATTACATGATATAACATACATGTAACATGTGGCATACTTATAACATATAGCAATACGTGACATAATAGATTGTGTAACAGATAAATATTCGTGACAGAATAAATCATGCATAACAGATAAGCATGTAATGATGTGGCATGGCATGACATATATGATAACATACATACATAAATTGTAGTTCCCTTACCCATCATACATACACAGTAAACTGATAGTACGTTAGAAGCTAACATATCTCGATTGTCGCATTCTACGAGAATAAAGTATGAAACACGAGGAACTGTAAGAGGGTATTCTAAAAGTTAGAAATTTAATTACTAACAATTAGAAACATGAAAATAAGCTAACTTAGAGTAAAATGACCATTGTACCCCTAACTTAAGGATTTCACATCCTAACTCCAAAAATTTTCAAAATTTACATTTCTCATGAAAATTTTGTCCTAAACTCAAATATTAACTTAGAAAAATTTAAAACAAAATACAACTATGGAAAACACACTATGGCCGAAACATCCATAGGTCATTTCTCTTATTTTTGTTGTAATTCATTCCAGCTTCAAAACTTATGCTTAAACCAAAATTTTGCAACAAAAATCTTTATATTCTAAGTTTACAACCATAATTCAAATCTTACTTCTAACATATTAATAACATAATTTTAAGATCAACTATGCTTTAAATCATCAAACTAAAGTCGCCAAAATCACAAAATAACACTGGAGTTTTTGGTTTTATATTTAGTCCAAAAGCATAAACTTTTTCCCCAACTAGTTTTGATAAATCTCTTGATCAATGGCTTAAGAAGGTGAGATCTTCGAAATAAAGCATCATATGGTTTAAGAATATGTCTTAAATAGGATCCAACCATCAAATTTAAAATCACATGGCTAAAAATCAATCTAAAAACATCAAATCTTAGACCTAACCGAAGTTGTGAGGGGAAAGGACAGCCTGCAAAAGTTGTGAGGTATGGAGGTTGATGGGGTGGGTTTCTCCATCTCATCAAGGCACTATTGGGTGCAGCCAAGGGCAGTGGATGGTCTGCCATGTGGGGGAGGAAACTTCTCCAAGAAACCTTGCCAAGATTGCCAAATTCGTGGGCCTCGGTGGATCTCAACCAAGTGGGCTTCAATTTGGGGTTTAAAAGGGGTTTGGTTACGGTTTGAGATACTATTAAGCCCAAATCCAAATTTTATTGGCTCAATCAAATTTCCAAGATTTAAAAGGTTGGATAAAGATGTCATAACAAGGATTTTAGAAATTAATAACATGTGGAAGTGATTTAATCAAGTAATTAAACACAATGCTAGAAATTGGATCAAAAAGAGTTTGAAGGCCAACTTTAGGGTTTGGGGAAACCGTTTAGGATTTCAGTTTCAACCAAGTTTTTGAGGTTTCAATTGGATTCCAACCATTTATGGTTTCACTAGGGTTGAAACCCTATTTGATATGACTCAATTTGGTTGATCAGATGAAAAATGTTTTGCTTAGGTGACATGATCTCACACCTTGATTTCCTTCACAAATCCATCTAATGGTTCCTCTTTATACCGAGTGTCTAATACTATTCAGTATGTGTGTCTAAGATCTTGCCAAGTGTTCAAATAAAACTTCTCTAACCTAATTTAGACATTCCATACTGTGATTTTGAAAACACTGCATTTAGTACGCTTATCGAGGTTACTATTCATTAATGGCTTAAGAAGGTGAGATCTTCGAAATAAAGCATCATATGGTTTAAGAATATGTCTTAAATAGGATCCAACCATCAAATTTAAAATCACATGGCTAAAAATCAATAAAACACGGATCTAATCTAAAAACATCAAATCTTAGCCTAACCGAAGTTGTGAGGGGAAAGGACAGCCTGCAAAAGTTGTGAGGTATGGAGGTTGATGGGGTGGGTTTCTCCATCTCATCAAGGCACTATTGGGTGCAGCCAAGGGCAGTGGATGGTCTGCCATGTGGGGGAGGAAACTTCTCCAAGAAACCTTGCCAAGATTGCCAAATTCGTGGGCCTCGGTGGATCTCAACCAAGTGGGCTTCAATTTGGGGTTTAAAAGGGGTTTGGTTACGGTTTGAGATACTATTAAGCCCAAATCCAAATTTTATTGGCTCAATCAAATTTCCAAGATTTAAAAGGTTGGATAAAGATGTCATAACAAGGATTTTAGAAATTAATAACATGTGGAAGTGATTTAATCAAGTAATTAAACACAATGCTAGAAATTGGATCAAAAAGAGTTTGAAGGCCAACTTTAGGGTTTGGGGAAACCGTTTAGGATTTCGGTTTCAACCAAGTTTTTGAGGTTTCAATTGGATTCCAACCATTTATGGTTTCACTAGGGTTGAAACCCTATTTGATATGACTCAATTTGGTTGATCAGATGAAAAATGTTTTGCTTAGGTGACGTGATCTCACACCTTGATTTCCTTCACAAATCCATCTAATGGTTCCTCTTTATGCCGAGTGTCTAATACTATTCACTATGTGTGTCTAAGATCTTGCCAAGTGTTCAAATAAAACTTCTCTAACCTAATTTAGACATTCCATACTGTGATTTTGAAAACACTGCATTTAGTACGCTTATCGAGGTTACTATTCATTCCAAAAAAAGCGTAATAAACTTAGCACTGAAAAATCCTAAATATTCATATTAACCTACAGTAAAAAAACATTTACTAAAACTCAACTCCGAAGTGCCCCTATAAATAAATTCACAGTTTCGAACAGCCGTGTCGTCCAAAATTATGAAAATGGGTTATAGCGCCCTAAAATCCTAAATATTCAACTGAGTCTAGTGGTGTAGACTATAACATATTCTGACACTTCTAACTACCTCAAACAAATAAAATTACATTTCTGGCACCATAGTGAGTGATAACACTGATTATGTTGACAGACTAAAACCTTTGCGATTAGCCGATTCGTGAAAACTTACGGAGTTTTCACGAGGTTCCTCAAGTCTATAGAAATTCTACCATTGAATTTCTAGTGGGATGTTACAGATTGCATGCCAACTCTCCCAATCGACTGCATATAGAGTTTTTCTTATTTTTTAACATGTAATTGTTATATGATTTTTAAAATTTTCAAAATGTAAACAAATTCATGTGAGAAATAATTTGTACATATGTCAAATGGATAATCTATACTCATTTTTTTTTTTAGAAAAGTGAATCTTATCATGAAAAAGTGTAAATTCTTTTTAGTGAAAACCACATTTTTATAAAATGATTTATATGAGATTTGTCCATTTAAGATTTGTACATAATATTATTCATGAATTAGTATCTTATGTTAATAGATTTATAAATTCTAAGATGTTACATGAATATGCATAGAATTTTGTAACTCACCTTAGGCCTTGGCCCTAGTAATCATGACCCTAACTAAGTAGAAGTTGTGATCCTTGAGAAAATGGAAAATTCAGGAGTTTGAGTAGGCAAAGAAGCTTACCCTATTGATTTGGGCAGGTTTGGCCCCCGAGATGAGACATGAAAATCTCAAAAATTTTCAAAATTGAGATGAGATCAAATATCCAAACACATATTCATGTAAAACTAAGATGAGATATCTTTGTTTCAAAATATTGTACAACTGTTTACCGACATGATAGATCATAGAAACATCAGTGAGAATATTGTCCCTCTTATGATAAACGTTACTGCGTCCACCTTCCCCAACTTTCCTCTTCCCTCTTCCTTTATTTCCCATTACCTTCCTCTTCTGTCCGCCCCAAACCCAAAATTACTCTACCTTCCTTCATGCCCAAATCGAGTAGACGAGAGAGTCTTCTTCAAGCTTGAGAATAGCTACTCTGCTATTCATAGAAGTTATAGTTTTATTGCTCATCATAGAAGTAGCCGAGCTTGGACAATAAATGGTTGAGTTGGGTTGGATTTGAACATTCGCGGTTGTATTAGCCATGGAGGAGACGAAGGACGATATCGGCCTCGCTGAGACGTTGATTAGAGGCGTCATTGTGGCTGGGAATGTGAATATGTGAGCCTGGTTTGAAGGTCCGACGAGCACGTGCGAGGCTACCGGCATCACCAGCATCTGTATACCCACGAGCATGTGCGTGGCTACTGGCATCACCTACTCGGTGAAGATGTTGATGAGAAGAGAGGGAGGAGGTGGGCATATGTGTCTGTTGTAGAAGGGAAAGCTTTTGCCTCTTGACAGAAATCACAAAACAGAGAAGCCTTAGGAGCTGAAGAATGGTGGGGGCCACAACTGCCCTTTCCATTTCTCCCAAAAAGTTGAGAAATCTCATTTCTACTTTACATCCAAACACATCTTATTATGGGACCCACAACTTTTTTGAAAATCAATTAAAAAATCTCAACTCATATCATCTTAACACTATTCACAAAAATCTCAAAATTCTCATCTTATCTTACCCCCCAAACCTGCCTAGTTAGTGTTTGTAAAGAATTCTAGTGCTATTTTCATTTTAAGGAAAAGATCCAAGAGGCCAATGGAATAACAAGTAGCATATTGGAGGCTTGCCACCTTGGTGGGTTAGGTAATTTGGTTAAAATACTAGATGGATTTGGAGAAGGCATAAGAGTTGGTTTAATAGAGGCCCTAGCTTACTAAGATAAGAAGGCTAAGAATAGACATAAGACTATAGGCCTAACTTGATGGATACAAGACATTAGGACTAACTTAGTTGACATAATACTATTAAGCCAAACTTAATAAGATCCAAGGCTATAGACCTAACTTAGTAAAATCTAAGACTAAGATCTAACCTAGTGAATTATTGAGGCCGAGGAAAGGACTAATAAAAATCTGGACATGGGGTCTAAGGAAATGTCTACTTCTAAGCCCACACAAAAAGAATTTAATAGTTGGCCCAATGAGAATTCAACACTTGGAGCCCAAGCTTATTATTCATAATTTCCTATCACTATTCCAATTGGACTCCACATACACCATATCATTGGTTTCCTTTCTTCCAAAGCCCATCTAGCACGCCCCTAGAGTTACAATTCTAACCATGGTTAGCCCTCCCATAACCTCAAGCTTCCATTCCTAAAAAATCCTTCATCAAGCCAATAATAGTCTTGTTGACAACCTTGATTGCGGATTTCACCCTATTATATTTCTGAAAATTTTACTTCCCTCACTTGCATTAGAGCACTCTTTTATGACTCTTGAATAGTGGATAAATCACAGCCCTTGTCACTTAGCAAAAAGAAATGTCAAATGCCAAACAAACTCACCAATTGGCACACACAAGTGCAAAATTGTAGGACCCAAAACAAGCCATTGAAACCATGTCTCTTCAACAAGTTTTCAAAGGGATTTTTTGCATCATTCAACCCTTATCATGTCACCTAAGTTCAGACCTAAAATGAGGCCAAGAACAGTTCCAAGAGTCAAGCCAAAAGCTCAACTTATTTCACCTAGGAATTGAGAAGTTGACCAAACCAAATACCCATGCTTCTTCAAATTTTTTTGCACCAAAATCAACCACCCCCACACGCCGCCACCTCTGCCATTTAACCCTAAGGAAGTGCTTCAAAGCACTCAATTACATGTTTGGCCAATCACCTCCCATAAGCAACGAACCGATTGGCAAAAAGGATGGTGAACTTAGATCACTCGACTGAAACCTATTCTCAAGCAAAGCCTTCCTTCATTTTCTGCTCAAACCAAATCAGATGGCTACCATTCACCACCTGGGAAAGCCACTCAATAGTGGTTACTATGCTAGCAAAATAGATCACAAGGATGGGACAAAAGATGCTAAAAAATTGGATAGCTTTGAAGCCAAAACTGTCGGCCTTCAATTTGATTTTCACATCGATTTTTGTTTCTAATTTCTGAAGTCATTCAGCCCCTGCACCTGTAGCCTTCATCTAGCTCTTGTCCAAGAGGTAATCAAGTGATTTAGGTAACTATTCAAACGAGCAAAGAGATGACACATCCGAAATTTGCAATCAAACCCTCCACCGCCCACACCCACCACTCACATTCCACACCCTTCAGCCAAGCCATGCACTCCCTCAACCCTCACCCCTCCATTGAGTTCTATAAATATTTTCCTTCACCCCTCACTTCCTCACACAACTTCCTCAAGCTTTCCCTTCGTGTTCTTGAGAGCAAAATACTCTTAGAGTGAGAATAGAGTGAAATTGAGTAGTGTGAGAGTAAGTCCTTGGAGTGAGTTATTTTTGGAGCACCATAAGCTACGGTTTGGTGAGTATCTCTACCCTATCTTTTTGTTGGGTGATTTATTTAAATGTTAGGTTTTAAATTATGCTATGAGAAAGAGGATTTGAATGAGTTATATGAGGTTGGACTTGGGAATGCACATACGGGTTAGATTTGGAGCCTTTCACGTGTAAATTGTTTTGACATGGAATTTTAGCCATGACATGTCTTGATATGTTATCCTAAGCTTATTTAACATTTAGAATAATTGATTTAAGGAAACAAAATATCATGATAGGTTTATAGGTCCATATCATGTGTTGATTATCTAAACACATTAGGTTTCCACTTGCATGAAGGTGATCTTGTGATGTCATGATTAATTTTTCCAAAATTTGAGTTGTAAACCTTTATAAACCTATTATAACCATTTTAAGAGTTGGAATGCATGATTTATTTAAGCTTTAAGAGTTCACATGTCAAAAAGAAGGTAGAAGCATCATGCTTATACTTGGT
This sequence comes from Carya cathayensis, assembly GCA_011037825.1. NCBI lineage: Eukaryota > Viridiplantae > Streptophyta > Magnoliopsida > Fagales > Juglandaceae > Carya > Carya cathayensis. Next base: position 1,142,802 of record QGSO01000156.1, read on the forward strand.
TTGAAGGTTTTGTGATATTTTGCTGCTAATCAATGCACGAATGATAACAAGAACTCATGTGACCTGAATCTATATTGTTAACATGTCCATTAGGATGCATGGTTATTGTTTGCTACTCGATAAAATTTGGTCACACATGCATCCATAGAAGTTATTGGCTTGAGTCACAAAATGGTCATAATGCATACCGCAGGTTGGATGGAATTGGTATAGTAGCTGTTTAGTTTTCACAATTCTAAGGTCATATACGGATTTAGAACATGAAAAATATGAATTTTGTAAAATTTGGTGAAATTTAAGGCCAAAATGTAAATAGTAAAAGTTTATGGCCTAAGTGGAAATTTTAGAAAATATAGGGCAGTTTTGTAAATATTATTTTGAACCATGTTGATTATGAACATCTTCCTTAGTTATATGATTCATAACTTAGAATATCTCTTATTTCAGCTACACCCATTTCCTAATAATCCGAGAAATTTGTAAATTAGTTGCTAACTTATTCATGGATAATTTATTTATGATTTTTGTATAAATGTCACATTCATATTATAAACTTAGTTTTGAACATAGAATATCATATGATACATCATTGAGTCTCTAATTACTTGCTTACATGACATGTGAAGTTTTCACCATGAAAATATCATTTTTACATAAAGCATACTACTAAGCACATGTCATGAATAGATTTTGAGCGTAGCATAAAAGTAAATCTTGGTCATGATTCCAAATGCTAGGATGATGAATTATCTTAATGGAACTCTTATGTCCACTCTAGAGTGAGTAAAAATGGAGTGGTAACTCCTGAATTGACAGAGAACCGTCAATGGGTTTCAAATGCTTTTTAAACAATACTGGGGTGAAGTCATATATAACACTTAATACTGGTGGGTGCATATGTTATGATGATGAAACATTATGATATCAATGAATTGAGTTATGAGTTTGCAGACAACGTCGTTTCAACATGAGTTGTACTATAGTCACTGGTAGGTATTCACAGTGCAAAATGGGGGGAGCTGTGATGATACCATATGTTATGTTCTGTTAATAATGGCTCTAATGAATAAGAAATGTTATGTTTTTTAGAAAATGAAGTACAAAATGTTCTCTGTAAGAAAATGTGCATTAAAGTTTTCTTGAAAGATGTTGAAGAATTTGGATGAGAGATAGATATGGGTTTTTGCATATTTGGCATGCATATTATGTTTATCATTAATCATGCATATCTTATCTTTATGCAAATTAGGCATTGTTTATCATACTGAAATTTTAAGAAATCTTACTTTGGTAATTCTACTACCATTCATTCTAAAATGGTAGAAGTTGTGTCGGGACCAACCTACGATGAACAAGATGGTAATGAATTCCAACCCTTGGCTTCAAATGGTTGAGAATGAGCCCAACCTTGACCAGAAGTTGGATTTGATATTGATGTTTATTTTGATGGCTTGGTACACCATAGAACAAATAAGAGAAATGGTTTGGCTTGCTTTAATTATGAAACCTTGATGCGGTGTCTGTAATAAGGAGATTCTACCTCCCACTTTATGTCTGAACTTATGTCTTACTATTTGGACCTCTTTAAGTAAGGTAGTATCTATTTATTGTTAATTTAGTCTATTGGGATATTTAGTTCATTTTGACATGAAATTTTTAATTTTCGCTATGAATAATGTATATTGCTAGGTGCATACTAGGATGCATTATATATTAACTGTCATTAATGGAGGTATATAACCATGTGTTGTATGTCTTGATGCTCAAAATCTCCATTACATCCCAAGCAGAGGTTGGAGGCGTCACACATTCAACGAGATGGGAGTTAAAATTATTATCCACCAAATATTGTAAAAACAAAAGAGACTAATAAGAGATAAAAAGAATGCAATATCTAGAACTAACTTTTTTGAAACTCAATATTACTTATCTTAAACTTTTTATATGTTATTAATGCTCCTCAAGGCTTAATTTATAAAAACTAGAGAGATAAGAAATATAGAAGGGTAATAAAAGAATCAATTGGCTAAATTAATGAATTAATGAATTTTAAGATATTTACTACATGAATGAGCGAGAAAAAACTAAATGGTCATTTACTAAATGCATGAATACATTTACAACAATTTTCCTTGAATGATTAAACACAATGAATATGTCTTGTTAAAACTTTGTTAAGGAGAGCCTAAAATTTGTTGTAAGGGGAAATGATGAAATATTTTTGTGTACCGTTTAATGTTTTAGAAGTTTCTCATTAAAATCTTTAAAAGAAAAATACTTTATATATAGAACATTTGCTAAGATAAAAAGTACAATCTGCATAATCATTTGCTCCACCTGAAAGTACGTAAAATCTCAATTATTTATGTTGAAAAATCATTTGACTTGATGCATTCCAATATTGTGTATTAATTCTTGAATTTCATAGTTGGTAATGCTTTAGTGAATAAATTTGTAACGTGTGTAGAGAAAAAAAAACTTTGGTAAAATGTTCTTTGTTCCATCACTTTCGATGGCCTCTTTTTGTTTGTATAATAAAAGTACCTCATCTTTATATAGTCTTGTCAGCTATCTTTGATCGTAGATATACCTCACCTCATGCTCTTCTTCTTTTAAGATTATTGCTTTGTGACTTTTTCCTTGAATTGTTCTTGAAGATTTATTGACGATTGTGAAGTTCTTATGGGCATGAATTTGAATTTGACCTTGTAGGCGATCTCTTTGTCGAAAGAGTTCTCGTCTGATTCTGTTCATAGCAAAGCTTCGCCAAGTTTTGCTATTGCTTTGTGTATGTCAATGCATAGTCTTGTTAAGTAGATGACAATGATGATCCTAAGTTCATGTTTTTGCATATAAAATGAATTGGGTCTAGCCTATTGGAAGTCCATTACCACGAATAAAAAGGAGGGATAAGACAAGATAGAGATAAAGGCAAAAGTGGTTGACTAACATATAAAAATGTGAAAGTGATGTAAGACAAGTAGGATTCAACTATTCTAAAGAAGAAAGGAACTACTACAAACATGGAGATCAGATAAACTCTACAAGGAAATGCTTCTCTACCATTTTGAGGGATCTCTCTCCAAAAAGGAGGCATTTTCTTTAACATCTTGGAAAATCTATTTTCTTCATTATATTGAGTGTTATATATGAGAGGCTATGAGAGATTGTAAAATCACAAAATATAGTAGATTTTGCTTCCAAATGAGTCTGCGTGGACATAGGCTTTTATGTCAAACTACTTTAATCTCTCCTTTTATTTACAATTTATATATTTTATTTACTATTTATTTTATAGATGAACATCCAAACACCGTATCAAAGTCCAAGCCATCATCATGAGCCATTAAATCATATTGTTGGAGTAATCCAATGACATTAGAAAAATGCATCAACACATGTGCCAAACCATTTCAATGCATATCAAGTTAAATTCAGATATTATTATGACTGTAATATTCTTTCCTTGGTGCTTAACTTACCTCTCTATCACATAATCATTAATAATTTATAGTATCATAACTTCGTCGTAGCCCGTAGGATATTTAAGTGTGTCCGTTAAAAAAAAATTGGGATGATATATATGAGTTGAGGTGGTTTGTATGTGGCGGCATGTGTTGTGGCTCTAGAAAGATTGCTATAAAGTCTAGGAATTTATATTGTGAATATATATTGTCATTTGAGGGGACCAGGGTATTGTTATGAAAAGGTGTCCATCCCTTGAAACAAAAGGGATATAATTGTGGCAATATTTATTTATAAAAATGATATTTATAGTAATGGAGTGCATAAGTACTATGCAATCACTTTGAAAAAAAGAGTAAATATGGGATCTACATGAAAAAAAGTTAATTTTTTAATAATTGACTCCATCCTTTTTCAAAAGAATTGAGCGGTACTTACACACTCCACGATTGTATCTAGAGTTACTTATATTATTAAACATGTATCATGTAGAACAAGATATGTAATGCTACAAAATATAGGAAACAAACATGCTTACAAACACCACAACTACCTACCTATACGAATGCATACCAGCAATGACAAATTAATTATATACAATTGCTGTCTTTTTTAGGGACCATTTGTGCCGAGTAAAATTAACAGTGGAAACAACCTTTTCTATGTAGTAATCGTACACACAAATTTATTATACTGAAAAAAAAACACATGATTTGAGAGCAACTAGTGAGCATTAGAATCAAATTATAAGTCTAAGTGCATGTGATAGATATGAGAAGAATTTATTCCACCGACAAACCTAAGGGCCTGTGCGACACGAGTCCCGTTTGGATACAAAGAGTATCTTAGATGATCAGTAAATAATAGTGAAATAGTTTATGAATAGTAATGAAATAGTACTGAAGACACTTCTCATGCATTGTATCAATGTCCACGCTTAAGAGAAAGTTGGAAGAAACTTTTACGTGATTTACATCTTGCTGATTCCAACATACTTTTTGTGGATATTACTGGACATACTTAGTGCAGGCGGAGAGCAATAAGAAGGGAGCTTTGGAAGTGTTTTTCCTGAGAGCATGGGGCTGTTGGTTCAGAAGAAACTAGTGGCTATTTGAAGATAAACAATTAACTTTCAATAGAGGAAGTGATTAATCAAGCTTTAAGTCTGCAGAAAACTTTCAAGACAGTTAAGGGAGTTTCTAGGAGCAGCATCAACAAAAGTATAGAGTGGTAACTACAGTGGTGGAACTAGCAATTGTGTTGGGGGGCAACTTTTTTATTAAAAAGTAATACTAAATACAAGCTGTGCAATCTCTATGCACTATTCTTTTTTGTTTTTTTAAAGTAGAGTCCACCATAAAAAAATAATTTTTATTATTTTTCCTAAATTTAATTTTAATTTAAAAAAAGCCACATCCTTGAAAATAGATAATATATAAAAATTAAAGAAAATCTTAGGACTATTAAAAAAATTTGGAGAGAGACAAGACACATTTCTAGGTATATTGAAATTTTTAAAAAAATTTAGAGTGTATGGAGATTATAATTTTTTTTGGAGGGGCCATTTCTATATTTGTAGAATTATAATGTGGATGGGGCTATGTTCCTTGAACAAGGCAGTGCAGGTGTTGGTCTAGTTCTTCGAGATAGTTCAGGCAAGGTTCTTATGGCAGCCAACAAGAAGGAGCTACCAGTTGAAGACTCATTAGAGATTGAGGTGTTTGCTATCCTTAGGGGCTTACAACTATGTATTCCTCTTGGCTTACAACATTTCATATTGAAAGTGACTCTCTCCTAATGGTTAAAGAAATCCAAGACTTGGGAAGATCAAGTTCTGTGTTGGGAAATATTGTTGCAGATATCAAACAACTAATGTAAAGATTTTAGACTTGCTCTATTCAACATGTATATAGATACTCTAATGTAGCTGCTCGCAAACTTGCTAGATATGTAAAGAATGTGGATGATTTAATTGTTTGGGCTTCTTGTATTCAACAAGTCATTTGAACTGACAACAACAACAACAAAAAAAGATCATTTGAACTGAAAAATCATTGTAAGGTATTTTTGTTGTGAATGAAATTGTGTTTCCTATATATATTAAAAAAATAGTAGTAAATAGTTTGTGAATAGTAGTGAAGTAGTTTGAAAATATCTAAGGACAGTTTAGTTTCCAAACAGGCTTTTAAAATATTTGTAAATAATATTAAAATTATTTGTGTATAATAGTGAAATAATAGTGAAATAATTTGGATTAAGATATTTTGTTGAATTTTGATAAATGCGAGAGAAAAAGTTGAATAAAAGTATTATAAATTTAAAATATTGTCTGAATATAATTTTTTAATATAATTTTTGTTTTAAAATTTGATTTTTTTTTTTTTCATATTTCTTGTGTTTTGTTTGAAAGTTTGGGAGTGTTTCTATCTAATTTGTTTTGTTGTACGGTCATTTGAGTATGTTTGGATATGTAGAAAGACATTTTAGCTCATCCAGGTACCAAAGGCACCCTAGTTGAATAAGTATTTGTAGTAAAAAAGAAATCTAATCAGCAGTCCTACACCATACACATATTTTTATTTTTATCCTTTTAGATTTTCTTTTTTCAACATGTGTATGGTGTATGAGTGCTAAATAGAACTCTTTATAGCAAGCAAGGATATCTCAATACAATATTGGATGTGTAGAGAGGCACTTTAATTCAAGTCATCACGTAAATTTCTAGACTTTGTTTTTTTTTTTAAAAAAAATTATAGATAGATGTATCAATGTATAAATAAAATAATAATGACAAAGAAGAGAAAAAAAAACTTTCCTTTCTCTCTCTAGTGGCTTTTTTTCTCTCTACCAAAATAACCAAATATCTCATCCTTTCCGCCTGGAGGGGGTGGAGGTTGCCTCCTCCCTCCCTCATCCTGCCTGGCCAACATCGGAAATATCTATTGCTTTTTTTTTTATTATTATTTTTATTTCCTAATTTTTCTATAGTTTTCAATATGAAGCACCAAGATGTGTTGATCTGTTATCTATTGACCTCCTATGACAGCCATTCACCCCACCAGTAGACTCCATCTATTGAGTTGTATGACGGTGGAAGAAACTCACACGCCGCCACTCTAGGGGGAGTTTGCCGTTGTAACGCGCGGCACCACTAGGATTAGCAGCTTCAGATCTCTTAGATCTGACCTTTAGCTTTTTTCTAAGAGTGGCACGTGAACTACATGCACTTCCATAACCAGTTACAGTCGTTTATCGGCAAATTGACTCATATTCCGGTTGCTACTTTCATTTGTTCCCGCTTTCCCTAATCAAGAATCAAGATAAAGTGGTCAAGAAAGTTTTATTTAACCAGTCCAGACCAATAAAATATAGCACACAGCAATTCACTACTACTTGTAGTTGTAGTTTTATAATCTGTTTATGGGTGGGAGCCAAATTTTTGGCTCTTCTCTTTTGTTTATCTTTTGTTGCATTTGTATATTTTGGAAAAGTTGTTAGAGGCTCACACTCTATTGAATCTAATATCTTGTAACCACTTAGTCTTAGTTTAAATACAAAAACGGTTTCATCTCATTTCATTATTACAACTTTTATAAATTTTTACACAAAATATAATAAATAATTTCATTTTTTAAAATTTTAAAACAATAATAATATTTTATTCAACTTTTAATTTTCATCTAAAACTATCTCATTTTATCACATTAGTCATTATGCAAACTATACCTTAATTTTATCCATGAAATGCGTGATTAGAAAATAATAATAATAATAATAATAATAATGACAGGGATGGCCGTAAGAAGCGCTCGAATATACTCTGATACTCACACTCGTCCCTCCTCGTATGGCCACCTTTCGTTTCCTCGTTATAAGATCCATCTCCGTTCCTAATCTTAATCAGTGAGCATCCCTCTCTCGGAACTCTGTCACACAGCGTGCGTGCTTCTTCTCTAGGGAGAAATGGTGGTGTTCAAGGTTGCTCGCGTGGAGACCACGCCTTTCGATGGCCAAAAGCCTGGAACCTCTGGTCTACGCAAGAAGGTTCGATTTCCGTTCTTCCAATTCGGTTTCAATCTTGCGGTTTTTCATATGATATTCATTGATCAGTCAGTATTTTTGAGTTGAAACTGTGCCACTCTGATCAGTGTTTGAGCAAGTTGCTCCATTTGGATGCAGCATCTTATACACATATTCCAAAACTTATATTTAGTTGAGATTCTGATCAAATCAGGTCTTGTTTATGGTCATAGGAAAGAGTGGTAGAAATTGTTTGGATCAGTGCAGCTTGTTGTTTATGGTCGTAGGAAAGAGTGGTAGAACTCGTTTAAATCAGTGCAGCTTATCAGTAACATTTATAAGAACAAAGCAAGATTTTAATTCTGTCTAGATTTTAATTATCTATACATATACTGTACAGATAACATGCATATTGATTTCTCTACTATTTTTAACAGGATTTCTCTACTTCAATTCAGATTCAAGCGCTGTTTTTTCTTTTATCACTCACTAATTTACCATGTACTTGTTGATCGATTTTTTTTATTAATTATTATTTTCGGTTGTGTTCTGTTATTGCCTTTGTACGTAGTAGTTGGATCTAATGCATACCAGTGTGACATGTCGTGCCCTTATATCTGGTAGTTAAGTTTCATTTTTTTCCTCGTCTTCGGCTGTCAACTGAAGATAGAAGTAGATGATCGCAGTTCTACATGATTTTTTTTTTTTTAAAAAAAAAAAAACTGTTTTTTTGGATTTTTTTCTTAAATACTGTTGAAATGTCAAAATTAAATTCCACATTTAAATATGGGGTATGCTTACAAAATCTTTGGATCAGCCCAACACTAATGAGTTTTTAATCAAAGCACATGAATTGGTTTTTAAGCAATACCATTTTTGCTGAACACAACTTGATGAGAAATGGTGTAGCAGAAGATATTTATTTGTTTTGCAAAAGTTTTCTGTTATATCTGGTTTAGCTTTTCTATCAACTTGAGCATTACTATTGGTGACCTTTTCAGGTGAAAGTTTTCATACAGCCTAATTACTTGCAAAATTTTGTTCAGTCAACATTCAATGCCCTCACTCCAGAAAAAGTTAGAGGTAAGGCTTTTGGCTTTCCGGTATGGGGTGGATTACGTCTATGCTTAATAAGATGGTTTTGTTGCATGTGGAATTATTTTAAGGGAAAAATGAACGTTATGTTAAAAGTGGAATTTTTACATCTCCATATGCAATAACATTATAAAATATACATGCAATAAGAATGGTTTTTAAGGCCTATTTTCTATGTTGGCCTTAAAGGTGAAGGTAAAAAACAAAGCATTTTGAAGCACAACCTCGGGTGTAGATGTGCAGTAAAGAAAACTTAGTTTTTTTTTTGGTTCTGGAAGAAGCTTAAGTTTATTCCTTAAAAAATAAATAATCTTACTCGTATTATTTTTGTCTGGAAAGCCTTTCTTTTGAAGAATCTGTGGTTCAATGAACTTTGAATGAAAATAACCGGGAGAAAATTGATAACATCTATGCAAAAGCGTTGTGATCTTTAATTAAGCATATGGCTGACATGATCTGAGAGCTCTTTTTGAAGGTTGACTTACCATGAAGACAGAAACTATAGTCTGATGGGTTTCTATTTTTTTGTTTTGTTTTTGGCATTCTCTGTTTATGGCCTTAACAAGAACAACTACTACAAGCTCTTGTTTATTACTGTTTTTCTTCATCATTATTCTTTTTGTAACTGTTCTGTTCATGTTTATCATCTCTTGATTTAATTTCCCTTTTCATGTAGCATTCATGATAATCCGAAAAGTCTAACGATTACAAACTAAAACCTATTAAATTCTCATACATCAAGTAGAATAGGTTATGAACAATATAGATACTGATATTGGTTCTATGGCCACAAATGGATTGAGCTATCTTATCATGAACGTAATAAACTCTTTTACCATTTTGAAATGAAATATTGTGCTGACTCCTTGTTTTGACATGTTTGTCCATCACATGTATCTAACCAAGTTATGAAGAACCATGGCGGCAACTACAATGACTTTTGACATCAGTTCTAAAATTCACCATCTATTCTTCCTCTCTCCAAAAGTGAGCTTACCCACACTTCTAAATGAGGAGTGGGTGTAATTTAAATTTCTTTCTATGCTGGTTGCTTGATGGTCACATGAAAAAAACTGGACAGTTGACATAAAGTTTATGAATGACAACTAGAAAAGTGCATGTATAGTTTCTCAAAAAAAAAAAAAAGACTTTCGTATCTTACCACTCATTAGTGACATGGATCATTCTTTTTGCTACATCCCACCCTAGCCTGGGTTTATTGCCCTTCAATTTGTCAAGGCAATCTATCTCGCTTCACTTGATAAAGTGTGTATCAAGTACGGAATTGGACTCTCTTAGAGCTAAAGAAAAAAGAAAAAAAAAAAGAGAATAAATACCTATTCAGACTCTCTCTCTCACTTTCTTACACACACACATGCAAGCTATGTGGATATTGAACTCTATGTGGTATATATGTGATGGCACTAGCTTATATAGAACACAAAACATGCTTGATTAAATATTTGAAGAATCGCTGCATTATTACCATGGCAAGATACCTATGTTGCCTCTCACACTCCCACACATTATGTCAACACATGCATACACTGTCTCACACATTATATATTAAGCTTCTAGTTTACACTCTAGATCAATTCCATGAACCAAATATACATTCCAATATTCTTAATTACCATTACAAATGAAAATTTTAAGTTTCATTGACTTTGAAAAACTCATTAAATGGTAGCATCTAACTACAATCACAGATGCTAAGAACACACATTGTAGTATGCCCCATCTTTATTCTTTGCTAGGAAGCAAGACAAACAAACAATTCTTCACCGATATTTCTTTTAAATGCAAACTCTTATTTTATTATAGTCACATGTCTTATTTAATGTATGTCATTTGGTTTTGCTCTAATTCTATGTACGCTATGCTATCTTGCATCTAGGTGCTACGCTTGTTGTATCTGGTGATGGCCGTTACTTCTCAAAAGATGCTATTCAGGTAAATTCTAACCAACTTATTGTAAATGTTCTTTGCATATATAAATTTTACACATGTTGCATAGAAATAGAAGGTGAAAGATGTCCAATGTTCACATAATCTACTTATAAGAGTGGAAAATTGTTATGGTAGAAAATGAGAACTTGGTTCTGGTTATTTGATTCTAAATGGTAATAAGAATGGTTATTTTGTAATAGTCTGATGATTTTTTTTTTAAGAAACATTCTTTGATGGAGCTAAAAATGGTTTAAAATTGAATCTTTATCGTCAGCTCATCAAAAAACTATGATGAATGTTGAAATCTTATCTTTTTGTTCCATCGAAATATTCTACTTCGATTTTTTTCCCTTAATAATAGAAATTTTATTATTAGGATACATAAAACGCATAACCCAAATACATAAAAAATATTTAAGAGAAACATCGAATTAAAATAAAAAGAGATACAAGACAATTATGAAACCATAGTGATTAAAATCTATCGTGGTTGCCCAACAGAATAGAGCATTGAGAAAGAAAATTTTAAGCTTTTTCGTCATCCGTTCACGATCTTCAAGTTCTGTCATTCATTTCCCTCCTAATACAACACACTAGATAGATATAGACCATCTTTCACGCTGCTGCTATTGTATGCCACCATCTATTCTTGTCCTATTAGCAAAGAGGTAGGCTATTGTTTTGGGCATAACTCAAGCTAGCCCAATTCTACACAAAAATATCTCATTACTACAAAGTTCGGGGAATCTCAAAATGGAGTAAAAGGTGGTCTACAGATTCTCTACTCTCCGCACTGAGGTTCTTCCCTAAGGAAGCTGTCCAAGCAGAATGGTACTCTTAGGGATGCCTTTGCCCACCAAATTCTCCGTCAAGAAAGAGAGTTGCTATCTTGAGCTATAAGGACATGGTAGAAAGATCAGTTTACTTCCTTATATTGGAAGGGTTCTAATCTTATCTACACCTCCCAAGCACGTGTTGCTCTAAAAAAGCTGACATTCCATTGAGGGAAGCCCTTGGAGAACTCCTGTAGGTCATCCACTGAAGCTTCCTGCATGCGCACAATATTGAAAAGCTTATAGAAAAGAAATCCTTGAGGGTCTATTTCCACATTATAAGTCATGCTAGAGCTTGATCCTAGAGCCATCAATGACCTCAAATCTACCATGACTAAAAGACCTCCTATCTGATAGTATTTCAAATCCCATTTTATGCTGCCCATGTACCTCTGATCTTGGGAATGCCAAAGCCAGATTTAGAGTCAACTGCAGTTTTTCAAAAGGCCTCCCTCAAATCTTGGTAATGCCGACACTATTTCCCTAGAAGGGCATTAATTAATAGAAGCAAGTTTTTAAACACAAAAGCCTCTTGAAATAAGAAAGCGCATCTTCGCCCAATTTGCTTGGTAACATTTGAACTCTTCATCCAGTCCACTCCATGAAAAGTCTCGCTATAGATTCTTTATTCAGTTGGAAAACCAGTGGGAAGGGGAAACAAGGACGATAAATATGTAGGCAAAGTGGAAAGAATACTCTTGATCATGGTGATCCTACCACCTTCTTTAGATAAATATATAACTTCCAACCAACCAAATGACTCTCAATTCAATGTTAGGGGGGATGGAGCTTGAATAAGATAAGTGGACCACATGGGGTGGGGCTTTGGAAACACATGAGAAGAGCATGGGGTATTTTCTATCGAAATATTTAGTCTGAAGTGGGAGACGGGTCTAGAATCAAATTTTGGCACAGCCTATGGTGTGGATATGGAATGCTCAAGGAAGCAGGAAGTTTTGGAATTGTGAGGTCACAAGATGCCTCAATTGTAGATCTCCTGGAACTAATTAGTGGCTTTCCTCAATAGGATTCCACTTTCTTCCGACTCCACAAGATTGGGAAGTTGAAGCATTCATTGAGTTTTACACTCCAGTCTATTCTATCAGATCGAGGGTGGTAGAGGTAGATAAGCTTGTTTGGATTCCCTTGAAGAAAGGGAAGTTCATGGTCCTTTCTTTCGATTAATCTATCACCAAGAGCAATGCAACTCTATTTCCATGGAAGAGCATTTGGAGGACTATGGCACCACCGAAACCAGCTTTTTTCATATGGATGGTTTCATTAGGAAAAAATCCTCACTATAGATAAATGTAAGGAAATGTTGAATTATCCTAATGGATTGGTGCTATATGTGCAAATCAAGTGGGGAGTCAGTGGATCATTTACTTCTTCATTGTGTGGTTGCCACAACCCTTTGAATGACTTCTTTGCTCGAGTGGGATTGGCTTGGATGATGCCAAGGAGGGTAGTTGATTTCCTTGCAAATTAGAGAGGCTTATGTGGTAATCCGCAAGTTGCAACAATATGGAAGATGGTTCCCATCTGCCTTTGGTGTTGTTTTTGGAGGGAGAGGAATGATAGAAGTTTTGAAGATCGAGAACGGTCAATGGTCAAGCTTAGAACTTTCTTTTTAAACACTTCGACTCCATCAGTTGGTTTTAATAGATTTTAATGGGCTAACTAAACACCCATGAATTCCTTGTATCTCTTGATAATCATGATTAGGTGTCGCTTTTGTATATGTCTCGTAATACTTGGGTTATGTCTTATTATCATCATAAAATTCTAAAAAACTTCCGAGTGTAAAATTTGTGGCTTTGAAATAATGTTTTCAACAACCTTACTTAATTGGCTAGCAAGAACTTGAGCAATTATCTTATATGCCCCATTGACAAGGCTAATGGGTTGGTAATGTTTGAGTTGGGTCCAAAAGTGACCTAGGCTTGTGTTGGGTCATTACAATGAATGTGGCATTGAGGCTTTTCTTATACTTTCCATCTGCATGAAAATTCTGAATTCCTTCATAATGTCATCATTATTCACATCCCAGCAAGCTTAAAAGTAGTCACAGTGAAACCATCCAGAGGTGATGTTTCGTTGTTGATCATACTTTTTACCACTTTGAAGTTTTCTCTTTGAACAATCCACTTGGCCATCCCTTCATAGATGAACTGAGTTCTTATTCTGTCAGGCTTAGGTCTCCAAGCAAACTGCTCAGAAAACAGATGTTCATAATATTTTCAATATGATTCCCAATCTCAATGAGATTAGAAAAGACTATGAAATCAAACAAAAAGCATCTCAATAGCGCTGTTTCTCCTTTGTGAGTTATCAATTTGATGGAAAAAACTTAGTACATGTGTCGCTTCCCTTAACCATAGAGTTTTTGATTTCTGCCTTCATGATATCTCCTCCATTAAAGTATCATTTCTAGATCAATGATCACTGATTTTTTCCTTAGCCTTTTTTCTTTTAATGGTCTTTTCTCCTCTTCCACACCTTCCAATTCTTATAACTCTTCTAACATATACTTCTTTTGATGCTCCACATTACCAAAGACTTGCTCATTCATTGATCAAGTCTTGGCCCGTAAAGGCATTCATTGATCACTCATCCTACTATTTCCAAGGAACTCCAAGTTTATCTTGGCCAGTAAACTAAAGGCATTGTAGAATGACTTTTCTAAGACTTTCTCATGAAGTGGAGCGTCAATGTCTTTCCCTGTCAAGAAAACATTCAGCTTTTAACCATATATTCTCAAATTTGATATACCTTCTACCGCTTGAATTCCTCCACAGTCAAGAACAATGGGGAAATGATCCCAGCAAAGTCTGAGTAGCTTTTTTTTTTTTTTTTTTTTCTTTTTTCTTTTTAACATAGATTAGAAAAATGTACTTTCCAATCTTGAGATACAAGGAACACATCAATTCAAAACCAAGGAGAATCCTGGTTATTAGACCATGTGGCATTTAGTATATGATATTTATGAGTTATATATTTTGTTATACGCGCGTTTCTTTACCTATCAAAAATAAATACATAAAATTGTGGGTTATATTTTTTGTCCTTAGGTGTATAACATTAGTTAATTCAATGGTATAGGAGGATATCCCTGGGCTTTTGGAAGATATATCCAACCTGTAAAATGCTTTCCTGCAACCTAAATGATGTCCCCTTGATGTCGATTAGCTAAATCATGACTAATAACAAATAATATCAGGTTTGGTATGATCTAGAACATGGTGGGCCAAGGTTATGCTTTTCCTTGTCCATCACTACAGTTTGAATTTTTTCTAGCTGGTATTGGGGTTGGTGAGATCTGTGGCTTGTGTTGATGCTATCCCACCCCATTGCAGGTTCTTGGACCCCACCCTTTTCTTCGGTGGTTATTGTTTCTTATTTTCGATTGTGTTTGCTTACATCTGATGTATGGATCTACTTCTTATTTTTTCTGTTAAATGGGCAGATCATTATTAAGATGGCTGCAGCAAATGGAGTAAGATGCATTTGGGTTGGTCAAAATGGATTGCTTTCGACTCCTGCTGTATCGGCAGTTATACGTGAAAGAGTTGGAATAGATGTAAGTTTTATTGCTTGGATGCATACATCTATTCTATCTCTCCATCTAAAAAATCTTTGTGGTTAATAGGAAAACAGTGAAGTAACTTCGTAATTCTAATCTTTGGTAACAGGGATCCAGGGCATCAGGAGGATTTATATTGACGGCAAGTCACAATCCAGGAGGTCCTCATGAGGTAGGGCCTAGTTGTTTATACCTTGATAACTTTTTATGATATAGATTAATAGTTATTCCCTTGCTGCCTTTCTTTGTGTTCTGCATTAAGAGAAGAGGAATGTGAAATGGACTATTCTAATGTTTTCATGATTGTAAGTATTAGAAATAGTGAGCATAGGTTATATTTCCAATTAGGTTATCCCGTTCCCCTTGCTTGCTTGAAAGGAAGTTGCAATGATTAGAGTAGTAACCTGTAGCTTGACTACTTTGGTATTGAGAGAACATATTTCCTAGGTTTATAATGAATAATGTGTGATACCCCCATATGATAAGATTGATGGTAGGTGGTGTACGGGATCCCACATTGCTTGGGAAGGAGAAGTTTTTGCTCTTTATAACGCCCCAATGTAAGACCCAAATCATATGGCCTATACTCCAAAATGATTAGTCAATGATACAATTAGGGCTATTGTGATACTCTCATATGATAAGATTGATGGTAGGTGGTGTATGGGATCCCACATTGCTTGGGAAGGAGAAGTTCTTGATCTTTATAAGGTTCCAATGGGGCTCCAATTGTATCATTGACTAGTCCTTTTGGAGTATAGGCCATGTGGTTTGGGCCTTCCATTGGGGCGTTACAAATGGTATCAGAGCCTATCCTAACCAGAAATTTGGGACTTGAGCCGTGCCACCTACAATGGACAGGCCCGACGAGGACGTCGGGAATTTAAGGGAGGGAGATTGTGATACCCCCATATGATAAGATTGATGGTAGGTGGTGTATGAGATTCCACATTGCTTGAGAATGAGAAGTTCTTGCTCTTTATAAGGTTCCAATGGGGCTCCAATTGTATCATTGACTAGTCATTTTGGAGTAGAGGTTATGTGGTTTGGGCCTTCCATTGGGGCGTTACATAATGAGGCAGATATTGATTGTTCTTTGGCACTTTTCACTGTCCCCGGGGAAGGAAAAAAAGGGGGGGGGGGGGGGGGGGGGTGTTGGNTGTTCTGGTCTTGCCTCTAAAAACATCCACCAGCTTTGTACCATGTTTTGAGAACAATTGCTCTTGTTAATTGCCTCTGTTTGATCTTTTCACCTGTTCTGCGAATATCTGTCCCCTCTCTTATTCCCCCACCGATCACCTTCTTCATTGCTTACTCCAATTTGAATTTATCCTCATGTCAGCTTCTGAACCATATCTTACTTTGCACATATGAAATTAGTGTTATTTGTTTTCCCTTAATTAGTTGAAGTTAAAATTACCCATTGAAAGCCTGAATTTTTGGTCACTGTTATTTCTGAGGGTTCTGCACGTGTGATATGTGATATCCCCCTGTTAGAATGTGTATCACAATTTTTTTTATTTAATTCTTTTATGACTCACTATCCTTACTTCTCTGTGGTTTGTGACCAAAAATCCAAATCCTCAGTTCTTTCTTTAATTCTGTTTTTTTTTTTTACGAGTAAAATCCCCAGATATCATGGGGTGAATTATGCTATTATCTGCCTCCGTGGAATTTCTTATTCCATAGAATGCCAAACTCAGAATTTTCTTCTGGTCACTAGAGCTGTACTATATGCCAAATAATAGATATCTACCAAAATGTTGATGCATCAAGTGTATCCATTTGAAGGATAAACAATGTGATGTGCAGATGTCAAATTAGTTTAAGAATTAATATTTTTTAAATGCCAGTCAAAGTTTGAAAATAGTCTTATTTTTCTGTTTAGATGTTGCTTTTAAAGTTTTAGTTAAGTGTAGCCTCTTTTTTACTCTTTTCATACTGTTTGATTGCAGGATTTTGGTATTAAGTATAACATGGAAAATGGCGGACCTTCTCCAGAGGGAATCACTGATAAGATCTATGAGAACACGAAAACAATAAAGGAGTACTTAATTGCAGAAGATCTCCCCGATGTATTGCTTACTTCCTAAGCATTATAAGTTTCCATTTATCGACCCCCCCCCCCCCCCCCCCCCCCAACCAGTTGTTATTAGACTGTTGTGCAGTTAATTTATCTTGTTTTCTGACAACTCAAAATATGCATACAGGTGGATATATCTATGACAGGTGTAACCAGCTTTGGGGGGCCTGAGGGACAATTTGACGTTGAGGTTTTTGATTCAGCAAGTGATTATGTGAAATTAATGAAGTAAGCATTCCCTATAAGATCTCCATTAATCTTCTTCTGTACTCACATGATGAACCTAGATAGAAATGGGCTATTCCATTTATTGTATTATTATTATATAATCCTTCTTGTTCCAAAAGCTGTATAATGCACTGCCTCCTAAAGTGCATTAATCCTTGGGAAATTTGCTTTCATGTTGCAACAGTTAGTAATGTGTTGTCACCTTTTTCTCTTAGGAATGTTGAAATCATTTATCCACTCTTAATAATCTTTTCATTGGTATTCTTGCTGTCTTTGATCTCTGCACACAGTTTAATATTTTTATTATCTTCTTTCAATACTCCAATTCTTGTTTCTCAATTTTACAGGTCAATTTTTGACTTTGAGTCGATCATGAAGCTTATCTCATCTCCGAATTTCTCATTTTGGTATGTCAAAAGCTTTCCATTTTTATGCGTAGGTATGAGAATAATACCATACACACAATTGTGCATGGCGTGTGATGACATAGATATACAGGCATATATGTCGGTATTTTTTTTTCTATTTTCTCAGTGTTTATGTCAATAGGGCTGGGGACTCGTGAAAAAAAAAAATTTCGCCCGTGAAAGCAGATACCCGCTTGATTAGTAAATAATAGATACCAGACAAAACAAAACTCGACTCGACTTAGCTAAGGTTCGTTAAGGCCTGCTCATTTATGCCTAGTTGACTCATTAAATCGACTCGATTAAAGGTCATTCATATATGGATAAATATATACATTCACCTATGTATATATACATATAGATATATATGTATTAGTTAATAATATAAAAATAACACTTTTATAATTAAATATATAATATGTAACCTAATTACTTATGTCTATATTTTGAATATACTTTATAGCTATATTTTATAATTTGTACAATAATTCGTCGATAAGATTTAATAATTTCATATACTAGTATGTGGGAACCATATATGAAATATATATATGCTATCATATTATGTGTATACATTAATAATATATGTAAGCATATAATATATTGTTATTATAGATAAATATCAACTAGTTTGATATTAATTATTTATAATTTTTAAAATCTTATAATTCAATAGAGATTCTACTTGTTAGTTGTACAAATTCAATATTAGATTTTTTATTTTTTTTATTTATCTAATTTATTAATTATTAAATTTTATTAAAAATAAATAAATAAATAAACAAGCTCGGCTTGACTCGAGCTTGTTTGTGGGACAAGCTCGAGCTCGAGTTTGGAGTTTAGCTTACCGAGTTGAGCTTGAACAAAGAATAAATAAAAATCTCGAGCTCGGGTTTGAGTATTTTGAGTTGAGCCGAGCTCGGCAAGTCAAAGACCGGCTCTCGTCTTGGCTCGATTACAGCCCTATATGTCAGTGTGTACATGGCATCCATTTTGATGCTATGTATGTACACATTTATTCATGGTTAGATGTATGCATCATTTATATCTATATATTCATGTTAGTTTTGTAAATGCCATGTATGATTTCTGTTGTCGTATTGAAGTTATGATGCCCTACATGGAGTAGCTGGAGCTTATGCAAAACGTATTTTTGTGGAAGAGCTTGGTGCTCAAGAAAGCTCATTACTGAACTGCACGCCCAAGGTCCTAAGTTTGTGGAGAAATTTCTTTCTTTTGTTTTTTGACAATAGAATGTTTTTTCCCTGGGTATCCAAACATATTTTTTTTGGTTCATGTAAAAACTTAATGCAAGCAGGAAGATTTTGGTGGGGGCCATCCAGATCCCAATCTCACTTATGCAAAGGAGTTGGTTGCTCGAATGGGACTCGGAAAATCAAATCCTCAAGATGAACCCCCAGAATTTGGTGCTGCTGCTGATGGTGATGCGGATCGTAACATGATCCTAGGCAAAAGGTAGCATTACCATTGTTTTTTCTCTTTTTTGCTTGCAGTCCTCTCTTTTAATCTCACGCATAAGTAGCATTGGCAACTATCTTGTTTTCTTAGGTTCTTTGTTACTCCATCGGATTCTGTTGCCATCATTGCTGCCAATGCAGTTGAAGCCATACCCTACTTCTCAGCTGGTCTAAAAGGAGTTGCCAGGTTCTACATTGCACTGTTTTTTTAACTTCTTGTGCCTCCAAGTGCTTGTGCACATAGCGGTGTTTTATCTTGCTTCTTGTTTGAACATTACATTTTCAATTTTGTATACCCTGGAAACTCATTGAGTTACTTGTATGTTGCATGCACATAAGTGCATTAAACAAATGATAAGAATAGGTCGTTTAGCATAAGATGCTAATACAAGTTTGCTTGTTGATTGTCTAAAAGGTGCTGATTGGTTTTGTAAAATTTTATATTTAAACTCCTTGAAAGATCCCACATATTGACAATGGAGATGCATTTAGTGATTAACTTCTGGTTATTTTTTTCTATATACTAAGGTTGATCCTTCTTTATAGCTAAATTGCACACTGAAAATGTCTTAATTCAGCATAGTAGTACTAGGATGTTTAGAAGGGTGGATGTGGCTGCTGTGCGGGATGAAAGCAACACTGTTTCAGAGTAGGAAATTGCACTGGATCGCTATCTATCTATGTATATGATTGACGTTTATGATGCAATGGATTAGGTCCTGCGTCCTTGTTTTTGAGAGTGCTTGCACTTTGTCTTTAATTAATTTTAAAGATAAAAGTAATGTCTTGAACATCTTCACTTTTTGTTCATTTCATTAATTAATTAATGCAATGTAGTGCAATGCTACTTTGAAGTTGTCCTTCATTCTTTCTTGTTCTGACAAAACATAAAACTAATAACATATTTTGACTTTGCTTCTTGTAGGAGCATGCCAACCTCAGCTGCCCTTGATATTGTTGCTAAACATTTGAATTTAAAATTTTTTGAGGTACCTACAGCATAAATTTCTACTGTTGTCATCCTTGCTGTTACTATCGAATCTTACTTTTCTATTCAATGCCAAGGTGCCCACTGGCTGGAAATTCTTTGGTAATCTAATGGATGCTGGATTGTGTTCCGTTTGTGGGGAAGAAAGTTTTGGAACTGGTTAGTATTTGGCATTTTCCTTTATGGAGTAAATCATTTAACAGTTGGAACAGTCATAAGCTTATGTTTGGTAAGTGAAAGTTTCTTCAATTATTTAGAATTCTTCAAAAACATTTTAAGATCTGGTTTGTGTTGATTGTTTCAAAAGTAGGTAACCCGAATGAAAATTTGCTTGGATAATTTTTTTTTGAGATTTGTTTTGTATTGGAGTTTGTGAAAGTGGGTTGGTAGAATTTAAAAGTTGTTTGCATAAAATTTTTGTGAGAGGTTGCTTTAGGTTTTTATGAAAGTTGGTTTGGTTTTTGTGTTTTTTCCCCACTAAAACTTTGGCAAATAATTGATGAAAAATTTTCTGAAGAAATATTTCTTTTAAGATGTTTGGATTGGTGTTAAAAAAAAAAAAAAAAAAAAGCTCAGAAAGTTTTTGGAAACCAAACATATGCTGTTGCATTATCAATTATTATGGCATGTTGACAGGCTCAGATCATATACGTGAAAAGGACGGAATCTGGGCAGTTTTGGCTTGGCTTTCCATTCTTGCTCACAAAAATAAGGAAAATCTTCATGGGGAAAAGCTTGTGACTGTTGAAGACATAGTGCGCCAGCATTGGGCTACGTATGGTCGTCACTATTACACTAGATATGACTATGAGGTGGGTTTTGTCCCATGTTAAGCAGTATTAAATATTATATTGATCTTTAACTTGTTTAAATTGTTTCTTGAAGAATGTGGATGTGGGTGCAGCCAAGGAACTAATGGTATATTTGGTCAAACTGCAATCTTCCCTTTCAGAAGTTAATGAGTATGTTCATTATGCTACTTCAAAAGATTTCTGAGATTCTACATGTTTCTTTGATGGCTTCATCAAGTAGTGGCATTGTAATTTTAGCTAGAAAGGGGGATGCTTATGTGGTCTCATCTCAGTGATTTTTTCCATTTCAAAATCATGATCTCATACTCTTAAAATGGTTGCTGCATTGCTTGACTAGAGTCCTAGTCTTTTCTTTCTCTTTTTTTTAATGGTTTTTTTTTTTATTGGTTTGATTGGCACCCGGTGTCTATAACAAAGTTCTAACTAATCCCGGGCGTGCACATGCCTTTGGCAATGAGTTTCCAGTAAGTGTATCTCGGGTAATTCAAGGGGAAGTTCATGCACTCCGATGACCCTAGAAATTGTTCGTACCCAATAGTTCGAACCTTAGGCTTGGAGGGAGCAGGCCACCAACCAAGGCCCTTACCACTTGAGCATACCCCGAGGGGGTTTTAAAAGGGTTTGTATCCAAGCAATATGGACCTATTGTCCTTGAGTAGATACTCCAAGCGGTAAAGATTTTGAAGTTATTGTGTGGTTAATTAACAGTCCTTTACTTGATCTCCATGAGAAGATTGTCTCGTTGGGCCAACTTGCTTCTTGTCAAATTTTGTATGGATCTGTTCAATTCGATAGGTTCAAAATATTAAAAGCCAGAACTTCACTAATGTCTTCATGGAGAGTGATATTCAGCAGGTGAACTGTTATTGGCTCATGAAGGACTTGTACTTAATCTTTTATTAGTTGAGTATTAATGTCAATGAACGTGGTATTGTTCAAAAGGGGAACTATTATTAAATGCCAAGCTGAGGATGCTTGATCTAAAATCCCCACACTAGGGAGAGCTTCTAATTTTTCTGGAGGTAATATTTGCCCTTACGATCTTGACACTTATTTTTATTGGGTCATACATCTTTGGAGTTGTTCTGATGCTCCTGCTTCTGGCAGACTTTTTTAGGTATCAGTTTTTAATTAAACGTTTCACTGTTTTGTCCCATAGTCTGCTTTTTGATCTGTGGCAAGGACCCTGACTCATATTGGGGTAGGCTGATGTTTCTTGTGTCTGCTTTCAATCTGTGTATAGAGATGTTTGCTGAGTTTGAGACCACAATTGGTTTTTGTGAGTTATGCACTGTATGGTTTCAGCCCACTGAATACTGTACATGGTAACCAGATTGGTGTCACAACACTTGCCGGACTGGATGACTTCTCTTGGTTTTACTGTCTCGGTCCAAAGAACCTTTCTTAATGCCTGTTTAGGACCTTGGGTTTGAGAAAGTATCCCCTTGGTATTAGTGGTGATATCTGCTGAAGACTGAAATTTTGACATAATTGCCGGTTAAACAATATTTTTTAGGTTCGAAATTTCCTTTAAAACTGAACTGCATCAAACTTTGGAATCATATGCCAAACTTCATTATAAGAGGTTCATGGTTCCCGTTGAAGAAGGTTTGCTGTTTGTTTATTCATGCAGGATTGTGAAAGGAACACACTCGGATGTGTCAAAAGTTGTCCATGCTGATGAATTTGAATATAAAGATCCTGTTGATGGCTCCATTTCTAAGCACCAGGGAATTCGTTATTTGTTCGAGGATGGATCACGATTGGTAAGTTGACTCATTCTGCTTCTTGTTTTGAGTAATTAATCAGGGGAAACATTTTTATTACTTGAAATAAAATTGATTTGAGTTTATAGGGGTGCATTGACTGGCCACAGTTTGCTTTCCTGAGTTCAAATCGATACCTTGTTCTAACTGAAATTACATATGCGCAAATTGTTTCCAATTCATAGAAACTGCTCCCTAGACTTCTTTCTGAAAAGAATGCAGACATCACTCTTATGGACGTTGGACACTGTCTTGATCAATTAGTTATTAGGAATGAGATTGCGTTGGTTCTCACTAACTAATTCAATACTTGTCTTACCATGATGGAATTAGTTGCATTGTAGCTCGTTGACTATCTCATGCTTTATCCTTTGCAAAAAAACTTGCAGGTTTTCCGCCTTTCAGGAACTGGCTCGGAGGGTGCAACGATCCGGCTATACATTGAGCAGTATGAGAAGGATCCATCAAAAATTGATCGAGACTCTCAAGATGCACTTGCTCCTCTTGTGAGATATCCCTAAACTATAATTGATTGCCCCATGGTTGTTCAATTATTTGTGCTGACTCTGGACCATCAAATTACAGGTTGAGGTTGCTCTGAGGCTTTCAAAGATGCAGGAATTCACTGGCCGAACTACCCCTACCGTGATCACATAGATGCACGGAACCAGTAATTAAGATTGTTGTCTTTAATGCAAAAGAGGGCTGTCTTGCTGCCGTTTCCTTTACTATTGTTGAGAATTTCTCTGCAACTTTGATACTTCATCCTTGATCAGTTTGATGCCCCACATACATATGTCTACATCATTCTGAAGCCTTTTGAATGACAGAAAAAACAAAAAATACTTGTAAACCTTAGTTGTGATCTTCAAAATAATGTATGATCTTAAAAAATACTTGCCAATCAAGAAAAATTTCGTGTGAAATTGTTCTTTTTATCTTATAATGATTATTGGTTGTCCTAATCATCCGATTGACCCAAGCCTGTTGATAATCTGTATGGTGGATAAACACGATTGGCACCTTCAAGTAATTTGAAATTTTGCATTTTGTACTTTGCACTATGAAATGTGAAATTCAAAGAAATTGTCTTTGAACAAATGTCAATGTTAACAGACCAGTATTTCCTCCATCTTCTTTACATAATAAACTGGCCCTAGCCTATTGATAATCTTTAGAGTGGATAAATACACTTGGCGCCTTGAAATTATTTGATTTGAAATTTTGCACCTCTCTCCAAAAGCTACTAGAGGTGGCAATTCGTATTAACGGGTAGTGTTCGTATTTTGTCAAGATATGGACATTCGATTATATGACTCAACCTAAAACTGACCCGCTAAGCCAAATATGTGAGATCTTCTAACTCTAACATGACCCATAATTTTATAATTTGAATGTTAAAATCGTGCCACCTCACATGTTTTTCATTCATTATCACTGTCAAAATTCAAGAATGAGGACAAAGTGTCAGTTTCTAAGAGGTTATAGAAAGTAATAAATCAGTTTTGATAGTTAATTTGAAGTAGAAAGAGCAAATACCACTCTTGCATGTAGGCTGCCACAAATTGCATGACAATTTCACCACTATCAAGTAAATGATAGAAGCAGAAAATTCTTTTCCAACTTGAGTAAAGAAGCCATGATTGCAATGAGTCGGAGCAAAATATTGAGATGCAGTCAATAAAACCGAATTTGTTCTCGGCTGGGATAAAATAATCCATGCGTATAGTTGATAATCCGATCATAAACAATGCTCGACTCCAAGTGTGATAATTCATAATTAATTTTCTCCATTTAGCATGAAATGCTTCCATGGCTTTTACCATGAAATAAAGGTAATAGAGATTGGTACAATCTTCATCAGAACACGAAGACAAAGAAGAAGCCATGAAAATGAAACTACGCGTGACTTTTGTGTTCATCTCGCGGCGATAGGAAAACAACGGAGATACTTCATTGCGGCAAAAGCTCAAAAGTAATTACAACGGATGCCTCCTTCGCAAATAGTTTTTTCCGGGAGAAAAGCTTGTCACAAATAAGCTGTACTCGTGACAATGTTCTATTTGTATAAAAAAAAATATAAAAACGAGTGAACTGGTGAGTTTAGGGGTTGTTTGGATTCAGAAACCATATTATCTGATCTCATTGTTATAACTTTTTCAAATTCTTACATAATATAATAAATAATTCAACTTTTTTAAATTCTAAAATAATAATAATAATAATAATAAATAATATTCTGATAATATTATATTTAACTTTCAATTTTTATCTAAAATCATCTCATCTTTCTATCCAAACAACCTCTTAGTCGATTCGTAACGGTGCCAGTTTGGCATTAATTTTTAATAATGGAACTAGTCCATAGTCAGTTTGGTATTGATTTTCATATTTTGAAAATCGGTTTGAACCGAATTAAACTAGTATATATATAATTTTTTATATTATATTATATATTATATGCTAAATTATTGATTAATATAACATTGGGAAGTGTTAGGTACAAATTAGCATGTATTGATTTTTTCCAAAATGTTATTTTTCTGTCACATTCATTTGAGAAATATGAATTTCAATTGTGAACTTCAAATGAAAGTCTTAGGTTTTCATGACTAGAAGCACCTTTCTGTATGTATATTGCAGATAAATAATATTGATGAGTGTCTTTGCTTTAATTGTTGACTATCAATTGTAGAAGATGCTTAGTATTATCACAAAAACCGGCTTTCCAGTCTCAACTTACGTAGTGACAAATGTGTAAATAGTAAATTAGAAAAACTGGATCAGACTGGACTGAAATTGAAAAAATCAAAAGTTTCAATTTTGATGATGAATCGGTCAGTATCAGGTTTTAAACTTTCAAAACCAATACATATTAATTTAGTTAAAAAATTTGTCTAAAATCAAACTGAACTGACTGATTATACTCCTAATCACAAATTTTGTGTATTTGCTATTTGTGACCAAGTAGTGCTATACACAGGAAAAATAAATAAAAATTAAGAAAATGAATTTTACAGAACTAAGTGCCCACAAATTTAGCCCCATTACAAAAAAAGTAGCACCATATTTCTCCCATCAAGGAGCAGCCCCATGTGATCACTTTCGACACCACTTTGAATTAAATTGTGTATTCGTTCTAAGCCTGTAAATTGTAAGATTTAAAGACAATAAACCTTAAAAACTACTAAAAATCTTCCAATTATAAATAAGAATTTCCAATAAGATGCTATCCAGACGGCTAAACAACAGATTCTATAAGAGATGGAAAACATCTTGACGCAAAGTTGTTTGTCTGGGGTAGGCAAAAAAGTTGGAAATAAATTGTTACATGTTTGCTAATTACAAGACCAAGGTCAGCATCAGGCTCTACTCCAGCATACTTTAAGGCCTAGTTTGGATAGCAAGAGTCTCTATTTCATCTCATCTCAATATCTAAATATCACAAATACAAACACTTTTCAATTTTAAATCTTCAACTTTTTCATCTAATAATTAACTAATAATTACAACTTTTCTAAAATTTCAAACAAAATTTAAAAAACAATTTAATTTTTTCAAATACCAAGACAGAAATATGAAATTATATTATAAAAATATTTTAAGTTTATAATATTTTTATTCAACTTTTTTTTCTTTTCTTTTCCAAAACCTTATAAAATATCTTAACTCAAACCATTTTATTCCTATTTACAAACTATGCATTTCACTACTATTCATAAATCATCTTGTCTCAATATCCAAACTAGATCCTAAGAGCTTTGGCAACTCCATTAGTTTATTGTCCTTGCAGAAGTTTAAATTAAATAGATAATTTTTTTTTTCACGTTTTAAACAAAGAATCTTCACATAAATAACTAATAAATTATTTTGACGTAAATCATACCATGAAGTGCTAAAACCACCTGCTTTACCAGAAAGGGAAAACTATGTCACATAATGGTAGACAGGTTTCTGAAATTAGAATAAGTAACACAAGAGAATATAATGTATGAATATGAAAAATGATATAATATACATCTAATCATATATTATATAAGATGATTAATAAGCTTTCATTTCATTTAATCACATTATATATGCTCAATAAGTTCCAATGGAAATCATCATGTGAAGATGAATATCAAAGCGAGAGCGCATGCATCTCATCATGGTGCAGGCCATGTAGGTTTGGGGGCAAAGAAATCTCATCTAAAACTTAAAATTCTCATCTCATCATTATAACTTTGTCAAATTTTCACATAAAATATAATAAATAATTTAATTTTTCAAAATCTCAATATAACTTTTTCAAATCTCAAAACAATAGTAATACTAAAAATAATATTTTAAACTCTCATCTCAAACTCAAAATAATATAAATCTATTTATATTTTTATTAATATTTATCATAAATAAAATACAACAATGAGAGACTTCTATGTCTATTTTATTTTTTAATATATTATGAATAAAATGCACACATATCTTTAACCTATATCGCCATTAATGCCAACACTATTCTTAAATGATAATGTGGTGCCATTGTTACATATACATCAAACCGACGTGATTAGATTCAGTTATGGGGCCTCATCGAATTGAGGCCCACACCACAAAACTCAGTGCCCAGAATTTAAGAGGTGTGGCTTCCACGATACAGTGAAAAAGAAAATGATATAAGAACAATTATATTATAATTGAGTATATAAAAACTATTTTTTTTATTTACTTTGAGCTGCTACAAGTACAGAATTTTTAAATTAAAGTAGAAAATATTAATTTTTTAATATGCAATAGTAGTTGAGTCGTAATATAATTGGTGTTGTACCATTGTCCTAGTGAAAAATATCAACCATTTAGCCTTTTTTAGTCACATTTATCACCTAAGAAAAAATTGTAATTATAATTAATTTGGGAATTTCTCAGTCTCAACATTGGCGAAAAGTCAAAAACTAGATGCATGCAATCCACATCAAAATTAAAAATGTAATGCAATAAGAAATTAGTTTGCCTTTGAAAAATTTCACACCAAGTTGCCAAGCTAGCAGGATTGCCAAATAGGTCAAATCAATGAGAGTTGGTCTATATATAGTCCCATTTAGAAACTGCTCATACAAGTCTATATAATTATATTTAAAAAAAATTAAAATAACAATAATATCTTTTTAAAAATAATATTTTTTTTTTCTTTAACACTTATTTATCAATGAGATTTTATACACAGTCCCTTAATCAGAAGTGCAAGTAGAATTTCTCAATAACGATATAATCAAACTAGAACATCCTTGTGATACATATGAAACTTGCAAATTTATATATATATAATTTCTTATTCATCTGAGCTTCATTTCAATTACAAGATATTAATATTCATATATATATATATATAATAAAATCGCTTAATATTAGTGCATGCTTGCACTTTTTATTTCAAGTAGTAATATTCCATCAGTCTGCCCCTAAGATAAACACATATCTTGCTTTCCCCCAACTGCACAGATACATACGATATATCAAAGACCACCCACAAATGGCACTCCAGTCCTCGGAATCCACAAATTTCCGGCCAAAAAGTTCCCAACAGTAAAGCGTTCAGCCTTTTCAGGGCTCCTTATAACGTGGTATCCCGGCCACTTGACCCTCCCTGCTGTATTGGCACCACTCCCAACGTTCATATATTCCCCATAATAAAGTGTTCTCAACGCAAAGCTTCCACTCCAAGGAAGCCAACCTGCAGGGTTTATCAAACTGCCTAAATTACAATTCATAAATACCGTCCTCGAGTACATTTTCCATGGCCTCCCCAGATAAGTTTGAAACGAGTGCTGCACCGGTAGCAAATCCCTCGCAGCAATGACACGAGAATTATGGATAATGATGCCCGTATTTTCATTAGGATCTGTTCTCCCTTGTGCGGTAATGGTGTTTTTCTGACCTTTTAAAGGCCTCCTCACGAAGATGCTGCAGTTTTGGAGGACAACTACGGCATCCCCGAATATGAAGTCTTGGGTGCCGTATATGTAACAGTCTCGGTAAAACTGACGCTGAGAGTGAACGTACAAGGTGTCTTGGAAGCCCTTGAAACTGCAGCGGTAGAAAACGGAGAAGTCTCCGTCTGATCGGAGTGCAACTGCTTGGTGGTTTTGGGGTCCGGCCGTGTTTTGAAAAGTTATGTCCCGAGCGATGAAGTGGTTCCCGGTAATTGCTGAGGGAAGAACAACAGCTTACTTGTGAAATAGGTGTTATACAACTTTTATAGAAAAGAGTTATAGTGATTCTTCTACAGTTTTTAATTTTCATTTGTTGCTGAAATTAGTTAGGAGAACAACATTTTCAAGTAATCTATTAGTGTTTGAGGTTGAGTGCTATGTAATAAGAACAGAGAACGTACTGTGCTAGTGTTTAGGTGGTGCCCGGGTTGTTTCGTTGATTGAATCCAACACATAAAAATTAGTAAACAAATGATTAAAGAACTTTCCTTCGCATGTACATGTAATCACGTCTATAATCTTACCGAAAATAGTAGTCACGTGTGTGTGTGTATATATATGTGTGTGTGTGTGCAGTATTTCTGTAAAACTTGTATACGTAAACATAGGCAGAGATGATTTTCTCAAAAAATCGTCTTTCCATGTACACCAAGTTGAAAGTTCAAGCCTTTACGTACCCCATGAGTTGTGCAAAGGCTTGCATATTCGGTATCAATTGAAACATAATTAAACGTCGTCAGTTATATAAAAATATGGTGGGAAATTAACTTTCAGAATCAAACAAAAAACGACTCACCAAATGTCGCAGATCTGAAAGTTGTCCAGCCTCCTTTAACGCTCCTGCTACCGGTAACAATCGTAGCTCCAATTCCATCTCCAATTATCATTATATTTGGCTTGTTGATCAGAACATTCTCTCTGTAAACTCCCGCTTTCACGTGTATAATAAATCTCTTCGAACCACTCGCAGATGCAGCCACGGCAGCGGAAATGGTATGGTAATCTCCAGATCCATCTTGGGCAACCACAATATGAGCTTTCGGTTTAGCCGCTGATGATTGGAGAAGCTTTCGATCATTAGCAGAAACCCATGATGGTAAGCCATGATCAGAAAGCAAGCGTCTGCGGCCCTCAATCTGTTTGCTATGTAACGTCGTTGATGATAAAGTCGCGGCCTTCTTTACTGCGAGCGCATTGCTGACAACTTTTGAGAAGTTGCTTAGCATACTTGGAAAGAACTTTAAATTCGAAGACAAGTTGAAATCGTGAAAACCATTTTGACATGTTTGCTGATTGGCAATTGAGGCACTCATCCATGTTAATGCATCGGTTGGGTTGTTGGAGCTCAAGGAACGATTAAGCTGGTTAATGGTATCCTCGTAGAGCTCCAAACAATCATTCCAAGCCAACTTCGCTCGTCCATTGAATGAATTCAGGTCCATGACAGTGATGAGCCGGTGGGCTTCCATAGCATGGTTCATGGTCACTTTATAAATTTTGTCATGAAATTCAAACCCTTCTAATTCACCTAATAGGCCGGTTGATGGAAGATGGGTATTGTTGAGGAAGTGATTGCATACTTCTGGGTATGGGGTTTGGCTACATGAGGTGATTGTGGAACCATGCACCAACCTAAGAAGTGAAACAAGAAGATGTAATACACTTGCGAAAGCTAGCACATGAGTACTCTTGTCCATCATGAAGAGTGCCTAAAGTTTAGATGACTCGAGTTTTTTCTAATTTGAATGCTATACAGATATTGTTAATCGGGAGGGTTCTATATATAGACCACATGCAAGTTGGCATGTGATAGGCCAGGGAAGTATATGTTGTCTTTGGTACTAGTATGCATTTTGGCTGTGAATAATCTTTTCGTTGCAATAAATTGGTCACAAAAATATATTTTTCTTATAGTGACGTACTTTAGTACAGGAAAAGAAATTATGTATTTCTTTTTTATTTTCTTATGAATTTCCGTAATTTTAGAAACTTTAAGGACGTCTTTAATATGCCACTTTGGACTGTGCAGTGGATTTAAGGAATATCTCTAGATTGTGACATGCATATTCATCAATAGATCCATGCATTACATGATTGAACATTAATGACCAATTATATATAAATGTATCTTTATATAAGTTACGTTAATTTGAGATTAAGGATGGGGCAGTGATGAGTTTTCCACGCAATTAATTGGCACAGTCTAATTTATTTCACTCATTTAAATTCGATCATGACTAAGATCATGAATTATCTGATGCATTAATTGAGGTCGGATGAAGCTTTCTTGTAAGGATTACTTATCCACAACCACAAGCATATGCTTTCCAAGTACACACGGAATCGAAGGATCTTTGTTTTCTTTATGTCTTAGGCGATCGAAGAGATCATATATATGAAAGCAACCCCACATTCCAGAAATATAAAAAAGAATCTGATCATGGTTTGCTATATACGTACTCGAGATATTATACACTCTAGCGGCCCCCTCTTCGACGTCTTCGTGGCGAATTTGGCCACACATGATCGATCTGTTTATGATCCGAGATATATTTAGGGACAAGAGAATTGAAAGCGCCAAAATTAACCAGTCGTTGTATTGCAATCCGATTATATATGTAGTGAATAGTGATCGATCGAGAAAGTGCAATGAAATTCAATAATAGAGATTGGTGTGATAAAGTTATCCATGTCTTTTCCCAAGTTTCTAGCATGCATCATTTTTGCTATTCAATAATATATATATATATATATATATATATATATATATATATATATATATTTAAGTGACTATTTTATTGAATTTAGTAATAGTATAATGTTTAAATATACTAAATTATTAGTCTATTTATATTATAGTATAAGTTCATTATTTTATAATATTAACATATACTAGTATTGTATTGAATTTAACTATAATCTATATATGTTCTAGACTTTTTATATGAGTATATATGATCAAATGTGTAAAAATCTATTTACAATATATATATATATACGTATTTATTTTTGGCATAATTTAAAAGTAAGTTTATATTAATAACTTAATATTAATGTTTATGTTTAAGATTAAAATTTTATATTACAAGATTAAAATTGATATGTTATATTGAAAATGAAAAATTATTTTTATGTTATATCACGTATTATATTAATTTTATGTTATAAGATTAATAGACTTAAATAATAAAATTAGAATTTCATGCTATATTAATTAGAAATTTAGTATATAATATAATATAAAACATTATAAATATGTATACCAGTTTGGTTCGATTTAAACCAATTTTTAAAATATGAAAACCGATACCACACTGGTTTAGGATTGGTTTCGATTATTAAAAATTGATATAACACCAGACTACTTACAAACCAAATCGAACCCGGCCACCGATTCGGTCCGGTCTGTTATAGTTCAATTGATTTTTCAATTTTTTTTTACACTCCTATCCAAAATCCTTCCTTAAAGTCCATAGAATCTAAACTCATAACTACCATCAAGTCATCCTTAAGGTTTACAAAGTCTAAAACTTCAAATGTAATATAGATAATTTCTTATAGTCTATAGAGGAGAGTTGAGAAGTGTTGAGGAGAGTTGTGAATAGAAGTGCTCATGAGAGTTGTGAATAGTAGTAAAAATTAGATAAAAAGTAATAATAAAGTAATGAATAGTAATAAAAAGTAGGTGAAAAGTAATAAATAATAAATAAAGTATGTGAAAAGTAATAATAAAATAATGAATAGTAGTGAGAAGTGTTGAGAGTACCTTAGGTACTCTTAGTACCCAAACACAGCCTTAGACTTCATATTTTCCTAAAACTCATTCCATAAACTCTACAGAATCAAAAACCTTAAATCTCATCCAAATCATTTATTGAAGTACGCAGAATTCTAAAATCAGCTTAGATCTCCATTTTTATTTTTATTTTGTTTTTCTCTAACCTGGGATTTTGATCAAACTTATCTTTCAGTCTAAATCCCAAATCTGACAAAGTTCATTTCATCAAGCCCATAGAAATCCAAAACCTCCTATTTGATCCGCTCATATATTAAAGTCTAAATAATAAAAAATCTCAGATCTCATAAAAATTATTTTCTTAAATTCTCCAGAGTCTAAAAACTCATATTTCCAAAGAAATTCTTATATTTAGTCTGTATAATCTAAAATTGATTGTTAATAGTTTTTTCATTGTAATAAATTGATCGTAAAAGTCCGTTTTTCTTGTAATGACATAAATGCATCCAACTCAAAACAATTATTAAAAAGGTATGTGGCCTGATTGACATTACCCTCAGTCTCCAAAATGGAGGTCTGGAGTTTGAAACCCCCCTCCCCAAATGTATCAAAAAAAAAACAATTATTAAAAAGATTAAGAGATTTTTTTATATTAAATACTAATGTAGAGTATTGCAACATAGAGTCATGGCCAATTGTATAAGAGCCGCTTATTCTTATTGAAAAAAGTAAAATCTATCATTTAAAAATTAATTTTTTATATATACTTCATATTTACTCAAATTTTTTTTTTTTAAAAATAAATGTACGTGATGCTCTTACGCGTACGTAATCTATATTAACTGTAAATTTGATTTGTTAAACGGAGGATATGCTAACTCAATCCGACCTTGAGAACCGTTAACGACATCCCTCGATATGATTAGTAGTTATGACTTGTAATCATAGTTCTGACTGCTACAGTAATTTATTATTTGCATTATATTATCAAAGTTCTGTATGAAGGAGACAAGCTTATCCAATGTCATAAAAGTCAATGGCAGCTCCGCATTAACCTGCGTATATAGAGGCTTAATACGATCGATGTAATATTGTTACATAGCAGCTTGGCTTTCCTTAACAGAAATACTTAAGTTGCTTCGACATTTTGGTGTGTCTGTCTAATGTCTAAATCAATACCGTTGCTTGTATCGACAATATTTAAGGAAGCGTATACTTCATCTAGCAACCACTAAACATAAATAGAAGTTACGACATTGACCAGCCGTACTGTTTGGATCAAATTTAGAACTTACTTCAGACTTGCAAATAGAATTTTTCTGTATTATTAGTATTATCTGTTTTTTTTTTTTTGGTTTATAGGTAATAATTAATTTCTTATCTTATGTTAAGTTTGCCTACGTACAGCGCCCTACCATGCAATATTGAAACTCTTTCACTTTTTTTCTTTTTTCTTTTAAATATGCTAATTGCCCATGCAACTGCAAGTCAATTCATTATGGATCTAACTGATCCGGTTCTATCTGATTTTAAACATATTTTAGAACCGAATTGGTACATACCATTTTTGAGAATTGAATAACCGATACTAGACTAATTCATCATTGAAATAGGAACTATCGGTCTTACTGGTTTTTCAATGTAATTTTAATGATAAAAACCTCACAAAATTTTTCTAGAATAGAGAAAGATATTAGTATAATAATGAATTTAATTATAGTCTATATAAATTAGACATACACCTTTAATATGAGTACATATAATCAAATGTGCATAAATGAATTTATAAAAAAGAATATATATTATAATTTATAAATTGTATTTATCATTGATATATATTTATATATATCAAAACTAGGTTTCTATTAATAACTTAATATTAATGTTCATGTTTAAGATTAAAATTTTATGTTATATTAATTTTAATATTTTATATTCTAAAATTAAGATTTATATGTTATCAAATGTTATAACTATATTAAGATTTATAGAATTAATTTTATGTTATATAAAATGTTATATTAGTTTTATATTATATATGTTATTAGACATTAATAATAAGATTTTAAAATTTTATGTTATACTAATTAGTAATTTAGCATATAATATAAAAAATCATATAAAAAAATTTATATATAATATAAAAAATCATATAAAAAAATTTATATATAATATAAAAATAAAAATATATAAAAATGACCCGGTCTAGTTCGATTTCTTGATCGTTTTCTTGATAGAAAAAGAGTAGTACTAAATTATAATGCTATAAACTTGAAGGTGTACTAAAGTGCGGGCTCCAAGTGATTGAATAGGCCAGGCTCTCGATGATATGGTAATTAATTATGTATTCTTAATTAGCTCACCATATTACTGGAAAATTCATCAATAATAGTACTGCTATATGTACACGTACACATGACACAACTTTACGTACGATATTTTACATATTGAGCGGCACTTTCATTTTATATCAATCGTTTTTGTTTCTTTTTTTAATTTGAATTGTAAGATTGTAAGTATAAATAATAGAGAGAAATTTTACAAACACTATTCATTAACTACAAGTTTTTATATTTCGTTTATTTAACACACATCAGCTTAATTTTACACACACTGACACCGTACCATTCATTAACTACGATTTTTTTTTTAATTTTTAATTTTTGGATTCGGGTAAGAGAACAAAATGGGAATGCTGAACTCGTGTAGTTCTACTCATGAAAAGCAAACTACTAGAATATATATCAAATTAATGATTTTCTTTCGTGAGTAAAATGATGATCTGCACATCATGCATCATTATTTTGAGAAGTTAAGTTTTTTCCTTGTTATCACATGTTGCGTACGCAGGAGAAGATAGAGATTTCTCAAACCAAATTTAAATGGTCAAAGAGGTTCTTGGACGTACAAAGTTAGGATATGTGAGAGGGTTAGGTTATTCTTGTTGGAAAAATGTCTCAACTTCTAAGATTCAAGATGCCACTCGAAAGATGGAGAAGGCAAAGTGATACAAAAGGATATGACGAAGTAGAGCTCTAAGATTTGATATTGCTGAGGTTGGGAAACTTGGGAAGAAAGGTTGAGACTTTGACCTTGAATTTGGGGATTATCATATATGACTACAACTTCCATTATGGGTATCAAATTAATGCATAATTAGCATCCAATTGAAAGTTATTTTCAGTGCACACTTTATGGTAAATATGCTAGACTTCATGGGCATCCTCTCTGAGAGAATTCTTGGATCCTCAGACGCCTTACCACTACGATTAACCTATCACCAAACTTTTTAACCTCTTTTTGTTTCAACAACACTACTTCACCCCCATCTTTTGCAGGCTTTCCACCAGATTTACAGATTGAATCTGAATGGCCTTGAACATGACATCTATGACAAAAGATAGGCAAGGTTCGAAAACGACTACCCACCTCACCAAGAATCCCGATCCATAAACCTTTTATCACCTATTGGAAAATATCCATTTAAACACAACATTTGGCCCCTTTAGACGTGAAACAAAAGCAATGGCATTGTCCATTTTCAGAATTTCCCAAATCCTCCAGTAAGAATTTTCAACTTAGAAGTGTGATAAAAGATAGGAGGTAGACCCAATAGAAATAACCACTCCAGAGCCATTATAGGTTTTCTATCCTCCTCAAAATTCGGCGACCAATGGAAGATACGATAAGGCGCACCCTCAATATAAAAAAAAAAAAAAATCCCTTACCATGGCAATACAGAAATCCTCCTCATTCGTCATTTGAACCATAACATTCACCAGTTTCCTCATACCTCCCACAACCAGTTGAACCTTCAATCTCCATCGTTGTTTGATAAATCTTTGAATATGTTCCCATAATAAATAGTCGTTTAGCTACGCACATCTAAGTTCTGAGACATTTGCCCCAATTCTATATGAAAAATTGTTAAGACAATCTTGGTAGATATGGCTTCTGGTGTTGAGTAGTCATGAGTCACATTTTATGAGAATTCAAAATTATGGTTGATTGTTTTTGTTTGGATTTCAATCTTTATGCAATATTCATCTCAATTAATTTTTATTATTTTGCTCAATGATTAGCAAAATGCTAGTTGGAGGGTGTGATTGAGCTGAATTATTGTACATTTTATATATCTAGAACCAATATAGTTAAATTTTTTTATTGAAATTATTATTGGTTTTAGAAAGAAAAATGGTTAATAGGCATAAATAAAAGTTAAGATTTAAATTGTTTAATAACATGGTTTATGCTTAATTTTATAACTATGATTTAATTGGACAATAATTCTTTACATGCACAATACATTTTTGATATTCTATCCTTGGT
Source organism: Carya cathayensis (assembly GCA_011037825.1). Taxonomy (NCBI): domain Eukaryota; kingdom Viridiplantae; phylum Streptophyta; class Magnoliopsida; order Fagales; family Juglandaceae; genus Carya; species Carya cathayensis. The sequence continues at coordinate 1,179,547 of QGSO01000156.1, forward strand.
TTTTAGTAAAAAAGACGTTGCCCTAGTTTTTTTTTCCTCTCTACTTTGGTTCGCTGGCTATCTCCCTAGGATAGCCATATGGCCTCTCCGAAGGTCCCGCTGGGCCCTTAGGTGCCGGCGGGTCATCGTTTGCTCTTTGATATTGTCGTAGAGACTCCGATTCCCCTTCCTGAGGTTGAGATGCTTATGAGGGGACCTAGTTTTAAGGAGGGGGAGATGTATTTTAGTTTCTCAAAGGAAGAAATCAATCATTCAGCTTCTCCTTTCCGTTTCATGGTGGTTTTGAAATTTCTTCGCAAGAGACCATCTCCATAACATATTTGAAGATTTATCAAACAACAATGGAGATTGAAGGTTCAACTGGTTGTGGGAGGTATGAGGAAACCGGTGAATGTTATGATTCATATGACCAATAAGGAGGATTTTTGTACTTCCATGGCAATGGAGTTTTTTTATATTGAGGGTGTGCCTTATTGTATCTTCCATTGGTCGCCGAATTTTGGGGAGGATAGAGAACCTATGATGGCTCCGGTGTGGTTATTTCTATTGGGTCTGCCCCCTAACTTTTATCACACTTCTAAGTTGACAATTCTTAATGGAGGATTTGGGAGATTCTTGAAAAGGGACAATGCCATTGCTTGTATTTCACATCCTGAAGGGGCCAAATGTTGTGTTGAAATGGATATTTCCCAACAAGTGATAAAAGGTTTCTTGATCGGGATTCTCGGCGAGGTGGGTAGTTGTTTTCGAAACCTTGCCTATCTTTTGTCATAGATGTCATGTTCAAGGCCATTTGGATTTAATCTATAAATATGGTAGAAAGCTTGCAAAATAAGGAGGTGAAGTAGTGTTGTTGAAACAAAAAGAGGTTAAAAAAGTTTGGCGACAAGTTGATCTTAGTGGTAAGGCATTTGAGGATTGCAAGCATTCTCAGAGAGATGAAATACTACAAAGGGTTTAGGCAAGGCAGCAGGTTGTGAATTCAAAAGAAACTTTGTATGGTTCTAACAAGGGAATTGTGCAGACTAGTGATGAGTTTTTGCAAAATGGGGATGATCTAATTAGTTCTATTCACGATTTTTCTGATAAAAATCTGGTGGTAATTTTGGAAGAGGATGGTTCACCACAGGATGATTACCATTTGTTAGCTGAAAATTTGAGGTCTCCTCGCAGCTCTTTGAAATTGGTAGATGAAATTATAGAGTACGAATTGGGGCATGTTGCCCAACGTGTTACCGAGAAAATGGAGAGTACTAATGAAATGGAACCCAGTATATGTCTTAATGAAAATTCAGGTTGTGTTATTTCTCATTTTGAGATGCCTTAAGAAAATGGAGACAAGTTTTATAAAGATTATGATTCAACCCAGAAATGGGAGTGCCTATTTAAACTTGTTCAATTTAGAAAGAAAGAATTCTGGGGTGGTGAGGGGTGTAAGCATGAGATTAAAAAAAAAAAAGTGATTGATGTGTTTAATTTCTATACAAGTTTTATCATACTTTTACTATTATTTTTATGCTAGTTTGTGTTTAATTTTCTTATTTATTAGAGTTTTTATTTAGTTTGTTTATTTTTTATTTAGGACTAAATAAATTGAAGGAATCATGGGAATTAAGGAGGAAACTTTTCTTTTAAAATTCAAATTCCCTTCATCAGAAGTCCTAAAAAACATTCTTTTCTTGAATTTCTTGAAACACCCTTCAGTATTTGAAGTATAACTTTTTCTAGAAAACCTCAAAAATTGTGATCTAGATATCTACAGAAAGTTAAGAAAAAAAACCCTACAACTTTCTTGTTAAAGACTTTCCAAGAAAAGAAGATGTCGACAGAGAAAATTGCACATAAGACAGAGGTAGAAAAATGGCCGATTTGGAGAATCTTGTTTTGGGGAGATAAGAGGGAGGATGACCAAAGCCTTGAAAACGAGGGTTTTCTTCACCATTGTAGAGGAATTTGAAGCTTGGAAAAAGAGGCTGAATTGGAGTTTTTGACAATTAAGGTTTTTGATCTACATACATTTTCCTTCTTACTCTTTCATATTCTCTTCGTACAATTTTCATTATGAATTCAGAATTAAATGGTTTTTTTAAAATAATAATTTCAATTATCTGACCAATAGTTTAGTGATTTGTTGTGCATGTTAATTTGAGAGATGATGCATGTGGTTTAACTTCATATAATGTATGTCATGAATTGAACGAAAGATAGGAATGTACCAACATGATTTGTGTGGCTTTTATGTGAAATTTTATGTACTATTCTTCGTACGCTTTGTAATTCTAAAGCAGGGGAAGACATCTTAGTGTGGACAGGTAATTCTTAAGGTAAATTTTCTACTCATAATGCTTGGGACATTCTGAGAGTTCAATCTCCCAAGGTACAGTGGTCACGCTGGGTTTGGAATTCTATTTTGCCTCATAATACGTCAATTATTGTTTGGAAGGCTTTTACTTCATTGTTAAGTGTTGATGATTGGTTGAGAAAGGTGGGCATTTCCNTCACTTTTTTTCTTTTTCTTTTAAATATGCTAATTGCCCATGCAACTGCAAGTCAATTCATTATGGATCTAACTGATCCGGTTCTATCTGATTTTAAACATATTTTAGAACCGAATTGGTACATACCATTTTTGAGAATTGAATAACCGATACTAGACTAATTCATCATTGAAATAGGAACTATCGGTCTTACTGGTTTTTCAATGTAATTTTAATGATAAAAACCTCACAAAATTTTTCTAGAATAGAGAAAGATATTAGTATAATAATGAATTTAATTATAGTCTATATAAATTAGACTATACACCTTTAATATGAGTACATATAATCAAATGTGCAGAAATGAATTTATAAAAAAGAATATATATTATAATTTATAAATTGTATTTATCATTGATATATATTTATATATATCAAAACTAGGTTTCTATTAATAACTTAATATTAATGTTCATGTTTAAGATTAAAATTTTATGTTATATTAATTTTAATATTTTATATTCTAAAATTAAGATTTATATGTTATCAAATGTTATAACTATATTAAGATTTATAGAATTAATTTTATGTTATATAAAATGTTATATTAGTTTTATATTATATATGTTATTAGACATTAATAATAAGATTTTAAAATTTTATGTTATACTAATTAGTAATTTAGCATATAATATAAAAAATCATATAAAAAAATTTATATATAATATAAAAAATCATATAAAAAAATTTATATATAATATAAAAATAAAAATATATAAAAATGACCCGGTCTAGTTCGATTTCTTGATCGTTTTCTTGATAGAAAAAGAGTAGTACTAAATTATAATGCTATAAACTTGAAGGTGTACTAAAGTGCGGGCTCCAAGTGATTGAATAGGCCAGGCTCTCGATGATATGGTAATTAATTATGTATTCTTAATTAGCTCACCATATTACTGGAAAATTCATTAATAATAGTACTGCTATATGTACACGTACACATATGACACAACTTTACGTACGATATTTTACATATTGAGCGGCACTTTCATTTTATATCAATCGTTTTTGTTTCTTTTTTTAATTTGAATTGTAAGATTGTAAGTATAAATAATAGAGAGAAATTTTACAAACACTATTCATTAACTACGAGTTTTTATATTTCGTTTATTTAACACACATCAGCTTAATTTTACACACACTGACACCGTACCATTCATTAACTACGATTTTTTTTTTAATGTTTTAATTTTTGGATTCGGGTAAGAGAACAAAATGGGAATGCTGAACTCGTGTAGTTCTACTCATGAAAAGCAAACTACTAGAATATATATCAAATTAATGATTTTCTTTTCGTGAGTAAAATGATGATCTGCACATCATGCATCATTATTTTGAGAAGTTAAGTTTTTTCCTTGTTATCACATGTTGCGTACGCAGGAGAAGATAGAGATTTCTCAAACCAAATTTAAATGGTCAAAGAGGTTCTTGGACGTACAAAGTTAGGATATGTGAGAGGGTTAGGTTATTCTTGTTGGAAAAATGTCTCAACTTCTAAGATTCAAGATGCCACTCGAAAGATGGAGAAGGCAAAGTGATACAAAAGGATATGACGAAGTAGAGCTCTAAGATTTGATATTGCTGAGGTTGGGAAACTTGGGAAGAAAGGTTGAGACTTTGACCTTGAATTTGGGGATTATCATATATGACTACAACTTCCATTATGGGTATCAAATTAATGCATAATTAGCATCCAATCTGAAAGTTATTTTCAGTGCACACTTTATGGTAAATATGCTAGACTTCATGGGCATCCTCTCTGAGAGAATTCTTGGATCCTCAGACGCCTTACCACTACGATTAACCTATCACCAAACTTTTTAACCTCTTTTTGTTTCAACACTACTTCACCCCTATCTTTTGCAGGCTTTCCACCAGATTTACAGATTGAATCTGAATGGCCTTGAACATGACATCTATGACAAAAGATGGGCAAGGTGTCGAAAACGACTACCCACCTCGCCAAGAATCCCAATCCATAAACCTTTTATCACCTGTTGGAAAATATCCATTTAAACACAACATTTGGCCCCTTTAAGACGTGAAACAAAAGCAATGGCATTGTCCATTTTCAAGAATTTCCCAAATCCTCCAGTAAGAATTTTCAACTTAGAAGTGTGATAAAAGATAGGGGGTAGTCCCAATAGAAATAACCACTCCAGAGCCATTATAGGTTTTCTATCCTCCTCAAAATTTGGCGACCAATGGAAGATACGATAAGGCGCACCCTCAATATAAAAAAAAAAAACCCTTACCATGGCAGTACAGAAATCCTCCTCATTCGTCATATGAACCATAACATTCGCCAGTTTCCTCATACCTCCCACAACCAGTTGAACTTTCAATCTCCATCGTTGTTTGATAAATCTTTGAATATGTTCCCATAATAAATAGTCGTTTAGCTATGCATATCTAAGTTCTGAGACATTTGCCCCAATTCTATATGAAAAATTGTTAAGACAATCTTGTTAGATATGGCTTCTGGTGTTGAGTAGTCATGAGTCACATTTTATGAGAATTCAAAATTATGGTTGATTGTTTTTGTTTGGATTTCAATCTTTATGCAATATTCATCTCAATTAATTTTTATTATTTTGCTCAATGATTAGCAAAATGCTAGTTGGAGGGTGTGATTGAGCTGAATTATTGTACATTTTATATATCTAGAACCAATATAGTTAAATTTTTTTATTGAAATTATTATTGGTTTTAGAAAGAAAAATGGTTAATAGGCATAAATAAAAGTTAAGATTTAAATTGTTTAATAACATGGTTTATGCTTAATTTTATAACTATGATTTAATTGGACAATAATTCTTTACATGCACAATACATTTTTGATATTCTATCCTTGGTTTTTAGTAAAAAAGACGTTGCCCTAGTTTTTTTTTCCTCTCTACTTTGGTTCGCTGGCTATCTCCCTAGGATAGCCATATGGCCTCTCCGAAGGTCCCGCTGGGCCCTTAGGTGCCGGCGGGTCATCGTTTGCTCTTTGATATTGTCGTAGAGACTCCGATTCCCCTTCCTGAGGTTGAGATGCTTATGAGGGGACCTAGTTTTAAGGAGGGGGAGATGTATTTTAGTTTCTCAAAGGAAGAAATCAATCATTCAGCTTCTCCTTTCCGTTTCATGGTGGTTTTGAAATTTCTTCGCAAGAGACCATCTCCATAACATATTTGAAGATTTATCAAACAACAATGGAGATTGAAGGTTCAACTGGTTGTGGGAGGTATGAGGAAACCGGTGAATGTTATGATTCATATGACCAATAAGGACGATTTCTGTACTTCCATGGCAATGGAGTTTTTTTATATTGAGGGTGTGCCTTATTGTATCTTCCATTGGTCGCCGAATTTTGGGGAGGATAGAGAACCTATGATGGCTCCGGTGTGGTTATTTCTATTGGGTCTGCCCCCTAACTTTTATCACACTTCTAAGTTGACAATTCTTAATGGAGGATTTGGGAGATTCTTGAAAAGGGACAATGCCATTGCTTGTATTTCACATCCTGAAGGGGCCAAATGTTGTGTTGAAATGGATATTTCCCAACAAGTGATAAAAGGTTTCTTGATCGGGATTCTCGGCGAGGTGGGTAGTTGTTTTCGAAACCTTGCCTATCTTTTGTCATAGATGTCATGTTCAAGGCCATTTGGATTTAATCTATAAATATGGTAGAAAGCTTGCAAAATAAGGAGGTGAAGTAGTGTTGTTGAAACAAAAAGAGGTTAAAAAAGTTTGGCGACAAGTTGATCTTAGTGGTAAGGCATTTGAGGATTGCAAGCATTCTCAGAGAGATGAAATACTACAAAGGGTTTAGGCAAGGCAGCAGGTTGTGAATTCAAAAGAAACTTTGTATGGTTCTAACAAGGGAATTGTGCAGACTAGTGATGAGTTTTTGCAAAATGGGGATGATCTAATTAGTTCTATTCACGATTTTTCTGATAAAAATCTGGTGGTAATTTTGGAAGAGGATGGTTCACCACAGGATGATTACCATTTGTTAGCTGAAAATTTGAGGTCTCCTCGCAGCTCTTTGAAATTGGTAGATGAAATTATAGAGTACGAATTGGGGCATGTTGCCCAACGTGTTACCGAGAAAATGGAGAGTACTAATGAAATGGAACCCAGTATATGTCTTAATGAAAATTCAGGTTGTGTTATTTCTCATTTTGAGATGCCTTAAGAAAATGGAGACAAGTTTTATAAAGATTATGATTCAAACCCAGAAATGGGAGTGCCTATTTAAAACTTGTTCAATTTAGAAAGAAAGAATTCTGGGGTGGTGAGGGGTGTAAGCATGAGATTAAAAAAAAAAAAGTGATTGATGTATTTAATTTCTATACAAGTTTTATCATACTTTTACTATTATTTTTATGCTAGTTTGTGTTTAATTTTCTTATTTATTAGAGTTTTTATTTAGTTTGTTTATTTTTTATTTAGGACTAAATAAATTGAAGGAATCATGGGAATTAAGGAGGAAACGTTTCTTTTAAAATTCAAATTCCCTTCATCAGAAGTCCTAAAAAACATTCTTTTCTTGAATTTCTTGAAACACCCTTCAGTATTTGAAGTATAACTTTTTCTAGAAAACCTCAAAAATTGTGATCTAGATATCTACAGAAAGTTAAGAAAAAAAACCCTACAACTTTCTTGTTAAAGACTTTCCAAGAAAAGAAGATGTCGACAGAGAAAATTGCACATAAGACAGAGGTAGAAAAATGGCCGATTTGGAGAATCTTGTTTTGGGGAGATAAGAGGGAGGATGACCAAAGCCTTGAAAATGAGGGTTTTCTTCACCATTGTAGAGGAATTTGAAGCTTGGAAAATGAGGCTGAATTGGAGTTTTTGACAATTAAGGTTTTTAATCTACATACATTTTCCTTCTTATCTCTTTCATATTCTCTTCGTACAATTTTCATTATGAATTCCAGAATTACAATGGTTTTTTTAAAATAATAATTTCAATTATCTGACCAATAGTTTAGTGATTTGTTGTGCATGTTAATTTGAGAGATGATGCATGTGGTTTAACTTCATATAATGTATGTCATGAATTGAACGAAAGATAGGAATGTACCAACATGATTTGTGTGGCTTTTATGTGAAATTTTATGTACTATTCTTCGTACGCTTTGTAATTCTAAAGCAGGGGAAGACATCTTAGTGTGGACAGGTAATTCTTAAGGTAAATTTTCTACTCATAATGCTTGGGACATTCTGAGAGTTCAATCTCCCAAGGTACAGTGGTCACGCTGGGTTTGGAATTCTATTTTGCCTCATAATACGTCAATTATTGTTTGGAAGGCTTTTACTTCATTGTTAAGTGTTGATGATTGGTTGAGAAAGGTGGGCATTTCCATTGCCTCCAAGTGTGATTGCTGCTTTAAGGGTTGCTATGAAGATCAAAACCATGTTCTAGTGGGCGGGGACTTTGCTCGAGAGATATGGAAGAAAGCTGTTGTGCTTGTTGGTTTGAATTATGTTCCTAGGCAAGATTGGCATAACACTATGTCCATGTGGTTCGGTAAGGCTTCTAAGCATTCTCAATTTGGCCAACTTTTGGGTCTTATTGCTATGATTATCACTTGGCGACTCTGGCTTAGAAGATGTAAATGCCGTATGGAAGGTATCTACAGTTCATTTAATGCTATTTGGCGGGAGATTTTGTATTGGATCGAACGAGTGGGTGAAAAATTGAAAGTAGGTACGTCCCCAATATCTCTTGATGATGAGACTACTTTACAAAGCCTCAATATTCCTATTAAACCTCTGAAATCAAAACCTATGCGCATTGTCAAATGGCTTAAACCTACTCAATATCGTGTAAAGCTAAACGTGGATGGTAGTTCATTAGGTAACCTAGGTCGTTCTGGTGCTGATCATCAGAGATCATAGTGGGAAGTTGATTAGATGTTTTGCAGAACATGTTGGATTCGGCTCAAGTAACTATGCTGAAGGGATGGGGCTCCTTCTTGGGTTATGAATTGTGAAAAGCTTGAATCTTGTTAATGTTGATATTGAGCTTGATTTTATGATTGTTTTCCAGTGGGTGACGAAATCTCATTGTGGTCTTTGGTATTTTGAAGATTTTTGGGAAGAAATTCTTGGTACTTTGAACTATTCTATTTCTCATGTGTATAGACAAGGCAATGCTCCTGCGGATTTGTTGGCTCGGATGGGTTCTGGCGGTAATAGTATGATATGGGAGGAATTCTCTTCACTTCCACATCTACTAAAATGAATGTTAAAGACAGACAAAATGGGTCTTCCTTATGTTAGATTTGCTTAATTTTGTTGGTTGCTGTTTTTCTTTGAATAATTTTTGCTGTTCTTGGTGGATTTTGGTTATAAAGTATAAGGTCTTTTTGACACTTGGGTTTTGGGTGTTTTGTAACCCCCCCCCCCCCCCCCAAAAGTGTGATGTTATTACTACAGTATTCTTCCGCTATAAATGAGGGTTTATGAATCAAATTTGGGGAGGGGTCACTCTTGGACATGTGGCCCCAACTCTTCTGGGGAAAAAAAAAACTTTTAAATTCACATAGACATATCGCTGGTTATCGTATTTTGCGTAGTTCTAATTTTACTCAAGAGAGGGTCTTAGATAAGTTAGAATATTTTTTTGTCAAATAGAATGGTAATTGATTGATTGCATGATTAGGATTTGGGATTGGATTGGTTAGGCGAGTCAGATACCTTAGTGTTTTCTTCTTAGATGAAATCTTCTTCTTCTTAAGTATTTGGTCAATTCTTCATTTGTTGATTTAATTTAATTTTTTTTATTTTTTAGATTCAAAACCTACCACTTTTCTTGATTTTCAAATAATTTAGAATTAAAACAATTTCAATAGTTAATAGGTAAATAGTCCTCATGGGTTTGACATCCTTCTTTATCACTATATTTCTTGTTACAATTCCATGCACTTGTTACTTCATTAATATTCTTATGTGGAATATTTGGGGTGAGAGCACATCTCGATATCATCTAACCCAATTAATGAAGAAGTTTAATCCATGAATTATTGCAATCTTGGAGCCTTTTTCTGATGAGAGAAATATTCAATGATGGACTTGTCATCTAAAGCTTTCTAATTTTTTTTCTAATGCACAAGACGGTGGTAAAATTTGGTTGTTTTGGGATGATGAATTTCAGTTTAGTTCAATTATGGTCACTGATCAAATGTTATCAGGTTGGTTGTCGATAGGTTCAGAAAAAGTGCTTTTTACTTTTATTTATGCTAGTTGCTTCCATAGACATTGTAGGGCTTTGTGGGAGGATATTGAGAGTCTGGATAGTGAGGGGAGACTGTGGTTCTTGGCAGCGGATTTCAACATTATTTGTAAGGATAGTGAAAACATTGGGGGCATACAACGGGTCTATGTCCAAAGCAAGATTTCAATAGATTTTTTGATGATTGGGGCTTGCTGGAGCTACCCTTTGAGGGGTTCAAAATTTTCTTGGTATAATGGTAGACAAGGTCAGCATCAGATTTGGGCATGGTTGGATCGAATTCTTGTAAATACAGTTCTTTTGCACATATTTCAACATTCAAAAATGTATTATTTATTACGCACTTCTTTGGATCATAGTCTTATATTAACAAAGTTGGTGGAAGAGAATAAATTTTCTGGGCCACAGCTATTTTGGTTTCAAAGAATGTGACGCCGGCGTCACATGCAAAGTTTTTTACTGCTGGTTCGAAGTGTTTGGGATGGGGATGTGGAAGGTGATGCCTTGACTAGAGTGGCTAGCAATCTAAGAAAACTTAAATCAACCATGAGAATGTGGAATGTGTCCACATTTGGGAGATTGGAAGAGGAACTACAATTGGTAGAAGATCAATTGGTGAGATTAGGGATTGGAGTTGGGGAGAATTATTCTATGGAGGGGGAAGAGCAGTTGCTTAATCTTAAATTGAAGTATAAGTTGTGGCTGGATAGAGACGAAATGATGTGGAAACAAAAGTCACATATTCAATTGAAGAGGGGGATGCTAACACTGGATTTTTCCATGTGTGTGTTATGCACAAAAAGAGGCATCATATGTTATCTACTTTGACTATGCAGGATGGCACTTCTTTTACAACTTTGGATGAAATTCATAATGGTGCTTATTTTCAAAATCTTTTGGCTTCTGAGTCGGTGGTATGAGATTATGTGACTCTCTCTATTATTCCACATTTAGTATAAGAGGTTGAGAATGATGCTTTACATAAACTTCATTCTCTCTTGGAGGTGAATGGCATGCGGAAGAAAGAGGAACAAAAGAATTTGTTTTTTCTCACATGAGGTTTGTAGGACCGGAGAATTGAAGAAACGCATTATACTTTCAACTTATGGTGAATGAGGCCCTCAAAATGTGGGAAAAACAACAATTTTTCATTTAGGACCATGCCAAATGAGGGACACACGAAAAGTAGAAGGAAAATTATAGTTAGAGTAGGAGTAGTATAATTTAGTTTTGCTCTCAGTTTTTTTAGCTTTTGGATATAACTCAAGCAGAGAGAGGGGGACGGCAGCACAGTTGTAGAGCCCGAGGCCCAACTGTAGCTCCTGACCCTTCCTCCTCCGCCTATAGCCTCCCCTCCATTTCATTTTAATTCCAGGTTGTTTACTCTGATGTCATTTACTTTTCTTGCACCTTTAAGGTTTTTTTTTAAATCCCACTTATTTAATTTCATGTCATTTACTTTTCTTGCACCTTTAAGCTCTCATTTAAATTTATGATCTTTTATTTTATGTCATTTACTTTTCTTACTCCTTTAAGCTTTCATTTTAATTTGTGCTTGTTTAACTTGATGTTACTTGCTTTTTGTTGAAGTATATGGCTCATACACTGAAAGTAGGTAGATGGCGAGGGTTATTTGTCTTAAATACGTCCGTACGTTTAGGTATAGTATAAATATACATTATGTAACCCTAATTGATTGATAGTGAATTTCATACTCGCTCCCTGTGGATGTAGGCACATCGCCGAACCACGTTAAATATCTATGTCGATTTCTATTTTTCTCTTTTGATCATTTCATATAATTCATCAGTAATTGCCATACGTTTCACAACAACTAGTATCAAGAGCTCAAGTCATGATGTCTAGGATCTCTTCTGCGAAGTTCGACATGGTCAAGTTCAATGGATCTGGAAATTTCAGACTATGGCAAAGGAGGGTGAATGATCTGTTAGTGCAGTAAGGCATGGTGAAGGCGTTATACAAAGAGCAACCAGTAGGCATGGACAACATGGATTGGAAGGAATTGGAAGCGAAGGTTGTGGTGACTATTAGGCTTTGTTTGGCTGATGACATGATGTATCACGTCATGGATGAGGAATAACCGGCGGAAGTTTGGTTGAAACTGGAAAGTCAGTATATGTCCAATCGTTTAAGAACAAGCTTTATCTTAAGATATCAGAGGGCTCGGATATGAGCCAGCATATCAACGTGTTCAACCAGATTATCAGTGATTTGAGATGGGTTGATATGAAGTTTGAAGACGAAGACTAAGTGTTGATGTTACTGAATTCCATACCGAATTCTCCGACGTACAAAAATTTGGTTACAACTCTAAATTGGGGAAAATAAACTTTCGAATTAGAGGAGATCTCAAGTGCTCTATTAGGTTTTCATCAGAGGAAGAAAGCCAGTGATGAGAATTCACAAGGTGAAGGGCTTGTGGTAAAGGGTAACCAGGAACGTGGGAGAAACAAGTCTCGGAGCAGATCGAGTAAAAATAAAGCTCGGTCTAAATCCAGGAAGAGGAATGACATAACATGTTTTAAGTGCGAGACAAAGGGACACATAAAATGGGACTGTCTAGAGAAATAGAAGGGGAATACAGAGAATAAAAAGGGTCCATCAAAGTCTACGAATGCAGTGGAAGAAGAAGACTCAGAGAGCAGTGACGGGGATATGCTTTCTGTTTCATCCAGTTCAGATCATCTTGTAGATTCTTGGATTCTGGATTCAGCATGTTCTTATCATATGACACTCAATAAAGATTGGTATGACACCTACAGGTTGGTAAATTCTATTTCTGTTCTGATGGGCAATGATGCTTCATGCAAAGTTATTGGAATAGGCGAATATCAAAATTAAAATATTTGATGGTGTTGTTAGAACGTTGTGTGATGTTAGACACATACCGGATCTAAGGAAGAATCTGATTTCATTGGGCACTTTAGATTGTAATGGGTATAGTTACAAATCTGCAAGTTGTGTAATGAAGGTGAGTAAATTTGTCTTAACAGTGATGAAGGGGCAGAAATTGTCTGGAATATTTATAAGTTACGACAGTTGTAGGTGGAGTTGTAGCTACAAAGTCTGAATCAGATTGTACAGTCTTGTGGCATATGCTGTTAGGCCATATGGGTGAGCGTGGGATGATGGAACTTCATAAGAGAAATCTATTGAAGGGTGTTAAAACATGCAAGCTTGATTTCTGCAAGTATTGTGTTTTTGGGAAACAGAATAGAGTGCAATTCAAGACAGGCACACACAAGATAGAGGGGATTATTGACTATGTTCATAAAGATGTTTGGGGGCCAATAAGGGTAGCATCATGGGGAGGACATATGTGTTTCGTGAGTTTTATTGATGACTACTCACGAAAAGTTTGGGTGTACTTCGTGCAACACAAGTCAAAAAAAATGTTTGCCAAGTTCAGGGACACCATAGCACAACGATGTGGTGGAAAGGATGAACAGAACAATAGTTAAGAGAGCCCTATGTCTCAGGTTGAATGCAGGGCTTGTAAAGAACTTCTGGGCAGAAGCAGTGAATATGGCATGTTTCTTGATTAACAGATCACCAGGGGCATCACTAGATGGGAAAGTAGCAGAGGAGGTGTGGACAGGAAGTGAGGTAGACTACTTTAGTTTGAGAATGTTTGGATGTCCAGCCTACGTGCATGTTTCTTGCAAGGAGAGATCCAAGCTTGATGCTGCCAAAAAATTGCATCACCAAAGAACATATGGTGTAGGTGGAGCTAGAAAACCATGGCAAAGAAAACAAGATTTAGAATGCAAATAGTTCTAGCTCAAGAGATCAACAGCATCACAGTATAGCCATAGACAGGCCCAGATGCACTATTAGGCCACCTTCCAAGTATGGTTTTGAGGATTTGGTTTCTTATGCACTCATTACTAGTAGCAGGGATCCTACTACATTTTAGGAGGTGGTACACAGCCAAGAGAAAAGTAGATGGATGAGTGCTATGGTGGAGGAGATGGAGTCTTTGCATAAGAATCAGACATGGGAGTTGGTGGATATTCCAGAGGGAAAGAGAGCGATATGGTGCAAATGGGTGTATAAGAAGAAAGAAGTAGTATCAGAAAAAGATGGGAAAAAGTTCAAGGCTCATCTAGTAGCAAAGGGTTACTCACAGAGGAAAGGGGTTGACTATGATGAAATCTTCTCTCCTGTGGTTAGACACACTTCCATCAGGGCAGTGTTGGGTTTGGTAGCACGTTTTGATATGCAGTTGGAGCAGATGGATGTAAAGACAGCTTTTCTTCATGATGATTTAGAGGAACAGATTTACATGGTACAACCAAAAGGGTTTAGTCAGACTGGACATGAACACTTGGTTTGTAAATTGAGGAAATCACTTTATGGGATGAAACAATCTTCGAGGCAGTGGTACAAGCGGTTTGACTCCTACATGATCCGGATTGGCTACAGGCGATGTGAGTATGATTGTTGTGTTTATGTAAACATCCTTGATGATGATTCATCTATTTTTCTGTTACTTTATGTGGATGATATGCTGATTGTTGCGAAGAGTATGAGTGAGGTCAACAAGTTGAAGACTTTGTTGAGCAAACAATTTGACATGAAAGATTTGGGTGCAGCCAAGAAGATTCTTGGGATGGAGATTCGCAGCGACAGAGCTTCCAGGAGATTATGGCTATCTCAGCATAGCTATGTTGAGAAGGCGTTGGACAAGTTCGGCATGGTTAATGCAAAACCANGTCCACTTGGTTAAGGCCCACGAATTTGGCCACCTTGGCAAAGCTTCTTGGAGATGTTTCCTCCCCCACTTGTCAGACCATTCATTGCATCAAGTTGCACTCAATAATATGGAGGAACCCACCCCATCAAGTCCCATGTCTCATAGCTTTTGTAGGTTGTCCTTTGCCCCCCACTATCCTCTACTTTATCACATGTCTACACCTCCACTCAATGATCATTAAGGTCTATATATTCCCTATGCAGAAGTCTTGAGTCGTGCAAGACACACTTACTTCACTTTAATCATTTCTTCACCGCGTTCTTAGAGAGAAACCCAAAAGAGCTCTCCCGAAGGGTCATCCCGGCAGACCAAGAATTAAAAGAAAAGGTGATGAAGGAAGCTCATAACACACCTTACACTGCTCATCCCGGTAGTACAAAGATGTATCAGGATCTGAAGCAGCACTTCTGGTGGGAAGGAATGAAGAAAGACATAGCAGAATTTGTGAACAAGTGTTCTGTATGCACATTAGTTAAAGCGGAACACCAGAAGCCGGCAGGTAAATTGCAACCATTGCCAATCCCAGAAAGGAAATGGGAGGATATCTCGCTGGATTTTGTAGTGGGTTTTCCAAGAACCTCAGCAGGAAATAATACTATCTGGGTGATAGTTGACCGTCTGATGAAAAGTACTCACTTTATACCCATCAAGAATACAGACTCTCTAGAGAGACTGACGAAAGTTTATATAGCAGAGATTGTTAGATTGCATGGAGTGCCTAAGACGATTGTGTCCGATAGAGACCCTCGTTTCACATCACGATTCTGGCAAAGTTTGCAAGATTTGATGGGAACTAGTTTGAAATTTAGTAGTGCCTACCATCCGCAAACAGATGAGCAAACAGAAAGGACAATCCAGACTTTGGAAGATATGCTAAGAGCCTGTGTATTGGAGAATGGGGGGAATTGGGAGAAGCAGCTACCTTTGGTAGAATTTGCTTACAATAACAGTTTTCAGGCCACCATTCAGATGGCACCTTATGAAGCCTTGTATGGCCGAAAGTGTAGATCACCATTATATTGGGAAGTAGGAGAAAGCAAAGTGTTTGGGCCCGAAGTCTTGCAGGAGATAAAGATCAAGTTCTCATGATTAGAGAAAAGATGAAAACTGCACAGAGCCGACAGAAGAGTTACGCTGATAATCGAAGGAGGAGTATAGAATTCGAAGTTGGAGATTGGGTCTATGTAAAGGTATCCCCTATGAGAGTAGTAAGCCGTTTTGGAGTGAAGGGAAAATTAAGTCCAAGATACGTGGGACCCTATGAAATAGTGGAGAAAGTGGGAACAGTTGCGTACCGTCTGGAGTTGTCAACTGAGTTCCATGAGATCCACAATGTATTCCACATGTCCTCTTTGAAGAAGAATTTTGGGAATCAAATGCCAACAGTGGTAGATCCCGTTAGTGTACCTTTACAACCCAACTTGACCTACAAGGAGAATCCGGTACAGATCATTGATTGGAAGGAAAAAGAGTTACGAAACCGCAAGATTCTATTGGTCAAAGTACTTTGGCAGAACCATAATATTCAAGAGGCGACTTGGGAGAAGGAAGTTGATATGAGAGCCAAGTACCCCCAGTTATTTGATACCTAATCCAGTCTTGTTTTGTTTTGTTGTCGGCTCAGTCAATATTTTGTGCTTCACTTTGTATGGGACTACTATATCAGATGTGGAGGTCGTGCAGCCCCATGACCCAGATCATTTTGAGAATTTTTCTATGTGATTCAAAAGATGATGTGTTCTACTACTTACCCCAACGCTTTGTGCCGTTGTACTTTGTTTTATGTTTGTACTTGCGTCGATTTCGAGGACGAAATCTTTTTTTTAGGAGGGGAGGATGTAACAGCCGCTAGAAATTCAATGGTGAAATTTCTATAGCCTTTAGGAATCTCGTGAAAACTTACGGAGTTAGAAGTTTATTGTTTGAGATATTTAGAAGTGGCAGAATACATTTTAGTCTACACCACTAGACTCAATTGAATATTTAGGATTTTTTTTCAATACAAAGTTTATTACGTTTTTTTTTTTGGAGTGAATAGTAACCTTGATAAGCATACTAACTGCAACGTTTTCAAAATCACAGTGTGGAATGTCCAAATTAGGTTAGAGAAGTTTTATTTGGACACTTGGCAAGATGTTAACCACACATAATGAATAATATTAGATATTTGGCACAAAGTGAAACCATTAGATGGATTTGTGAAGGAAATAAAGGTGTGAGATCACGCCATCTAAGTAAAACCTTTTTTCTTTTTCATCTGATCAACCAAATTGAGCCAGATTAAAGAGGGTTTCAACCCTAGTGAAACCCTAAATGGTTGGAATCTTTTTGAAACCCCAAAAACTTGGTTGAAACCGAAACCCTAAACGGTTTCCCCAAACCCTAAAGTTGGCCTTCGAACCCTTTTGATCCAATTTCTAGCATTGTGTTTAATCACTTGATTAAATCACTTCCACATGCTATTAATTTCTCAAATTATTATTATGACATCTTTATCCAACATTTTAAACCTTGGAAATTTGATTGGGCCAAGAAAAATTGGATTTGGACTTGATAGCATCTCAAACCCTAACCAAATCCCATTTAAACCCCAAATTGAAGTCCACTTGGTTGAGGCCCACTAAGGCCCACGAATTTGGCCACCTTGGCAAAGCTTCTTGGAGAAGTTTCCTCCCCCACTTGTCAGACCATTCATTGCATCAAGTTGCACTCAATAATATGGAGGAACCCACCCCATCAAGTCCCATGTCTCATAGCTTTTGTAGGTTGTCCTTTGCCCCCCACTATCCTCTACTTTATCACATGTCTACACCTCCACTCAATGATCATTAAGGTCTATATATTCCCCCTGCAGAAGTCTTGAGTCGTGCAAGACACACTTACTTCACTTTAATCATTTCTTCACCCCGTTCTTAGAGAGAAACCCAAAAGAGCTCTCTCGAGCAGATTTCTGTGTCTTTTTGCGTGGAGATTCTCGACCCTTTGTAAGTATTTTTACACAATGACTCCTTCATAAAAGTTGTTCCTCTTTGAGTCTAGTTTCCGTAGATGTATTTTTAGTATCATTCCATGGTCATTTGGTCGGTCAAAAGTATTTGTAACCATGGAAAGGTCATTCTGGGAGTGAATTTGGAGAGTATGTTATGTTTTGGAGTTTTTGACCAAGCTAATGGGCATATCTTGGTCCGAAAATTTTATGGAGTGTTGTTAGAATGTGTTTAAGAGTTTTCATTGAAGTTTTGTTGCATGAATAAAGCTTTTGATGATAGATTTTCTTAGATCTAGAAACTTGAAAACTGGAAGTGGAAAAACAGTTTTTATTTGGAGAAAGTTTGAATATTTCGTGGTTTGATCTTACTCTAATGGCTTTGATATTTTTATATGATGATCCTAAGTCTCTTATTTTCATGTTAGGATGTTATTTTGGAGATATTTAGCATTAGTTTAAAAGATATGATTTTTCTATGCAAGAGAATTTCGGTTAGGCCTAAGATTTGATGTTTTTAGGTTAGATCCATGTTTTATTGGGTTTTAGCCATGTGATTTTAATTTTGATGGTTGGATATTCTTTAGGACACGTTTTTAAACCATGTGATGCTTTATTTCAAAGATCTCATCTTCTTAAGCCATTGATCAAGAGATTTATCAAAGCTAGTTAAGAAAAAGTTTCTGTTTTTGGACTAAGAGTAAAACCAAAAACTCCAAGTGTTATTTTTGTGATTTTGGTGACTTTAGTTTGATTATTTAAAGCATGGTTTATCTGAGGATGATGTTATGAATATGTTAGAAGTAAGATTTGATTTTTTGGAATTCTTGGTGATGTTTTGATTTAAGGACAAAGCTTGTGATTCAAGTGTTTTGATCTTTTTACAAAAACAAGTTTGGTGTTGATTATAAGTCTTTTCTAAATGGATGTTTTAAGTATGGTTTTAAACCTAGGATTGGAAGATGGTTGGTGCAAAATTTTGGTTTAAGCATGAGTTTTGAAGTTGGAAGGAATTGCAACAAAAATCAAGAGAAATGGCCTATGGATGTTTCGGCCATAGTGTGTTTTTCATAGTTGTGTTTTGTCTTAAATTTTTCTGAGTTAATATTTGAGTTTAAGACAAAATTTACATGAGGAATGTAAATTTTGAAATTTTTGGAGTTAGGATGTGAAATCCTTAAGTTATGGGTAAAATGGTCGTTTTCCCACATGTAGAGGGTAAAATGATAATTTTACTCTAAGTTAGCTTGTTTTCATGTTTCTAATTGTTAGTAATTAAATTTCTAACTTTTAGAATGACCTTTTACAGTTTCTCGTGTTTCACACTTTATTCTCGTAGAACCCGACGATCTGAGTAAGTTAGCTTCTAACTTACTATCAGTTTATTGTGTATGTATGATGGGTAAGGGAACTACAATTTATGTATGTATGTTATCATATATGTCATGTCATTACATGTTTATCTGTTATGCATGATTTATTCTTTTATGAATATTTATCTGTTACAAAATCTTTTATGTCATGCAATGTTGTATGTTATAAGTATGCCATGTTAAGTATGTCATATGTTACATGTATGTCATGGAATGTTTATGTTTAAATCATATTGTGCCATTTACAAGTATACGCCATGTTAGAAAAGTTCATGATATTAAATAATATCTCATGTATTAAGAAAGATAAGATATTTAAGAGTGACACGGACCTAAGCGTGTTCACCACAAGTTATGTTATGCGGTGCCACGGACTCAAGCGTGGTTCACCTTATGTAAAGTTCATATAAGTTTCAGATCATGTTCAAGTTAAGTTATTCATGTCAATCACGACCCTAAATGCTAGGATGGGGTAATATCCTAGTGGAACTCCTTTGTTCACGCTGGAGTGTCTAAATAGGTGTGAAATTCCCTGGGTTGACGAAGTACAGTCAACAGGTTGCGAATGGGGCCTAAGTAACTGGTCACCGGAGCGCGCCAGGCACTAACGCCGATGGTGCCATATTTTATGTTACGTGTATTCATGGGGCCACAACAACTGTGGAGCATGAAGTATGGGGCCACAACAACTGTGGAGCATACACTACGTGAGACACAGCAATTGTGACACGTAGAATACGTGGGGCCACAACAACTGTGGAGTACGTATTAACGCACTCACAGCTGGTCTAGATACCTGTGTTGTGATGCGGTAATCGGCAGGGACACACGGCTCTAGGGGACCCGTGTAGCACCCATATGGTCACGTTATTAATAAGACAATTAAATAAGATTCCAAGTTCATGTATTTCATGTTCAAGTCATGTTTCACTACATGTGTACGTTCATGTTAAACTTAAAGTTCAAGTACATGTTATGTTTCAAGTTCACATCCATGCTATGATTTAAGTTCATGTCACGTCAAGCTAAGTTCTGTTTCAGTTCAATTATGTCAACTCATGCCATGTTATGTCATGTCACATTATGCTTATTATTTTATGCCATGTTATGTCAAGTTATGTTATATTTACTTTTGATTTTGATGGTGCATTCATACCTTTATTTCTATGCATACATCATTAACCTGTGTGAAAGTTTTCTGTTAACTTGCTGAGATTTGTAATCAAATCTCACCGTGGTAGTCCCAACTACCATTCCCCCCGAATGGTAGGCGATGTGTCAGGTTCAGAACAAGGAGCAAATACTGATAAGCTGGAGGATGTTGACTAGACGCCGCAGATGCGATGCAGAGTTTTCAGCTTCTATAGTTAGTTTCTTTTGGGACAGTATTCTAACCTTGTTAATTGAGTTACGCGAGTTACTCGATGAACTGGTTCAATAAGTGTATTTTGGTACTGTAATATAGAGTCTAGTCACCCATGTTTTGAGATTACAGTCTTCTGAGACCCGTACTGTAATCGTGGTTAATTATTTTGTTAAGTATGCATGGATTATGCTTTAATTATTTGGGATGTTATAAGTTTGGTGCATAGTATTAAAAAAAAAAAAAGAATTATCCGCGGCGAATATTGCATAATGCTAGATGCATGTTAGGAACATTGCATCCTATATGTCATGTACGGGGGCAGGTAACCTTGTGTTACATGTCTCGACGCTTCAGATGTCCGTCCAATCCCAAATGGAAATCTGAGGGCGTCACACAAATAGTTCTAGCTCAAGAGATCAACAGCATCACAATATAGCAACAGACAGGCCCAGCTGCACTATCAGGCCACCTTCCAAGTATGGTTTTGAGGATTTGGTTTCTTATGCACTCATTACTAGTAGCAGGGATCCTACTACATTTTAGGAGGTGGTACACAGCCAAGAGAAAAGTAGATGGATGAGTGCTATGGTGGAGGAGATGGAGTCTTTGCATAAGAATCAGACATGGGAGTTGGTGGATATTCCAGAGGGAAAGAGAGCGATATGGTGCAAATGGGTGTATAAGAAGAAAGAAGTAGTATCAGAAAAAGATGGGAAAAAGTTCAAGGCTCATCTAGTAGCAAAGGGTTACTCACAGAGGAAAGGGGTTGACTATGATGAAATCTTCTCTCCTGTGGTTAGACACACTTCCATCAGGGCAGTGTTGGGTTTGGTAGCACGTTTTGATATGCAGTTGGAGCAGATGGATGTAAAGACAGCTTTTCTTCATGATGATTTAGAGGAACAGATTTACATGGTACAACCAAAAGGGTTTAGTCAGACTGGACATGAACACTTGGTTTGTAAATTGAGGAAATCACTTTATGGGATGAAACAATCTTCGAGGCAGTGGTACAAGCGGTTTGACTCCTACATGATCCGGATTGGCTACAGGCGATGTGAGTATGATTGTTGTGTTTATGTAAACATCCTTGATGATGATTCATCTATTTTTCTGTTACTTTATGTGGATGATATGCTGATTGTTGCGAAGAGTATGAGTGAGGTCAACAAGTTGAAGACTTTGTTGAGCAAACAATTTGACATGAAAGATTTGGGTGCAGCCAAGAAGATTCTTGGGATGGAGATTCGCAGCGACAGAGCTTCCAGGAGATTATGGCTATCTCAGCATAGCTATGTTGAGAAGGCGTTGGACAAGTTCGGCATGGTTAATGCAAAACCAATAAGTACACATTTGGCGAATCATTTTAGATTTTCTACTGCTCAATGCCCGAAGACAGATGATGAAGTTCAAGACATGTCAAAGGTTCCATGGGGTGCTTCATGTATGTTATGGTTTGTATAAGACCAGACTTGGCACAAGCTGTCAGTGTGGTGAGCAAGTTTCTAACAAATCCGGAATGACAGCTAGCATTGGGATGCAATCAAGTGGATTTTCAAATACTTGAGGGGTACTACAAACTATGGTATCATGTTTGGCAGACAACAGGATGATCTTTTAGTTGTGGGATATGTGGATGCAGACTATGTAGGGGACTTGGATGATAGGAGGTCTACCACATGTTATGTATTCACTCTTGTGGGTGGGCCTATTTGTTGAAAGTCCATGGTTCAGTCTCTAGTTGCACTATCTACTACTGAGTCAAAGTATATTGCAGTAGCTGAGGCTACCAAGGAAGCTTTGTGGCTTACAGGGTTGGTCAATAAGCTAGATATTTAGCAAGGTGGAGTTCAGTTGCATTGTGATAGTCAGAGTGCCATTTATTTGGCAAAGAACCAGGTGTATCATGCAGAACCAAGCACATAGATATGACGTTTCACAGGATCAGGGAATTGGTTTCTTCTGGTGAACTTTTGCTTGAGAAAGTTGACATTTCTGATAATGCAACAGACATGTTAACAAAGCCTGTTACCAATGATAAGTTCAAGTATTGCTTGGACTTGATTAATGTCTCCAAGTGCTAGATGGGAGACGTCCCAACCTATTGTCCCAAGTGGAGTCTCAGGATATGTTTTCTTTTCTCCTAAGGGGTGGATATTCGTCAAGGTGGATATTGTTAAAGTATATGGCTCATACACTGAAAGTAGGCAGATGGTGGTGGGTATTTTTATAATTTTCTTAAATACGTCCATACATATAGGATTAGTATAAATACACATTATATAACCATAATTGACTGATAGTGAATTTCGCGCCACTCACTCCCTATGGATGTAGGCACATTGCCGAACCACGTTAAATCTTTGTGTTGATTTCTATTTTTCTTTTTTGATCATTCCGTACAATTGATCAGTAATTGTTGCACATTTCACAACACTTTTCCTTGCTACACTAAAAAATCTAAACAACATGAATCTGGTTCATGACTAGTATATTTTTTATTTCTATTGCAGTGTTTCATTCATTGTACATATCACCACTTTTGTTTGTGAATACTTTTACTATTTTATACGAGTTTGAATTTAAAATAATTTTTCTCGAGGAGACAATTTAGGAATTTTATTCCTAATTATTACGTAACATTCTCTTGCACTTGAAATAGCCTTTATGTTGCTCTGTTTTTAGCGAGTCAGGGGATGTATGTACAAGCAATTATGGGCATAGCACTACTAGAAATGCTTTAGCAACAAAGGTCTAATGAAAGGGGAGATGTGGATGACAGATATTGAGAAGACATTTGAACTGTGTGGGTGCATTGAGAGTCCGAAGATACTATATGAGTGCATCAAAATGTGTGGGTGGATGTTGGGAATTTGGACCCCCCAAATTCACTCCCTAGGATCAAACATTTGCAGGAATGTCAAGAAAAATAGAAAAATAATAACAACACAAGATTTTACCAGTATCTCCATTACCAACAATCACGCTAGTACCACTGCTGACTTCAGGGGTCATTACAAGATAAACAGATTTTGATGATTGAAATTTTGCAACCAAAAGGATTATTTCCGACGAAAACGACTACAAAATCCATTTTTCTTGTAGTGGTGTTGGTCTGCTCTTCAATGCCTTGTGTAATCCTGATTGAATCAAAACATACTTAACTTGCACTTGCCACAAGCCAAAATTGATTCTTCTATCAAATCTAATAGAATTTGAAGCCCTTCTTCCTAACATTGACTCGATGAATTTTACCCTATAAATGAATAGTACTCATTAAGTAAGTTCCCAATAAAGATTGAATGGTCATAATGGTTCCACTTAAATTTCAATCTCCAAGACAGAATCTTCTTAAATAATACGTATCCAAACTACCACACCAAAGTTTCACCCCACCAAAAAGGAATTAAGCTCTGATACCACTTATTGGGAATTTAGACCTCCCAAATTCACCTCCTAAGATCTACCATTTGTAGGAATATGAAGAAAATTAGAGAAAGAATAACAACACAAGATTTTACATGAAAAACTCCCAAAACAGAAGAAAAATCACCGAACCCATAGAAGAAAGTTCACTTTGTGAAAAATTATTACAATCACATAATTTTTCTCATCATTTCAAATACACCCACATAGCTTCCCCACTAGCAAAACTTTTAACTCTCACCTCTTCCCACTTCACAAAAAATGGATAACAGATTGAAATTTTACTAAAGTTAATAGTTATTAGTTAAGTATTTGACTTGTGCACTTAACCAAGAATAATGTTAATCTTCATTTTATAGGCCTTGCTTCTCATTTATTCTCGACCAATATGAGACTGAAGCAAAAAAAACCCAACAGTGGATAATGGACGTAAAGGAATATCAATGATTCCTTTTCTGCGAAGGCTCATGATGTCTATTGTTGGCAAAATACCATAACCAGCTTTCCAAAGAAAGATTAATTTTTATAGTCTCTGGAACATGATGGCCAGACACCTGGCCCACATTAGTTTATTTTATGCTCTACGACAAGGTCAACAAGATGCAGCATTCGTAGCTTACTAGCTCTAGTCCCAATCCTTTTTTCTTCCAGTTGATCGATTGTCTTTTCCTTAGGCGTAAATCTTTGGCCATATATATTGTAATCATATTATAAACTTAAACGAGTACTTTCTTTCAGACTATTTTGTTTACATTGAAGGATTATAAAGTATTGGATGAAATTAATTTTAGTCTAAAAATGCTAGCAAGTTATTTCTTCCACATTGTGATATATATATTTTTTTTGAAAGGATCATTTGTGTTCATCATAATACTGCATTACAAGGTAGCATTACACTTTAGAGCAAAAACTACTCGAGTTCCACAATAACATCATCAATTTCAAGAGCTTTCTTAGCTAAATTGTGTGCCTCCTGGTTAGAGGATCGACTAGTATGCACCACTTCCCAGCTTTCAAATCTAGACAAGGTCTGTTTGACCTCTGATATGATCATTCCTGCCTGGCCCCAGTTCTCACTATCTCTACTAATTTCTTTGACAACTTTGAGAGCGTCACCTTCCAGAATTACTGTTCTTAGACCCACTTCCACGCCCAATAGAGTAGCTTGCAATGCTGCATATGATTCTGCAAGGTAGGGGTCAGGATAGAGTGATCTATTCATCCTCATGGTCCCCACAACTTGACCCGCCCAGTCCCTGATGATTGTGCCAATGCCCACTCGACATTTCTTATGGTCAATGGCAGCATCCCAATTTATTTTGTAATGGTCAACAGGGGGTGCTTTCCATTGGTTTACTGAGTTGACCATGACACTTGCAGAATTTGAGTGAGGAGGTCTGAGGATCAGGAGACTGAGGTCCTGCAGCTTCTGTTGGATCTGTCTCCACAAGGTAGAGGGGCTAGTGAAAACCTTTTGGAAGATAACTTCATTTCTTCTCTTTCATAAACTCCACGCAACTACTGCCATTTCAGTTAGCCTTTCCTTATCTAATACTTCCATGAGGTTGGTAACCAGCTCTCTAAATGATTGACCCCTTATGCTCCTTTTCTGTAACTGCCTCGAGCAGAGTCCCCACACATCTCTTGTTACCTGACACTCCCAGATAGCATGTTCAACACTCTCTACTTGATTCAGACATATCAGGCATTTTGGATCATCAATGGTTTCTTCTTGAAGAGATTACACCTTGTAGGCAGAAGATCATGGCAAGCCTTCCATAGGAAAAGCTTCTCTGTATTTGGCACTGCTAGCTTCCACAAACTTTTCCACACACCAGTCTGTTGAGCACTGCTTGCCTGACCTTTATCTCTATGTTGGATTTCAGTTTGTAGATGGTAAGCACTTTTTACAGAAAAAAGTCCATTATTAGTACACCTCCAGGTGAGTTTATCAGGAGTGTTGTATAGACTGAGTGGAATTTTCTGAATTGCTGTTGTCTCACTCTCAAAAAAGATTGATTGTAGTAACTGTGTCTTCCAACTCTTTGAATCTGTGTCAATTAGTTCAGCCACTCTAGCCTCTGCCTACAGAACCTGGATACCACTTTGAACCCTAAAAGAGGTTGGAGATGGAAGCCACCTGTCTTGCCATATTCTGACAGTAGAGCCATTCCCAATCCGCCACAGAGAACCTTCTTCAATGAGAGGCTTGGTTGAACAAATGCTTCTCCATATCAGGGATGGACTGCTACCTAAGCCAGCTGTGCCAAAGTTATCCGTAGGGAAATACTTAGCTGCTAGGACCTTTGCTGCCAAGGACTGGGGGTGCTGGATTAATCTCCATCCTTGCTTGGAAACCATTGCCAAATTGAAAGCTTCAAAGTTTCTGAACCCAACCCCACCCGAAACCTTAGACAAACCCATCTTCTCCCAAAAGCACCAATGGATCCTCCTCTCTTCCATTTTCTGCCCCTACCAGAATTGATTGGTGATCCTATTTAGTTCCCTTAGAATGGTTTTTGGGATTTTGAAGACCCCCATGCAGTAGGCTGGAATGGCCTGAATCACTACTTTAATGAGAATTTCTTTCCCAGCATGAGAAAGGAACCTTGTTTTCCAGTTGCTTATCCTTGCCCTTGCTCTGTCCAGGATACCCTTGAAGCATTTAGATCTGGCTCTACCCACCAAAGCTGCAAGCCTAGATACTTTTCATAAGGTTCTGTAGTCTGAATGCCAGCAATCTGAATGATTATATCCTTTACTTCTGATCTTGTGTTCTTGCTAAACATTATGGAGGTTTTCTCTTTATTTAATCTTTGGCCCAAGGCAAGCTCATAGGTGTCTAGCACATGGATTAGTCTGCTCCACTCTAAGGGGTTGGCTTTACAAAAAAGGAGACTGTCATCAGCAAAAAATAGGTGGCTTACACGCAGCTGGTTGTGAGCCATAGGAATACCTGTGATTGCACCTGAAAATTCTGCAGCTCTGAGGAGGCAACTTAGTGCTTCAGCACACAAGATGAAAAGATAGGGTGATAGTGGATCACCCTATTTAATTCCTCGAGATGGGCTGAATGGTTCTTGAGGAATTCCATTGATTAGAAGGGAGTAGGATACTGAAGAGACACACCTCATGATAGCCTTAATCCACTGATGATCAAATCCCATTTTACCCATGACTGCTGCCAAGAAATCCCATTCAATTCTGTCGTATGCCTTGCTCATGTCCAGTTTCAATGCCATATACCCCTCCTTACCTCTCAATCTTCCATGCATCGTGTGAAGTGCTTCAAAGGCCACTATGACATTGTCTGTTATTAGTCTCCCGGGTATAAAGGCACTTTGGGATTGGGATATCACAGTAGCAAGTAGCTTCTTGGGCCTGTTAGCTAGTACTTTAGCAAGGATTTTGTAGCTTACATTACATAGACTAATGGGCCTAAACTCTGTGACCTTTGTTGGGTTCTATACCTTTGGGATCAATGCTATATGAGTGGCATTGAAATCTTGAGGCCATTGACTACATTGGAAAGCCTCTTTTACTGCTGCACAGACTCCTGGACCTACTACATCCCAATGGTCTTGATAGAAGATGGCTGGAAAACCATCTGGACCCGGGGAGCCCAAACCATTCATTGAAAAATGGCTTGCTCTACTTCCACTTGATCAATACTTTTGACCAACGAGGCATTCATAACTGTTGTAATGGAAGGGGTGATATGTTGGAGGCAATCTTCTATTCTTTCGGGTTGTGAGGTTGAGAACAGTTTCTGAAAAAAATTCTGGAAAAGATGGTTCACTTCTTCTGGTGTGGAGGCAGTTCTTCCTTCCTCATCTGAGACTTGTGATATGTGATTGGTCTTCCTCCTCTGGTTCGCACACTTATGGAAGAAACTTGTATTTCTATCTCCCTTTTCAAGCCATTGTTGTTTAGCCCGCTGCTTCCACCTGGTATCCTCCTCTTCAAGTAAACCATCTATCTCCTGTTTCAGTTTACTTATAGTCTCATTTGCCTCACCAGAGTTGGACTCTTGAAGCAGCTTTAGCTGTTGCATTCTAGCTGAAATCAGACCTCTTTGTTTCTTAAAATTAACTTGATTCCATGCCTGAAGTTGCTGTCTACACCTCTGCAGCCCTGTTGTGACTTTTTCCATGCTGATCAGAGGTTGTTGAGGGTGACCCCAGGCTCTAGCTATCATGGCATGGCACTCATCTCTCCTGCCCCAGCTAGCTTCATATCTGAATGGCTTCCTCCTGGATCGAATTCTTTCCTCTAAACTTGTATGCAGAATAATAGGACTGTGATCTGAACTATGAGCAGCTAGGGAATACACCACACTGTCTTCAAAGAGGCTAAACCATTTCTGATTCCCAAAGGCCCTGTCTAATTTTTCCTTTGTGAACAAACTGCCCTCTCTTCTATTGCTCCAAGTAAAGACATCTCCCTTAAATTGCACCTCACTTAAGCCACACGTTTCAATTGCCTCTCTAAAGTTCTCCATCTCTCTATATGGTCTATCCGCAGCACCTTGCTTCTCCTTCTGATGAAGGATTTCATTAAAGTCACCTATGCACAACCATGCTTCTTCACCATGTGGTTTCAGAAGTTTAAGAAGATCCCAACTACCCTTCCTTTTCGAGGTTTCAGGGCTACCATAGAAACTCATGAGAACTAGTTTATCTACTGAGCCATTTTTCTTAATGGATAGAGATATGTGGCTGCTGGTGTATGTTTGAAGGTCCACATCCATGTTCTCCTTCCAAAGAAAAGCCAAACCTCCCCTTAGTCCTCTACTGTCCACGACAAAGCTGTGCTGGAAACCAATCTGTCTTCTAACCATTTCCACTTTGTTTCTGCTGCACTTAGTTTCCATGAGGAAAACTAAGTCTGGGCCCTTGTCCTTCACCAAGTGGTGAAGCTCACGAACTGTCCGAGGGTTCCCAAGCCCTTGGCAGTTCCAGCTGATGCAATTCATGGGACTTGGTGGGGCTGCATAGCAGCCTCCACCTTAGAGTTGGAATGGAGCCTTTTGATGCATCCATTTTGTGTTTTTGATTTTTTAGGTTCATTCAGGTTTGTTATATCCCCTAGAGCTTGCTGTAAGTTTCTTTTGAGAGTATTTCTAGTAATACCAGTGGGCTCTATTTGGTTCGTGGGGGTTGGGTCCCTTGCTTTTCTTTTCCAGCTTGCCTTCCTTGTGGTAATGGGGGTTGAGGTTTGGTTTGGTTGAGGCTGGCTTGTCACTTGTTGGGAGGATTTGACTGTTTTTGGTAAGTTTGGTTGAGCCTTTTTCTGTTTTAGTTCTATAGTGATTGGCATGTGGTCCATTTCCATACCTGGACAGATTTCATTTTGGGGGGTTGTTGGTTTCGACCCTATGTGTAGATCAGTTTCTACAGCACAGTTCTGAGAAAAAAGACAGGAGTTGTTAGGGATTACTGTAAGTACCTCATCTCCTGGCTTGTGACCCCTTTGACTTTCCTTTTGACTTGGACATCCTTTTGACAGGTTATGCCTCGAAACTGGGAGCTCTGGACTTAGCTCTCTAGCCTTTTCCTGATGAGACACCCTAGTGTATTGCCTGCCGTCTGCTTCCTTGTTACTGTGCTCTTCGTTCCCCTTGGTTCTGGTTTGATGCTGGTGCTTGTCTTCTTGACTAGGGGGTGTAGAGCCTCCTTTGTAGTGCTTGGTTGCCATGGTATGGAATTTTGGTAGAGCTGCTCGTAACCAGGCACCATATTGTGAAGGGAGATCAGGTTGAAACTGGTTAACATACCTTTGGTTTTGGCACCCTCTCGCCTGGTGTTTATAACCCCACAACTGAAGCAAAAGTTTTGTAATCTTTCATATTTGAAGGCAACCCAGACCTTTTGCTCCCCAGATTGTATCCATCTTCCTCTGGCCAGAGGTTTTGTGAGGTCAAATTCTACCTGCACTCTCAAGCACCTTCCCCAACCTTGCCCATCCCTGTCTACTTCCACTTTCAGAACATTTCCAATACCAGCAGCAATCTGGTTTCCATACGTCTCATTCATCCTAGCCAAAGGTAGATTGTGTAGTTGAACCCAGAAGGGCTCATAAGTGAAGCTAGCTCCACTAGGTGAAAGGTTGCTATCTACATCTTGGATGGCTATAAGGCTTCTGTCAAAAGTCCATGGTCTCCCTTAGAGGTTTTCCTTTCGTCAGCTGCATTTTGGAATTCCATAATGAAGCTTTTTACGCCTATTTCAGTGAAGGACATGTCTGCTTCCACTTTCCACACTTGTTGCATTGTTGTACGAAAAGCTTCTTTGTTAAAACTTCTATCACTGATGACCATCGCCATTAGACAATTCTCCCCTCTTTCTGCAGCTGCTTGTAGTGCTTCATCTGATAGCTTAATCAAATCTTCTTCATTTGCCGTGAGGTTCAGGCCTTCCCATAGTTTTGTGAGATCTTCATCTCCCATACTTGTGGGCTGCCTGGACAGGTGTGTTTATCTTGTGAAAGCTGTGAGAAACTGGGACGGTGTACTACAACACTCGACCAAAAACTAGAAACTGTCTTTAGTGAAGGGGCTGCATAATGTTGTGAATTTTGAGTTGGTGAAAACAAGCTCTTAGTGAGACTGAGAGACTAATTCTTTGTAGCAGGGACAAAGAAACAAACACCTTACACTCTCATACTCTCAGAGTAGAGAGAGAAGGACCGGATCAGATCCAGGCACATTGTGATATATATGAAACTTGCAAATTTTTACATATATAATTTCTTATACATCTGAGCTTCATTTCAATTACAAGATATTAATATTCATATACATATAAAAATTTAAAATAAAATCGCTTAATATTAATGCATGCTTGCACTTTTTATTTCAACTAATAATATTCTATTATCAGTCTGCCCCTAAGATAAACATATATCTTGCTTCCCCCCAAGTACTGCACACATACATATAATATATCAAAGACCACCCACAAATGGCACTCCAATCCTCGGAATCCACGAATTTCCGGCCAAAAAGTTCCCAACGGTGAAGCGTTCAGCCTTTTTAGGGCTCCTTATAACGTGGTATCCCGGCCACTTGACCCTCCCTGCTGTATTGGCACCACTCCCAACGTTCATATATTCCCCATAATAAAGTGTTCTCAAAGCAAAGCTTCCACTCCATGGAAGCCAACCTGCAGGGTTTATCAAACTGCCTAAATTACAATTCATAAATACCGTCCTCGAGTACATTTTCCATGGCCTCCCCAGATAAGTTTGAAACGAGTGCTGCACCGGTAGCAAATCCCTCGCAGCAATGACACGAGAATTATGGATAATAATGCCCGTGTTTTCATTAGGATCTGTTCTCCCTTGTGCGATAATGGTGTTTTGTTGACCTTTTAAGGGCTTCCTCACGAAGATGTTGCAGTTTTGGAGGACAACTACGGCATCCCCGAATATGAAGTCTTGGGTGCCGTATATGTAACAGTCTCGGTAAAACTGGCGCTGAGAGTGCACGTACAAGGTGTCTTGGAAGCCCTTGAAACTGCAGCGGTAGAAAACGGAGAAGTCACGGTCTCACTGGAGTGCAACTGCTTGGTGGTTTTGGGGTCCGGCCGTGTTTTGAAAAGTTATGTCCCGAGCGATGAAGTGGTTCCTGGTAATTGCTGAGGGAAGAACAACAGCTTACATGTGAAATAGGAGTTATGCAAATTTTATAGAAAAGAGTTATAGTGATTCTTCTACAGTTTTTAATTTTCATTTGTTGCTGAAATTAGTTAGCAGAACAACATTTTCAAGTAATCTATTAGTGTTTGAGGTTGAGTACTATGTAATAAGAACAGAGAATATGTATATATATATGTGTGTGTGTGTGTGTGTGTGTGTGTATCTATATGAGTAATGCTATACACCACATTACTATCCCACTAAATATAATGTGGCGCATTTATCACCATTTAATGATAAAGAAGTATACAATGAATGATCATTCAATAATAGTAAATGTGCCACATCTTACTTAATGTGATACAAGTGGGATGTTAGTATGATATATAGAATTTTTCTATATACATTAGGAAACAGCCCCGAGATGCACCTGATATAATGATTTAAATAAAATGAAAAATAAAAAAGTCATGAGTAGCTTATTTGTCTGAGAAAAGAAAATACAAGGTTAAGAAAAGGCAAAAAAAAAAAAAAAGATTAAAAAAATCTAAATTTCAGCAAAATATGAATATTGATCTGCATCCATATTAGATTATCTATTTACTCTCTATATAATAGTAAAATATTTTTAATTTAATAGTTTTTTTTAATTTTTATTTTTATCACATTTATGGTTCTAGTAATTAAAATATTAATAATAATTGTATTCCAATCAAATTCATAATATTAAATGTTAATATTAATAATAATTATATCCTAATTAAATTAATAATTAATATTATATATTGAGTGTTTTAAGTATTTTATTAGTTAAATTTACTTAAAGTTGAATTTTATAATGAGAATGCTCCAAAGCATTTCTGTTCTAAAGAGTAAAGTCATTTTAATTTTTTTGTTTAAAAAAAATTGAAACAAAAGAAAGGAAAATAAGTACATTGTCAGAACAAAAAAGACATGAAAAAGATACGTCAATTCATGTGCGCCACGAGGCTATTAAGGGTCTTTTGGTAAAACAGAATCCTTCATTAAATTCTACAATGGAGCTACACGTCAAATGGTCAAGGGTCTTAGGTACCTTTTGGTAAAATATGATCCTTCATTAAATTCTATAAGGGAGCTACATATCAAATGGTCAAGGGTTTTAAGGGCTTTTTGATAAAAAATGATTTAACAGACCTAACAGAAAAACAAGAAAAGTTCACGAAAAAATAATGAAAGTTACTATTTCTAATCAGATAGCCATTTATTATAATATAATAAGAATATATGTGCAGTATAAATGTAAAACTTATATACATAAACTCAGGCAGAGATGATTTTCTCAAAAATCGTCTTTTCATGTACACCAATTAAGTTGAAAGTTCAAGCCTTTACGTACCCCATGAGTTGTGCAAAGTCTTGCATATTCCGTATCAATTGAAACATAATTAAACGTTAACGGTTATATACAAATATGGTGGGAAATTAACTTTTCAGAATCAAACAAAAATGACTCACCAAATGTCGCAGATCTTAAAGTTGTCCAGCCTCCTTTAACGTTCCTGTTACGTTACCGGTAACAATCGTAGCACCAATTCCATCTCCAATTATCATTATATTTGACTTCTTGATCTGAACATTCTCTTTCTAAACTCCCGCTTTCACGTGTATAATAAATCCCTTCGAACCACTCGCTGATGCAGCCACGGCCGCGGAAATGGTATGGTAATCTCCAGACCCATCTTGGGCAACCACAATATGAGCTTTCAGTTTAGCCGCTGATGATTGGAGAAGCTTTCAATCAGTAGAAGAAACCCATGTTGGTAAGCCATAATCAGAAAGCAAGTGTTTGCGGCCACCAATCTGTCTGCTGTATAACATCGTTGATGACAAAGTCGCGGCCTTCTTCACTGCGAGCGCATTGCTAACAAGTTTTGAGAAGTTGCTTAGCATATTTGGAAAGAACTGTAAATTCGAAGACAAGTTGAAATCGTGAAAACCATTTTGACATGTTTGCTATTTGGCAATTGAGGCACTCATCCATGTCAATGCATCGGTTGGGTTGTTGGAGCTCAACAAACGATTAAGCTGGTTAAGGGTATCCTCTTAGAGCTCCAAACAATCATTCCAAGCCAACTTCACTCGACCATTAAATGAATTCAGGTCCATGACAGTGATGAGCCGGTGGGCTTCGATAGCATGGTTCATTATCACTTTATAAATTTTGTCATGAAATTCCAACCCTTCTAATTCACCTAATAGGCCGGTTGATGGAAGATGGGTACTGTTGAGGAAGTGATTGCATACTTCTGGGTATGGGGTTTGGCTACATGAGGTGATTGTGGCACCATGCATGCATTCCAACTGTTAGGGACGTGTCTCACTTCCAATCTGCAACTATGCGGCCGTATGTCGCTGGTCGAGCTTGGTGGAGGTTCTCCTGCAAAACACTCCGATGCTTAAGTCAATCGAGAATATATTGCATCTTAAAAAAAAACCAAATATTATAAAAATTTACCAGCTTATATAGGCTCATTGTTGTGCATATCTTGCCCAGGATTTATTGGAACAGATTACCTTCGGAACTTAAAATTTTGATTGATATTATTTCATCACTTCCTATATTCTCTCAGCTTTCTGTTGGGGGTGGTGGCTAAGCATATCTGGTTTCTAACTCCTCTTGAATCATTTCTTCACGGTTTTTTGAACCCATCCTCTAGGCTTTTCGGTATTTTTATATCGTGGGCCTCTTTATTCGTTCTTGGGCCTTTCGGTCGGTAAATCATTGGGCATTGCCCCTACAGTTGCCCCGCTAATTCTATTCGCCTTTTGGCGGATGGAATTTATCTTGGTTGAAATTCGTTATCACGAAGACGTCGGGTGTGGTTCTATAGGCCTGGGTATTTTGAGAAACAGACAAATATGGAGATGGGCCCAAGTTTCCCACAGTTCCTTTGTGTTCTCCAACCCGTTAAGTCTGTCGTTTCATTTCTTTCCAACAAGATTTTAATTTTAAGAATCAAGTTTTTCCATCATTTCCCGCCGTTGTGTCAGAGGAAAAGATACTGTTTCCTAGGGTCGATTTACCTTTTTTTCAGTTCCGGGTGACTTTAACAGTTTAGGTCTGTCGGCGCTTCGTATTCTGTTCTCCTTCAAATACTTCGTTTTTCCCTTTTTTCTCATTTCTTGCTCTGCTACGTTTCCTGCCCTTTTGCTTTCGTCCTTGTTCTTTGCTCACTACGTCCTTTCTTGCAATCTTCTTTCCAAGATTTCAATGGCTTCTTGCAATGAATACAAGGCTTCTGGAAACCCTTTCGAGATCCCTGAGGGCACTGTTTTTGCTGGATATAGATGGCATTCTGTCATCCATGAGAAAAACTTTGCTAAGATTCGGGAAGATTTTCGTATTTCCAAAACTGTCGTTCTGTCACGTATCGATGCCTAGTGCTATGATGACAAAGGTTTTGCCACTAAGGTGGCTATCTCCATTGCCCTTCTGAAACATGGGTTGAGGCTCTCATTTTGTCGCCCTCTCTGCGATATTTTGGATCTCCTTAGCCTGGCCCCTGCCCAACTACATCCTCATGCGTTGAGGGTGTACCTCTGCGCCTGTATTGTTTACCGTATGGTACTGAAGCCCCTTAGGGATCCTNCAGTTGCCCCGCTAATTCTATTCGCCTTTTGGCGGATGGAATTTATCTTGGTTGAAATTCGTTATCACGAAGACGTCGGGTGTGGTTGTATAGGCCTGGGTATTTTGAGAAACAGACAAATATGGAGATGGGCCCAAGTTTCCCACGGTTCCTTTGTGTTCTCCGACCCGTTAAGTCTGCCGTTTCATGTCGTTTCATTTCTTTCCAACAAGATTTTAATTTTAAGAATCAGGTTTTTCCATCATTTCCCGCAGTTGTGTCAAAGGAAAAGATACTGTTTCCTGTGGTCAATTTACCTTTTTTTCAGTTCCGGGTGACTTTAACAGTTTAGGTCTGTCGGCCCTTCGTATTCTGTTCTCCTTCAAATACTTCGTTTTTCCCTTTTTCTCATTTCTTACTCTGCTACGTTTCCTGCCCTTCTGCTTTCGTCCTTGTTCTTTGCTCACTCCGCTCCGTCCTTTCTTGCAATCTTCTTTCCAAGATTTCAATGGCTTCATGCAATGAATACGAGGCTTCTGGAAACCCTTTCAAGATCCTTGAGGGCACTGTTTTTGCTGGATATAGATGGCATTCTGTCATCCATGAGAAAAACTTTGCTAAGATTAGGGAAGATTTTCGTATTTTCAAAACTGTCGTTCTGTCACGTATCGATGCCTAGTGCTATGATGACGAAGGTTTTGCCACTAAGGTGGCTATCTCCGTTGCCCTTCTAAAACATGGGTTGAGGCTCTCATTTTGTCGCCCTCTCCACGATATTTTGGATCTCCTTAGCCTGGCCCTTGCCCAACTACATCCTCATGTGTTGAGGGTGTACCTCTGCGCCTGTATTGTTTACTGTATGGTACTGGAGCCCCTTAGGGATCCTTATCCTGACCTAATGGGTCGAGAGTTTTTGGCATTCTACTCTCTGAGGGAAGCTACCAAGGGCAACATCCTTAGCTTCCGTAAGAAAGACGAAGGGCAATCATTGGCACATTTCGAGACTCGTTATTCTAATGCCAAGGCATGGACCACCACTCTCTTTTATATCTCTGGTCAAGGTTGGGAATTTCCTGCCCCGGAGGAAGTTTTCCACGACTTTCCCATTAGGTCAATCTGGCATCCTTTGCCCGACGAAAAAAAGTTGTGGCGTTCAATGGAGCCTCTGTCGCACCATGAGTTGGCTCGGATTGAGACAGTACACTCTTAGGCCAAAGCTATCCCTGATGCGCTTTGGACTGACAAACTGTTGACCAAAGAAAACATTGATTGGTTCTTGATGTCTCCCAACCGATCGTACTACCAAGGGCGTGACTTTATGATCTCGCCTATCATCCCTCCCCCCATGGGGAAGTCCAAAGAGACCCGTCCTGCGTCTTCCAAAAGCAAGACCCATTCAGAAGAGGGGGAGGAGATCGCTGAGAAGGGGGAGAAAAAGAGTAAGAAGAAGAGCGGCCGAGAGACTGATGTGGTCACCGAAAAAAGAGAAAAGAGAAGCAAGAAAAATAATGAGGGTGGCGGCCTTCAAAAGAAAACTCGTTCTAAAGATCCCTCTCCGCCTTCTTCTCTCCAAGAGGGGAATTTTGTGCCCTTTGGGGACGCCCGAACCATGGGGTCGCAGGAGGACACCCCTTGAGACTTCGCCGACCCAACCAAAGATCCTCTCCCTATCTTCATAGGAAAGTCCTTGCAGGGGTTCCACCTTGCCTGGGCCCAACCAACCTTTCTCGCCCATTCCCTCTTTGTCCCCACCAACTTCACGCGGCCAGAGAGGTGTCGAGGGTCTAGCCTAGATGGCCCTCTTTAACCTGGTCGCCTCTCTTCAAGCCACGCCCAGCACGCCCGAGGCGGCCACGGGTCCTATATCCTTGTTCAAGTTTCCCGTGCTGGTGGGGCGAGTAAGCCCGGTCGAGCTGGGCGCCAGGGTAGTAGCAGCCCTTAATCTTGAATCTATCACAGTGGTGGGAGCTTGCTCCCCTCCTTCTTTCATTGCTGCTTATCATTAAGCGGCCTCTATTTTGCCCGCAAGTGGTCGCCTGGAGACATATGGGGTTTCACCTTCTAAAGGGGCTACACAACCTCCTTCGAGAGCCTACCAGACACCATCTCTGGAGGACAAACCCCGTCGCCAATGGGTAGTGGGCCTAGACTCTCTCTTCCTTCCCAACCTGCCTCCTCTTTTGGCAGGGACATTGATTCCACTTTTGAGGAGGAGTGGGTGCTTTTTTGAAGCCTGCCTTTTAGAGGCCGACCTGGCCTCCTCTACGGCCACACTACCCCCTCTACACTTAGGTGACTTACCAGGGAGGACTACACCCTCTTCTTCTGGTGCTAACTCCCAGGTTGAGGCCACCGCCCAGATGGCTGACCGTTTGAGGAGTTGGCATGTTGAGGTATTATCCCTGTCGACCTGCTCCCTTTTTATATTTTTACCCATCTTCATTATCTGACTTTCTTCTTGTAGGGCATCAATGATTTGGCGGCGTGGATAGTAGCCGACCGCTACCGTCTCGAGGAGGAGGTCAGAGAGCGGCGCCAACTGTGCTATATAGCTAAGCAAGCATTGAGAGGTGGCGAGCCAACAGAGCTGAATTGGCAACCTTGGTTGAGGACAAGGAGGAACTAAA
Source organism: Carya cathayensis (assembly GCA_011037825.1). Taxonomy (NCBI): domain Eukaryota; kingdom Viridiplantae; phylum Streptophyta; class Magnoliopsida; order Fagales; family Juglandaceae; genus Carya; species Carya cathayensis. The sequence continues at coordinate 1,217,119 of QGSO01000156.1, forward strand.
GTGCTTACTAGAGCAGTCTGAGGGTTAATACCACTCCTTAGAAGGTGACCTCGAGCTACGCGAGGCCGAAATCCTGGAGTTGTGGGACTCTGTCCGCCAAGCTAATACGGTCAAGGTTAATGATGACTTTGCCTTGTCCATTATGTGCTCTGAGAGGGACTCAGCCAAGCTGCGACTTTCAGAGGCTAAGGAGGCCCTCAAGGTTGAAAGCTCTCGTTCGAGAGCTGAGCTCACCGCCCGTGACGAGGCGTTATCCTCCCTTAGTGGAGATTTGGCCCATTCTCGAGACAGCTTTAGGTCCTTCGAGGAAAGTCTTCGAGAGGCAAACTTGGCCCTTGGAGCCTGTCAGCAGGGTCTGACCGAGAAGGAAGAGGAGCTGGCTGCTGCCCAGCAGGTGGTTGCATAGCTCCGCGCCCAGTTGGCCTGTGTCCCTGCCACAAGGGACGACGCCTTTAAATATGGGCATGGTCGTGGGATTCTAAGGTTGAGGAACCGCCTCCTGGCCGACCCTGCCACCAACATCAAAACTCTCAACGTGGATTTATTCTACCACGATGAAACCTCCCGCCGCACGATTGATGCTTTTGGGCGAAGAGAGATGCCCGATACCTTCTTGAACGTGCCGCCGACTTTTCCTCCTGAAGACGTCTCTTAATCATTGTTGCCCTCCATTTAGTTGGTTGTAGACAAAATTCCCCTTTTATTCTTTGTATGTTTGAGAGAATGGTATTTGATTATATCTTGGTTTGCTTTGTACAACAGACTTTGATTCGTTTTGGTGAATGCTCAGATTTCTGTGTCCTTTCCATCTTTGTCTTTTTCGTGTGGCACCACAAGCAGTTGTGCGTGTCTTTGGTGTTTAGGGTCGGCGTGGTCTGACGACCTATGCACCCTTTTTACATGGCACAACAAGCACTTGTGCTTGTCTTTAGTATTTTAGGGTCGGCGTGGTCTGACGACCTACGTGCCCTTTTTACATGGCACTCTTTGGTGTTTTAGGGTCAGTGTGGTCTGAGGACCTACGCGCCCTTTTTACATGGCACCACAAGCACTTGTGCTTGTCTTTGGTGTTTTAGGGTTGGCGTGGTCTAAGGACCTACAGGCCCTTTTTACATGGCACCACAAGCACTTGTGCTTGTCTTTGGTGTTTTAATGTCGGCATGGTCTGATGACCTACACGCCCTTTTTACATGGCACCATAAGCAGTTGTGCTTATCTTTGGTGTTTTAGGGTCAACGTGGTCTGAGGACCTTCGCGCCCTTTTTACATGGCACCACAAGCAGTTGTGCTTGTCTTTGGCGTTTAGGGTCAGCGTGGTCTGATGATCTACGAGCCCTTTTTATATGGCACCACAAGCAGTTGTGCTTGTCTTTGGTGTTTTAGGGTCGGCGTGGTCTGAGGACCTACGCGCCCTTTTTACATGGTACCCCAAGTAGTTGTGCTTGTCTTTGGCGTTTAGGGTCGGCGTGGTCTGATGACCTTCACGCCCTTTTTACATGGCAGAGGTTCATTCTCGGGGGCTCTTGCCTTCGTACAAAATTTTCAACAAAATAATGCAGAGTATTTTCATAAACAATGATGATGCAATTTATTGAGCAAAACAAAGACAGAGAATTCTCGAACAAACAATATACGAGTCACTGATAAAATTTCTTCAAGTGTTCTGCGTTCCAATGATGCAGCAGTTCCTTGCCCTCGCTGTCTTTTAATCGGTAGGATTCGGGTCTATTGTTGGCTGTCACTAAATAAGGTCCTTCTCAACGGGGTCCCATTTTCCCTTTGCCTGGCGTAGTCACCCTGACCCTTTCTAGAACCAGGTCGCCTATTTTAAAAGTCCTGGGTCTTACCCTTTTATTGAAGTATTGCTCGGCCTTCCTTTTTCTTGCAGCATCCGGGCCTCCGCCATCTCTCTCTCTTCTTTGAACAAGTTGAGGTATTCTTCTATCTTCCTATCGTTCTGGGTATCCGGGAATTGGCTCGTCCTGTAAGTTGGCAACCCTATCTCCACTGGTGTAACTACCTCACATCCGTATGCCAGTGTAAATGGGGATTCCCCCGTCGCAGTCTTTGCTGTTGTTCTGTAAGCCCAGAGGACTTTTGGTAGTTCATCCGCCCAATCTCCTTTTTTCTCCGCGACCTTCTTCTTGATGATTGAGAGTAACGCCTTATTTGTTGCCTCAGCTTGGCCATTCGTTTGAAGGTGGCCCGGAGAAGAATAATTTGCCTTGATTCTTAATTAAGCACACCATTCCCTATAATGATCTAAATCGAATTGTCGCCCATTGTCGGTTATAATACTGTGAGGAACTCTGAACCTGCAAACGACGTTTTTCCACAGGAATTTTGTCACGGCCTTGCCTGTGATCGTTGCCAATGCTTCTGCCTCCGCCCATTTTCTGAAATAATCGACTGCGACTGTCATAAACTTTACACCGCCCTTTCCTGGCGGGAAAGGTCCCACCAGGTCTACGCCCCATTGAGCGAAAGGCCATGGTGCTGTCACTAATGTCAGTTCCTCCGGGGGGGGCGGTACAAGTGCGTAAGTTTGGCATTTCGCACATTTCTTGGTGAACTCCCGCGCGTCCCTAAGGGCGTTAGGCCAGTAATATCTTGCCCATAGTGCTTTTCTAGCTAAAGTTCTTCCTCCAGAGTGATTTCCGCATATCCCTTCGTGGATTTCAGCTAGGACGTACTGTGCTTCTTGTGCCAAGATGCACCACAGCAAAGGACGGAGAAACTCTTTTATACAAGATTCCATCGATGAGTAAGAATCGAGCCACCCTTTTCTTTTTCCTTCTCGCCTCTCCTTTCTCTTCCGGCAATCTTCCTTCGTCTAGATATTTCACCACCCTATCCGCCCAATCTGGGGTGCTTGACCCTATGACTCCTATCTCTATACCAACCGCCGGGACCTCAACGACCCTCCTCTCTACTTGCCATGGAAGGGACACCTCTTATGCTCCCGATGCTGCTCGTGCTAACTGATTCACGACCTCATTATCCGCCCTTGGTATTTGAGTGATCATGAAATATGAGAAGGAACTACAAATTTCTTGGACTCGTGCCAGGTATTTTTTCAACTTTTCGCCCTTTGTAGCATATAGGCCCAGAACCTAATTTACTACTATCTGCGAATCTGACCTGGCATCCACTTCAGTTGCTCCTATTTGGGCGGCCACAGATAATCTTGCTATAAGCGCTTCGTATTCGACTTCGTTGTTGGTTACTCTGAATGCTAGTGTGGCCATGTAATATCTCTCCTGGCCGTCCGGGCTCAGCAGGCGTATCCCCAGGCCTCCGCCCTCTTGGCAGGACGATCCGTCTACAAACAGTATCCATGGCTTCCCTTATGGAGCTACTGCTTCTTCCTGGGGAAAACCCGAGAACTCTGCCACAAAATCCGCCATTGCTTGTCCTTTAACCACTTTCCTTGGTTCGTATTCTATATCGAACTCGCTCAGTTCCATTGACCACCCAATCAGTCTTCCTGTGCAATCAGGTTTTCTCAAAATTTTTGTTAATGGAGCCTCCGTTAGTACTTTAATAGTGTGGGCTTGGAAATAAGGACGAAGTTTCCTAGCCGCCACTACCAAGGCGAAAGCCAATAGCTCGATTCAAGGATACCTTGCTTCTGCTCCTCTGAGCGCTCTACTCACATAGTACACTGGGTGCTGGATGGTTCCTTCTTCCTTTATGAGAACGACGGACACAGCATGTGGGGAGACTGCTAAATATGTAAAGAGTTCGTCTCCCTTTTCTGGCCTCTTCAAAAGGGGCGGATTGGTCAAATACTGTTTCAACTTTTCGAACACCTCATCACACTGCTCATTCCAAGGGTGCACCTTTCGTAGGACTCAGAAGAAAGGAAGGCATTTATCTGTCGACCCGGCTATGAACTTTCCCAGGGTGGCTACCCTCCCCGCCAGTCGTTGAGTCTCGTTCAAATTTTTGGGCGGCTTCATACCGACTATGGCTTCTATTTTATCTGGAGAAGCTTCAATTCCCCTCTCAGACACGATGAAACCCATAAATTTCCCCGACTGGACCCCGAAAGCACATTTTGTTGGATTCAGTCTCATTTTATAACCGCGCAAGACTTCAAATGCCGTCCGCAAATCCTTGAGGTGTTGACTGGGTTCTTTGCTTTATACTAGTAGGTCGTCGGTCGTCCACATAGACCTCCATGGATCTCCCTATTTGCTCTTTGAACATCCAGTTCACCAGCCTCTGGTAAGTTGCCCCTGCGTTCTTTAGGCCAAAGGGCATAACTCAATAGCAGTATAGTCCTCGGTCCATCACGAACGATGTCTTTTCCTCATCCGCTGGATTCATCCGTATCTGGTTGTATCCTGAGTATGCGTCCATGAAGCTCAGTATATGGTGCCCTGCCTTGGCATCTACAATTAAATCGATGCGTGGTAGGGGGAAACTATCTTTCAGATAGGCTTTGTTCAGATCTGTAAAATCTACGCACATTCTCCACTTCCCATTCGCCTTCTTCACCATGACAACGTTGGAAAGCCACTCCGGGTAGTGGGCTTCTTTGATGAAGCCCGCTGTGAGCAGTCTTTTAACTGCTTCGTTAATGGCAGCATACTTCTCCGCACTGAATGATCTCCTCTTCTGCCATACTGCTTTATGTGCTGGGTCCACACCCAGGCCTTGTTCGATAATTTCATTATCTATACCGGGCATCTCTTCATGGTTCCACGCGAAGATGTCCTTGTGTTCTACCAACAACTATATCAGGGCTTCCCTATCTACTGGGGGAATTTGTGTCCCGATGCGGGTAGTGGTCCCTGGGTGGTCAGCGTACAATGCTACGAGTTCCAGAGGTTCGTTGGCTTCTGCGTGCTGTTGAGCTTGGTCATCCCTGACTTCCATGTCCCTCTCGTAAGTTGCCGCTACAGGCGGCAGGAGGGGTGGTGAGTTCCTATCTTGTCCTGCTACCATACATACTTCATTCTTAGCTTTTCTCAATTCTTGCACATAACATTCTCGAGCCAGGGCCTGTTCGCCCCTCGCTTCTCCCACGCCGCCATCGGTTGGAAACTTCATCTTGAGATGGTAAGTGGATGTAACCGCCTTCAGACAGTTGAGCGTCGGCCTCCTTAATATAGCATTTTAAGAGGAAGGAGCTTTTACTATTAAGAAATTGGTCATGGTAGTTACCGTTCGTGTCCCCGTTCCGCCAGTTACTGGAAGCGTAATCGCTCCTACAGGCTGAATAGTATCTTCTAAGAAACCCTTTAACGGCGTTGGAGAGATCCTTAGTCTATCCACATTAATTCCCAGTTTAACAAATGCTTCCCAGAACAGTATATCAGCCGAGCTCCCATTATCTACCAACACCCTCCTTGTGTTATAGTTGGCTATCACCAAGATTATCACCAGGGCGTCATCATGTGGATACAGGACTCCTTCCCTATCCGCCTCCTGGAAGGATATCACCATTTGCTCGCCGCCAAGCTTCGGTTGTTTGGGTGCTCTGTCCGCCATGAATACCTCTTCATATCTTGCCTTTCGACTGGACGTGGAGATACCACCTCCAGCAAAACCTCCTGCTATCGTCCTTATCTCCCCTATAAGCGCCCTGTTCCTGTTACTTCCTGGGGGTGATCTCACCCCCTTATCATGATAGTTGTCAAGGCGAGGCCTCCTTTCAGGACTGACACCCCGCCTGGTTACTTGCCTAGACTCCTGACGCCTCTTAGGCTTCGATCGTTCCGCTACCATCTGCTCTAATTCACCAGTCCCAGCTAGCTCGGTGACCCTCTTTCTCATGGTTGTGCAGTCTTCGGTCCAATGAGAGCTCATCTAATGGTACTTGAAGTACCGGCCGCCTGTCTTGATGGGGTGATGGTCTTCCTTTTCTCTCTCTTCTTCACGCACAGACAAATTGTTGTGCACCAATCTAAGGCTACAATCCAACCGCCCTTCCCTAGCTCTTTCTCGTCTACTCGGTTTATTCTTCCTGTCCGCCGACCTACTTCTCCGCTCGTTCTTGGCGTCTTCTGCACAAGGGTCCACCAGTGCCTGCAGAGTATCTTCTGCATTGACAAAATCATATGCCCTATCCACGAACTCCCTGAGGGTAGAATGAGTCCTCCGGGCCAATCCACCATGAAAGGACTATGTGGCCATACCCCTCCTAAGAGGGCGGCTAGAGTAATTTTCTCATCTTAGTCTGTCGTCGTTAAGCGTTCCTTGTTAAAACGGGCCAAGTAGGCTTTTAAATTCTCATCCTCTTTTTGCTTAATCGTCAATAGATAGACGGCTGGATGCCGACGCCTCCTGCTTGGCATAAACTAGGTTAGGAATTGCTTTGCCAATTCCTCAAAACTGTCATTCGACTTTGGTTTGAGGGTCCCGAACCAACCCCTCGCAGTTCCTCTCAAGGTCAGAGGAAAAGCCCGGCAAGTAATCTCTCCCTGGAAACCGTGGAGGGTGATGTGAGCTTTGAAGTTTTTCAGATGATCTACTGGGTCTTTAGACCCATCATACATCTCTATCTGGGGAACTTTAAACTTCGGCTGGAGCGGCACTGCCATAATACATGCACTATATGGCAAGTCTGTTTGGTGTAGTAGACTATCCACCGAGGAAGAACCGCCCATCTTCTTCGCCATCTCTTCATATTTTCCGACCAGGTCCTTCAATTCGTCGTGCATTCTTTCTTTCTATGCTCACTCAGAATGCTTCTCGTCCCTGCACTGGGCCTCACTTCTCCCTGTTCACTGTACGCGAGCACCTCGTCATCGTGAAATGCAACATTCTTTTGTCTCAAGTCATCATTCTCTTTTTGTAAATTTTCCAGGGCCTCCAGAGCTTGTTTCAATTTCTCCTCTGCTGCTGCTAGCCGTGCTTCCACAGATGTTGATCTGTTGTCCATCGTTCTGCTTGCTACTAAGTGTGTTACAATTGGCATGTGAGAGTCACGCTAGCTCAGAATCCCACAGGCGGCGCCAACTGTTAGGGACGTGTCTCACTTCCAATCTGCAGCTACACGGCCGTACGTCGCTGGTCGAGCTTGGTGGAGGTTCTCCTGCAAAACACTCCAATGCTTAAGTCAGTCGAGAGTATATTGCATCTTCAAAAAAAACCAAATATTATAAAAATTTACCAGCTTATATAGGCTCATTGTTGTGCATATCTTGCCCAAGATTTATTGGAACGGATTACCTTCAGAACTTAAAATTTTGAATGATATTATTTCATCACTTCCTGTATTCTCTCAACTTTCCGTTGGAGGCGGTGGCTAAGCATATCTGGTTTCTAACTCCTCTCACTACAAAAAAAGAAGAGTAGAATGGGCTATTTTTATTTCTGGCGACACTAAAATCGCCGGAAATAATCACATTTTTATTTCAGACAAGATTTTGTGGCTATTCGGAGAAATTAAATACTTTTTCCCGCCAGTATTTGTTGCCGCAAATAATTTAGCCAAATTTCTCGTCTTAATAACTTAATACAGCGATCCAAATTTGCCTCAATTTCAGTCGCCGCTTAAATTGACTTATTACAGCGACTTGGAGTCACGGTAACAAGTCAATTTAAATCCCCCCTCCCCTGATTTTCCCACTTTCACCCTCTCTTTATCTCGCTCTTTCTCTCTCTGAGGTTTAACATCCTCACAAATTTCCGCCATCGCCACCAACGCCGTCTTCTCGCCGCCGTCTTCTCATCGACACTGGTCAGTTTCTCATGCTCTCTCTCTCTCTCTCTCTCTCTCTCTCTCTCTCTCTCTCTCTAACTCTCACTCGGATTGTAGCTTAACATTTCTCGATCTGTCACTGTCATGGAGTCCATTTTCTCCCTTTTCTCTTTGATTTTCTTTCCGTTGGCTACCAAAAATGTTTAATAACTAGTTTATTATGATTGTAATCAAGGGATTTTCGATTTTGGGGTTTGTAATAACCAGTTTAGGCTGTTTGTCCAACCTAATTTAGTGGTTTGAGTACTGCGGTGCATGTGTGGTTCCTCATGTGGAAAAGCCAAACTCAGTTGCAAAACTGATTCTAGAATATGTTTAGGAAGATTGCTATAAAGAGATGGAATGTGTTCGTTCACCAACATTGAAGCTTCACTCTCAGTCTCTGCATAAATGACACAGAGATGGCTGCATTGTACACCATATTCAAGATTTGTTAATGTAATTCTGGAATGAGTTAATTTAAGGGCCATTTGGTAGAGTTATTTTTTAAGTTTGAACCATCTTTGTATTAATTTTCATTTCGTTTTATGGTTTGGTAATCATCTTTGTATAAACTGCTGGTTCTAGAAACTTGTTTGCCATTGATATATAGAAGTTGTCAGTCATTACTCTTTATGTTTTACCGAAGGACTTTTAAGCAGTTTAACCCTTTGTTTACAAGAAATTTATATGGATTTAGTTTTATTTTTGTTTGTGTTTTAAAAATTTGATGTTTTCTTTATGATAGCAACAGTGATAATAAATAGATTTTAAAGTAATTTCTTTATTTATCTATCCATTGCTCTCGTATTCTGTATTTTTTGGAGAGAGTTTCAATGCAGCTTGTAATTATAAAGAAAGCCTCTGTTCTGTAGTGTTGAAATTGGTAAACATTAGATTGATGAAGTGAGATCATGATTCATGAGATCATGATTCATGAAATTGGTAAACAATAATGATTCATGATTCATGAGCTAATTGTCAATAATAGTTCTTTCCTGCTTGGCACCAGAGATCAACAGATAATAGCACATATACTTGTGGAATGACATGCACATTTCTGGGTTTGTTATCCCATTTTTTTCATTAGCAGCCATCCATTGATTTGGTTACACTTAAGAAGTACAAGGATTTGTCAAACCAAAGTTGTTTACACCTACCGTGTTTAAGACGGAATTCCTGATTTTTTTTTCTTGTATATTTGAATTTGTGAAATAATATTCTTAAAACTGATGGGAAGAAATTCTTTCTACCTCTTGTTTTTTTTTACTGGCTGAAAGGTATTTTTGTTGTTGTTGAGCCTGTTGGAAATACGATAAAATGGATATTTTGGATGCTGCAAATATGGATGATAAAGGTTCTCTTTTTCCCCTCAATTTCTACCTAGCAACAGTTTTCTTTCATTCATCATCCAGCTTATACATTGTTTTGAGAAGCATGGGACTGAAACATCACAACCATAACCTCTCCATGTATAAAAGGGTTTGTGTTGGTTGAGTTTTATGTTCTTTGGAAGCCAGCATAGTTTTGCTATGCACATATTCCCTCCATCGCATATTCAATTTTGTAGATGTTCATTTTTTTCCCACTTTCTAAACTGAACGTATACAATTACGACATTTCAAAATTGCCCTTAAAAAGTTGCATCCTTCGAAAATATGGAAACTTTTTTAGAGTAACTTCTGGAACTGATTTTGTTCAAGAAACAAATCAATAATTTCTACCGATGCTCTTCAGGAAATAGACGGAGAAAAACATAGAAAATGACTGAAATAATTGCCTCTTTTGAAAATGGGGTTTACGGTGGGGAGTCGTATTTATTGGTAATAGTATTTCTATCTCTGTTCCCGCATAATAAAAACCATTGATTTCTGCTTTGCAGATATACCTCATCTTCAGCTTTGAATTCTTGTCTGATGATCTCTATCTTTTATGCAAATAATAAACAAAATGATTGATTGCCCAAAGATCATAATTTCAATATATATGTTGGTTGGCATCTTTTTTTTTTTTAATTGCATGCAATGCTATTAAGTAATGTTGTGTTCATGAGCCCAATACTTCCTTGATCTGCATATTACCACTTTTGAAGATGACAATGAATGCTAGCTATCGATTCTCCACCCATGCACCTGTACCATTTTTCATGAATAGGATATCTCAATTTTATTTGTAAGTAGATAACGAGCAAATTACTAAAAAACCTTTTTAGTTTCTGTTATAGTTGCATTACCTTGCTTGTGCTTGTGAACCCATGTTATTTTTAGGTGAATGTACTCGAAACTGGACAGAGGATTATTCTTTTGGGTGCTTTTAAGTAGTTAGACCCACTTATTTTGTTATTTAGGATTTACTGTAAAAAGAAAATTTTTCCTACTGTCTCTCCCACCTGACATGGAAAGATGTTGATATGCTTTTAGGTACCACTGCCCCTATTTTATTCGCTGAAGACCTTTCACAGTTGGACATTTTGTAAATGTAGTCTTTAGCTAGGTTTGTTATTAGACTTGGACTGAAAGGAAATTATATAGTTATGAGTTTCGAGTGAGATTTGCTTCTTATTATAAAGAAACTGGTATTTGCTTCTCTTTGCATTATATTGCAGTATCAAGGTATAGATGAAACTTGTAAAAGACTTGGTCATTGAAATTGTAGCTGGAAAAGCGAACTCTATATGATGGAACACTTATATTACCTGCTGGCTTTGTTAGCCTTCCATTTAAGTTCATGTTTAGTGCATTGATGCTGGGCCAAAAGGGTGAGCATTACCCTGTGTTGAACTTTCATATGGGTTAAGGCGGATCTATTTGATAAAAAGGCTGGCTACACCCATTACTTTTACTTATATAAAAAAAAGGTTGGCTAAACCTAATGAGTACATTGTTTCCTTAATAATAGCACCCATAGTATTGTTCTTTTGGCTCTCTTGGCATGTTCTATTTTTATTGGTCTCACCCCTCCTTACCTACCTTTTATTATTATATCTTAAGAATGTTTTGCTGAGTAAATGATCTACAATGGTGGCTGCTTCTTTTATGACATAGAACCTCTCCAAAGCAGGGCTTTTTGGACTAGTAATCCTGTGTACACAAAAGGTGCATCTTGATTCAACTAATCTAATTTTTCTTTTATTGGTATTTTTCGATTATGTTGGACTTTCTTAAAGGGTCTTGTGAATTTGACTAAGGTTTTGTGAATTTGATGACTATGAAAGTAACATATATAATAATAATAATAATAATTAGGTACTACATCATGTATAGTTAGGTACTATAATTCATACATATACATGAATACTACTACTACTACAATATGCACAATTAAAGATTCTTTAAAGGATCTTTAAAGGACCTTATATATATATATCTAAAATATTAATTAGTCCCCCTAAATATTGCTCTTTTTCTTATCATATCACAGAATTGTATGTTTTTTTTTATTTTCTAAGTACCTCAATAATTAATATGACTTGCATGCACCCATTTTCTTTTTATGACGCACTGTTTGAGCTTTAGCGGCCACAATTTCTCGCCACAAAAAATATTATTTGTGGCCACATTTAAGCCACGCCGAAAACAATTTTTTCTCACTTAACAATTGCGGCACAATATTGGCGGGTAGAGGATAGCCAGAAATAACTATTTGCGACTACTTTAATACTTTTTGCGGCGATATATAGTCGCCGCAAATAGTGGCTTTACTTGTAGTGGATCTTGATTCCTTTCTTCACGGTTTTTTGAACCTATCATCTATGCTTTTCGGTATTTTTTATATAGTGAGCCTCTTTACTCGTTCTTGGGCCTTTCGGTCAGTAAATCATTGGGCATTACCCCTACAGCAACCTAAGAAGTAAAACAAGAAGATGTAATACGCTTGCGAAAGCTAGCACATGAGTACTACTCTTGTCCAACATGAAGACCTAAAGTTTTTCTAATTTGAATGCTATACAGATATTAATGTTAATTGGGAGGTTCTATATATAGATCACATGCAACTTGGCATGTGATAGGGAAGTATATATGTCGGTGGTACTAGTACGTACTTTAGTGCAGGAAAAGAAATTATGTATTTTTATTTTTTTTTATAATTTCCGTAATTTTAGAAACTTTAAGGACATCTTTAAAATGCCACTTCGGATTTTGCAGTGGATTTAAGGAGTCTCTCTAGATCCATGCAATATTACATTATTGAGCATTAATGACCAATTAAGTATCTTTAAGTTACGTTAAATATTTGAGATTAAGAATATTATATATATATATATATATATATATATATATATATATTGAGCTTGCAATCAGTGTTAAATCACTGCATGCATGACTAAGATCACGAATCAAGATCTGATGCATTAATTGAGGTTGGATGAAGCTTTCTTGTAAGGATTACTTATCCACAACCACAAGCATATGGTTCCCAAGCACACACGGAAGGATCCTCGTAGAGTGGAAGCATCATGGCGGTGAAGATCAAGAATTGCATAAAACCACAAACCTTATCAAGATCACTTCTTAAAGTCTACTGAATCTAGCTAAAACCGTAAATCCCATAACTCTCATTTCTTAAGGTCTACCAAATCTACAACGTACCAGCTTAGCGTCTGATCGAAACTTATATGCTAAAACCATAGCATCTACAATATTGAATCCTATCCAAAATTAGGGGTATAACTGTTCAGTTCAGTTCATCAATTTTGTACATTTTAAAAAAAAAAACTGTATACATTGATTTTAAAATTTTAATAATCGATACCAAACCGATTCATGACAGAAACCAGAATTTCCAGTTTTCCTAATTTCAATCCGGTTCGGTCCCCTTTTTTCGTTAGTATTGAATTTAGTAATAATATGATGTTTATATATATTAAACTATTAACCTATTTATATTATAGTATAAGTATATTATTTTATAATAATTAACACGTATTAGTATTGTATTGAATTTAACTATAGTCTATTGAAGTTCTAGACTTTTTATATGAGTATATATAATCATATGTGTAAAAATGTATTTGCAAAAAAACTTATATGATGTCCTTCCAATAAAGTCTTTTGGGTATTCTGATGTTAACGTTGTCTGTAGAACTACACATCGGTAAGGGTCTCATTTTTAGGAGACTATATATCTCAAAAGTAAGTTTATATTAACTTAATATTAATGTTTATGTTTAAAATTAAAACTTATATGTTATATTAAAAAGTATAAAATTAATTTTATGTTATATCACATGTTATATTAATTTTATATTATAAGATTAATGGACTTGAATAATAAGATTAGAATTTCATGTTATATTAATTAGAAATTTAGCATATAATATAATATAAAAAATTATAAATATATATACTAGTCCGGTTCGATTTAAACCGGTTTTTAAAATAAGAAAACTGATACCACACCTGTTTAGGGACTGGTTTCGATTTTTTAAGAATTGGTACCGCACCAAACCACTTACAAAATAGACAGATCCACCGATTCGGTCCAATCCATTCCGGTTCAACCGTTTTTTTTATTTTTTTTACATCCCTATCCAAAATCCTTCCTTAAAGTACTCCGGAGAATCTAAACTCGTAACTACCATCAAGTCATCCTTAAGGTCTACAACATCAAAAACTTCAAATATAATATAGATAATTTCTTATAGTCTATAGAGTCTAAGACTTCATATTTTCCTAAAACTCATTTCTTAAATTATGCAGAATCAAAAACCTTAAATCTCATATTTTTAAAAAAAATAAATAAATGCGATACGCTTACCTAGTTAGTGACTGCAAATTTGATTCTTTTAACGGAGGAATGCTAACTCTTAAGAACCGTTAACGAGATCCCTCAATATAATTAGTAGTTATGACTTGTAATCATAGTTCTGATATGGTACTGTCAGCACTGCTACAGCAATTTATTATTTGCATTGTATTATCAAAGTTCTGTACGAATTAAGGAGAAAAGCTTACCCAATGTCATAAAAGTCAATGGCAGCTGCGCATTAACCTGCGTAGAGGCCGCTTAATACGATGTAATATTGTTACATAGCTTGGCTTTCCTTAACAGAAATACTTAAGTAGTTGCTTCTACTTTTGGTGTCTGTCTAATGTCTAAATCAACACCGTTGCTTGTATCGTCAATTTTTAAGGAAGCGTATAATTCAATATCTAGCAACCACTTATAAACATAAATAGAAGTTACGATGTTGACCAGCCGTACTGTTTGGATCAAATTTGGAACTTAAAATTATGAATCTTTGCTACGTACAAATCCATGCTAAAATGACAGCTTGCAAATAGAAATTTTTTTCTCTTATTACTATCTGTTTTCTGTTTTTTTTGTTTTTTTTGTTTGAAGATGACTTGCCTAGCAGACATGCATGTATACTTGCCTATAGCCTACAATATTGAAACTCTTTCACTTTTTTCCATTTTTTTCTTTTTTACAAATTATTTAGTAAATATGATAATTGGCCCATGGCATGTCAATTAATTAGGGGTATAACCGGTTCAGTTCAAACCGGAAACTATTTTAGAACGTCCAAACCAGTACACACCGCTTTTTTAGAATTGAATAACTGATACTGGACCAATTCATCAACAAAACATGAGCTATCAGTTTTACCAGTTTCACTCCGGTTTGATCCCATTGTCTTGTGTAATTTTAATGATAAAAACCTCACAATTTTTCTATAGTAGAGAAAGATACTAGTATAATATTAAATTTAATTATAGTCTATATAAGTTAGACGATACACCTTTAATATGAGTACATATATAATCAAATATGTAGAAATGTATTTATCAGAAAGAATATATATTATAATTCATTATGCCATAAATTGTATATATCATTGATATGTGTGTGTGTATATATATATCAAAAGTATGTTTATATTAATAACTTAATATTAATCCTCATGTTTAAGATTAAAATTTTATGTTATATTAATTTTAATATTCTATGTTCTAAAATTAAGATTTATATGTTATCAAATGTTAGAACTTATATTAAGATTTATAAAATTAATTTTATGTTATATCAAATGTTATATTAATTTTATATTATTAAGTTATTAGATATGAATAATAAGATTTTAAAAATGGATGTTATATTAATTAGTAATTTAACATATAATATATATAATATAATATAAAAAATCATATAAAAAATATTTTAGATGTAATATAAAACATAAAAAAAAATTACATATATATAAATCGGTCCAGTCCAATGTTATAAAATGCAAAACTGGAATCGGACCAGTTTTGAAAATTTGAAATTGATACCAACCCGAACATGTTCGGTCCAGTTCACCATTTTTTCGATTTTTTCTATACCCCTACAATTAATTAAAAGAAATAAAAAGTAAGTAAGATATATTAATTTTGTTAATTTTGTGAAAAGTATGTATATTAGTACTAACTTTCCTCGAATATGAATTCATAATTGGTTTAGATAATAGTGTTTTAAAGGGGGAAAATACCAGTTTTTATAATTAATTGATTTTCAAATAGAAATATAATTAGTATCAAACTATTAATTTAAAGCTAGGGCTAAAATTATATATATTATATATTATCATACTCCCTCGGATCATTTTTTATGCAAGCCCCAACCGTTGGATGTTTATGTCAAAGTGGTATAAATGGCTGGTGCTAATTAATTAGAGCATTGTTATTGGATTATACATATGTAAAGGACACTTCTGATGAATATAAAATAAATTTAGATTTTAACTATTTCATCTACATTAGTTTACACATTGCAATAGTTATTTTTCATTATATAACAATAAAATAATATAAGATAAATTTGACTTTGGCTATTCACATCACATCTCTATATTGGAATATCTATTTATTTATTATATAGTAATGAGTAATTAATAATTTAAAAAGTATTTAATTTTTTTAATTATTAATTTATTTTATTTTATCATATTTTAATTATTAATTTATTTTATTTTATCATATTTTACTATTTAATTTAAAGAAACTGAGGGAATTTTGTGGATATATATGGAGAGAAGAGAGAGTGTGTTATAAAAAAATAATAAAATAAGTATTTGATGTGTGTAAAGTAACTATCAAATTTGGTTTTGATTTTAGAATTATTGTAGCTAAAAGCTACTATAGCTTCCCCTTTGCCTAATCCAATGTGGAAAGTTTTATTGTCTTAATAACTAAAAAGTACGCATTTTTACATTTAGATATTCCAATAAGAGTGCTCTTAGGCTTCGTTTAGATGTTGAGTTTATTTGAGTTGAATTGAAATAAAAGTTAAAAGTTGAATAAAATATTGTTAAAATATTATTTTTTAATATTATTATTATTTTAAAATTTGAAAAAGTTAAATTATTTATTATATTTTATATTAAAATTTGAAAAAATATAATATTTAAATAAGATAAATTGAAGTGAGTTGAGGATCCAAAATCTCCAAGACAACGTTGGACCATTGGTCCGTGGCAGCTCATATGTTTTGATTCAGCCCAAAATATATAGGCTCAAGGCGGTCGATCTTCAGTTGGCATAGCCCAAAATATACTGGTTTGGTATTTTGTTTTCTTTTTTACTAGTCTGTTTTAATTAGAGTGCATTTTTATCAATATTTTCTTTTTCTTTTTAATTTGAATTGTAAAATTTTTAGGATAAATAGTGAGAATTTGTATGCTTTATACTACTAATTTTGCACACCTCATTCATTAACTACAATTTCTTTTTATTTAACACACATCAGCTTAATTTTACACACACCTTTCATTAACTACGAGTTTTTTTTTTTTTTTTTGGGGGGGGGGGGGGGGGGGGGGNGGGGGTGATTTGGGTTAGAGAACAAGATGGGAAGACTAAACTCGTGTAGTTCTAGGCATGAAAAGAAAACTAGAGTATATATATATATATATCAAATGATAAAATTTGCAAACCATTATTTTGAGATGTTTTTTCCCTATAATTATCACATGTTGCGTAGGAGAAGATGGAGATTTTTCAACCCAAATTTAAATGGTCAAAGAGGTCCTTGGATGTACAAAATCAGGATACGTGAGAGGCTTAGGTTGTTCTCGTTGCAAAAATGTCTCCACTCCTAGGGTTAAAGACACCACTTATTGCGTGAGATGGAGAAGGCAAAGTTATACAAAGGGAGTGGTATTGGTTCTTCTTGGATCAAACCCATGAGGTAAGAAAGGGTTGATATTGGTATTGGTTCTTTTTGCATTAAGGATGGTGCCGGATGGAGAGGGTAAAAAGTTCCAGCTCAAGAGCCCAAAGCCCCATAGGCAATAGGAGGACCATCGGTCTGGGCAAGCAAAGATAACAACTTGTGAGAGGCCCATCACACAAGTGAGAGGCTCGTTCAGCCCAACCCAAGAGTAATGAGACTGACAGAAGTGGCCAGAGGTGACATGCGTCGACCTGTCAGCTGCATTAGATCATCACTAGGCTTCAAGACGCCACTCGTGTAAGATGGAGAACGCCAAGTGATACAAAAGGATATGACGATGTAGGGCTCTAAGATTTAATATTGATCGGAAACTTGGGAAGAAAGGTTGAGACTTTGACCTTGAATTTGGGGATTATCATATATGACTACAGCTTCCATTATGGGTATCAGATTAATGCATAAGCATCCAATATGAAAGTTATTTTGAGTTCACAATTTGTGGTTACCATGCTAGACTTGGTGGGCATTGTTTTGACACCTCAATTAGTCATTTTTCACTACGAATAATCAATTTAAGAACTTTTCCTTGAATAGTCTAGTGCATTCTCTATTCTATTCCTTTTTCTTTTTCTTTTTTTCTCTCCTTGAAGTATTTGGATCTTTTAAATCTATCTGTTCCTAACCCATCATAGAATAATTCTATTCTACCCAACATCCCATGGCAAAAGATAGAGGAAATGAAGAGCCTTTGGCGTAAACTTAGAGCACAACCTCAAGGAAGACTACTACGACCAAAGCAACAGCTTCAGGTCTAAGAACAAGTACTTGAAAACAACTAAAAATAAAACATATCCTGATCAAGGCGTAAAGAGCATCATATGGCGTACTTTCAAGCATCTAAGTCTGTTTTGGGGGATATGGCAATGAGTAAGATCACTAAGTATAATAAGTATTGGGAAGATTTGAGTAGGATACATGTGTTCCTGTATGGGGCTATTATTTCTTACCCCTAGTAAAAAATTGATGGCATGATGTATGGGTTACAGATGGTCAATAGGAAGGCATAGGCAAATCATATTACTATAAAAGTTAAGGAAACTCTCAATAGATTGATTGATTCAAAAACTTGATCAGCTTATGGTTTCGACTTCCAAGTACAGAAGCTGTCAAGGTAATACACGGGTAAATCCCAAGATCGACTTCACAGGGACAAAGAGAATTAAGCAAGCATTAACAATTTAACATCTTAGTCATATGGTGACAAAATATTTCGAAAAGAAAAGAAAACCTTAAACTACAAGGTAGAACAATGAACAAAAAAATAATAGCCTGTTTTGGGGGTTATGGCAATGAGTAAGATCACTAAGTATAATAAGTATTGGGGAGATTTGAGTAGGATACATATGTTCCTGTATGAAGCTATTATTTCTTACCCCTAGTACAAAATTGATGGCATGATGTATGGGTTACAGATGGTCAATAGGAAGGCATAGGCAAATCATATTACTATAAAAGTTAAGGAAACTCTCAACAGATTGTTTGATTCAAAAACTTGATCAGCTTATGGTTTCGACTTCCAAGTACAGAAGCTGTCAAAATAATACACGGGTAAATCCCAAGATCGACTTCACAGGGACAAGGAGAATTAAGCAAGCGTTAACAATTTAACATCTTAGTCATATGGTGACAAAAGATTTCGAAAAGAAAAGAAAACCTTAAACTACAAGGTAGAACAATGAACAAAAAAAAATAAGGAATAAATTCAATGTATCGGCCACTAAATGTATTGACCCAAAATGACGACTATTTACCAAGGGGACATGGATTTGTTTAATAGTAAAGCTATTGGCTGTTTTGGAAGTTTAAGCACAAATAAAAACTAAAACTAAATGTGAGTCTATACTTCTAAAATTATCAAAATTAAGAGGCTTAGAGAAAGTATGTAGCAAATGAATTAAACTTATAAGAAATAATGAAACAAACATTTGGGATGCAATTTTCACCTACTGATTTGGTGATGGATTTACTTCTCTTTTCATCTTCTCTCAACCATTCTCTCATTCCAAGAAATCATAGTCGGATAATATAGCAATAAACCATAATTTTTTAGCCTAATAAAACTACTTGACAGATTATATAACAACTGTAAAACAATAAAAGAAAATCATCAAATTCTTATTACTAGCTCAAGCATCAATGGTGTCTTCATGTCTACAATTGATCTAGGTCAAGAACAGAGAACTTCAATCCTTTCTATACGTAAAATGAAATATAATCCAACAATTTTATCATCAAATCTCATAAAATTTAAGAAATCCAACCCAGTCATGGGTTACTCCTTGAATCCCAAGCTAAAAGTTTAGCCAAACATCTCTAGATTAGCAAAATGTCTCAAAGGAAAAGAAAACACTAAAATCCCATTGCTGTCTGAAAAGTGAAGGAAAAATAATGGTAGAAAAATCCCCCAAATGAAAACTAACTAGGCCCGTAAAAATAGAAAAAATCAAGAATTTTGCACGGAAATGGTCCGACCCCCTCATCATGGAAAATTCTTTTTCTTTTTATGCCCCTGGTGTTTTGCTGCCTTTTCATTCTTCAAAAACTTGATCCACACTTCCGTGCTTGAGGCCACCAGGTGCTCTCGTCCTCTTGATTCTGTACTGATGGTCTACACTTAGCCTCGCCTGCTACGTCCAAGAGCCACGACCGTGCCATAGCTTCACTCCTGACTTGATGCTTTCCTTTGTTTGTTTTTTTCATTTTCGTTTCAGATGCTATAGCCTTGGCATGCTCTGCCACCAATTAAAATTGAACTCTACCCAGCCATCCAAGAATACCCCTTCGACAGCTCATGTTCTATTCCAATAGTGCCCTGCAACATAAAAGTAAGATATGAAATGAGTAAAATTGAGGTACTAATTTTGATGTAGAACAATTGCATTATAAATCTTTTTAAGCACGAAAACATTAGAATTTATCAATTAACTTAAGTATCAAAATCTACTGCATAATTAAGTGCTTAATCTCTATTCTTGGTTAAAAAATTTAATCACTTTAGCATCTTAATCATGTAGTTTTAACACTATATCAATGAGTCTACCATACTAGAGCTAGTAATATTCCAACTCCTAACCTACTGCATCTCCTCTTGAAGTTGGGGGTTTCAACAGGCGTAGGTGGGCTGAGATGTATGAGACCGCCCCCAATATTTCGAAGCCTACAAACGGCCAATCGGAGTTGCATAGATACTTAGTAGCAGAAATGCACCCATTTACACGATATTTTGATATCTTATCTTGGTGGAAGGTTAATGTTGTCATGTATCCCATCTTTGGAGACAACTCGTAGTATTTTGGTCATCTCTATTACTACCAAAGTCTCAAAGTCTATCTTTAGTATGGAGGGCACATATTGGTTCAATTCTAGAGTTCATTGTCTTCCACCACTGTGGAGGCATTGATTTGCACTCATAATTGGATGAAATGGAAGCCAATTCATATTTTGAATGTGGTAGACTTTGTGGAGACCAATGAGAAGGAGGGTGGTGATCATCTTGGATCCAATAATCACTTTTAATTCATTGATTTGCTTTTGTTTCTAATATATTGTGTTATGACTTAAAATTATTTGAGTGTACTTAATTTCAAATTGAGTTTTTGTAGGGACAACTTCGATAAATGAGACTACATCTTCATCGGCCGCAATATGACTGTAATACACCATTACCATTGATTTGTATAATTTATCTCTTAATTATTTGTAGTTTTTTACATATACATATATTGTGTGTAATTCTAATTTTTTCTTCTTCTTCTTTTTTCAGGTTCTGCAATCTCTCTATCACATGCTCAATCCTAATCCTTATGATCTTAATCTCATCTTGGTTTGTACTTTTAAGTTTTTAACCTTTTTACATTTCTATAAAATGTTTGTATTTTTTATTTATTTCTTATTTTTTTCAGATTTTATAGTCTCCCTTACCTAACCTTAATCCCAAATTCCCAATAATCCAATCTTGATTGAAAGGCCTACAACCAAATCTTATGATCTCATCTTGGTTTATAGTTACAAGTTTTAAATATTTTTTACATATGTATAGATTTTTTGTAATTCCAAATTGTTTAACTATTTTTCTCAGGTTTTATAATTTCACAATCTCACATGCCCACTACCCCCAAGTTCTAATCTCAAACTCAAAAAGTCAATGCTAAATGATCTCATTTTGCTACAAATGAACTAGTTCGTTCGATAGCCTGCTCGGTTAAACTCAAATTGAACTCAACTCGTGAAAACTAAAAAAAAAAAAACTCGTTTATGAAAGCAGATACCCGCTCGAACACATACCTGACAAAACTCGACTCAACTCGGCTAAGCCTTGTTAAAGCCTGCTTGTTTATGCTCGAGTCAACTCGTTAGCTCGACTCGATTAAAACTAATTCATAGATTGATAAATTATACATACACATATGTATATATACATATGTATGTGTATTAGCTAATATTATAAGCATACCACTTTTATAATTAAATATATAATATGTAATCTAATTGATTATTTTTATATAGTGAATATATTTCGTAAATATATTTTATAATTTGTATAATAATTAGTCGATAAAATTTAATAATTTCATATACCAAGATATAAGAACCATATATAAAATAGATATATGTTATCATATTAAGTGTATGCATTAATCATATATTTAGGCAAATAATATATTGTTATTTTAGATAAATATCAACTAGTTTGATATTAATTATTTATAAAGTTTTTTAAATTTTATAATTTAATAAAGGTTCTACTTATTAGTTGTATAAATTCAATATTAGATTTTTTTTATTTAATTTATTAATTATTAAATCTTATTCAAAACATACAAAATTAGAGCTCAAGCTCGAGCTTGGCTCGACTCGAACTTATTTGTGAGACGAGCTCGAGCTAAAACTTGAGTTAAGAGTTTAGCTTATCGAGTCGAGCTCGAACAAAAAATAAAAATAAAAATTTTGAGATCGGGCTCAAGTTTGAACTCAAGCATTTTAAGTCGAGCCGAACTCGGCAAGCCAAAGACTCGCTCAACTCAGCTTGATTATAGCCCTATGCTATAACAAGTTTTGTTTCTTTTTTTGTAATATGTAATATATTATTTTCATTTTTTCAATTCAGGCAATTTATAAATGCATCTAGGCCTAAATACATGTTCTGGGCAATTTTTAGGCTTAGAAATGTGTTCTAGGCCCATTTGGATCATATGGGGGGTGGACCTAGGAGTCTAATCCACTCCTAGACACCTAGATGGTGGGCCATCCACGGGTTGTGGAGACGAATTATGGGTTACGAGAAGGGGCCACCCCTATGACAGTCATTCGATAGTTTTTTTGAGTGGTATATGGAAGGTTACAAAAGGAGCAATGGTCTTACCTCGTGGTTAGAAAACCAATACTCTATATATCATATCAGGATCAAGCGATGTTATTACTATTACTGAAGCAAATAATTTTGCAAAGCTGTGGCATCATAGGCTTGGTCATATTAGTCAGAAAGGGATTAAGGTACTTCTATCAAAGGGAAAGCTACCAGAACTTACGTTAGTTTATTTGGATATGTGTGAGAGTAGGGATGAATGTTTGAACCGAAAAACCATCCCGAGCCAATCCGGGCAGGGACCGATTCCATGATTCTACAAACCGGATAGAATCAGTCTGGTTCCAGTTCTAAGATTTTCGTGACCGAACCAGACCGTTTCGTGTTTATATGTATAATTAATTTTTAATATTATATATATAATTTTTTTATATAATTATATGTGAAATAATTTTATATTATAATTTATAACATAAAATTATAATATTAAACATGAACATTTATTTAATCATTTGTTATTAATATAAAATATATATATTAACTACATTTTTTAGGCCTAATAAATTGTCAACATATTCATTTGAATCCTTTTCATAAATGCATAATACATTAGTAATATTAATATATATTAGTATAGTAATTACATTTCACTTTAATTAATTGGTATACATTAGAATACTAATGTACATTAATACCAATACTATATTAAATTATTATAGCTTATTAATATTAAATCACTTTAATATAGTAATATTAATACTAGTACTATATTAAATCACTTTTGTGTAGTAATACTAATACAATATTAAATCACTATATAGTTATACTAAAACCAAAAAACTAGAACGGAACAGATAAAACCAGAAGTACCGGTTTAGGAAGGTAATCGATGCAGAATCGGTTCTTAAAAATGTAAAACCGGTGTAACCGGTTCAATTCAAAAAATTGTACAAACTTGGGTTGAACCGGATCAGTTACACCCCAATGTGAGAGTTGTATTCTCGGGAAGAAAAAAAAATGGTTAGTTTCTTGAAGGGTGGCAGAGCACTAAGGGCAAAAAAGTTGGAACATCTGCACAGTGACTTATGGGGCATTCCCCGACCTTTTCTATGGAGGCTCTTGGTTATATGTCACCTTCATTGATAACTACAACATAAAAGTATGGGTCTATGTCCTAAAGAGTAAATCTGATGTATTGGAACATTAATGAAATGGAAAGTCATGGTTGAGACTAAAACAGATTTGAAACTGAAATGTTTGAGTTCTAATAATGGTGAAGAATACATTGATGGGGGTTTAAGGAGTACTATGCAGCATATGGTATCTGAATGATAAAGACTATTCCCAGGACCCCATAACAAAATGGTATCACTGAGCATATGAACAAGACTATAATTGACTGCGCTAGAAGTATGTGGTTGCATGTTGGGTTACCACCAATATTCTGGGTTAATGCAATTAACATTGTAGTTTACCTAATTAATCGTGGGCATCAGTTCCTTTAAAGTGCAAATTACCTAAAGATGTTTGGAGAAAAAATGAGATGAAACTTCCTCACTTAAATGTTTCTTGTTGTGTTTCTTATATTCATATTAATTATGATGCTCATAGCAAGGGTTGATGCCAAATTGAGAAAGTGCTTATTTATCGACCATATGGATGAATCATTTGGCTGCTACTTTTGGGATTATTAGAATCAAAAAATCATCAAGAATAGTAATGTGATTATTAATGAAAAAGTCCAGTACAAGGACAAATCTAGTTTAGCAGCAAATTCCGCAAATGTAGCTCCTTACGAGTCTAAGTTTGTAAGGCTAGATGAACTTCATGTGCAGTTCTAGTTACACCAAATGTGACGTAAATCACCGTTGTTATGTCAATCACTTTTACAACTCCTTCATTATTCTAACATTGTATATGGCTTATATGTTTATTGCAAGGTATAGTATTGAGGAGATCAACAATAGAAGTTGTCAAAATAATTTACAATAAAGGATTTGGAAGTTGCAAAGAATATCCTTGGCATGAGAATCATTAGAGATGGTGCTGAAGGCACATTGAGACTTTCACAAGTAGAGTATGTTAAAGCACTCCTCAATAGGTTCAATATAGACAAAGCCAAACTAGTGGACACGCCTTTAAAATGTCATTTCAGATTTAGCAATGATTAGTCACTGAAGACAGAGAAGGAGCATGACTATATGAGTAAGGTACCCTACACCTCAACTATTGACTCACTTATGTATGCTATGGCTTGTACGAGACCAGACATTGCCCATATAGTGGGAGTTGTGAGTAGGATATGAGTAATATAGGAAAGCAACATTGGGATGCAATATAGTGGATTCTAAGGTACTTGAAGGGTTCTTCAAATCTGTGTCTTTCCTTTCCTACTGTTGGTCTAAAATTGCAGGGTTATATTGATGTTGATTTAGCTGGTGATGCTGATAGCAGTAAGAATATTACAGGTTTTGTATGCACTCTAGGTGGCATTGCCATGTTTTGGGATTCAAACTTTTAAAAAATTGTTGCTGAATTCTGGTGGTATGTTGATGCATTTGGTAACTTAAAGGAGGTGATTTGGTTATAGACTTTCTTGTAGGAGTTGGTTAAGAAGAATAAGAATGGTACTCTCTGCAATGATAGTGTGCCAAATTCCTTGCCAAGAATCTAGTATTTTATTCTAGGACTAAACATTTCAAATTTAGATTGATATCTTT
This sequence comes from Carya cathayensis, assembly GCA_011037825.1. Taxonomy (NCBI): domain Eukaryota; kingdom Viridiplantae; phylum Streptophyta; class Magnoliopsida; order Fagales; family Juglandaceae; genus Carya; species Carya cathayensis. The sequence goes on from QGSO01000156.1 coordinate 1,242,050, forward strand.
TTATTTGATTTCTTCTTGATGATGGCTAGTTAATACTTGAGAAGATTCATGGAAGCAAGAACTCTACATATATGTTGACTAAGGGTGTTACACTTGAGAAACTGAAGTTGTGCGTAACATTAGCTGGTCTTTAAACTTGAGAACATGTGTTATGAGCTACAAGGATGGAGATTTCAATTTGGACATAGGTAGTTAATAATTGCAGTTGTACCAGTCTCTAAGTGGAAGAATTGTTGGTTCTCTTTGTGTGGAGCTTGATTTTGTGTATGGCTTGGTGGATGACCCAACTAGATAAGGATCCCTAGACATAGGCACATGCTGATCCACGTAAATCATGTATCGTGTGTGATTGATTCCACTTTTGTTTTCAGTTTTCTCTTATTGTTCCTAATAGAGTTTAATGTTTCTTTAGTGAATATTTAGAACAAATTGCACTTTACTTTTTTTAATCAAATTAGTATTAAAATTAATAAAGATAATACAAGAGGTGGGAGTAGGAGATCCCCAAAAAAAATCTGTTACAAAAACTATAATGCACATAAATAGGATAAATAAAAATAAACAGAAAATGGGACTTACAGATTGGATTTGGACCATTATTCCTTAGTCAAAGCCAAGGAAGGGACACTATAAAAGTGGTTTTGAAATCCAACTGGTGGATTTGTCGAATGCAATTGTGATCTGCATCTGTGAAGAAAACATTGCAATCATCTGTCAAGAGTCATTGATAAAAATCTTCACGTCCTTTTCTCCAAGTACCTCGATTAGGAAAATTTGAGGCATAGCCATATATCTAGAATTGAATGGTCCATATTGATAGCAACTCATAAGAGGGATACACAATGGTCCATATTGGCACATGGGCATCATGTGCTGGTAGAGGGGTGGTAGAGTCGAGAACCAATAGATCAAGAGGTGAGAAGTATGGTTGTGCCATGCGTGTATTGGTCGAAAGTTGTAAAACGAATTGGCACACGATTATTGTTTGGTGGCACTTCTACCTGTGTTTAGAATATCAGAGCTGGCAAGTATTGCAGTGAGGCGCATGTAGTAGTTTGATGGCCGAAAGGCAATGAATTGGATATTTCTAATGTAAAGGAAAAAAAGTAAAAATAAATGATAGAAAAACTAATTAAAAAAAACATACTAAGTAATAGTTGAGGATTGGAGAAAAAGGAGCAAAAAGTTAGGATTGAAGTTATTTGTGAGGATTGCATTAGGGAGAGGAAACCAAGGAGCAAATTTACCTTGTAAGGCATCCCAATTTCTAAATTGCACTTTAAGTGGTTTTGCTCAAATGGTATATATCTTTTTTACGATTGATCTATTGTCATAACAAATTATTCACTAGCTTGTTCAAATAGGCCTTGAAGCATCCTTGGACAAGTAAGCTCTGAGTCCAATATTAGAGAGACCACTATACAATGTCTTATTGCTAATTGTGCTGACTTAGATACATTGTCCATGGCTAAAAGTCAACACATCATTAGTGACTATAACAATTAATTAACACTTCACCTCAACGCAAAGGGAGTAGGACTGTTGTGAGTTTTAACTCTCCTCTTGCTACAATTGTTGACAGAACTCAACACAAAGGTAGCAAGACTGCAATGGGTTTTAACTCTCCTCTTGCTACAATTGTTGACAGAACGTCGGTTGGTTCTTTGGAGTATGTTTGGAAACACAATTGTTTCAGATTACTTCACTATTATTCACAAAAAATTACTATTATTCACTACTATTTAACTACCATTCATAAATTATTTAACAATTATTCACGGATGATTAGAGGAACTCTTAGCATCTAAACAAAGCCTTGGACTTGGTTTGGATATAGAAATGCTTCCATCTCATCCCACCGCACATTATCTCATCATATCTCATCTCAATATCCAAATACCATAAAAAAAAAATTTTCAATTTCAAATATTCAACTTTTTTATCTAATAATTACCCAATTATTAAAATTTTTCAAAACTTCAAAACAAAACACAAAAAACAATTCAGCTCTTTCAAATTCTAAAATAAAAATAATATTAAAAATTTATATTTTAATAATAATTTTATTCAAATTTTTCTCTCTCATTTCCCAAAAACCCATAAATATTTTAACTCAAACCATTTCTAACTCATTTTCTCTCAACTCAAATATCTCACTACTATTTACAAAGAATCTCAACTCATCTTAATTCAACTCACCATCCAAACTTGGCATAATCTTTTGGTTCTTAAAGTTTTAATGCAATGGTTTAAGACCTACAATACAAAGGTTAAAGAACTTTTCATGGTCTAAACACTCTCAGGGTATGTTTGGGGACACTATTGTTTTCAAACTACTTCAATACAATTTACAAACAGTTCACTGTTATTCACTATTATTTCAATACTATTCACAAACTATTTAACTATTATTCACGGATGATTTGAGATACTCTTAGCATCCAAACGAAATCTTAATCTTTTGGTTCTTAAAGTTACAATTTAATAGTTTAACACCTTCCAATACAAAGGTTAAAGAGTTGTTCGTGATTTCAAGGGTTTTAATTTTCAATGCTTATGAAAAAGCATTTGTTATTTTTTAATTGAAAAAAACTACACAACCTCCGGTCCCCTAAACGCATATCATGCTCCTGATATGGCGAACCTGGTTCGTCGCCACATCATGGTTTATCATTCCTCCCGAGCTCTCGAGCTCCTCCCTCAGACTCTTCTCCATTTTCTCCGTAACCCTTCTGCCCAATGTAGACCTCACACTATTCTCCCTCTTCTCCCTCACCACTCATTGCAGTACCCAAAAACCATTACCTCACACTCTTCTCTCTCACCCTGACGCCCTCACCCCCTTCAGTCCCGAACTTTAGAAGAATTCATGACAATCTTCAAAGACTCATCTCCCTCACCCTCGTCAGTCCTGAGGACCCATCTCCCTTACCCTCTTCAGTGCAGCTATTCATCTCAGCCTCTCATCTCCATCCCCAAAGGTACATTTTTTTTTCTTTTTTGTTTTAAATCTCTACCTTCCAAAATGTCTCTTTCTTTTCTTAGATCTATTTGCTTTTCTTGATCTATTGAAGGGGAAAAAAAGAAAACTAGCCTCAAGAACAAGGTTGTGTAGATCCAGTGCATTAAAGGAATAATACGATTACTCACACCATTTAATTTAATGATTCTCCATCTTTCTCTCTAAAATTCTTGATGATGGTTTGAGATACAGTACAATATTTAGATTTAAGGGAACTATGGTTTGAGAGCCATATATTTGTTAATTTCTTTAGAAATCTCGTAGTTTCTTAGTGTTTTCTTATCTGGATTTGTTTAATTTTGAGTTGTGGAGTACTCAGTCATCTCTCTTTAGTTGCTAACTTTTATATGTTGCTTTCCTAGCCTTTTCACTTTATGACCTAAGTCTTCCGTTGTGTCCAACCTATCTAAAATTTTGTTGATAAATCTCATTTGACTTTTCTGATATAAACATTCAAATTGATAGTTCCAAAAACCAAAAAAGGGATAAACATGTCTGCATCCAATCCACATGAACCCAAAGGGCCAAAAGTCTTAATTAAGATAAATCTTACCAGGAATAAGCTAACATCATATATGTGCATATATATATATCCTTGTGTGTATAAATATATATATTTATATATATGATCTGCTGGTCATTCTTCTTTTAATTTAACAATGTCCTTAAAAACTTCATGCAATGGATCTATCCTTTTATCATAATATACTATTTATATCAACTTAGTTTAATTCATTTGCACTATTTCTCAACTTCATGTTGAAAATCTTACATATTTTGATCAGTTTCCGAGAGACCTAATGAAAAAAACTTTTTCAGATATAAAGATCAATCAACTCATGATTATGATTGAGGGCGAGAGATCGAATACTTTTTTCCACATTAACTAAATATTTGTGTGTGTATATATATATATATATATCTCTAAGATGGATAGAGTACTTAATTATAAAAGATTGGTTGTCACTTATAGATGGATCAGGAGTACATTTCCTTTTATTCTTCTCGATGAACTTCCTTCTTAAAAATAATCCTCAATCCCAGTCCATTCTCCTTGCAGTCAATGTCCAATAACACCATTATATGCTTCTAATTTGTAAGGTGTGTAGCATTTTCCTTCTTACACTTCAAACTTGCAAAAACCAAATATTCAATATATATGAAGAACTAGGCTTGAATTTAACCGGTTTTAAATCTCTGGATATGAGAGGAATTCCACACTCCCGCAATCAGAGTGTGTATTCCTTGGTTCAAAAACAAAAATATTGTCAAATTGATGTGAACAATAGATACACCCAAATTTTTACTTCCCATACACCTAGTTTGTCTGCAAATTGTCAATTACTTGCTTTGTGGATTATATGATGTTTAATATTCTACTCCTACCTTCTGATAATTTTGATGATGAAGAGTGCACTTAATAATTCAATTTTGCACTTATACATTGTGTGCCATATTCCTTAACAGTTCCCATCATTTGTCAACCATCATGTAAATCACCTATGGCATCATGTTAGTACTTCAATCAGTACTACCTAAGAAAATCCTGACAAAAGAGAATGAACTTCGAAAGAGGGAAGATTCTTTATTGTTGTGTGGGTATGAAGCTCAAAAACAAAAGGGCAAACTAATAGAGGGAGAATAAGCTTCACAAGCAAGATAATGAACTTTGAAGAAGAATCATAGAGAATAGAAATGCACATATATTGTTGTGTCTATATTGGATCGTATCTCTTGTAATAGTTTTTGGTTGGTTAGGGCAGTAGATATGTCATGTTAGTTTTAAATGTAAATAGATTGATCGGATCCTAACATGTATAGTATGTTCTCTATGAATATAATTATGATAGCTTATTATGGATATAAAGTTGACTCTTCTACTATTTATTCAATTATATTGCATTTATTTTTCTAAGTTGGTAATTTGTAGCTTTTTTGAAGTCCCTCAAAAAGATTATAAAACATCGTTGCTTGCATATTTCTTTTCCACCACAACATTGTTTGCACGATGAAATGTGGCATGATTATGCTTACTAAGGAGTTGGCATGATTTTTTGAGTTGACATAATTTTTGGAGTGATTTTTGGAGTTGGCATGATTTTTGGAGTTGAAATGTTGCAGGAAAATGCTAACATTTTTTTTCCTATATGCTGATCTAGAGATTTGCAGTTTGCATGACTTCTGCACTCACAGTGTCAGAAGAAGCACATCTATGTCTGCTTGACCTCGTCTTGACCGAATGCTAACATTTTACTTGAAGGAAAATTTGCAAATTACATTAACCTGTAAATGCCATAAAGCAATTTTGCTTCTCTCTTTTTTGGAACTGGCAGTTTCTTGTTTTCTACTATTGACCAACCATTTTGTATGCTGCTCGGGCATTTGCTCTATTTGTACATTTACAAAAGCTACTACCCAGGTTTCAATGCATTATAAACAGAAAAATACCAACTTTAGATACAATAAAAGATTACAATTGCCAATACCAAAGATGCATTATCAGTACGACATATTCTCAACTTCAAATACAAATTTCTTTACAAATATCTCAATTGGACTGTATCTATAGTAAGTTCAAAATTCTCAACTGAAAATATAAATTTCTCAACTTCAAATTTCTTTACAAAATTCATTCTCCTTTCAACTTCTATTGTTCTTTGCATGTTGAACCTTCATTGTATTTACCTGTAGCGTCAAAGGAAAAAAAAAACCATATAACAAATACATAATACTAACAGTTATGTAAATTCACAAAGGCAACAAAGTCATTTCCTTGCAAAGAAATGCTATTTGTTTACCAAGACACTATGTTCTTTGCATGCTATTTGTACGAAATGAAAATCCTTTCAGTAAAAACTTATAGCAGTGCATCACATGGTAAATCAAAGAGTTTATTCTAGAGCTATATTGACCAATGGCACAATCTGGCTAATGACTACTTTGTAAAACTTTGAAGAAACCATTTTTGAATTGTCAATGTAACACTTACACCATACAAGGAAGCTCCTGCCCTAAAAATTATTTTAAAGGGTTCACAAGAATCCCAATCTAGGAAGAAAATTAACGTATAGTTAATTACCAAAAATCTAGCATAACTACAACAATCATTAACATCAACAATTCCCCAACGACATGTAAGCCGATCTCGATATGCTCTGCCATAATCTTCAAAATAAAGTTTGTCCACTCCTTAGCAATGAGATCAACTTTTATAAATTGAAATTACAGTTCTTCAATAGGTGAAACTAATTGCAAAAAAAGTCTAAGGATATTTGGAAAGCAAGGAAAAAAAAATTGGGATTAAGCAGGGTCAATGTTTAATATTGAAATCCTTAAGATGTGGGACAAACCAGTGCTTCCACCATAGTTGATATCAACAAATACCCAACCCCTATCTTCCATCACAGTTCACAAAGGCTGAGATTACCTACTTACAAATACACAATTAGTAGGCTAAGGCTCAACTCAAACTCGGGGATAGTATCTATACTAAGATCCATGGGGCAAGCATGGTATATACTGAAAATATTCAAAATGGCAAATTAATACGAAGACATTAAAAATGGAACATTGCAGGAAAATATATAAATGCGACAAAGTGGAAATAATCTCACACCTCGTCATTGTCGATAGCGTTAATTGTGTTACAGTACTACACTGCATTGAGATAACAACCTCGTCATTTTCTCACTTAACAAGATGGTACGAGAGTCCTTTTATGAATAATAATTCGTATTCTATTCCATTTTCTCACTTAAAACTTCTTTTATGAATTCATAAAAGGCACTAAGTACCAATAAATTACATAATTACAATGCAAATCTTAGTTGACTTATAAACCCCCTGATTTGTGTATTTAGTTTGGGAAAAATGCCTATAATTCACATCTTGAGAGAATGAAAGAAAAGAAACCATCTTTAACTTCAAGGTGTGATCTTTCACAAGTGTCTTGAGTAACAAACAACATTGGTTGGTACCAATGGTTCCCAAACTTTGGGGCCCAAAAATTGAAAAAGGTTTTTAATGCTCGGAAGGTGCAAGAATATATATCCAATAGATAACCAAACAAATAAACTTAGGTCCTTTCAGTTAAGGAAATTTCCTATATACTTTAATTGTCGCTTTCTCAGCTTTATTGCTTCTGCAATTTGTTTTTTCCACCCAAGCTCGTTCTAAACCTTATTTATTTCAAGTTCAATCAATTCAGATGCACCAATTACACATATTTTTCTTTTTGTATAAGGTATAGAACAAATTAACCAAGAGACTTCCGTCCAACCTTAATATGACAATCCATCTAAAGCAGTCTCATTAAAGGGACGAATCTAGAAACTAAATTCATGGATTGCTTTCAATAGATGTATAACGTATATAACAAAGCCAATAAACTTTTGTAAGTAGAGCAAAGCCGAGAAATAAAAACATTCACGTTAACTTAAAAGCTTGGAACTCATTGCCTAATCTGATCTAAGCAAAACAAGCCTCAAATACTAAACTAAATTATTGGCTTGCACGACCACTGAGGATACCTCTCTCACCATTTGAGACTCCAGCCAATCAATCTCCCTCATCATTTTATTTTCTTATTATCATATAAGAAAACACCCAAAATCAGCAACCATTAAAAGATAAAAAATACAAATCCAACAAATACAAAGCTACAGGTCTAAGAAACACAAAAAGACACAATATAAGGGATGCTGGGAAATGGAAACAGAATGGAGAGAAAAATACAAACCCTTCTTTCGGAATAGACCAATGTCGTTGCCCCAGACAACGCTGTTTGGAAGACAAGCGATGAGAATCAACACCTCTAGCTGTGCAATGAAGCCTTGTGGAAGAGAACCAAGGTGGGAAGGGGGGATGCAGGGAAAATGCCAAATTTTAGATTGCTAAAGCACGTTTCATAAAAATAAAAATATAAAAAATAAAAAATAAATAAAAAAAGATATATTTGGTTGAGAAAAATTTTAAAATTTTTTAGAAGTATTATTTATTGGGTTTTGTAAAAATAGATAGGAAAACTTAAATGATATTTTTTTAAAAAATATATTTTGCACTAAGGTGAGGTTGGATCGATAGATCACCAGGTGATTAAAAAGAATTGTTTAAATTCAATTTTTTGAGTAGGTTTTTTTTTTTAGTCTATGTAAAAACAGTTTTCATTTTTGTATTTTTTCTATTTTCACTAAAATCTAAGTCAATGATTAGATGAAAGGCTAACATAGTGAATTTTTTTTATTTATTTTTTATTTTTATTTTTTTTTTGTAATTTTAGAGTGAAAGATATCTGGACCGAGTTGAGAATTTTTTTTCTGTACTAAATTGTGAACTTTCTTAAACCTGACAAATGCATATTCATGAATGGACAGGAGACCAAAAATCCTGTAAATCATAGATATAGGCAGTTGGCATATTCTTTGTATTGAAATTCACAAAAATTCACAAATAGAGCAATGCATATCCTATTTTTTGTGTAGTTTTTTTTAGTCTATGTAAAAACAGTTTTCATTTTTGTATTTTTTTTCTATCTTCAATAAAATCTAAGTCAATGATTAGATGAAAGGCTAACATAGTGTTATTTTTATTATTTTTTTATTTTTTTTAAAGATTGAAAGATATCTGGACCGAGTTGAAATTAAAAAAAATAATAAAAAAATAAAAAAAAAGGAGCATTTTTTTAAAAAGCAGCTAACCCAAAAAAAGGCTAATTATACTTTTCTGTACTAAATTGTGAAATTTCTTAAACCTGACAAATGCATATTCATGAATGGACAGGAGACCAAATACCCTGTAAATCATAACTATAGGCAGTTGGCATATTCTTTGTATTGAAATTCACAAAAATTTGCACGTTCTCGTTTTTGACATCTGGAGACTCGAGAGATTGATTGACAATTTGTTAGGTGCAAATGATGCTATTTAAAAGAGAAAGGCTCTATTATCAGAAACTTCCTAATCATTATTAGTCCTCTTTTTTTTTTTGGTTAATGACAATACCCGATGATTCCTGTGTGAAAAGTTGCATCCTGTCGCGAGCTTGTGAAATCAAAACTGACCCAGATTTTATTTTGCTCGACAAACCCAAAAGAAACTGCCAAACAGCCTTGCTATTATTATGCTACAGCTGTTATGCTTTTATGAGGAATATGAGCTTCAACGTAATACATAATTATATAGTACGTTAAAATGCCGAACAGCTTATGTTAGTACACAAACATATATAGCCCCCATTTGTATAGAGTAAAAGCATGACATGATGCGCTAGACATATATACTACTATGAGTTGCATGCCATGATAAAGTTAAAGTTGATACCAGTCTTATGATAAATCATAACTTATTTTAAAAGTTTAAGAAGATAAAAAAATTTAATTATTTGTATTATATTCTTAACATTCCTCATCGCGTTTAGGCTAGACTCTCTCTTAATAACTGAGTTAAATATATAGAATATTTAATTAAATGAGGTATATTGTATAATTAGGTTTTAAATTCAAAACATCTGCTTTGATACTATTTTAAATAAGTATTTATTCAAAAAAATTAAGCTAATAGGAAGAGATGAATTTTATTACTTAATTTATATTTTAACATTCTACATCACGTCTAAGACTGTTCATCAGGGTTTCGGATCGGATATCCGGATGTACCCGGCCCGGAACCTGGGTTTTAAATTCGGCCCGGGTTTTGGCCTGGGTACACCCAGTTATGATCCGATCCGAAACCCGGGTGCATCCGGGTTCCGGATTGTATCCGATTTTCTTCTTCTTTTTTTTTATTTATTTTTTATTTAACTTACAAAGTTACAGTTGCTAGTGTGAATCATGTGATCTTGTTCTTCTTCTATATATATTTTTCTTAAAACTTACAGACAATCGAAGCACAGATTGAGGGCCACCGACACGCCAAGCAGAAAACCACCAGAAGAAACGTCCACCGTCGCACGTCTTCCACACCCACGACATTCTTGCACCCACAATACAGAATTTCTGTTTTTAAGCATGAAAACAAAGCAACATTGGACTCCACCGTTGCCCAGCCACCGGAAACCACCAGGATAGTGCTTCGTTTTGCTACACCCAAATCAAAATACTTTTACCCAGAAAACCAGCCGCCACTGCATCTTGGAAGCCACCGTACGTCCAGCAGCCCTCCACGTTTCCTTCCTCAACCGCAGATAACACCAGTTACCACTTCTCCCTTTCCAGGTCGTCACTGCCAGTAGAGGACGTCAGGGAACGAGCCTCCACCGTTTGACGCCGATCAGTTGAAGGTCAGCACCTTCGCAACAATCCCACCCCCACCCGCGGCTCCTACATGTTGCATGGAATACGTAACTCTCTCTCTCTCTCTCTCTCTCTCTCTCTCTCTCTCTCTCTCAGTGTCGTTCCGCTGCCTCTCTCTTAGTGTCATTCCACTGGAGTCTGGGACGTTAGGTCCTTAAGTCACTGAGCCCGGTTCCGTTGCCCCATTAAGTGGATTTTAAAAGAACCTGAGTATCTGGTACAAGTCCAGGTTCCAAGTTTAAAATCCAGAACCCGGTTCGGGTTCACCAGGGTTTTTAAATGCGGGTTTTGGCCCAGACTTGACCCTACCCAAAACCCATAACCGGACACCCGGTTATCGGGTTTTGGTCCGGATGAACAGTCATACATCACGTATAGACTAAAGAGAAATAATATTTGTAGTTTTAGATAATGTAAGCCTTGCATACTCATTTTAAAAAAAGTGGATAAATATGAAATACATATAAAAAAAATTAACTTTTTAATATAAATTCTGCTCTTTTTTTAAAATAATGCGCGGGATTTACACACTTTAAAATTATATTTAGCATTACCTAATACAAATATTTTCAAATCTAAGAAAATTTTAACTTTTTTAAATGTGGTGACACTATCATAATAATTGATTGTAAAAGAATTATAAAATAATTATAATGGTGTCATTATTCTTTTTGGCTTGCCATACTCAACAGTACTATTTCTGCTATATTACAAAATTAAACAGCTTCCTTAACGTGAATTAAACCTACGCTCCTATCTGGATTAGACATGAAAAAAGAAAAAAAATCATGAAGGGAGAAACGCTGTCGACTAAAGCAAGTAATTAATTAGTACGCCATGAGTTTTGTTAATTTGCTTTTCTTTGTAAAAGTAGCAACAGTAAAAAGGAAGAGACATAATAATTGGAGGAAATGGGAGGAAGCATGCAAATCCTTGATTGTACGAATAAATATCACACAAAATCTTGTCGTTACCATGATGCATGGGCTGACTTCTGCTTGGTGATGGTATTTTGGAACTTTGTATGTAGAAGAGGATTTCCATCTTTTTAAAAAGAGTGAATAACTCAATCTTAACTGATTTTATTTCAATTTTTTATTTTAATAGAATATTATATTTATATGTATATATATATATTAAGATAAATTGTTATCTAGTTTCTATTTACCTTTTTTTAAAAAGCAAACAAATTCACGTATTATTAAAGAGAACGTAGAACGTATTTATTCTATAAAAAAAATAATAATAATAAAAAGAGGCTACAGTTTGCATAATTACAGTTTTATACTCTAAGTTTTCATTAAAAATATAATTAAATTTTCTCTTATCCTAATATTAATTAAAATAAAATAATATTAATAATAATGAAATATTAATAACTTAGGGATTTTTTATATTTCTTCTAAGATCTTGAACATAATAGTATTTTTTTATATATATAATTTGAAAAAAAACTAACAATTATTTTCATTTTATTTTTCATAGTAATTCATAAAAATAAATCATAGTCTTTGGACTAATATTATATTCATTTTACAAAATGAAATTATTATTTTTAGGTTTCAATTTATTCATCGGTTTATAATTTGTCTTTAATTTATCATATTCACGATTTTGTTTTTTAATTGTGGAAACGCATTTCATGTTAATTTGTCTTTCATCCTAGTCTACTCATCATAGTGGTACAGAAGTGGGAGGAGAGTATGGTATGTAGAATTTTCGCTATGTTTAATTTCAAAATATAAAATATTGTCTTTAAATTTAAAGAATAATATTTTATTACCATAGGATATCATTTCAAAAAAATAAAATTCATCTTCGTAGTATTTCTCTTAATAATCAATCATACCGAATAACACTTTTAAAATTAATGTTATTTTCATTTGGAAACAAAACATTATACTTTTTAAAATTTCAAATTAATAATCTATTTTGAAATTTTATCATCATTCCAATAACAATATTATATCCATGCAATTTTCTGAAATAATTAAAAATAATATTATTTTATTATTTTCATTTATAAGAAAATTATTATTATTCTTGTTGTTTAATTGATCTTATAACAAATAGAGCAATGCATATCCTATTTTAACTTTAATATAATGAGTTATATGCATTTGATTTCAGTTAAATAATTTTACATTTTTTGTTTCCTTCATTTTTTCAAGTATAATTAAAATCATTTATAAAAAAAATTTGCAGCAAATTTAAATTCGTCACAAATAATTGCTTTTTCCAACAAATTAACTATTTATCACAAATACATGCATTCTCACAAAACAAGTCAGTACTAGGTCGAAATCTTATATAAGTCTTAGGAGAAACAAATAAGGAAGACTGTTTTATAATATATTATAGGCTCTTTTTTTTTTTTAGCATATATAATATGTAAAAATAAATAGACTTTGGTTAAACATGTTGGGTTTTTTTTTAGTAATTCATCAACTATTTTTGGAAGATGACTTTTAATTTTGATCAACCAAACTTATTGTTTTTAATCATATATGGGTTTAACTATACACAAAAATAATCTTATTTAAAATTTAATAACCAAGGGAACATGGCCCTTGCGGGACCCCTTTTATATATATATATATATATATCAAAATTATAATATAAGATGAGATAACCACGGTTTTCCTCCGCTATAAATAAGAGCTATTAATAAAATTGAGGTACTATCTTTTTAAAAAAAAAAAAGAAAAAAAAGAAAAAGGATATGAGATGAGCAAGATAAAAGTTGAAAGTTAAATAAAATATTGTTATAATAATATTTTTTTTAGTATTATTTTTATTTTAAAAATTAAAAAAGTTAAGTTGTTTATTATATTTTATATGAGAATTTTAAAAATTTGTAATAATTATATGAGATAAGATAAGATAATTTGATCTAACGAAACAAATTGGGAACACAAGTGCTTAAAGATATTTTAAGATATTTTCTTATATTTTTAGATATTTGTTTTCACAATCTTCACCCAAGTAACAAATACTTTTTAATTTCAGATTTTTAATTTTTTTTTATTTAATCATTTCAATTTTTTCAAACTCTTAGATAAAACACAAATGATAATACAATTTTTTTCGTCAAGTTATACTATGTTTATGTATGACTATAATTATGCATTTATGCTTTTACTGCCATGCATGCATTTTTTAACCTGTGTGTAGAGTTTTATGTTAACTTACTGAGATTTGTAATCAAATCTCACTGTGGTAGTCCCAACTACCATTCCCCCCGAATGGTAGATCTTGTTACAGGACCCAATGGAGAATTGGAATCTGACCAACTGAATACGGTCGACTAGGCCACGGTGCGATGTTGATGATGGTATAGTATTTAACTTAGGTTAATACTTGTACTTTTGGAGTTGTATCTCAAGTATTCTTTTGATCACAACCATTTTAGACTAGTGTGGTGATCACGGCTTTTTAGTATGCCTTTATGTATGAATTATGTTTCAAGTATTTGGGATATATTTAGTTGGTGCATAGTATTGCTAAAGAAAAAGATTATCCGCTGCGAATATTGCATAATGCTAGATGCATGTTAGGAACATTGCATCTTATATGTCATGAACGGGGGCAGGTAACCTTGTGTTGCATGTCTCGACGCTTCAANAAATTTTAAAATAAAAATTATATTAAAAAATTATATTTAAACGGTTTTTTAAATTCAAATTCATTAATGATAACTTTTTTAAAACATTTAAAAGTAAAGAAAAAAAAAATTACACTAGAGAGTATATTTGGAATAGAGGAAGACAGCCCAGCATTTTCCATGACCAAAACTCGGGACTTTAAGCGCTCATCCATGCTGTTGCAAATCTTGAATAAGAGCATTGGCATTGGCTTCATCAAAAGCCAAACTAAATATAAAAATAGATGAATATGTGAAAAAAGGGCTGCATTGGATTAGTCAAACCCATAAATGGGTAACTTTGAGCTACAGTGTTTGCCCCATTTCCTTCAAATATGAAGGGCTACTGTACACTCATCAAATGAATATTTTACTGCATTTTAATTCATTAACTATATATATATTCATATAAGTTAATAAAAATAAATATATATATTCATATAAGTTAATAAAAAGTAAAAATATATATATCCATATAAATATATATCCATATAATTGCAAAATATGAAAAAAAAATTATATTATTATATTATTATTTTGATGAATCAAATGGCTAATCCAATGTGGGATTATAGATAGGAAGGTTTGAATTTATGAAAAACTTGTACTTTTTCATCAAATTTTAAAAATGACTTTGATGAAGCAAATGCTAATGCTATAAGACAAAGCAACTACATTTGAAAGTGATACAGTCGAAATACCATGCCATCGCGGACTGAGGTACGTTAGTTTGGCTTCATAAGCGGTTTGATTTTATTTTATTATTATAATTTTTTCAAATTATATATATAAAATATAATAAATAATTTAATTTTTTTAAAATTTTAAAATAATAATAATATTAAAAATTAATATTCTAATAATATTTTATTCATTTATTAAACGCACCCTCCAAACTAAAAACACAAGAACCGATCGGAAAATGATTGCCTATAATTTGACCCTTTACACGTCCCACTCCCATTCTTATCTTTGACAGCATATGGCCGGCCTGTAAATTAAAATCTCAACACTTGTGTTGCATGTCTCGACGCTTCAAATATCCGTTCAATCCCAAGCGGAATTTGGGGGCGTCACAACCACGGTTTTCCTCCGCTACAAGTAGTTATTAATAAAATTGAGGTATTATCCTTTTTTTGAAAGAAAAAAAAAAGATGATATAAGATAAGACAAGATAAAAGTTGAAAGTTGAATAAAATATTGTTATAATAACATTTTTTACTATTATTTTTATTTTAAGATTTAAAAAATTTAAGTTGTTTATTATATTTTATATTAGAATTTTAAAAATTTGTAATAATTATATAAGATGAGATGAAATAATTTGATCTTACGAAACAAATTGGGAACACAAGTGTGTTAAGATATTTTCAGATATTTTAAGATATTTTCTTATATTTTTAGATATTCTTTTTTCACAATCATCACCCAAGTAACAAAGACTTTTTAATTTCAGATTTTTAATTTTTTTATTTAATCATTTCAAAATTTTCAAACTCTTAGATAAAACACAAATGATAATATAATTTTTTCAAATTTTAAAATAAAAATAATATTAAAAAACTATATTTAGACAGTTTTTTAAATTCAAATTCATTAATGATAATTTTTTTTAAACATTTAAAAGTAAAGGAAAAAAAAAATACACTAGAGAGTATATATTATGAAGAGGAAGACAGCCAAGCATTTTCCGTGACCAAAACTCGGGACTTTAAGCGCTGATCTATGCTGTTGCAAATCTTGAATAAGACAAATTAAACCACCTACATTTGAAAGTGATACAGTCGAAATACCATGCCATCGCGGACTGAGGTACGTTAACTTAGTTTGGCTTCATAAACGGTTTGATTTTATTTTATTATTATAATTTTAAAAAAATTTATACATAAAATATAATAAATATTTTAAATATTTTAAATTTTAAAATAATAATATTAAAATATAATATTTTATTTAATTTAAAACCAAATCATCCCGATCAAACTAAAAACACAAGAACCGATCGGAAAATGATTGCCTATAATTTGACCCTTTACACGTCCCGCTCCCATTCTTATCTTTGACAGCATATACCCAGTAAATTAAAATCTCAACACTACTCTTTTAAGGTGCACGCATGGAGAGGAAGACAGACAACGTAACAGAGTTTTAATACTGATGAGAAATAGTTAGTTTCATAAAATTTTTATAAAAATAAATTTATAAATTAATATAACTTATTACTTATATTATAAAAAAACTAATATATTAAATGTAATTAATTCAATTTATATATTATATTTTTATAAACCTAAGTACATTTCTCTATTTATAATAAGAAAAATCATATTCTTAAGTTGAATAATACATCTAGTAAAATACTTACTAAGTGACGTAACATAATTTAATTTTAAAATTAAATTTTAAAATTTAAATCTTACTAATCAGATTTTATAATTTAAGTTACGTGCTCTATACATCAATTTGAAAATAAATATCTTTAAATAAAAACTTCTTATTATATACAAGCGCACAACTGGGATAGAAATTGTACGTAACTGGAATTTAAAACCTTCTGGGCTTCCTTCTGATCTACAAGCACACAAAGTTAGAAGTACACAACAGAAAATTACAAAAGCACCAAAATATGCACAAAACTCTCACTCAAGACTCCCACAATCTACCTGCTTAATTACTTCACTCATAAAAACAATTGTACTCGATCGACTCGGAAACAACAAAATGCAAACCCCATCAAGGGATCCCTTCGGCGGCATAACTGTTAACCAAAGCAAGCGCGTTGCTCGTGAACTTCTTCGCCTTCGCCACCCGATGACACACTTCTGTCTTCACTTCACCGTCTCTGACGTCCTCAAACCCGTCGGTGCAGGTGTCCTCGTCCGTCAGCGCCGCGCTCATCCACGTCTGCACGTTCCCCATCTGGAACCTGAACGAATCCGCTCCCGCGGCTCCCACCTGGCGCATCTGCTTCAGCGAGCCTCGAATCTCGTCCACGGCGTCGCCGAAGTTGGAGAAGCAGTCATGGAGCGCGGATGCCGTTCGTGGGTCTGTGCCATAGTCGGCATGGCGGGAGACGTTGGACATGAAGGAGGCAAGGTGCTTTGCCTTGGCGAGGCTCACGGCTATGGCGACTTTGGCCAGCTGAGCCGGGTTTTGCTGTATAGCGTTGGCATACCGGGACAGCGACGTGTAGCAGAGGTCGGGATACAACGTTGTTCCGCAGCTCGTACGGATGAAATCGTTGGCGTCGGTCGTGGTTGTGGGGTCGGGGTATCCGACAGTCGGGACTGGCTGCAGCCGGAAAATTAATGTTGCCCAGACGAGGGAGAGGAGGAAGTGAAGTGGCTGTTGGGTTTTCATGTTTTGATGTTTTTGGTCTCAATGGGTTTCTTTTGGAATTGCAGTTACCGACTGTTATTTGCTTCGTGGGAGTTTATAGGCATAGCTCCAGGGACCAGTCGTGTATCATAAATACATTTATACCCAATGTTTGTACACGAAATAGCAAGATTGCCACCATTGCCGCTCTCTTTAGAGTTGCAACATTATTATAGTAGGGATATTGATGTTAAGGACAGTGGTCCACCGAACGGTGAAACTTTATACATTCTTAAAACCGGGTTTGGATCCTTGTCCATCGGTTGGTTCTAATACAAGATGAGATAAGTATTAAAAATTAAATAAAATATAAATTTTAATATTATTTTTATTTTAAAATTTAAAAAAATAAATTATTTGTTATATTTTATATAAAAATTTGAGAAGTTGTAATTATTAAATGAAATGAGATAAAATGTATAACCAAACAAGTCTTAATTTCTACAAGTCCTACTACCTTTGATAAGAAAAATAAATAAATAAATTTTACTGTATTTATATTTATAGTTGTCTCAATAAATTCTTCAAACTATATTAAAAGTTTAACGATTATTAAAAATTTCATTTACAAGATGATATAGAGGATTTATACGGTTGACTGGATATAATTTGATTTGTAATAATAAATTTAAAAATCAAATTTTTATTAGATAAATTTTGTTACGTAAACAGAACTCATTTTAAGTATTTAGCTCAATCTCATTTTAAGTATTTAGAGGGTGCTATTTTGCCGCTGAGTAATATTGCTTAAAGTGACAACTAATCATTTTCTTTTTATATTTTTTTAATAAATTAAATATTTTAAAAAAATATATATACCAATATATTTAAAACCACTCCCTTAAATGTTAAATAAAAACAAATTGACCAACAATAACTCGAGCGATCAAGTGGAGGCGAGATACAAGCTTTTTTCCAAAACTTTAATCTAGAATTCTAAATCCCTATCTATGCAAAAAAAGTCTTTTTGTGTGGTTGGTAGCGCATGTGAACTAAGGCCTCCATGGCCTTACTGCATGTACGGATCATCACAAAGGAGTAGTTGAGACATGAAAGTAACGAGAGTACCGATAATTAGAATAAAAGGAGAGGTATTTGCAATGGCGAAAAACTCTTCGGCTCGTGTATGATGGAGCTTAATTTCTAGCTAGTGATATCAAGTTTGGAATAACGCTATTTTCTATTTTAACTTATTCTGTTATTTAGGGCCGCACGTATGTTTTTTTTTTATATTAAAAATTATTTAAAATATATTAAATCAACAAAATACATATGATTAGGAACGATACAACTCAATATTTATATTGAATGATTCGACGCAATAATATTCTAGAAAAAGAAAAATTGCACAATAATTTAAAGTTACTTGGTTAAATCAAGGCTCCTGCATCCACTGAAAGTTTTTCTTACTTGTTTATTTCATTATGAGAAATGATAATTGCAATCGTAAATATGCGTTGTGCAATCACTTAAAAAAATAAATAAATATAGAATTCATATAAAAATTAATTTTTTAATAATAAATTTCATAATTTTTAAAAATAATTACACAATATTTATATACTTTATGATTATACGTAATATTACTATCAAATTCTCCATTTTTGCAAATAGATGGACGTACGGAAAATGCGGACTTGACTATATAAAGGTGGTAAGGATTTATGGTAGTTTTGAAGCTGCCATAGCCTTTTTTTTTTTTTTTTTTTTTGGGCAGTGGAAACAAGGTTAGAGACAGTAGACCTCTAAAAATTGAAGTAGCTAGCTAGATCATTGATTATGACTTAATGTTTTCTCTTCGGAATTTCAGTTTTCATTTAAATACATGGACCATCTAGACGACAAAGTTTTTAATTAGCCCGAGCAAACACGTGCTTGTTGAATAAATGGTAGATCAATATATATGAGGATGGGTAAATTTCACGTATTCCCAAAAAATTAATGAAGAAATTTAAGATTTATATAAAAAAATCTATTTTTTTTAATAGTGAATTCCAATATTTTATCTTGAATGAGAATATACATAACTTGCATACTCATTATATTTAGCATTATTCATAAAAATAAAAAATAATCATACACATAATTAATTAACAGTAATCTTAATTTTATATTAAGATGATCAAGTGATAAGTTCGAGGCTTACATGAAAGATATCACAAAATAACAGAATTAAGTTGTCGTGTGGAGTACTCATGCTAGCTAGTTTTATATAAAATTAATGTCATTCGGAACGTACGCATGCATGCGTGGGGCTCATCAATTCCTTGATGGTTGGGTGAGGCTTTTCATATCATACAGTTTGGACTTGTAGAAAGGCCATATTATAAAGTGTCATTATTTTCCCAAAGTGTTCAAAGATGGTTGGAAATTGTATGCATTTTTCTCACCTTAATTGCCTTCCGCCTAGTGATCATGATGATCTCCTCGTGACTGACACAATAATTATAGGTACACGTAACTTTTGCATTCGCATGCAGGGGAGACATTGAGAAGGCGCTCTCAACTTATGATGGTAGCATCTTACTCAGTGAAAATTGAATTGAAAGGGTTATAGATGACAAGAAACTACACAGTTTTTTTAGGTATGGGTAACTTAAGACTCCAATCCCATTAACAAATTCAATCAATCCTTACATGACTATATTGAATATTAAATATAGTCTCATTAAATTAAATCTATGTTCGGGGTCGGACTCAAAATTGATTTTGCATATGTTAAACCATTTGCTAGTATTCAAAGACCATTAAGCGACCTTTGGCTTGGTAATTTAGACATGTACTTAAACAATGGGTTGCAGGTTCCTGTTGAGTTGCATGTGGAGCCGACTGTTGCTCCATTGTGGGCTCGAGTGAAAATTATATAGATTGTTTGCTCAAGGTTCGTGTGATGCTAAGCTCAAGCAAAGTACTTGTTGAATCCAAGGTTTTAAACTTCATGTAATTATATATCTACATATTGATTTTGATGATAAAAAATGAATTTAAAGAATAAATGAGTCTCAAGCTTAAGTTGTCTACACAATAGAACCAAACTTATCAATGAACCAAGTATGAGCAAGAAGAGTACAAGCACACATTAAAGCTCATAGAATAATTTTATAAATCTCTTAAAAAAATTCGAAATTAGGATTAAGGTTCAAAATTAATATTTTCTCATAAAGTATTATATTGCATTTTTCACATATGCATGATATTTATTTTAAAATTAAAATTTGAATTTTGAAAAATGATTGATTGTTATCTTTCACATGTGCATAACATGATTAAAAGTTTAAATTTTGAAAATATTAAAGATGATTGATTGTCATATTTCACATGTGTATGTTTTATTTAAATATTTTCAAAAGTGATTGATACTCTTTTTAACTTATGCATAAGGTAGATGATTTTGTTTGAAAATTTTGAAAAGTAAACAATGCTCCTTTTGTTATATGCGAAAAGTAAAAAGATTAGATTTGAATATTTTGAAAAGTGAATGATGTAATTGATAATTGCAAAAAGGAGAAACTTTTATTTGAATTTTTTTAAAAGTGAATGGTGTTGTCTTAGATATGTGAATCTTTTCAAATTTGAAAATTTGAATATGAAGTCTCATATGCCTATAAATATGTCAATTG
The DNA here is from genome assembly GCA_011037825.1 of Carya cathayensis. Lineage (NCBI taxonomy): Eukaryota > Viridiplantae > Streptophyta > Magnoliopsida > Fagales > Juglandaceae > Carya > Carya cathayensis. The sequence goes on from QGSO01000156.1 coordinate 1,263,002, forward strand.
AGGTCTTCAAATTTATAACAGAAGAGCATACGCATATCATTGCAAGTTTTACAACATTCATTCAAAGTTTTGAATCTCTTCTCTAAATATTGAGTCTTAACCCTTGTTCATTTTGAGAGAGATATAGTTTGTACTGTATTGTTTTTATTTCACTTATTAAAGAGTGTTCTCTGATAATCTAACCACTGTTAGCTCTAATTTCAATAAAATTGTGTGTATAACCCTTGTGAATGTAGGAAGTATTCTATACATGAATAGTTGAAGTACCATATATAAAGTGATTGTAAGTGTAGATGGTGTTCTACACGAATTTTTTGTAGCGATGTTGCTCAAATGTATAATAGGTTTATATTTTCATCTAAAGGAAGTTGAATAGTGAATTTGAGAATTCTCAACGGATAGCTTAAGGCGAGGACGTAGGCAGTGGGGTTATATATATATGATGTTTGTTCTCTTGTGGATACGGTTCAGCAGATCAGAGTGACCAAAGAGACGAAGGTGTAAGAGCATCTTGAGAGTGAAAAGGCCCTAAAGAGTGAGAGTTGAGATTGTGTTATTAGAGTAATACTCTTATTACTCACTTTGTCTGATTGCAATCTCCTCTAGAATAAAATCCACTATAGCTTTGTAGATGTAGGCACGTTGCTGAATCACGTTAATTTTGTGTTATGTAATTGTTTGCTAGTGTTTGTTTTTATATGTTTGTCATTGTTGGTTTCACAATAATTAGTATCAAAAGCCAAGTTTTGGGTCTAAGGGAGAACAATGGCNCAAATTTCGTTAACATACTGAGTTTGCTTCTCTCTTACCATTGCTCTTTATATTTATTAATACTTCGTATTTTGTTCATATTTTATATTATGTATTTCATTTATAATTGCTAATTCTTAAATACAACTCAATTCATCACCTTGCTTGTGTTAGTCATCTGGGCAATAGTACTCACTCTAGTGTTCGCTTAAGCAATGCTTGACAGACTGCTTGACCCAATGTTCGATTGCCTATTTGCTTGAGGTGTGCTTGACACCTACTTAATTAGTATCAAAAGCCAAGTTTTGGGTCTAAGGGAGAACAATGGCTGAAGACGAGATGAAAGCACCTATGATTGAGAAGTTTGATGGGACTGACTTCTGGTACTGGAGGATGTAGATAGAGGATTACCTCTATGGGAAGAGACTCTATCTTCCATTGTTGGGGAAGAAGTTGGAGAGCATGGATAATGCTAATTGAAACTTATTAGATTGATAGGTTCTGGGGTTATTCAGCTGACACTATCAAGATCAGTTACTAAAGGAGCACAACAAATCCATGACGGCTATATCTGGTATGTATAAAGAGTTGTCAACAAATAGCAAGGTGCATCCGATGAAGAAGCTATTCAATCTAAAGATGTCAGAAGGTATGTCTGTGACCCAACACTTGAATGAATTTAATACGATTACAAATCAAATGTCTTCTGTAAAGATTGATTTTGATGATGATATTAGAGTATTGATTCTGTTGGCATAATATTTGTGAGGCAATGAGGATGGCGGTGAGTAATTCAGCCGACAATATGAAACTGAATTACGATGACATACGTCACATGGTTCTTGTTGAGGAGGTAGGCAGAAGAGATTCTAGTGAGCTCTAAGGGATTGGTGTAACAGCCCGCTAAAATTATCAGTTTTGGATTCTTTCCCGACAGCAATCACATCTCTCTCGTCTTAACCCTCTATCTTTAGTTATTTATGTTTAACATAGTTGATTTGGTTGGCTGTAGACTGTGTAGTTAGTGTTTGTGGAGTTCGCTGCGTAGTTGTGAAACGAAGTGTGGTTGTGAAGTGTTAGGCTTGATTTTGTAGTTTTGTGGACTGTGCTGTGAAGTATAGGCGTGAGATGGATGCCGTAGATGTGATACGGCGGGTTGTGTGAAGAGAATACGCGTGTAGCGTATTCTGTGTAATGCAGCGACGCGCCGCGCGACATGCGCTGTAGTGATGTGGGTCGTAGAAGGAAGGGAGTACGCATGTAGTGTACTCCGTGTGGTATGGCGATGCATCGTGTGATGTGCATCGTGTTGATGAGTGTTGTAGCGAAGGAAGTACGCGTAGCGCGTACTCCGTGTCGCGTAGCGATGCACCGTGAGACGTGTATCGCAGTGATGGGTTTTGTAGTGTGAATGGAAGAGAGTTCACGTGAGTGTACTCTGTACTAAGTCGTGATACACCGGATGGCGTGTCACGAAGGGTTGAATGGCGTAGCAGAGAAGTGTGGAGCGTATGGTGTAATGTTGGGAAACTGTATGACAGTGTCCCGAAGCAGTGATGATATGGATTATAGTCCGGGATGACTGGTGTCATCTTGTGGTTGACTATGGCTAAGAGTATATGGATTGAGAAATGAGTTGTTTGTTTGGTTGTTATTGATAATTTTAATGAACTTGTTTTAGTGCAAAGGCTTTCTGAAGTCAATTTATCTCTTCCGAGTATAGTGAAACCTCAAGTTGGCCGTGGTGTTGCAAGTGCTTACAATATGGCAATTGAGTTCAGAAGTGAAAATCTTAAGGACTTGAGTGTTCCTCTTCCAGCTGTTGTGCAGTTCCTCGTGTCTCGCGCTCTATTCTCATAGAACGCGACGATCGAGGTAAGTTAGCCTCTAACTTACTATCAGTTTATTGTGTATGTGTGATGGGTAAGAGAACTACAATTTATGTATGTATGTTATCGTATATGCCATGTCATGCTATGTCATTACATGTTTATCTGTTACGTATGATTTAATCTCTCATGAATAATTATCTGTTATATAATCTTTTCTGTCATACAATGATGTATGTTATAAGTATGCCATGTTAAGTATGCCATATGATACATGTATGCCATGAAATGTTTATGATTAAATCATATTATGCCATTTACAAGTATACGCCATGTTAGAAAAGTATATGATATTAAATAATATCACATGCATTAAGAAAGATAAGACATGTTATGTTATAATAATGCGTGGGGCCACAACAACTGTGGAGTACGTATTATATTTATGTTATTTATAATGCGTGGGGCCACAACAACTGTGGAGTACGTATTATATTTTATGTTATTTATAATGCGTGGGGCCACAACAACTGTGGAGTACGTATTATATTTTATGTTACTTATAATGCGTGGGGCCACAACAACTGTGGAGTACGTATTATATTTATGTTACTTATAATGCGTGGGGCCACAACAACTGTGGAGTACGTATTATATTTATGTTATGTTATTTATAATGCGTGGGGCCACAACAACTGTGGAGTACGTATTATATTTTATGTTATGTTACTTATAATGCGTGGGGCCACAACAACTGTGGAGTACGTATTATATTTATGTTACTTATAATGCGTGGGGCCACAACAACTGTGGAGTACGTATTATATTTATGTTATGTTACTTATAATGCGTGGGGCCACAACAACTGTGGAGTACGTATTATATTTATGTTATGTTATTTATAATGCGTGGGGCCACAACAACTGTGGAGTACGTATTATATCTTATGTTATGTTACTTATAATGCGTGGGGCCACAACAACTGTGGAGTACGTATTATATTTATGTTACTTATAATGCGTGGGGCCACAACAACTGTGGAGTACGTATTATATTTATGTTATGTTACTTATAATGCGTGGGGCCACAACAACTGTGGAGTACGTATTATATTTATGTTATGTTATTTATAATGCGTGGGGCCACAACAACTGTGGAGTACGTATTATATCTTATGTTATGTTACTTATAATGCGTGGGGCCACAACAACTGTGGAGTACGTATTATATTTATGTTACTTATAATGCGTGGGGCCACAACAACTGTGGAGTACGTATTATATTTATGTTATGTTACTTATAATGCGTGGGGCCACAACAACTGTGGAGTACGTATTATATTTATGTTATGTTATTTATAATGCGTGGGGCCACAACAACTGTGGAGTACGTATTATATCTTATGTTATGTTACTTATAATGCGTGGGGCCACAACAACTGTGGAGTACGTATTATATTTATGTTACTTATAATGCGTGGGGCCACAACAACTGTGGAGTACGTATTATATTTATGTTATGTTACTTATAATGCGTGGGGCCACAACAACTGTGGAGTACGTATTATATTTATGTTACTTATAATGCGTGGGGCCACAACAACTGTGGAGTACGTATTATATTTTATGTTACATGAAGTATGGGGCCACAACAACTGTGGAGCATACACTACATGAGACACAGCAATTGTGACATGTAGAATACGTGGGGCCACAACAACTGTGGAGTACGTATTATATTTTATGTTATGTGAATTCATGGGGCCACAACAACTGTGGAGCATGAAGTATGGGGCCACAACAACTGTGGAGCATACACTACATGAGACACAGCAATTGTGACATGTAGAATACGTGGGGCCACAACAACTGTGGAGTACGTATTATGTTTTATGTTACTTGAATACGTGGGGCCACAACAACTGTGGAGTACGTATTAATGCACGTTATTAATCAAGACAATTAAATAAGATTCCAAGTTTATGTTAAGTCAAGTTTCAGATCAAGTTCATGTTATGTTATGCTCACGTACATGTTATGTTCATGTTCATGTTATGTTCCAAGTTCATGTTCACATCATGTTATGTTCACGTTTATGATACGTTCAAGCTCACGTTCATGTTATGTTATGTTCATGTCCATGTTATGTTTCACGTTCATGTTATGTTGATTGTTCATGTTATGTTTTAAGCTTAAGTTCATGCCATGTTAAGTCAAGTTCAGTTCACGCTTAAGTTCTGGTTAAGTCATGCTATATGTCAAGTTATACTATGTTTATGTATGACTATAATTATGCATTTATGCTTTTACTGCCATGCATGCATTTTTAACCTGTGTATAAGTTTTATGTTAACTTACTGAGATTTGTAATCAAATCTCACTGTGGTAGTCCCAACTACCATTCCCCCCGAATGGTAGATCTTGTTACAGGACCCAAAGGAGAATTGGAATCTGACCAACTGAATACGGTCGACTAGGCCACGGTGCGATGTTGATGATGGTATAGTATTTAACTTAGGTTAATACTTGTACTTTTGGAGTTGTATCTCAAGTATTCTTTTGATCACAACCATTTTAGACTAGTGTGGTGATCACGGCTTTTTAGTATGCCTTTATGTATGAATTATGTTTCAAGTATTTGGGATATATTTAGTTTGGTGCATAGTATTGCTAAAGAAAAAGATTATCCGCTGCGAATATTGCATAATGCTAGATGCATGTTAGAAACATTGCATCTTATATGTCATGAACGGGGGCAGGTAACCTTGTGTTGCATGTCCCGACGCTTCAAATGTCCGTTCAATCCCAAGCGGAATTTGGGGGCGTCACAATTGGGCTTGGCCTTGAACATTAATTATCGAGGTAGGAGACATGGCAGATCAAGCTCCAAGAATAAACGTAGGAGCAGGACAAGATTTGGATAATAGATCACTTGCTGGAGTTGTGACAAGCCGGGCCACATCAAGAGAGACTACCAGAATCAAGAAAGTACTAATGATGACGCTATGAACATGGTAGCTGAAGAAATACATGATACTCTAATTTTTGCAATGCATAGTCCAGTTGACAATTGGGTGTTGGATTTAGGGTTTTTATTCCATAGCACCTCTCATCGAGATATCATGTAGAACTATGTTGCTGGTAATTTTGAGAAGATGTACACGACTGATGGAGAGACACTAAATGTAGTGAGAGCAGCCAACGTGCACATTGAACTTCCATACAGGAGCATGTGGACTTTGCAGCAAGTTAGACATGTTCTAAATCTAAAGAAAAGTTTGATCTCTGTGAGATAGCTCGACGACAGCAATCATATATTAGCATTTTCTAGAGGAGCGTGGATGGTCACAAAGGATGGGCTGGTCTTGGTAAGTGGTAAGAGATTTAACACTTTGTATTTGACATCAGAGTTCAATGATGTGCAGGAAAATAAAGGAGTGTGTCAAAGCAAGTTTGATCTCCCGAATCGGATTAGAAAACAAAAGGGATATAGGATATAACATCAGAGTTCATTTTTGTGGTTCCTCATGTAGGCCTGGAGAAATCTTCTAAGACCACGGTGCGGAGCAGAAGTGTGAGATATAGGATTAGAGTGAGAGTTGTGAGTCGCCCAATGGATGTGTTGATTGAGGGTGATGCACGTGAGAGATTGAAGTCGGGCTCGACTTCAGTGCATCTTCTAGCTTGAAGACAGGAGTTATGAGCTGCAGAAGTGATAGGGACTTGGGTTAGGCAGTGGCTAGCATGTGGAAAACTAATTTTCAAGTGAGAGTTTGTTGGATTGCATGTAAAGTCAGGATTGTGAGTAGAAAAGTCGCAAACAAAAAGTTCGCTCAACTTTCGCTCAACTTTTGCTCAACTTAGCGCTCGAGTGAAACTCAACCCGTGAGTTTGCTCGAGGTGTGCTCAATAGTGTGCTCGAACAAACATCAAAAGATTGTTTGCTCAAGGTTCGCTTGATATTAGGCTCAAGTGAAGCACTGACCCTAGTGTTTGCTCAAGCAATGCTCGGCAGACCGCTCGAGCCAAATGTGAGAGCAACAAGAGCATATTAAGAGTGAACAACGAGAGGCAAATGTGAGAGCATATTAAGAGTGAAAAAGTCCTAGAGACTAAGAATTAAGATTGTGTGAGTAGAGATGTATTCTTGTAACTCATTATGTGATTGTAATCTCCTCTAAAATAAAATATCTTACAGCTTTGTGGATGTAAACGCATTACTAAATCACGTTAATTTTTTGTAATGTGATTGTTTGCTAGTGTTTGCTTTTATTTGTTTGTCATCGTTGATTTCACAACATGATCGATCTGGTTGATATATATTACCGTTTGAAGCTAATATTTTCGTTCGGTACTTCGGGTATTTTCACTAGCTAAGACATACCTAGCAAACAACAAACTTTTGCTTGTACACGTTCTTTTGAGTAACGTTTCTGGAGTTTGCTAATGCCTACTGCTTTGGTTCTTTTAAACGAGCTTGAAGATGCAGTACGGAGGCTACATTAGACATGCACATAGGATTTTTTTTTACTTTTTTAGTACGTTTGCTCAAAACTAGAACAGAACATAAAAACGTTCGACTAAATATGACCCTCTTCGCTTACTTAAATATGAGAGAGTTAGACATGAAATAAGTTCTATTATATTTGTTACGAGAACGGTTATAAATATAAAATAAATTTATAAATTGATAATTTTATGAAATTTATTAAATCTAATTTATATTAAAAATAATCTTATAATCTAACGTATTACATTAAATTACATCAATTTATATATTTATTTTTATAAAAATTTTTATAATTAATATATTTTTTATTTATTAATATTTATCAAAATATTTACAACAATAACAACAAATATTATAATGTCTACTGTTTTTATTTCTCCCACTTAACGCCGTAAAAGTCGGAAAAGTACTTAAATAAATCGTTGATACGTGGCAACTAGATCTTCAAGTAGAAGTTGATACCCCCCGCAGCATCCGCCGAAACATACGAAGTTATTAACGGACTCATCGGCGGAATCGACTCATCAACTCAAACGAATTTCCGGTACACTTTTTTTCTGTGGGATAGGCAACGTGGCGCCACCTTACCTAGCTTTCTTCCATTTTCAGGAGTCCCCACTCATGTTCGTACTACTTTGAGGCTCTCAAATCACCCAACTCCTTTTTTGTATCAGTCTTCGACATCATCGCAGCGGTTTCGGTTTAAACTAATGCACACATTGTCATGATTTGTGGCATAAAAAGGCGCGTCCCCTTGGCCAAAATGGCCCACCACATCGTGATTATCTTAAAAAAAGGCGAATCCAACTCCATGACTGAAGGAAAATGTCCACCACATATATGAGATATAGGTTAGAAATGTACTAACTTTGCTTTGACTTACGGCAACATATAAAGAACCAATACAGCTTCTCAGTGCATCCGTTTTAGGTAGGATTTGAAATGATTTCAATCATTTTCACACAAAATACAAAAAAAAATAAGAACTGTTCAAGTAATTTGATGCCATTCCAAATTTCCAAGGCTTTGCTGATCAATATATGTGGATCCAATATAATACTTTCAACTTCTCTGTGAATCTTTTTGCAAAATTAGATGGTCATAAGCGAAATTGAAATAGCCAAACAGTTTCCAATTATCACGATTAATGCTACATATAATCGTGAAATATTTAAGCACCATGTAGTCACATTAAAAAAGAATATAATCTATTATTAAAAAATTAATTTTCTTTTTTTATCTGAGTCTCATATTTATTTACTTTTTTTTAAGTAATTACGTGTCATTTACTAATTCACAACTACAAATATTATTTCTCTTATATGAATACTATTATTAAGAATTATATTATTGTTGCAGTGGAGTTGAAGTCAAATCATAGTGTAGCTGTGTAAAAAAGTTTCAGCTATCATAACGTTTAATATCTACATAATGTTTTTCTTTCATCTATTTAGAGATTGAGAAGGCATGTAAAGATGTCTTGGCTAGGGGAATAGGATATATAAAAGGACAATTTAGCAAGGCTGGTGGCTAGATACCCGTACCTAGCTCGCTCGTCGTCCCTTATGCATGTGGTGGCCGGGCAGCCAGCCCATACCTAGCAGGCCGGGTGGGACATTAAATAGAAAAGCAGGGGCGGACGATGGGCGGAGCACCACATCTGATTCGAGTTCACCCGCCCCCTTATTAATTTAGAATTAGTAATTTGCCTAAGATCTTAAATGAAAGAGTACTGAATGTTGGTTTAGAACTTCTAAAGCAAGTTTGGTATGCATATTAGAGTTAATTTGGAATGAAATTACCATGCATATAGAATCATTGAGTAGCAGTTACTTCTCCCTAAAGGTGTCCTTAGTGTCACTTTCAATGCGTCAATTGTAATGGTTGAAAGCTGACAAAAGAAAGAAAAAGAAACAAATTAAAGGGAAAGTTGACATGAGAGTGAAGTACTATAGTGCAGAAGAAGTAGGTTAAAACCCGTAGCTTTCGTAATGAAAAGAGAAAAAAGGGGTAAGCATTCTTGTTAGCAGCTAACTAATGACAGCTCCTCTATGATCATGTACTATAATCGGCTCGAAATAATTGGATATTAACTAACTGCTAACATGTTACCGAATAGATGAATGACAGCTCATCTATTAATTATAATTTCTCACATGTCTGTTAATTGGTCAAACAAAACTCATCATGCCAATGGGTTGTTCATATATGCTTTTGAGTTTTTATAATTTTGCTTCCTAAAGAGTAAGGGATCATGCTGATTGAATACTTGCTCTTAGGATATAATTGGGTTTTTGTTAGGGCATGTTGTGAATCATTGCCCTCGCGCTAATCTAATTTAGGATTAATGGCTCAACTATTAATCCAAAAGTTGTAGAAATGTCGAATTAACTGAAGTCACCCTTACAATTATAATATTCTAAGATGTTTCCGAATTTGAGATAAGATAGGTAGATTTTATTATTTATTTTATATCTTTATAGTCCTCCTCATCATATATAGGCTAGACTCCACTCAATAAATGAACATAACAGGTGGAATATTTAATTAAATATAGTAGAGTGTAGAGTTAGGATTCGAACTAATATCTACTTTGATACCATGTAAAATTATCACTTATCTAAAAAACTTAAAACTGATGGAAAGTTATAGATATATCTTAACACACAACTATGTTACTAAAGTCATAAATCTTCACTTACATGATATCATTCATGTGATACTCTCAAGTCAACAAGGCTATGCCAACAGCCTAATAGCCTGATAGCTAAAGTCCTCGAAACCCGACTTTACATAAAAAAAAAAAAAAAAAAAAAAAAAAAAAATGAAAAAGTCAATAAGGCTATGATAATGAAAATAGGATTGGTGGGCCGGGCTAGTACAATCATTTGAGACTGACTGGCCCAGATTTCTTTCAAATAAGTCTTGATATTTCTAAAGCCCAAATCCGTGCCATATCCGCTGGTCGTGGCCACCATGGGTGGACCCAATAGATACATGCCTTCTCTGACTCCAAGCTGTTCTGTAAAGAGTCCGAGTCCACAACGTAAATCAATGCATCTTCATTGCAGACAATTAATGCTACACATTTAGATCTCAACATATTAGAGTATTCCTAACCAGTTTCTTAAAAGTTTTTCTTAAATTTTAACTAAAAATCATATTTTTTATAAATTTATACTAAATTTTATCCATATTTAAAAAACCTCTTACATCTCATTCCCTATCATTTCTCTATTCTATTAAAATAATATTCTTATATTATTTCTTTATCAGTTTTTTTCTCTCATTTCCATTTCCATTTTTAACTACTAACTTTTTTGTCTTTTTTCTTTTGTTTTCAAATATCACATTCTACTAATTTTATAAATATTTATACGATTTGTTTTCGAGGTACAACAATAGTTTTTAAACTATTATCGGTATTAAAAATAATAATTCTTTTTAATATGTGCATTTTTCAACACTATGGTATTTTTTAATATGATTTTGTTTGCATATATAATACTACTATTTGATTTGCATTTGTCTAATGGTAATATTTTTTATCCTTTTATATAATGGTAATATTTTTTCCCTTTTTCCAATCGTAACACATCTTCTTTGTGTGATGACGATAACAATTTTTGTCATTTATCTAACGGTAACATTTTTGTCATTTCTCAAACGTTAATATTTTTTCTAATTTCTCCAATGGTAACATTTTTTGTTATTTATCTAACAGTAATATTTTTTGTCCTATATGTAACGGTAACTTTTTTCTGTATAAATAGGGCTTTTGCTTCCTTCCACATTCTCAGGAACCAAGTTTAATTTCATCTAAAAATTGAAAATTGTCATTCCGACCTCATCTTCCACTCCCTTCATTAAATGATTCGTTCGTTCTTTCGCAAATTGTTGTTTAACTTATCTTCTGAAGATGAGTTGGATGTTGTTCTTAATGACGATGCCAGATCTACATAAGGCATAATGGCAATCACCGACATTGTAAGTTTATTTGGCATGGGCACGAATGGCTTTTTTGCGACTATTTTGCAGAAAATCCAGTATATCTTTCGAATCTATTTCAAAGAAGATTTGTATGAGTCGTCTGCTATTTCTTCGTATTCAATATGAGGTAAAGGATTACGAGCCCTACTTCATCTAAAGAAAAGATAATGCTGGAAGACTCGATTTATCTTTTATGCAAAAGATAACTGCAACATTTAGAATGTTGGCATATAGAGTAACTAGTATTTTATGAATGAATACATATGCATTGGAGAAAGCATTGCAATGGAGAGTCTAAAAAAAATTTGTGAAGACAATCGTAAGTGTTTTTTCTAGGAGTGAACAGCGAGACCCCACACCCTACTATTTTGCCCCTTCGTAGCGGGGTATCCACGCTGGGACGGAGGGGGCTCAGCTTCGCTCTGGATTTCCCCCGCCCCGCTTCATATATATATATAAATATATGTATATACGTATTATATGTATATAAACTCCCCCCCCTCCCAAAAAAAAGCTTGAAACGGAAATGTTTCAAGCCTGGGGTTTTTTTAATAACCCCCGATACAAAATGACGTCGTTTTGTCATAAACAAGACGACGTCGTTTCATATGGGGGGGTTAAGTAGCCGTCCTCCCCCCGACCCCCCCTCTTCAGACCCTTAGCTCTCTCTCTCTCTCTCTCTCTCTCTCTCTCTCTCTCTCTCTCACACACACACACACACACACACACACACACAAACTCACTCTTTCAGACTCAGTCTCTCATCTCCGTCGTCGTCTTCGTCTGTCTGATTTGTTGTGTCAAAGATAAGAATCGAACTTACCGATTATTTTTCTCCCATTTAATTTTTATTGAGTTTTGGAATGGAGATTGGAGGAAGGATGTGATTGAATCAGAGATGGAGGATGGTATTATGAATTGTGTGCTGTTGATAATTGATTGTGCATGTGTTTGAATCTTGATTGTTGAATCGTTGATTATGTGTCACTATGTTTCCACCGATTGAATTTTTGAAATATGATTTTGTAAGGTTTCAGATTAGGGTTTCAATCATTGGTGATTTTCTACAAAAGAAACAAAAGTTCTTGATATTATTTTGTTATGGCTATGCTTAATGCTTATTTATTTGTTCATGAATTTCTGATTGTGTGCACGGTGTGACTATGCTTAATGCTTATTTATTTATGTTCATGGCCTTACAAATTATTGTGTCAATCAGTTAAATGGGCTTCTGATTATTGTTTGCCTCATTAGCCATTTCTTATAGCCTAAGTTCAGTAGTTAGTGTCATATCCAATTCCCTAAACTAAATGGGTTTTTTTTTTTTTTAATAAAGGAGGGTGGGAGTTCGAATCTGGGGGTTTTTTTTTTTTTTGGGAGAATATGCTATTAGGCCTGAGGGGCTTAGGCTTGAGTTAATAAATTATACCCCTTCATGTGCTACTGCTACATGTTATTTGTCAGAAATTAAGATGTCATTAGCCTTTCATTGAAAAAAAATAAAAAATAAAAAAAGGGAGAAAGAAATGCACAATGCTATCTATCTACATGTCTTCCCTAAAAAGTCACCCTTATCTATATTTTTCAATTTATTGGCTTTATTCAATTTCTATTCTATTTCCCAAGTACAAATTACAATATTAAAAATTGAAAAAACTTTGTCTTGTCTATAATACGATATTGTTCAATTTTACATGAAAAATTGAAAATGGCCCATGAAAGTTTTTGGCTTGTCTATATTGTTGCTATGTATCATGTGGATTTCAACTTTCATGTTAGATGTCTTGTTTTGCTTTGATGTTGTATGTCTTGTGTCTTGTGTTGCTTAATTTTCTGATTTTTTAAGTGTGCTGGAGAATCAGGAATGTCTAGTCCAACCGATTTTAGTGATAGCTCTCATAACCCTAACAGTACCTCAACACCTAACCCCATGCCCACAAACCCTACTCTTAACCCTACGAAGAGTACACCTTGCCTTGCCCCTAAGTCCACACAGAGCAAGAAACCTGTTTCTATAGTTTGGTTTCACTTAACCAAGCTAAAGGGTAGTGACCCAATAACCCTCAAGCAAAGTGTAACTACTGTAGAAAAATATATGAATGTTATTATAGAAAATATGATACATCCCAGTTAAATGTCCATTTAGAGGAACAATGCAAGAAAAGTCCAATATTAAAATCATAACAGGACAAGAGTCGATCTAGACTAGAGATTGGACTTAAAAAAATAACTGATGGGAGTAGTGGGAGTTCAACGTTGAAGGGGTTTACGAAGTATGATCCTGATGAGTGTAGAAGGAATTTAACTCGTATGGTTATCATAGATGAGCTACCTTTTCAACTTGTGGAAGGGAGAGGGTTCCAAGAATATTCCCATGAATTGGAGTATAGATTTAATTTTCCTTCTCGCCACATTATGGTAAAAGATATTAAAAAGATGTATAGAAAAGAGAGAGATTTGTTGAGGGGCCAATTGGTGGGTTTGGTAGTTTGCCTTACTACCGTTACTTGGACAACCATCCAAAATTATAATTACATGTTTTTGACTGTGCATTTCATTGATTCTGATTAGACATTTCACAAAAAAATTATTAAGTTTTGTCAAATGACCGATCATAATGGTGAGATGGTTGGGAAGGCCTTGAAGGCCACAATAAATGAGTGGGGGTTGGAACGAGTTTTGGCAGTGACGATTGAGGTCGCATATCCATCTAAAGACTTATCTAAGGGAGGCAAATAAGATAGATCTAGGCCATTCTCGGCCCATTTCAATTGTTTTTGGGCAAAAAATGGGCCAGAAACAGCATCTGGGCCAAAGGCCCATTAGAAGGCGAGGGGGCGGACGGACGGAACCCCTCCCCTACACCCCGATATCCGGGATGGATGCCGAGTAGAAAAAACTAGAGTGTGGATAGCACCTATAGTTTTTTCAAATGAATATTTGTGGTTTCCAAATGTCAATGATATTGCTCGATTTCTGGTGGTTGGTGAACAATGGGGATTCCTAGGGATGTTGAGAAGTATTGATTGCATGCACTGGTAGAAAAATCGTCCCACTGCTTGAAAAGGTATGTACTCTGGCCACAGGCATGAACCAACTATTATTTTAGAAGCGGTTGTTTTATATGATCTTTGGATATAACATGCATTTTTTGGTATGTCCAGTTCGTATAACGATATCAAGGTACTGGAGAGATCTTTTACTTTCATGGAACTTACCCAAGGGCGTGCTACTCCAGTAAATTACTTAATGAATAGCAACGACTACACTATGGGGTACTACTTTGCGTATGGTATTTATCCAAAGTGTTCAACGTTTGTGAAGACAATTCAATCTCCACAAGGGACTAAGAAGAAAAATTTTGCAATAGCATAAGAATCAGCAAGAAATTATGTAGAACGTGCATTTGGGATCCTTTAACAAGGATTTTGCAATCATTCGTGGACCTTCATGAATGTTCAAGGTGAATGAGCTAACAAATATAATGGAAATATGTGTTATTCTACATAACATAATCATCGAAGATAAGCGTGATGATAATCAAGGTTCGAACATCGAGTATGATCAAGTTGATGATGATATTTCAAAATTGTTGCACAATCCTACAACCGAATTTATGGACTTCATTCAGCGTCATCATGAAATTAGAGACAACTCGGTACGTCATCAGTTCCAAGCAGATCTAATTGAACATCAATGCTAATTTTATTCCCAACAATAGACTAGCATTTTCTCCATTATATTTTGTCTTCTGATTACTAGTAACTATGTTTTCCTCCTTCTTCAATTTCCATTTCCTTAAACATGTTTTTTTCAAGAACAAGCAGATTATTGCTGTAATTTATTCATTGTTTGTAATAGTTTTAGTAGTTGTAATGCTGAACATTATCAATAGATTCTATCCATGAACAAAATCATTGTCAACATCTTTAAGCTGCTAGAATAAATACTACTAAAGGTAGTAAGGTACAAAGTATAATATACATCCAATGTTTAACAATGCCAGCCAACCAAAAAAAACTAAAACTCACTGATTAATGTTGTAAAAATTATATAAATTGTACTTTGCCGCAATAACAAATAAATTACATAAAACAAAGTCAGTTTTGTTTAGCATTGCGCCTAAACTTTGACTGAACAAGTGAACCAAAAATTTAGAACAATTTTTCCTATAAGTGTACAGGTGTTGTAGTACCTAACAAGGTCGAATCCATAGAGATTGACTTATATGATAAGAAAAATAAACTCAAACAATGAAAAGAAATTACTAAAAGGAACGTGCAATCACATAAAAGAGAAAATTACCAAATTAAAGATTTTTAAAATAACAGA
Organism: Carya cathayensis; assembly: GCA_011037825.1. Classification (NCBI taxonomy): domain Eukaryota; kingdom Viridiplantae; phylum Streptophyta; class Magnoliopsida; order Fagales; family Juglandaceae; genus Carya; species Carya cathayensis. The sequence continues at coordinate 1,278,412 of QGSO01000156.1, forward strand.
ATAAAACTAAAATAATAAAATTAATTGATATGGAGAATGACTAAGGTTTCAAGGATCCATCTAATAATTTAGAATATTATTTCCAATCGATTTACTTCAATTAAACTAGAATAATATGATTTCGTTTAATTAGAAGATTTAGCCTTTAAGGTCAAGAAAAATAGTCAATAATGATTAAGTATGAATGATTGATGATTATATCATTCGCAAACTCATTTGAATATCACAGGGACTTTTTTTCAAGCATTCAATGTATTTAAAAATCACAATGAATCAAGATAAATATATAGATAATCAAAACATACAATAATAAAATCATTCAATCATTCAAGCTCGCAAGATAAGTTCTAATGTTGATCCAAAAATAATGTTTAAATCATTAGACTTTAGCTCTAACATTAGTGCGAAAGTTTAGCCAACCATATTCATCAAAAGAGCCATAGAAATCAAATAAATATTCTCCATGATAAAACTAAAATAAAACACAAGAAAACAGCCACACAAAAGGTAAAAGTGGGGAGAAGATAGAGCCCAAGAAAAATCCTTGAAGTCAGTCCAAAAACCAAACGAGAAAGTCTTCCACCTCCGTCCAGCGTGATCCTCACTTGTTCTTCGTCTCCTTCGTTCAGCATCCCAGTGTTCCAGTTAAAAAGACAACATCTCTCTCTCTCAAGTTCTCAAAACCGACTGGACCTCTCTCAACTCCCCAGCCAATGTCGAAGCCCCCCCTTTTTTTCTCTTCCGAAAATAAACCAGCAGCCCTTCAGTCCGTGCCTTCTCTCCCTATTTTCTCGTTTCAGTTCTCCCTTTCCAAAGACCAGGCCTGTAAGTCTCACCAAAACTCTCTCTTCGTCCACTGTCCCGAAGAAAGAACATAGCGTCCCTTTTTTTTTTATCTGTAAATCATCTTTTTCTCAAAGCCTTTTTTTTCTTTGGCTAGTCCTCTCACACCCCAAAACGTCTTGATCTATTTTTACTCTCACCAAGAAAATAAAACTAGAAGCTCCCCGTAAGTCCCTCCAAATGAGAAAAATCTTTCAACCTCATTTCCTACTCTTCTCTCACACCCAGAAAATCCCTTCCTTTTATTTCCCGGTGTTTGGTCTCTCAAAAATTCCAAAAACCTCTTGCGTGTCCTAAACGAAGGAAAATAATAAACTCCTGCGTCCTTTTCATCTCACCAACCCTCTAACGTAAATCACTTCCCCCTAGCCTTCACGTCTTCTCCCCATTTCGTCCCAGTTAAAAGCTACTCCACTCTTCTTCTTTTTTCTGCCTCCCCACGTGAATGAATTCCTCATAAAAAGAAATATGAAAATTGCCCAGTTTAAAAGCTACTTTGCGTCTTTCCTGTTCGTTTCTCACTCTCCAAAAACCATAAACTTTTCTTCCATAACTTGCTGCTGGGTCCCATGAAACATGTGCCTTTGAATTTCCTTTCATCAAAATGCAACTCTACTACTTTTCGTCCAAAAAAACATGTCGCTGCAATTACCCTTATGCTTCATGATGGTCAAATGCAGGTGCCTTTTTTCACCTAACAACATTACTTTTTATTTGCTGATTTTTGTCTTCATGCTATTTAGTTGGTGGTCCCCTGTGCTGCTTCTTTTCTCTATCTCCCAACGTATGCCTTCCTCTTCTTAAATTGTGCTGTGTTAGACTTCGTGGGTTGCTAGGACAGCGCATGTGTGCTGCTGGAAGTGAAGTTGCTGTCGTGGAGGTGTTGGGCTTACGGATGAGTGGTTGGTAAGGAGGAAGATGTGGTTGCTGTAAAAAAAAAAACAAAGATAACTAAATAAATAAAAATAAAAATAATACTAGACAGAAAATAAATTATAAATAATTAAAGGCAAAAAATAAAACTAGACAAAACCAAAAAGAAAAAGAAAAAATAGAATATCAAAAATATATTTTACGTGCGAGGAAATATTGTCCAATTAAATCATAGGTTATAAAATTGAACATAAATCATGATATTAATCAATTTAAATCACAACTCGGATTTATGCCTATTAACTATTTTTCCATCTAAAACCAATAATAATGTTATGAACTAATTAAAATGTATTGATTCTAAACATGTGAAATATTCAATATTTCAACTCAATCATTCAACATTGCGCCTTGCAATGATTTCCCTTTGACATTGCTAGAAATATATACGTTGTAGTCCAGGCAAGGTACTCACATCGATCATCATTATTTGCTCCTCTCTCCAACTGCTTTCCCTTTGCTCTCTCATCTGATTCCCTTCTGTGAATTCTAGTTTCTCGGCCTCCAACCTCAATCTCTCGTCCTCTTGTCGGATTTTATTTTCCTCTCTTTCTCAATCATATTGCATATTCTCGGCCTTGAGTCAAAAAAACTCTTTCTCCTGAGCTCGTGACTCCTCAAGAAGAGTATACTTCAATTTGCTCAGCTCAACAATCTTCTCTACTGGCGTGCTTTGGACATTACGTTTTACTTTCTCAGCTTTCCTTACCACTGGTCTCTCCAATTCAATGACATCATTGTCCATAACATTCTCAGCTTCAATACCATAAACTGAATCTACAGTAGTAGCTGATGTATGCGTCAAGGTCGGGGACATCGTCAACCTTTTCTTTGAGTTATCCTTTGTGAAACGTTGAATCCATTTGGGTTAGTCTTTCAACAGGTGTCAACAATGCTCGAACTCAAAAGAGATTTTCTCCAGTGATTGGTACATGATCTTCGCTTTGTTAAACTTGCAACTTAAGAATAAAAAGGCAAACTTAACCATCAAGCAAATAAAAGAAAAATAACTTATAAAAAAAGTAAATGCGAAAAGTACATAAAACTGAATGGTTATACTTTGTCTTGCTTGATCATGCCACTTTGATTCAACTTTTGAATGGTCAACCACCGATGTATTAAAGACACAACACTCTGCTCAGTTGTACTTTCTTTATATTTATTGAAGTATTGATTGATTTTTTTTTAAAGTTGGGCATGTTTTTTTTTCTGTTCCATGGATGGCATCAATGCTACAATTCAGCCATGTTAAAGACAAGTAACTTGTCTTTTTCAAGGGTAAAGTTCGCACCCTTGGCTGATTTTCTTACGGAGATAGGTTCTACTTGGGATGGGGGTGGAGAGTCATCTAAATTCATAGGAGATTGTTGACTTTGACCACCATAAATGTGGTCAATTTGAAGGTTCTAACTGAGAAGGGTGGTGAAGTACATATTTACATGGTCTTGGGAATCCATCTCTAAGAAATTGTAGACACACAACAATTGGTAGACATGTTAAACACTTAAGAATAATAGAGATGTGATTTTGGTAGACGGCTAAGGAACCCAATGGTAACATATAGGAAATATGGCACCCTCCCTCAAATGGCTGCGACAACTGAGTGCCACTACTTATTAGTCGTCCAGGTTACAATGCCATGGAGGTGTGTGCCAAATTTTCTATGTCGCCAAGAGACTTTATCATCATCACAACCAAGGGGGGAGAGAAGGAAAATCCAATGACAACAATGCTCTAATTCATAAAAAAATAAAAAAAAATAAAAAAATTTGAGTAGCATTACTAAATCGTAGCATAACACCAAGAAATAAAAATTTACAAAATCCAAGCAATATTGGACAACATGCAAATGAATCAAACCATAAAAACATAAATGCATTAGGCAATATATGGATTAAAACAAAATCTTGTAAAGGAGCAAATAGAACTGTCACACGTATGTCAAAGCAGAAATTTGGCATGCAAAATCAACTTCTTCAATTTCAAAAATCCAAACAACAGGAAATCAACATGCAAATATCACAAGGCTTTGTCGAAATAGAAATGAGATAAGTAATATATGGATTAAAAGAGAATGGACTAATATATGGATTAAAAGAGGATGTGCTAAATGAATAAGAGCATTCACATCCGCTTCCAAAAGGAATGTGTGTTCCATGGGGCTCATAATGTTTTTTTTTTCTATTTACAACACGCGTAAGATAGGAGTCCAACCTCAAATGGTTGCAAAACCTTAAACTCCTGTTGCCTTTTGTGAAAACTATGATCACAAAATACTTGGTGGTCATCCAGGTTTGGATTACCCTGCCATATCAATGGAGCTCCATTAAAAATACTTGTAAATTGACCCCCTCCTATGGAGTAACTAGAACCATCATCACAACCTTAAACTAGACATGTAGCCCTACTCAATAAGACCAAATCAACATCAAAAGCTGCAAATGATAAAGGTAGAACTAAAAATAAGTGATTAATATAATAACTTACTAAGATACATCATATCAAATTAACCTATACAAATATAAAATGATGAATCCATATGCAGCCAAGTCAAAATACATGAGGATTGTGGACCACCACTCAATATACATGACGTTTGTGAATTCTTTCGTCTTTATAACCGAGTTGAGTTAAATTAGATAATGGTCCAAAAAATGAAACATGAAGTTAATCTTGGCTCTAGCTTTATGGAATATGATAAATGGGATTTGTGTTTTCCAAAGACTAATGGTCCCTAGACTCTACCACAAGTGCATAGGTGGTCACAAATAAAACAGGACAAAAAGAGTATCATTTTCATAAATAGGAGATTCAAGTATCAATTTATAAAATTTTCTATTTTATTTAGATAATCCCAAATTGCTGTGACTGACTGCAAAATTTTTACCTGAAAAATATGAAAGGTTCCTAGGGTTTGGATTTCATCAATTGAATTCCGTCAATGAATTTAAACTTAGTTGCTTGCATTAATGTTTTACTAATTACAATGATCGAATTCACTTTATTTATGTGATATCCTCTTTCAAGGTATAACACCTATACCTATATTAATCATATGTTTACTGTCACGATCACAAAAATTAATGTAAATTCCTTATGCTATGTGAAATTCTTAAATGTAGGTCACAAAAGTGTATATTTATTTTTAAACTACATTGCTAAGGTTTGATGAATTCACAAACAAATACTGAACTTCAACTTTCTTTACTTCATTCAACATCTTAAGCATGCAATTCATGGCCAATAAATTGGAAGAATGAAAACTATAATTATCCAATTGCAATTAATAAAGGATATTCAATATAACAATACTATACTCAAATCATATAAAAAATTCAATGACTACATCCTAGCCCTAGTATAAGAAAATTAGCAAATCATAACTAATAAAATAATCCAATTATTTCTAAAACATAAATTTGAATTCAACATCTTTAACAACAATTTAACAACTAAAAATTTAGTGAAAAAAAGAAAAGAACTCTGTAATTGCAAAAATCGTAAGCTTTGTTCTTCCTTCCAGAATTACAGCTCTCATCCTATTTTTAATTTCAAAATTTTTTTGTTATCTGCCAGCTAATTTGAAAACTTGCCGTCCATATCTACAGTTGAAAATCCAATCAATTCAAAACCAATTCTCCTTTCAAATTTTAAAACAAATTTCCCCCATATTTGCTTCTAAAAATCTGGAATTCTCAGCTGAATGAATTCTAGCTGGTTTTAGAGCATCAAAATGACACAATTCGGAGTTGGGCTCTCATTAAAGTTTTAGATCTCATTCTCAAATTTTCAACGCACTTGTGCTTGCTTTATTTAGATTTTTAGAACTCCAGATATAGGCTGAAAACTAAAACAGGGTCTTTGCTATAGTAAACTTTTGGAGAGATTCAGACTTTTTTGTTTCTGCAAAGTCTTGAACTTTAAAATGGTGGAATTGGGATTTGGGCTCTTTATAAAAATTTTAGGCCTATGTCTTAGCTTTCCAGCATGCTAAACAACACCTGAAACCGAGATATATAGCTTCAATTAGAACTCAAAAACCAAATAGTATTCTGGTTTGACTAGACCAAACCAACTAGGATTTGCTATCTAGGCCTAGTCCAATATCTGCCTCTTCACATCATCCTATTTTCAACCCAATTCAATAATTAAACACCTGCAAAATATCAAGAATCTCCAAGAATTAAATAAATATAGAAAACACCTAAAATTCTAGACAAACGAGTTAAGAAATATACAAAATAATCTTAATCAAAACAATTAGGACTAAGAAAATGTGTAAAATAAATTTTCACATAAAATATCACCAAACTTGAATGTTTGCTTGTCCTCAAGTAAAAGAAAAACCATAAAAATAAAGGACAATAACCATAATTAGGCTCAACTCATCACACCCAAAGGTCTTATCATGTAAACATCAAATCTTCAACTTAGTACGTAAACAATATCAAATAAAGAAAAACCAAGTGTACTCACTTTCTCTAGTTCAAATATCCATACATAATTCCAAATTCAATCATATTTATCATGCAACTAACATAATTAAATCATGTAATAACTCAACTTGCAATCACTCATTCTCACTACTAAAAACAAGGTAGCAAACTAGATATATATATATTTTGTCATACTATTTATTCTTTATCTTTAAGTTGTCACTTGCCTTTTAATGCGAATACAAGTATCTGTGATGAATGCACCCAGTTACTCAACAAGTCACACACTTAAAGTGCTTTTGCACAATCATATTTCAAGTTGTCGTTTGATGTAAAAATAAACATTGGTAAAGAATACCCCTAGTTACTAAGCAACTCAAAACATTGGAGTAGATAGAACTTCGTACACATTTATTTATTCAACTGTCTAATTATTATCACTCTATCTACATAAACCCTATTTAGGACTAGATCAAATGGGATAATCACAAGAAAAGAATCACACTCATCTTTTATGCATAGGCATACAACTCACACAACTTTGTAAGGACATGTGTATTTCAATAATCCTAAAGAAAACGTATGCTTAATCTTGCTTTATAAGATATCACTTATCTTAAATAAAAGAATGCAATACTTAACACAATAAAAGAACATAAAAGTGTAATGTTGACCCTAAATAAGTCTCACACGAGTGCAAATGCAGTATCATTTCTTCTAATCTTTTACATAAAAATTGGATTTAGAAGACATGGATATGATCACCCATTAACTTGCATGAAAGTAAACAAATCAAAATCTTAAAGAAAAAAAAATTCTTTCTCAAACAAACATAGCCAGCACCAGCATTCAGCATAATCAAATATCCACTCCCCCAAACTTAATTTTCACATTGTCTTCAATGTGAAAGGAAAGAAAAATGGAAGAATAATACTCCCTTTTTAAAAAGACTGATTACAACGAATGTCCAATTGAATTGAATATGAACTAGCTTTACTTGATTTTTCTAAACCTACATAACACATCTAAAAGAAGGTGGTCATAGCCATCATTATTCAATAAAAACAACTTAGCTTAGGTTGCCTCCCAAGAAGCGATTGTTTATAGTCATCAACTATAGGTAGGATTCTTCAAAGAGTAAGTAACTCCTTGAGGAACCACATTACCAGCAAGATAAGGCTTCAAACGCTTCCCATTAACCTTGAATGCACCTATGACCTCACTATGCACCTCAATAGCATCATATAGATACACTTTTGTTACCGTGAATGCATTAGGCCACCTAGACTGAAGCTTGCCTGGGAATAGTTTAAGTCTTGAGTTGAAGAGTAACACTTGGTGCTCAATTTTGAAGTTTTTAGGAAAAAGGGCATGAAGGTCCACAGACTATGCAACCGTGGAACACCAACGTTGAGCATGCAAACTTACAGTTCAAAGGAAAAGGGCACAAAATGAAAACAATGACAAGAACAAAATTAAGCCACTTAAAAAATTAAAAAAGAAAAAGGAAAAAAAGAAAAAGCCAAAGTGTAACATAATAAAAGGCAAAATCGGCTAAATGTTCCAAAATACACAAGTATGAAAGTGTTCGTATTATTTACAGAGGGTTATTACAAATACAATAGCTAGAAATTATGAATACTGGAAGTTAGAGGTGAACAAGGACTGTTAAAGGCATTGAGCATGGTGTCTCGATCAAAGGCGTCGACAAACTGACGCGAGGCTGCATCAAATCTAAACATCTCGAGATCTAAACGCCTTAAATCGATACAGGGATTGGCCAACAAGTGCGATCTAAGCCGCCGCACACTAGGCTCATACCCATATCCAAAAGCACAATCCCTAACGCCACGCGTTGACGCCAGTTAAGGATGAAGTTGACCAACTTCCTCCCTCAAAGCCATCAAGTTAGACTCTAACACCTTTCCCTGTTGAGTTTTTTCCTTTAGTCAGCTATGCTTATGAAGGAGTGCTTTGTAGATCTTCCTTTATTGTTTGTTTGCATTAGCGGGTGCCTTCTTGTACTTCTTGTGCCTTTTGGTCAACTCCTATAGAGTGCTGCGTGGCTCAGAGAGATCAAGGCTAACTCACCGTTTCTTTTCCTTTGAAGCCGCCAACACCTCCCCAAGTTCAGTGTAACACCACTGGGAGCTAGACAACTCTTGGCGGACGAAATTCAGCTTCGCCCTAAGAGTGGAAAGTTTAGAGTGAGCACGACCCCGCTTTGACTCTAACTACCCTTGGGCAAGGGAAAGCTGAGCTCTAGCAGAGTCATGCTCTGACTCCAAAAGTCTTAGGACAAAGTTATCCTAGGCCTTGACCTTCCTGGTGCAATGGAGTTCATTGCAAAGGTAGAAAACTTCGTTGTAGAGAATTTTCAAGTTGCCCACCAGATAATGCACATAACCATCCGCCTACTCAAGCAATATCTCTAACTACACCCTCTCAACCTTCCATTTCTCAAATTCCTTGTTGGCGTAGAAGGAAAAAACATGCCTGGAGTGGACTTCATCTTCCAAGTCAGCACAATTCGCCATAATCCATGCTGCTGATTTGTCAACACTCTACAAAAATAAAACCGAAGAAGGTTATCTAAAAGAGAGAGAGAGAGAGAGAGAGAGAGAGAGAGAGAGAAGAGTCAAAGGTATCCTAGAGAGGAAATTCCTTAGCCGATTAGACATGTTGTTGACAGCTTCATCTCTAGCAGGAGCAGAGGAGAAGGAAGGACCTCCTAACACCTCCCTATCATCCCCGACCTTAGGACCATAACGGGGACCGAGAGAGAGGAGAGAGAAAGCCTCAGGGGATGCTGCCACTGAGCCTGCCCAAGTACCAGGGGCCTTGCCAAAATTTTCCACTAGGCGAGTAGCGTTGTTGTAGGCAAGTTTTGCATCCCCTTGACTGATGTCCGTGCTCACAAGACCACCAAGAGGAACACCCTCCTCTATGGGAGAGGACTCAATTTCAACTGTGAAGGAAGAGGGAAAGGGAGAGGGAATGGAAATCTAGTCACCACCAACCACCAGATCAAGTAGAGGAGTCTCTCCTCCTGAGATAGTAGTGGACCTTTTCGCCCTGGGTGACGCCCTCCTCTCTGCCTTGAGCGAAGCCTTCCTCTCCACCTTGGACATCACGATCGCCCAAGGTACCAACTTCCCCACCCTTAGTTCCCTCAGAGGCCAACTGGTCAGCAAGACTCAACGAAAAAGCGGCATCAACTTCATCATTAACCTCGCCACTTGGGCAAATTATAATCTTCAAATATGGAGAATTCAAAAGTTAGGCTAGATGCCGAATTAAGATGTTGAGAAGGGAGATCAAAATTGAAGGCAGTCGCCAGGTCCAATAGGGCTTAGCCCATCAAGCTCTCGAAGTCGTCAAGACCTATAAAAGGCGCGCGCACTAGCAGGAGTGTGAGGATAAAAGGCGAAGAACCTTGAGGTTGGTTAGCCATGGGGGATGAACCAACACCTCTGCCCAAAGCCCCTATTTTTGCCGCAGGAGGTGTATCCGTATTAGTAGGGTGAGAGCATTTCCATGAAGCCTTTGGAATAAATTCAGAGGAAGACTTTGGTGGGGGAGATGACATCACAACCTTGGTTAGAAAGAGATGACCCTTGACCTTCGAATGATCAGGCATTACCAAGAAACGATCAGTATTGGAGGGTGTTAATAGGGACTCAGTCCAAACGGCTTCCTCATGGTCAACTGCCTAGGCATGGACCATGTCGACACGGGATTTCTTCTGTTCAAATAAAGGTTGATATGAACCCGTAGGATTCAAATCCCTTAAATCCACAATCAATTTGAAAACTTATCCAAAAAAACCAAAATCAAGCCAATGAAAAATCTAGACCCGTTGAGGAACTTGTCTCAAGAACTTAGATTATAGGAAATCTAGATTTGTTGAAGAACTTGTCTCAAGAACCTAGATTACAATGAGGAACGTCACAAAGGTTGTGATTTGTCTTTAATAAGTTCAAAAGTTCATTTAAGAACAAGATGAGATAAATTTAACTCACAATGAAAAGTATTCATCAAATTTCATAAAACTCTATAAAATGTGGCTAGAAGAAATTTAAATAACCCTTCCCAAAACATAACCCTAGCTAAATTTAGGACTCTTTCCCAAAATACCCCTAGTTGGGCGCCCCATCTAGTGCCTCTAAGAATAAACCCTAATTCTGAAAATACAATGACTTAAAGACCCCTTAGTGGCCGGTGCCACACCCCACCCCCCCTAACTTTTTAATGCTAAAAGTTCTCTTGAAACCCTAACTCATAAATATAAGACATATGTGACTAAGCATCATCAAGTCCAATTATTCTAAACTAATTCATATAACTAATAAAATAAGCCATTTTAATGAAATAAACAGGTCCAAAGCCTTCAATCACATAAACATAATAATATACCCAAATAATAAATCCTTAAATCCTAAGTCATGTTGCACTCTTCCATAGCTTGTAACAAATGGATCAAAATTGGTTCTCCTTCCTTTAAGCCTATCTTGAATGTTGGAGTCTTGCTAGCTTCATCCCATGTGAATTGCACCCATCTTTGCATAGCTTCCTTGATCTTCTTAGCCCTTGACCTTGTAATTGGCATATCTGGAACTTGCAAACGATCTTTAAGACTTGGTCCACCTTGGTACCCATCAAAAGTTCCAAGGCAGCCGCTAGGCCTTTGTCGTCGGGAACCTTATTCCAGGAGGCTCTAATTGGGAATTCCTGTCGCATAGCCTCCAAATTAGGGAATTCCCAACCTACGCCAGAGACCAAGAAAAACTTTCTCGTCCATTGCTTTGCACTTGAATGGCAACCCTCAAAACAGACCAATCATTGATTTTTAATCCAAAAACTAAGAATGTTGCCCAGAGAGCTCCTCAAAGAGTAAAACGCCAAGAACTCTTGGGCGGTTAAATCTGGGTATTCTTCCTTAGCAGGCTCCAAAACCATACGGAACAGGATACAAGAACGAAGAAGGACCCACCATGCATGAGAATGAAGTTGCGTAGGGGCTAGCCGAAGAAGATCAAGAACCTCATACACTGGGTGACAAAAAGGAAATCGCAAATTGTGGGTTAGGGCATAAATAGGAAGGGTAAATTTTTCGACAAACGCTTCTTCATCAACGCAGCCGTGGCAAGGGAGTTCCAAAAGTATTTAATCTGGGATTCCGTAAGTGTTGCATAAATTCATGAAGTCCCTAGCAGTGAGGGAGGAACGTCATCCATAACCTTCAAAAGTGGGGATGTCTTTAGCAAAAGAAGAATCCGTGGAAGCAGAGGTTAAGGATATGTTTCTTTGGGCCATGACGATGTCGAGGAAGCAGAGGGAAATGAGAGAGTGAAAAGGTAGAAGGAAAGATTAGGGTCGTAGATATAGAAGTCGAGATAGTGGGGCCTTAAGAACGTAAAGAAATGTAGCAAGAAATGGGGAAGAAGATGAAAAATGGAGGAAATGAAGAGTCAGTGGGCTGATCATTACTTGACTAAATGACGCGACTAAAAGGGAATGTGGCGATGGTTACAATGTAATGTACTCACGTTTCTCAAAGTTTAAAATTCCCGCCTCTTGGTAAGTGAAAACGATGGAGCAAAGTAATAAATGGGCTAGCGGGTTGGCCCATTGGTCTAAAAACCCCTATTGGGGTAGCCCATTGGTCTAAAAACCCCAAGCGGGGTAGTCTAGCATTTCAAACATCCTTGGTAAAGTAAAACAATATATTTACAGGTCTTTCAATGGTGAATTCCCCATGCTTGCATGTGAGAAGAATTAATTAGATAACTGGAGGAGTTAATATTAGTCTGGCCAATATTAGGGACCAAGGTCCAGTCCATCATCCATAAAGGATAATTACTCAAGGGAGTTTTGTTGTCTAACACAGGCTAGAGCTGCCTTGATTATTAGGGGGGATAAACCCTTAGCTTATCATTAAGAACGGCATGGCAGTTAGATAATTCCTATATGTCAGGGATAAGTCTTCTAATGGCTAAGTATTGTATAAAGTTAATATGATTATGACACTCATCCAAAATTCTCTATGCCTGTATATAAGAACACATGTAACTCTCGAATCATCTGATTAAGTATTATTAAATTATTATCTTTCACTTATTACTAACTTAGGCATTTGAGTAGTCACAAGAACGCAGTGCTACCTACGTAATGACTTGTACATCCTTGAGAAAATAAAGTTAGAGCTGTGCTACATCCTCAGGCAGCTGTGCTACATCCTCGAGCTACATCCACCGAGGATGTAGCACAAGACAGCTCCCGACAATAGCAAAAAGGTTTATTTTATTTTATTTTTATTTTTCTTCATTCATTTTTTTATATTTTTAAATTTTTCTTTATAAAAAAATTCACAACATCACTAACAAAAATACTTTTTTAATCATTAAGTAAAACAGAAAATAAAATAAAAAATCGTCTAAACAATGAGGACGTAAGTCTCGGTGACAATAGCATTTTTTAAAAAGTTAATAGATGTAAACCCAAGTACTCGATCGTGCATGGTGAAATATCGATAGTCGACTGTCGTGCGCATGGAACGAAAAAGATCGGAAACTGCATAAATCGATACTTTCACTTTAGTCTAGTCTATATTAAATCAAGAACGGCCACGTGGAAAAAGTAAGATATACGGCAGGTTGACTTGATCAAGCCTGCTTGACTTGACTTGTTAGCCCGGTGGACTCGTAAAGCGTGACCCCCCATTCCAAACCTCAATGATTAATCGTTTATCGTCCTTAGAAAACCAACCCACGATTGCTGTTCTACCCAAAATTTCTCAATCCCAAGATCTGTAATATCTTATTCACTCATCATGTATTCAACAGTCCCAGATGGTTTTGAGAAGTACTCCGACCCGCCGCCTTCATACTTCAAGGACACCGCCACCGCCGTTCCGGTCAGCACCGACGGAAGCCTGTATTATGAGTCTTCCAAGCCAGCTGCGTTTCAGATTCAGTCTAAAGCTCGGGTCCCCTGGTCCTCCGGCCTCTTTGGATGCTTCTCCGACCTCAAAACTTGTATGTATATAACTTGGTACATGCTTTTAAGGTGTTGCAGCTGTACATATATGTTTGTCTGAGAATTATAGTTTGGAGAGTAATTGAAAAGGTCGAATAATCCCTGTTACTGCTGGATATTTTACCACAGGTTTGGTGACATGCTTTTGCCCCTGCATTACCTTTGGTCAGGTTGCAGAGATTGTGGATAAAGGATCAACATGTGAGTATATATAAAATCAAAGGAATTAAATACATCATGTCCAATTGATATTGAAAATGGGTGTGATTGTTTGAAACGTGTATGACGTTGCAGCTTGTGGTGCTAGTGGGGCGTTGTACGCACTGGTATGCTGTGTGATAGGGTGTCCATGCTTTTACTCCTGCTTCTACCGCGCAAAAATGAGGCAGCAGTACTTGCTGCGGCAGACCCCTTGCTGTGATTGCTTGGTTCATTGCTTCTGCGAGTGTTGTGCCCTCTGCCAAGAGCATCGTGAGCTCAAAACTCGCGGTTTTGACATGACTATCGGTATACCTCTCTCTCTCTCTCTCAGGGAAACACTTCTAGAAAATGGATTTTGCAGTACTTTTCCAAACATTTATCAAAATTATAAGTGTCAGTTTTTTCCTTTCTTTTCGCAGTTATTATTGATGGAAAATTTAATATGGTTTTGAATGAAATTGGATAGGATGGCATGGAAATGTGGAGCAACGTAATCGCGCAGCGGCCGCGATGGCTCCGGTGGAGGTGGAAGGAAGCATGAGTCGATAGAACGGATTCAAGATCTAGTGACGTTGCTGGATTTCAACTATATATAGCCAATGTCATAGGTGTGATTAAGATTATTGTTCTATAAAATATGATTTGAAATGATTTATTAAATTGTAAAATTTTTATTATTATAAAATAAATATAATGTATCATACGAAATCGTATTAATTTATTAATTTATTTTTATAAAACTTTTTTATGCTTGTAGCACTCCTCTTTGTAATAATGAATTATGCTTTATAATAAGGAATTTTGAATGATTTAAATCTTTCGTATTGGATTCAAACTAAGATAGTTATGTTTTAATTAAAAAAGAAAATAATAGGTATTAATGAATTTATATATATAGTTTTAATGGTTAAATATATTAAAAAAATATTAAAAATTAAATAAAAAAAATTCATTTATATTAACGTACACACATTTAATAATCACGGTAGTATTGTCTTTTATTAATTAATTTATTTATTTTCTCGGAATAATTTTTTAGAAATTTATTCGATGTTCGGACATGCCAATGGAATGTGGGAGACCATATGATGACACGCGTCACATGGAGTTTGTCGCTTGTTCCGCCGGACATCACCACTTTAATTAATTAATTAAAAAGCCATTGACTCTAATAATTTATTGAATAAGCGCACTTAATTAAAATATTCTTTTACTAAATGGAGGGTTTATTTAATTTGCATCATTTTTTTTTTGTTATTTTTATTTAGATCTTATATTTCATCAATTCTTTAAAGAAGTTTGTAATGTTTGCCCAACTCATATCCTTTTTTTTTCTTTTTCAAAGAGTTGATAGCCACACATATAACAGTCATGTTCCGAATTTATTAAAAAACTCTCACTTATATTAGAAGAATAACATATGATACATCGTGAAACTTGAGGATTTATAAAAGATAATAAAGATAATGTTGTAAACTAACCCAAACCAAGTGTCCAAACAAGCCAAAAAAACCAACAATCCTAAACCAAAAACCATAAATACACTATGTAAGTGAGAACCTCTCAAACATGACTAATAAATAGTTACAAGGCCAAAAAACGATTACTTCCTAATGGACGGGAGTCCCAAAGCATCTAATCTAATAATACCCCTCAATAGCCCTGGTATGCAACCACCGGAAACAAAACTCCAATTTAAACCCTCTTCTCCATTCTTTGCCCAACTCATATTTGTATCTAACATTACTCATTCAAATTTATCTATATTTAGAGTTAGAGTTCGAGGTCAATACCTCTGCTATGATACCATATAAAATCGATACTTATTCCAAAATTTAAACTGATAAGAAAATATAAATTTGATTATTTATTTTATATTTTAATCATAACTTCACTATGTACAATTGCCCATGTGAAACCACTGAGTAATCGGTTGATGCGTCAGCATAGAAATTAAATAATAATAATAAAAAGAAATGAAAATTGAGAGAAGTATCGACTAAACCCAGAAAGTGAAAGGAAGAACAACTGAATCCTAGGAGGAAGAAATAAGGAAAGACTAGGACTAAAACCTAAATGGAATAAGGAAGAAGGAATGATTGAAACTGAAAAGCATGTATTTTTATCACCCAAAACCATTTCTACCGAACATTCGAGTGAAAGGAAAAAGACTATCCTCTGATCTCTTTTTTATTTATCCATAAACAAATTAAAGGGATCTTCCTCTTCTAATAGAAAGATGTATTTCAAATGAACCTGTTAGCGATGTACTTCTAATTAGATCAATTAAGCCATCAGGAAATGTCAAGCCCAGCTCGACTGGGCGAAAGAGGTTCGAGTGTCATAATTATGTATAGCATGTAGTGTTTTTTTTTCCCTCATTTTTTTTCCTTTTCCCTTGGAATTTGACTCGAACGAATCGTGTTCCATCCACTTGTGGATGGACACAATATGATGTTCTATCTTGGTTGCTTTGTGGGAGAGAAGAAGAGAAGTTGCTTCTGAGAGACGAAGGAGAAACAAGCAGTAGGATAGAAAGGGGATGCGATGAAGAGGAGCAGAAGGAGGATAAGGGAAGGGGGCACGATTGGGTGAGGACTCCCCTAGATGATTGCGCGCGGGCTGTGACTTCGTGAGGCAGTGGAGAAGACGAAGATGATGGGGATGGGGGTATCGAAGACGAAGGGTGGTTTCAATTGGGAGAAGGAAAAAGGCTAAAAACCAGACGATGTGGGTTTCGATGGAGTGAAGACGAAGACGATGAGGAGAAGGAAAAAGGCTGACAATGGGTGATCCGGTGGGGAGAAGACGAAGATGATGAAGAGAATGACAAAGGCTGGAGTTTCGATGTGGCAGATTGCCATGGTTGGCAATCAAATTAGAACGATGTCGTTAAAGGGATACTGCCACGTCGAACCGAAGACGATGGGGATAGGGGTTTCGAAGACGAAGAGTGGTTTCGATGACGAAGAGTGGTTTCGATGGGTAGAAGGAAAAAGGCTAATGATGGGTGATTTGGTGGGGAGAAGATGAAGACGATGAAGAGAGTGACAAAGGTTGGAGTTTTGATGGGGTAGACTATCGTGGTTGGCAATCAAATTAGAATGATGTCGTTAAAGGGATATTACGCCACGTCAGACCGAAGACGATGGGGATAGGGGTTTCGAAGACGAAGAGTGGTTTCGATGGGGAAAAGGAAAAAGGCTAAAAATGGGTGATTCGGTGGGGAGAAGACGAAGACGATGAAGAGAATGACAAAGGCTGGAGTTTCGATGGGCTGACTGCTATGGTTGGCAATCAAATTAGAATGACATCGTTAAATGGATACTACCACGTTAGATTGTGATGCCGTGAGGGTGCCCCAACTCGGTTGCAAGTAGGATTTTTGTTTTAACCGCTATCTTATTTAATTGATAAAATAAAATGTGTTTTATTATCATAATTAACAAATATGTCTTTAATGTAGATGGATTTGAATGACTATATATGCTTGATGAACATTTGTATATATGTACGTCGTTATCTTCTTCCTAATCTTCCACGCACAGTTTGTATTGGAGATCAAAAAACGTTAATAAATAGTGTTTTCAAATGATGAAATCATGCTAGTCAAACAAGGATGATAAAGTGTAAGGGTTGGTTTGGTTAACAAAAACCAAACTATCTCATCTCATCTCATTTAATCATTACAACTTTTTCAAATTTCCATACAAAATATAATAAATAATTCAATTTTTCAAATTTTGAAACAAAATTAATATTAAAAAATTATTTTAGAACAATATTTTATTTAACTTTCAACAAAATATTTCATCTGTTCTGTGTAACCAAACAAGGCCTTAGACTCTACTAAGTGGCCAACTATGAAAAGTTTGTAGCACTGGATTGTTTAGTCTTTTCTCCTTCTGATTATGTATGTGGTGGATTGTTTGTAGTGTAAGACTATGTTTGTAGTGGATTGTTTGTAGTCTTTTCTCCTTCTGATTTGGTTGTTTAATTAGTTGACATTATGGCTGATGAAATTACAAAGATATGAAAGAGATTGTGTCTTACTGATATAGAGAAGGATGGTGTAATAGTGGCTGCGGATGATGTTGAACCTAAGATCTCTAAAGGGAAATCTTACCTTGTGGGGAAGATCATGGTGGATAAAAAGATTAACAAAGAGGCCTTTAAGTAACTATGCTTAGAGTCTAGAAATTTGCTCATGAAGTTGAAATTTTTGAAGTGGGAGAAGGGCAAACTTTTTCATCTTTGAGTTCTTTTCTGACCCGATTTGAATAGTGTATGGGAGGGTCAACCATGGCCCTTTTTTTTTAATCAACATTTAATCTGTCAGCAATATTTTGTTGGTTTCACTTTCCCTACTAATCTGGAGCTTTGTCATGCATACTTGTGGGTGCAATTACACAACCTGCCTCTTGGTTGTATGAATCACACTGTTGGGGCTTGAACTAGTAAGACAATTTGCAAAGTTATACATGTGGATGTAAATGAAAGTGGAAATGGTTGGGGAAAGTATATGCGGGAACCGGTTTATCAAAACTACTTGCACGTGGGACTATGTTATTCCTGAAAGCACTTGGGACTATGCCATTGATTTATTTTTGAGGAAGAAGTTAGAGTTGTTGTTTTTCAAATAGGACCTCACAAAGCACCTAGTCCAGATGGATATGAGGCTTGCTTTTATCAAGATCACTGGTCAGTGGTTGACAGTGAGGTTTTGTCATGCTATTCCATCATTCTTAAACTCCAATGCTAACATTGAAACCATCAACTTCACATATTTGGTTTTGATTCCAAAATTCAAAAACCCAAGAAGTGTATTTGAGTATAGACCAATTAGTCTATATAATGTTTTATACAAAATCATTACAAAGATGATCACTAACAGATTTGAAATCCATTTTGTCTACACATATTTCACCAAACCAGTGTCCATTTGTCCCTGACAGACTAATTACAGTTAACATTTTGGCTGCTTATGAAACTCTTCACACTATGCATACTTGGCTCCATAGTAATAAGGGGTCTATGGCTCTGAAACTGGATATGAGTAAGGCCTATAATAGGGTGGAGTGAGGTTTTATATGAGCTATGATGTTAAAGTTGGGTTTTGCAGCAAATGGATTTAGTTGATTATGAACTATATCAATACCAGTTCTTTTTCTGTTTTGGTGAATCATATTCCTCAACAAAGGTTTAAACCACAAAGGGGTTTGAGGCAAGGTTGTTCTTTGTCACCTTATCTTTTTATAATATGTGCTAAAGCCTTAAGTTCTCAACTGCATGCTACAGAACAACAGAGGATCATAATTGGAGTAACAATTGTTAGAGGCAGGATATTTTGAATCAGATCCTTAGTATCTATGAAGCTGCATCTGGATAGCAACTCAACAGAGAAAAGACTTCTTTGTTTCTTTGTTTTTCAATCAAAACATCAAGGCAACAACTAAAAAGTACATTATGGAGATGGCAGGGTTACAAGCTTCTTCTTATTTGAACAAATACCTAGGCCTTCCATCACTTATTGGCAAATCCATAACAAATGCTTTCAGAGAAATAAGGGAGAGGGTGGGCAAACAGCTTGGTAGGCCTGAAAACCTACTAATGTGGTTTGGTTTTATAGGAAAAATGAAATTGACTAAAGTATATATTTATGCCTAGAAATTGCCCGACACCGAACATGGAAGGGGGAAAAAGCCGGTCGGTTTCGGTTTGGCAGTTTGGGCCCTTTTTTTGGGCCTTTTATTTTACATAGCAAATTATATTATTGGTCTTCTTTTTTTTTTCTCAGTTCATCATCCAAAATCTTTTTAAGCTTTTGTTCTAAACTAATTATTCAATTCATCATCCAAGATCTTGTAAATTCATCATATTTAGTAACTACTATGTTACTAATTAGTAACTAGTAACTAATAACTATATTACTTACTACATAATTAAAAATAAATAAAAATAATTTCACTAGATGTTTAGTATTACATGTTACAAATTTACAAAACAAGCCAAGTTGTCTTAAGCATAGCAAAATGCAAGTAAAAAAATAACATAAATAAATGAAAACAAATTGTCTTAAAGACTTAAACATAGCAACAATGCAAAAAAAAAAAAATTGTTCTTCACTTTCGCTCATTGCTACTTCAAGCCTTCAATCTTCAATCATCAATAATTGTCACGTTTGATTGTGTGACTAACTCTATAAGAATAAAATACCAAATGTTAGTGAATTCAGATTATGAAAAATACTTAAATTAAATTACAATGAAAACAAAGAAAACATTACTCGATTATACTACAAAGCTCTCAACATTATCCATAGCCTCCCGGATATCAATGGGTGTTGATGGATGTCTTAACTAATTTTGAGTGCAAATAAGTGCCTCAACAGTTCTCGGAGCCAAGGAACTCCGAAAAGGATCAAGCACACGACCTCCCATACTAAATGTTAACTCAGACGCAACCGTGGAAACAGGCATGGCCAATAAGTCTCGTGCAATCCTCGCAAGTATAAGATAGTTAGTCTCATTTATTTTTCACTAAGTCAACAAGTCAAACGATGCGCTGAGTGCCTAACAACCATCTGATAAATATCGATCCACTTAAGTTTTGGTAATACTAGATCCCATGGCGAAAGATGAACAATTTCATCCTATCTAATGACCTAATAATACTTATCATATTTGGTTCTCATGTTTATGGCCATACTCCTTAAACAACTATTAGTACTCTCGCTCAGCTCAATTCAGCTTAGAGATCACAAATCTCTAAAAAATTGGTGTTGGCTGTCACATATAAAAATCTAAAAAATCTAGTAGTAGTGTCATAAAACATCTCCAAAAACTTGATAAACACTCGCATTGTCTCCCACTCCTTAGCTTTAGAAGGTCTCATGTGCCTATCATCAAAGTAAGAGAGGAAATTATAATCCCCACTCTCCATCTGCTTGAAAGCCTTCTCAAACTTCTTAGTCGTCTCCAACATCAAATAGGTTGAGTTCCATCGTGTCTGTACATTAAGACATAACATTTTCTTACAATCAAATTTTTTTTTCTGCACATCTCTTAAACTTGTCTAATCTTGCGGGAGATGAACGCGCATATCTAACTGCATTTCTAACCATTGTAATGACGTCATTGCACTCCTTCAAATCCTCACTCACAATAAGATTCAATATATGAGTACAACATCTCATGCGTATATACTTACCCCCCAACACATTCTCTGTAAAAAACTGTTTCAAATAGGAAATTGTAGTATCATTCAAACTTACATTATCAACAGTTATAATAAATATTCTATCAATGCTCTAATCAAGTAAGCACAACTCAACATATCTCCCAACAGTGTCCCCTCGATGATTAGGGATTAAACAAAAATTAATTATTTTTTCAGTAATTTCCAATCCTTATCAATGAAGTGTGCAGTTAGACACATATAATTCAAATTCTGTATCGATTTCCATGTATCTGTTGTCAACGAAATATTCATGCCACCATCTTTAAACACTTTTTTAAGTTTCTCTTTTTCTACTTCATACAATCTCTCGCAACTGTGACATGACATGACACTTTAAACCGAGGTTCAAGAGACCAAGCAAATTTTCTAAATCCCTATCCTTCAACAACCCTAAATGGCATCTCATTAATAATTATCGTTTTTGCAATAGCCAACCTCGCAATCTCTTCACTATATTTGTGGGTTACAAGAGTCTTTAATGTACTACCATTACTCTCTCCAACCCCTTCCTCACCTGTCAATGTTTTTTAATACCTATCCAAAGGTCCACGTTTATGAGAATTTTTACGACATGAAGGAAAATAATTTTGCATCGTTGACATTCCCTTTCTCTTTGAGTGGCAAGCATACATCTTACCGCAATAATTACATTTAATTTTTGGATCATCTACAGGACAACCCTCCACCTTCGTAAAATGATCACATACAATCGACTTGTCCGTCCCTTTTTGTTTCTTAGGTAATGGACAAGTACTACTAGTAGGGGTACTTAGGGGTTTTGATGTTTGTGTTTCCCTCACATCATCTTCCATGTTAATTGTTGGTTGA
The DNA here is from genome assembly GCA_011037825.1 of Carya cathayensis. Lineage (NCBI taxonomy): Eukaryota > Viridiplantae > Streptophyta > Magnoliopsida > Fagales > Juglandaceae > Carya > Carya cathayensis. The sequence goes on from QGSO01000156.1 coordinate 1,299,930, forward strand.
GGTTAATTTGTATCAACATCAATCGAAGACGAAGAAGAATCCATCTAATTTATACAACAAAATATAAATGTTATATGTTTATAATTTATATGATCCCATATACAGTAGCTAGTTTGTAACATGGTAAATATCACAAGTCTACGACTCTAATCTTGGTTGTTCACTCATCTTCTCTGAATTTATATGAACTATTTTTAAACATACAGAGTCATAGACATAGTGTATTTTTATACATTCAGAGTCATAGATAAATTCAAAAAATATATTAGATGCTCACGGGCATAGACATAAAAAAAAATGATACAATTTATACATACAGACTCAAAAAATATATTATAGCCTCATTTATATATGAGAGATTATATAAGTTAACAATCACAGATTATATATAGAGTCAAAAAATACAAGTTAAAAATCATAGATTACATATATAATATATATAATTTATATTTGAGAGGGAAATAGATGAGAATGCTCACGGAGGCATGAGGGTTCGTTTGCGGCTAGGGTTGAATGGAAGTCACAACTCATGGAGGCGCTGTTTAATGGGAGTGAGAGACGAGAGAGTGAGAGAAAATTGGGGGGGCGACGGCACTGAAACAGTCTGAGAGAGTGAGAGACGAAGAACGGAAGAAAAGAGAAAAGGAAAGAGAGGGGGGGGGGGGGGGAACCTTAACCCATAGAGATAAACGATGCCGCTTGGTTGAGACCAAACGGTGTCGTCGCCTTTAATTTTTTTTTGAAACATTTAAAACAAAACGACGCCATTTTTTGTAAAGTATATATATATAATATATATATAATATAAATATAGATGGTCGGTCGGTTCAGCGATTTTCTATAGGGTTGAATTGGGACCAAGCCAACCGAAGTTTGTTTTCATAATTTTCTACCGTTGGCCGACCAGTTCTTCACCGGTTCCGGCATTCGACGGTTAGTTTTCATCGGTGAAGGTTAGTTTTACGGTTTTCTATACACCCCTACAGCTTGGCAATTGGAAGAATAAGTTCCTCTTACAAGCTGGGAAAAAAATCCTTATCAAAGTTGTGCTGCAAGCAGTGCCAACCTACAATATGAGTGTATTCTTGCTGCCAAAGTCTCTTTGTAGACAGTTTCACTCTCTTTTTGTAAAACTCTGTTGGGGGCATTAGGAAAATCAATCTAGAATCCATTGGAGAAATTGAGACTCAATGAGTGCTAGTAAAGCATGTGGTGGATTGGGTTTTCAAGATTTGAATAGCTTTAACCTTGCTATTTTGGCCAAGCAAGCATGGAGGTTTCTTATGTATCCTAATTCCCTTAATAGCATGATATTTAAAGCAAAATACATTCCAAATAAGACCGTTTTGCAGGCTGAGTTAGGCTTCAGGCCATCATACATATGGAGGAGCATTTTTCAATCCATTGCTTTATTAAGTGAAGGCCTTATATGAAAAGTAGGTGATGGCTCTCAGATCAAAGTTTGGAAGGATATGTGGTTGAACAAGGATTTCTCTTGCAAAGTTCAATCTCTAATGCCTGTTCCTAATGAAAATGCTATGGTTGCTGATTTAATTGACTCTCATACAGGGTGGTGGAATTTTGAATTACTTCATACTGTCTTTAATGAGGTAGACATCAAGGACATGCTAAAGATACCTATTTGCACAATGCCTAATGTAAACAAGTTGATATGGAGGGGAACTGCTACTAGCCTCTTTTCTGTTAGGAGTGCTTACCACCTACATAGGCAACTCCTAACAAGGTCAATTGGAGAATCTTCTAATCAAGAGGCATATGAGAATCTATGGAAGAAACTATGGTCATTGTAGACATCAAATTCTGTTAAGATGTTCCTGTGGTGTGCATGCACTGATGTCTTGCCTACCAGAGTCAACTTATTCAAAAGACATGTTATATCTGAACCTATATGCCCTATCTATTTGATTGAAGATGAGACACAAGGCCACATCTTATGGACATATCCATCAGCAAGGGATGTGTGGTTGTTAGGCTCAAGAGCAATTGAAAAGGCATCTATTACAGCAACTGATTTTTTTAGTGTGTTTGAGTAGATGTCAGATAGGTTGATAAGCCAAGATCTGGTGTTCATTGCTATTTTAGCCATATTTATATGGTTTAGAATGAATACTTTCATACACGATGGCTCTTTTCAAGCATCAGCTTTGATTTATGGGCAAGCTGTCGAAGTTTTTGAAGATTTTAGGAATGCACTGTAGCAATAATTAGTGACAAGAATTTCCACTCAACTTGCTACACTTCATTGGGAAGCTCCTCCACCCAATTGGTTTTAAGTTAGCTGGGATGTGGCAATTAGAAATGAACATAATAAGAATGGCATTCGAGTAATTGTTAGAGATGACTTGGTTTCTGTCCTTGCAAGTTTGATGCAGCCCATGTTCTACTATGTTGATCCAGCAATTGTAGAAGCTAGGGGCCTACTTATTGTTGCTGTATTTTGTAAAGGTTTTGGATTTGATTATGTGCTATTTGAGGGCGATTCAAGTCAGGTGGTGAATGCAATGAGGTGCTTAAAAGAGCCTAATGTAGGGGAGCTTCATTGTATTGTTTTTGATATGCAACACTTACTGGCTGATACTATTTAGAAAATCCAACATGTGAAGAGGGAAACTCAATGGTGCTGCTCACCAATTGGCACGACAAGATGTGATTATAGAGCATAAATTAATTGATATTGATTATGTAACTGATTGTATCAAAACTATTTTAAAGGGTGAAAGCCATGTTTGTGATTAATGCCAGTTATGGTTTCTTGTTTAAAAAGAAAAAACTATGAAAAGTGCTTTCAAATTTCTAAAAAGAAAAAAAAAATCACTTTTATAAAATGTACTAATCGAATCTTTTGTTAAAGAGTTTTAGCAAACAACATTGTATATTTAAAAAAAATGATATTTGTAGTTTTAGAATGTATAAGTATCGTGCACTCATTTAAAAAAAATAAATAAATATAAGATCCACATGAAGAAATTAATTTTTTTAATAGTAGATTCCACTTTTTTTTCAAAATTAGTGCATAGAGTTTATACAAGCAATAATTATATCTGGCATTACTTTTTTAACAAAACTCTATAATGAAAATCTTTACCATGACAGTTTATATTGCGTACCTACTCCAATCCAAAATAGACATTAGATCTAATAATGATTTGAAAGAAAAGAGAGTTTCCAAACTATTAGAACATAGGTTTTATCACGATAATAATATTATACGGCAACGTTGATCGAGATTAGTATTTGTCTTGATGTTAGAGTTTAGATGAGACTCCAACAATTAATTTGAAATAATATATAACCTCTTGACCTGATCATGAGTATCCAAAGACACCGTAAGAATTATGAGAGAAGAATATGAATATTATTATAAGTAAGAATATGCATATTATTCTAATAAGAGAAATGATAATTGTATTTAAAGAAAAAAACATCATAGAAAAAAACAACAAACCCTTGTCATCAACGTCCAACCAGATAAAATCCAGAAATATGTGACACTAGAAACACGACAAATCTGCAACTTTGGAGATGGATTTTAAGCATCAAACGATATGAAATTTGGAACCTTGGTAGAGAGGATTATTAGATAATATATGTGGCGCCCCCCAAATTCCGCTTGGGATTGAATGGACATTTGAAGCGTCGAGACATGCAACACAAGGTTACCTGCCCCCGTTCATGACATATAAGATGCAATGTTCCTAACATGCATCTAGCATTATGCAATATTCGCAGCGGATAATTTTTTTCTTTAGCAATACTATGCACCAAACTAAAAATATCCCAAATACTTGAAACATATTTCATACATAAAGACATACTAAAAAGCCGTGATCACCACACTAGTCTAAAATGGTTATGATCAAAAGAATACTTGAGATACAATTCCAAAAGTACAAATATTAACCTAAGTTAAATACTATACCATCATCAACATCGCACAGTGGTCTAGTCGTACGTATTCAGTTGGTCAGATTCCAATTCTCCTTCGGGTCCTGTAACAAGATCTACCATTCGGGGGGAATGGTAGTTGGGACTACCACAGTGAGATTTGATTACAAATCTCAGTAAGTTAACATAAAACTCACACACAGGTTAAAAATGCATGCATGGCAGTAAAAGCATAAATGCATAATTATAGTCATACATAAACATATTATAACTTGACATATAGCATGATTTAACCAGAACTTAAACGTAAACTGAACTTGACTTAACATGGCATGAACTTAAGCTTAAAACATAACATGAACAAACAACATAACATGAACGTGAAACATAACATGGACTTGAAATATAGCATGAACGTAAACATGCATAACATAAATAAGAACTTGAAAATAACATAAACTTGAACATAACATGTACGTGAGTATAACATAACATGGACTTGATCTAAAACTTGACTTATCATGTATTTGATCTGAAACTGGACTTAACATAAACTTGAAATATTATTCAATTGTCTTGATTAATAACGTGCATTAATACGTACTCCACAGTTGTTGTGGCCCCACGTATTCAAGTAACATAAAACATAATACGTACTCCACAGTTGTTGTGGCCCCACGTATTCTACATGTCACAATTGCTGTGTCTCATGTAGTGTATGCTCCACAGTTGTTGTGGCCCCATACTTCATGCTCCACAGTTGTTGTGGCCCCATGAATACACATAACATAAAATATAATACGTACTCCACAGTTGTTGTGGCCCCACGTATTCTACATGTCACAATTGCTGTGTCTCATGTAGTGTATGCTCCACAGTTGTTGTGGCCCCATACTTCTTGTAACATAAAATATAATACGTACTCCACAGTTGTTGTGGCCCCACGCATTATAAGTAACATAAATATAATACGTACTCCACAGTTGTTGTGGCCCCACGCATTATAAGTAACATAGAATATAATACGTACTCCACAGTTGTTGTGGCCCCACGCATTATAAGTAACATAAAAATATAATACGTACTCCACAGTTGTTGTGGCCCCACGCATTATAAGTAACATAAATATAATACGTACTCCACAGTTGTTGTGGCCCCACGCATTATAAGATAACATAAATATAATACGTACTCCACAGTTGTTGTGGCCCCACGCATTATAAATAACATAAATATAATACGTACTCCACAGTTGTTGTGGCCCCACGCATTATAAGTAACATAACATAAATATAATACGTACTCCACAGTTGTTGTGGCCCCACGCATTATAAGTAACATAAATATAATACGTACTCCACAGTTGTTGTGGCCCCACGCATTATAAATAACATAAAATATAATACGTACTCCACAGTTGTTGTGGCCCCACGCATTATAAGTAACATAAAATATAATACGTACTCCACAGTTGTTGTGGCCCCACGCATTATAAGTAACATAAATATAATACGTACTCCACAGTTGTTGTGGCCCCACGCATTATAAGTAACATAAAATATAATACGTACTCCACAGTTGTTGTGGCCCCACGCATTATAGTAACATAAATATAATACGTACTCCACAGTTGTTGTGGCCCCACGCATTATAAGTAACATAAAATATAATACGTACTCCACAGTTGTTGTGGCCCAACGCATTATAAGTAACATAAAATATAATACGTACTCCACAGTTGTTGTGGCCCCACGCATTATAAGTAACATAAAATATAATACGTACTCCACAGTTGTTGTGGCCCCACGCATTATAAGTAACATAAAATATAATACGTACTCCACAGTTGTTGTGGCCCCACGCATTATAAGTAACATAAAATATAATACGTACTCCACAGTTGTTGTGGCCCCACGTATTATACGTATCATAACATATCTTATCTTTCTTAATGCATGAGACATTAATTAATATCATATACTTTTCTAACATGGCGTATACTTGTAAATGGCACAATATGATTTAATCATAACATTTCATGGCATACTTAACATGGCATACTTATAACATACATCATTGTATGACAGAAAAGATTATGTAACAGATAATTATTCATGAGAGATTAAATCATACATAGCAGATAAACATGTAATGACATAGCATGACATGGCATATACGATAACATACATACATAAATTGTAGTTCCCTTACCCATCACACATACACAATAAACTGATAGTAAGTTAGAGACTAACTTACCTCGATCGTCGCGTTCTATGAGAATAAAGTGCGAAATACTAGGAACTGCACAACAGCTGGAAGAGGAACACTCAAGTCCTTAAGATTTTCACTTCTGAACTCAATTGTCATATTATGAGCACTTGCAACACCACGGCAACTTGAGGTTTCACTATACTTTGAAGTAGAAGACCATTAGCTTTAGAATCAACAGAATCTCGTGCTTTCCACCTTTACATCATTGATATTAATCTCCACCATAGAGTTATAATACAATTGTTGGTACCGAAGTTCCTGATGACAGCTTGCACTCTTACCATTACTGAATTCACCAAATCATTGAATGAGAAGACTATTAGCTTCAGAATCAACAGAACCTCATGTTGGGCCACTGAGGTGCATCAAAAACAACCGGTTCCACGTTGACAAATCATAAGCCGCCACTGCACCGTACTGCTGCTACTACCCTTGATCTTCTCCTCCTTGTGTTCTTTGATAATTTCAAAAACAAACTTTTGCAAGTGGAAGCCCTTAGGGTTTCATCTCTAACATTTCCGCCGCCCCACTTCTCCTTTTATTTATTTATTTAAATACTCAGATCTAAGCCTTGAATTATTGCACGAAAAGGAAACACACGCAACACTAGGACCTGCATGTTCTCACATGGCATTTGTCGTTGAAGACCGACGAATCATAAGGAGGATATGGGCCCAATTGGAAAAGAGAGCCCGATAGACTAAAGTTGTGCAAGAAATGTCTGAAAATGCACTATTTCGGGTGGCTGATATACAGCCACTGTACTGGGTATATGATTTATATGAGGACGAAGTCACCGGAAGAAGGGAGAGTGAGAGATCGAACCCCGGATCATAGCCACACGCTTCCTCTTGAGAACCTCTGAAACTCAGATCCAGAATTATTGGCGCAACCAGAGTTCATGTCCGTAGCTACGGATCGCAGATCTAACCGGAGTTCAAAAAAAAAACTTTCACCTATTGAATCAAAACTCGACCTCTTCTGGTCAGAAAAACTCGATTTCTAAAATATGGGTTCCCGTTGAAAACCCCACATCCGTGCTCCGTCGGTGTCCATGCCTTGGTCAAAGCAACGAGGTTGGGTTTACACAGTGAAGGTTTGGGCCCTTGAATATAGAAGTCTCCTTCAAGAGAGCCACCGTTCCCGATTTCCGATCATCCCCACTGTCGACCTGTCCCACCTTCCACACCGACTGAGTCAGCTCTTCCCTGATCGCCCGATTCATAACAATCCCCGGAGATGGAGAGTCCACCGCCTGTGCATTACTGTTCTTGCTCGCGTTCTCCGGCGGTTTCTGGCAGCCCGAGGGAGACTTCAGCGGCAACAAGGGACCGGTTGAGGGCAAGGAAAGGTGGAACCTGAAGCTGGTGGACACCATCGGAAACTAGATCAGTAGGCGACGACGAGTATTGAGGGTGGGCAATGGAGCGGCCATGCCCAGGGCTAGCAACGACTAGGAGGATTAGAAAAGATTATTCAGGGAGTGGTTGAAAGCTGTTGATGGTGCTCATCGTCTTGGCATCCTCCATCCCAGAAAAAAACAGAATAGGCTTAGTAGGTGAATTCGCTTTAGTTGTAGGAGGAAAGGAGATGGTCGGATCTGGAGGAACTATAGTGGTGGGAGAACCTTCCATCATGCCCATGCGATCTTCTTGGCTTTCTTGAGGGCGACAGAGACATCGGCATCCCTGCGAGATCAGAGGTCCTTGACGGCCTTGGCGTTATGAAGGGTCTGGCTATGCTCGTGGGAGCTGCGGAGAAGAAGCCAGAAAGAAGATCCAAATCCATGATGTTGTCGTGGATTTCTGGGTCAACGGTGTAGAGAGGGAAGGAGCATTTTTGGATCTGCGAAGAGGAAGAAAAATAAGGCGATTCGTGCTGATAACGTCTTATGAAACTTATTTTAAATAAAACACTATGATGAATTAAGGTAAAATATTATTTTATAAACTAAAATTTATAAAATATATTTCCTCATCATTATATAAAATGATAAAGTACCGTTAATTAATCGAAGATGATAAAACCAATTAATTTAAATAAGAGTTTTCAACGTAAAATTAAACATCTTAATATCTTAAAACAACTAAAATATTTAATCTAAGTAATTATCCACAATTATAATATTTTCAGAGCTCATTAAATTATTATAATTGTGCTACTTTAAAAACAAGCTTATCTAATACTTTGAAATTCGATGGATAAGATCCGGGAAAACGCCATCGAGGTACAACGCTTAGGATAAAACTGTTCATGATTTTACAGCTGTCGGTGAAGAACAAATTACGTGATTTACGGAAAAGATAATCTATACGCGTGATTCCAGATGAGGGTAAAGACAAGAGAGATGTGATTGCTGTCGGGAAATAATCCAAAACTGATAATTTTAGCGGGTTGTTACAATATATTCAAGTGAAATAATAATAAAAATTTTAACGAGTAGTCAATCTTTTTATAATGCCAACTAAATTGTTTCATAAAACAACAACATGAGGGCATACATTTAAAAAGGGTCCAAAAATTCAATTTACAATGTTATTATATTGCAAAATAATTATAATCTTAGATTTTTTTCATAAAACCAAAACCGACCTTCGAAATGTTAACTGCCACTTTTCTTACCCTATTTCTCCTTCAATAAATAAAATCAGTACATGGTTAAAACTACATTGTTATAACGTATTTTTTATTACACAACTATCCAATTATCTTGTTGAGATTTCTATTTAACACTGTTATAATTTTCTATTTGAAAAAATCTATTCATCATCTACTTTCTCATTATTCTATGATACGACATTACATTATAGGTTCACAAGTGAAAAATAATAAATAATCTCCAATCATCCAATGTCCAATCAATGGATGATTAGAGAATGATGAGCATTACTCAAAACCTTGTAAGTAGAATGAAGGGTGAAGGCTCGAGAAATATGTCTTTGCAAAAATTATGGAAAGATTTATGGAATATGAAACTGCCTACTAAGATCAAGATATTTGCCTAGAAAGCTTGTAAAGAAAGTCTACCCATGAAGCATAATCTGATGAAGAAACAGGTGCTACACGAAGAATTATGTCAGTTTTGCAAAATTGAAATTGAGGATGTGGCTCATACTCCTTGTTTCTGTCCTACTTTAAGAGGCTCTTGGGAGAGACAACTTCCTATTGTTCTATCTGCAAGCTTACGTAAACTGTATGGAGATATTACAAGCTACTTAAGTGGATTAAATCAAAAGGAGAACCTTGCATTGTTCTTCTTGATTTCATAGAATTGCTGGTATAGACACAATTTAGCAACCTTTGAGCATAAGTGCATAAATTTTGAGCAAGTTATTGGTCATGCCATGGCAGTGCAGAAGGTCTATAAGGAAACAAAAGGGCAACCTCTAAGGGTGGTGAGACAACACTGCCGTTGGGAGAACCCTCCTCCAGGGGTGTTCAAATTGAATGTTGATAGGGCCATATTTCAGAACCAACATTGTGTTGAGAGATTGCAAAAGGGAAGTGCTAATGGTAGCTAGTAAAAAAGAACAAAAAGTGAGTGATGCAACAGGGATTGAGATGCTTGCAATTTTCAGAGGCTTGCAATTGAGTGTTCATTTGGGTATCCATCATCTTATAGTGGAAAGTGACGCATTAACCTTGGTGCAGGAATTACAAAAGTCAGAACCTTCTATGGCCTTGGTTGGAAATGTCATAAAAGATGCTAATTAAGGAGCTTATGGATTGCTTTCAGGGTTGTGAAGTGAGACATGTTCGAAGAATTTGTAATGAAGCGGCACATAATTAAACTTGCAAGACTTGCTTGGAATGTTAATGATATTAGCTTGTGGTGGAGATCTTTCCCTAATGTAAACGCTCTAGTCCTTTGGGATCAGACACTTTTGTAAAGCTGACATCTTCTAATGGAAGAGTTTTTCTATTAAAAAAAAAAGAATGATCAAATGGCAGTAGTGTGAACAATTACATAGGTAACAATGAACATATAAGAATGAGTAGATAATAATCTCTAAATAGTAATAAATAAGTAACAATGGGAAGATAAAATATTTAGTTTGTAGAAATGAGTCTTGATCAATACAGTAGATACTAACATATATTTTTAACAATTATCAACAGACCAATTTTCATCTTGGATTATAACGAGTCATAATCAAATAAAAGGATATTACTAGTAAATACAACAATTTTCTTAAGATTTTGTTAACATTGTTACTGTTAGCCGGTTATGGTATCCTATAACCTGCATGCTTGGTTTCCTCTCAAGTGGGATGTGCGCCTTATACTACCTCTTACAACATAGGGCTATCCTCTCATAGGACTCAATGGTATCTTTCAGGATATGCGTCTCCCAAGAACTACACCTACCATTAGATGAATTGCACTGTCTAATATCAGATTTAATATCAGTATTAAGACTCGAACCTTTTTTCCTTTTTTTGTTGAGTGTTTTTTTTATCTCTCTCAATCATAAAAATTTATGTATATTGTGTCCATTTCTCCATTAGCTTGTTATCAGGACATGTATAAAGTAGTGCCATATGTGCGAGAATGTGCAATTTTATGAGGAATGGAAAAATATACATATAGGAGGTGCCAATTTGACAATCATTAATTAATCAAATAAAATAATAGAAGACAAATGTTAGGATGACAAAAAAAGAACTAGGCATCGAAAGAACAAATACCAATTAAACAGCTAGTTATCATGCCAAAATGGGAACTAACAAATAAATGGTGCATCACTTGTACCAAATAACAAATAATAGTTAGATCATGGTTAGGCAAAGGTACAGAAACAAAAGTAACCAATAAAATAGTTAATTAAATTGTTAGTTAATGTTACATATAGGCGTAGAGTGTAGAATCGTCATGCAGTCGCTTTAAAAAAGAGTGGAGTCTACTTTAAAAAAAATTATTTTTTTCTCATATGCCTCGTATCTATTTATTTTTTTCAAAATGAGCGCGCAGCTTCCACACTCACAACTGCAACTATCATTTCTCGTATAATTAACCGACATATATGTTCATAAGACTAGCACAATCCTCCTAGACTCCTAGTTACACAGATTTGATGACAATTTTCCTTTTGTCTCATTTTTTTCTTTCTTCTTCATTTCTCTTTTATCTCTTTTTTCTTTTTTTTGGGGACAATATCCCTCATTTACCACACACTAATCACATATGGTGAGTAGATTTAAAACCACTACTCATGTTTGCATTAGTTTTATAAATTCTTTTTGCCTATTTTTGTATTAAAAAAAAGTCACATTTTAGAACATTAATTGTCATTGGAGGATTTCAAAGCGATTGTTAGAAGTTACAACTTATTTTCCTTCTCACCAACCAAAACTAAACAAAAACCCATAAATACAAACATGCTAAAACAATAACCGAACACCCAACATTTAATCAAATTGTGGTTACTTAGCATACTTCATATAATATTTTCCGTAGGCTTTAAGAATTTTTTTTTTTTTTCAGCTGAAAATGGGGATCACATTAAGCATAAATAATAATTGAGATGGGAGGAATGAATCTTACGAATGATAAGAGAAAAAGTAAAACAAAAAAGTGGAATTAATAGCATAGGATACAAGATTTATGTAATTTGACAAAAATCTTACCTCTACCTAATGTAAAGAATTTTATTTTAGATGATAAACAAATACAATATAATGGTTATCTAAGAAAATAATATAATATATAATAAATCTTTGTCGGGGGGTCCAGTTGGATCGGATCAACAGTCAAAACGAGTAAAAAAATGTTAGGGGAATTCTCCCCGAGATTCTCAAGAGGTTTATCCATAATCGTTTTGACTTGTGCTTATTGGCTTAAGCCTCAACTCCATAGCACATGCCTCTTTGAAAATTTACATAAAAATTACAAACAAATTCTTGTCAGATTGAATATCAAATGCTGCCACAAATATAACAAAACTCTACATATTGAGGCCCAACAGAGAGCTGGCCAAAAAATTAACTTGGACTGCGGTGCGGCAGAGCTGGGTGTTGGGCCGGTGGCTGCGAGTTGACCTTTGAGACAGAGAGAGAGAGAGAGCGAGCTTTGATCCAGTGTAAGAAAATAATGAAAGGCTGATCTGTCAATCTCCTATTGGATGGTCTGTTTCTTTAGCCGATGGATTCTTGCCTAAATGAACACCTTTTTAGGGTCGGATGTCCGGTTAAAAAACATTATGCAAGTCCTGGTCCTTCTGGTCTTCTAGACCTTTTTCTCGTTGGTCGGCAACTTCCCTCCGATTTTAGTATATAGGTAAAATTTGTAGCCTCTGGCTCTACTCATCTTGCACTGTATTCCAACGCAAGAACGACGACCGCATCAACGCAGAATTAAACAAAAGATAGAAGAAGCCCATCTGCCCATGAGCGGTACTACGTACATTCCGCACTTTCGTTCTCTGTCCCGGTCTACCATCTTTTCCCTCTCTCTCTCTCTTTCCATTTCATAGAAATGAAACACTAGCCGCGGATCGGAGAGAATACAGCCTTACTCCTCTTAGTAATGAGAGAGTGAACAAGTGAAAAGGAAACAAATGGAGGGAGCAGAGGAAGAGCTGGAGAGGAGGAGCAAGTTCCTTGACAGTTTGATTAAGAAGAAGAAAGCGATTGAGCAGCAAGAGCAGCATGACTGTCTCAACGTGCGTGTCAGGGCCTCTGACATGCCCCTTCCTTTACAGAACCGTGCCTTTCGCTGCGCACGTGACCAACTCGACTCCATGCCCGGCAAGCTTGACAGTAAACGCCTCGCCCTCGCGCTTAAGAAGGTAAATGTTACTTCCATACTTGGAGTTTTAGGTTGTATTTTTGGGTCCCATTTTTATTAGGAGTGTTCGGATTAATGGGTAGTGGTCAAATTTAGTGTGCAGGTGATCCTGCTCTATCTTTCTCAGTCTTTCTCCAGCTGAATGTATTTACTTTTTTTTTTTCTTCCTCTGTTATGATTTTTCCTTTATTTTTTTTGTGTAAAATGACTTAATTTTGAGGCGGAGATTTTGAAAGCAATTAATTTTGGTTGTCAATTAGTGTTTAGGGTAAAGGGCCACACACAGGTGGTCCGGTATATCTTTTGTCTTGGTTGATGCTGAAGATTTGAAATATATCTTTTGTGTGTGTGTGTGTGAAGGCTTAATTGCTTTGTAGTGTCAGATTGAGCTGCGAATGTTTCGATCCTTCTACTTATAAGTAAAAAAAAAAGTAATGTTTCAATCTTTCTGATGACGATCTTTTCAGTGTTGGATTAGATTTTTTATCTGGATTCTAATTTTGGTTCGACAAGGATTTCTATTGACATCATGTACAGATGGTACAAATGCTAAATTGTGTTAGCTTGAGCTAAAAATCATTTCTTCATTCGTTTGTAGTTATTATATTGAGTACAAACTTCAACGACTCGTTGTTCACTCTCTGGAAGATTGAAATACTTCATTTCTTTTGCAACATCAAATGGAGTAAATTTCTTTTTAATTGTAACTTTCTTTTAACGTAATGCTTATGGAGTGCAGTAACATGCACTTGGTGGTCTAACTGTTAACTGGATTAAGCTGAAAACATGTCTGAAATATCTCACACTTTTGCACATTTTAATTTAGTTGTTTGGATTTTGCAGTTGAATTTAGACAAGCAGAGTACCGAGCATGATAGTGGTCCAATCGATCAGTTATTTCATATTAAAATTTTTCTTCATATAGTTATTTCATATTAAACTACCAAAGAAAGATATTAAAAAAAAAAAAAAGACACGTCTTAAATTCCACTTGCCATGATCTTCGTTTGTTAGATTCCCCCTGGGATCAAACTGCGATTTAAGTGGGAGGCCATTGCAGTGGATTGCTGTGCTAGTCTCCCTGAGGGTTTAGGTTCCATGGGTGAGTCCTAAGGGCTCTGCCATGGGGTGGTTCCTTAAAAAAAAAAAAGGCTCAAATGGACTGTCTGAATTACTACTTTTCAACATTCTGAGTGTGTAAACCCCAATGCTGTTAGCCCATTAGGTTACTTGTGACAACTTAATCTGAATTTAATCTCAAATTTCGTTTGGAGGATGAAAATTAGTCTGTGATCCCTTTAGATTGTACTTTTGACATGTGTTTTGGATGGACAGTCAAAATGTTAAAATCCATTTGTCATTTTGGGTGGAATTTTTTTTATAAGTATAATTTCAGGTGGAATTTGTTTGAATATTTCTTTTAACTAATCATGTCAGATGATTGGTCCAGCCTCTTAAAATAATGTTTCTTAAATTAGAAAGTTCATGCTTTGTTAGCCAATCATTAGGCTTTATTGGTTAAAAAAACATGAAATTTCCATCCAAATGAAGAACTGGTTTGCCTGTAATTAGACGGGCAGTATGTGGTGGCAACATTTTAGTTTTGTTTGTATCAAAGTCAAACAAATACAGAAGATGTAGCAAGAGAGATATCTGTTGCCATATGTGATATGTGATGAAAGAGAAGACGAGACAGATATTTCTTTCCTTCTTTTCCCTGTCAGGCTAGATTGCTGTTTGGATGTTTAGAGCTAAGGTTAGAGTTTCGAGGTCAAAGTTAAGCCAAATGAATATATATACACCATTGGTTTAACAAATATATTGCTCTAGTTTGTAGTGTCTGAATGAGAAAGCTTCCAACATTGGCACCTGATTAGGCCCAGAATACTTAGAATGCACAAAAGGCACAATTCAAGTACATATGAATTATACAAAATAAAAAAAATATATTATAATCGCATCTATTGGCTTGGGTTTATGATCTGCTCTTATCTTGTCAGTTATATGGTTTTATATTTGCTATTCAAGCCATTAAGTCAGAACTACTTATTAAATATTCAGGTGAAGCTAGAATTCAAACAATATATGGGTTCAAGATGGACAAATTAATCTCAAGTTAGCTGACCTGTTAGTTGTTACAATGTGTTGCTTGTGCTGGAGTGAGTAGAAAAGTATTCCATTGGTTTACTGCCATTGTAAAAGGAAAATAAAAAAAGGGATTTTGACTGCCAATTTAATACCTGAAAATAGAATTTAGAAATAGGAAGTATGTATGAATTTTCACACACTATAATAATAGTCCTGCATGCCTTAGGTTTTTGGTAGTTTCAAGGCTCGTTACATTTTTAAAATAATAGTGGCCCGGATTGGTTACACAATACCAAAAAACTCATCTCATCTCATCTCAACTCATCATTACAACTTTTTCAAATCCCCATACAAAATATAATAAACAATTTTACTTTTTCGAATCCCAATACAAAATTAATATTACAAAATTATATTATAACAATATTTTATTCATTACTATTTAAAACATCTCATCTCATCTCATCTCATCTGTGTAACCAAACGGGACCTTAATCTTGGTTTATTTGTTGATTCTTGGCTCAAACTTCACCGGATTGATATCTATCAAAACAGTGACCTGTGATGCTATGACCATAACTATTCTTGTCTCTTCATTTTGTTTTTCAAATATGGAACTGGTTTCTTGTGCTCAAGTGGCTGAAATTCTGTCTTGGGAACAGTACAGTATAAGATGTATATTCTCTCTAACCCAGGTTTGGTACTGACTAAAAGGTTTGCTCACGTGTGTATTTGTATACTTTCTCATGTAGTTAAATGAGATGGACCTTGACTCAGGCTAGGTTGGTGAGTTTAAAACTAGATCAGGCTTGGTTTACTACAGGTTAGCTTTGAATTGGATCCTAATTATGTGGCCTAATTGATGATGTTACTGGCATATTGCAGACTGTATATTTTTAGAGCTTCAAGAGAAGAAGAATGTTGAAAAGGGAAATGATGGATACTTCAAAATCCTGCATTTCATTCTTACTAATGCATTATATGTACTTAAGGTTACATTAGACAGTTACCTCATAGGGTATACTACTACAATAAAAACTAAAACTGATATTAGGTTCAATGCTAGACAAAATTAGAGACCATACTTTAGCATTATTATGTTATGTTCCCATAGAGAAAACGTAGTACTAGTTGCTATGGGCTTCTTATCACCTAAGTGATTAAGGAGTACCTTACTCTTCAAAAACTCTTAAGCAGATTTGTCCCAAAACAAATAATTCTTTCCATTCAACTTTACAGAGGTTTTCATATAAAAATTAGAGAGGTAGAAAATAATGGTTTAGATAGCCACTAGTGCCAAAATACCACACAAACCAATTCAACCATTAGCAAACCAAAACAAAACTGAAGAAACTAGCTTGAATCAGATCTTAACAATAGAAACCCAGATTTAAACAAGTGAAAAAAGAACGTAAACATGGAAAACGGCATGACTCAGCAAATTTCTGCCTGTGACAGCCATGAACCAGTCTATAATGGTCTTACTAGCCTTGTTTCTAAAAGTATTGGCCTAAACTGGTTTGTACTGGTGTGTACCTGAACATACAGTATTGAACCAGTCTGTATAAGACTTGTTTCGGAATATGTTGGTCTGAGTTGAGTGTGTTCTGAAGTAGAATTGCAAAATCGGGTAGAGTGAGGGCCAAATTGGATCAACCCAGATCAAGTCAATTGAGTTTTCGTTAATGGCTCAACTTGGGTTGACCTGAACCAAGTGAGTCAGGTCGTGCTTAAACCAGATAACTTTATACAAGAATATGAATATGTCAGTTGCAGATAGGGATTTACCGCATTCCCTTATAAACAACTGTTATTCTGGATAGGTGTCAAATCTTTTTTTTTTTGATAGGTAAACGATAGTATAATACGAATAGGCATAGCCCATGTAAAACAAGAAGTTATACAGGAGATAGAACCTATCTAAGTTGCTAAAGAAGACAAAAGAAAATTGTGCATATTTTGACCATTAAAGTCTATAGCAATGGCCCAAAGGACTATAGAAGTGAAAAAAAGGGAGCGAAGCTCCACTAGTGTCCGCTCCTTGTCTTTGAAAATCCGCTCATTACGCTCTCGCCATATGCACCACATAATACAAATAGGAACCATTTTCCACACGGCTTTGATCTGTGGTAATCCACCTGGCATCCCCCAACAGGCCAAAAGCTCAGTCACCGTAGCAGGCATCACCCAGTTTAACCCAATTCTGTTGAACACTTCACACCATAAGGCTCTCGCTGTCTCACAATGAAGCAGAAGATGATCCACGGTCTCTCCGTCTTTCTTACACATACAGCACCAATCTGCAATAATAACCCGGCATGTAGTGGTGCCATTGGTGATCTCTGATGGCAAAGAACTCAATGGCCAGCACAGATGACAAAGAAATCATGTTGGCAACCCATGCTAGTCACAATGGAAACAACTAAAAATGTCACAATGACAGAAATGCCACAAAAACAACCGCCATGCTTGGTGGCACTGCTGCACCACCAACCACCATAGGCCAAGCTGTTGACCACTACCAACCCTTAGCATTCATGAAACAACAACATTGTAGTCGTTAGCATACCAACCAGCCATCCTTTCACGACCATGAACACTTTTTTTCCAATGGAAGAATAAAAGGTAGAATATCAAAAAAGATTATTGAAAGAGAGGGACCTAACAACCTTGCTCTGAAACGATGCAAATTGTAGGATTTAGAGGGAGAAGAGAGACAGAGAAAAATGATGGGTTGTTCAAAATCTTGCACTACTAACTTGCCATAGCCTTATATATACTTTAGGTTGCATTTGACAGGTATGCTTATTAAAATGATGCCCTCTAACATAAACAATCCTTGTTCATAGCCCAAAGGCACAAAAAACCACTGTAACAAATACAACTTGATGACTCCCACCTCTCCCAAATAGAATGCTTGGAGATAATAATTGTAACTGCATACCATGATTATGCAAAAGAAGATTGATACTTATGGTAATTGAGCTGAATATAATTTTACTTTTTTCCTCTCTAGAGCAGGTTATAAGGCAAATTAGTGTTCAGAAGAACTTAGCTGGAACAAGGGGAGATAGGCCTCTTAACTATCCTAGTAGACATACTATGGGTGAATTTCAGCCAGTGTTAAATTTCATGAATCCAATATGGCTAGTGTTAAATTACAGACAGTTCTTTTTATTGCTCAAGAAAATTTCTAGCATGGTTTAGAATTAGTTTTCAACTATTTCTCTTGTTCAAAACCTTTCACATCCAGCCAGCTGATGATATTTTTAAATTACTTGTCAGGAATTTGATTCTTCGTATGGTCTAGCTTGGCACTGCATTGTAGGAACCAGCTTTGGCTCATACGTCACACATTCCTCGGGGGGCTTCTTGTATTTTTCAATTGACAAGGTTTACATCCTTCTCTTCAGGACTACTGTTGAGCCTTTAGACCATTGAAATGCATCCAACTCTATGGTTTATAAATATTTCCACTGTCAATTTAGATGTAAAATTCATAACGGCTGTAATGTCTGTTCTAGTTTTTAAATTCTGTATCGATGACTTTCCTTATATTACGAGCATAAAAGAGTGATAGTTTGATGTGATAAGTTGCAAAATATTCTTAGTTACTGTTCATTATGTCCTACAGACTCTACTAACAGCATAATGTTTTATTATGTCCCCTAGTGTATTTGGGAAAGTGACCAAAAAAAAATCCTTAATGTTATTTTTTGAATGCGAAAAATTATTAGATAATCCAAGAGCTGATTAAAATTGTTCCTGTAAGTACTACATTTTAGTGATATGTCATATTCTGATTGGATGAGAGTATCAAAGTGTAGGAAGGACTATCTAATAATTAATCACCAAGTTGAGCCTTTTTTGATACCGTACGTCCAATAAAAAAAAAAAGACCTTCCATCTGTTTTAATGCTAAAGATTTGTTGAAATGTGTAATTTATACGAACTGAAGTTTGATAGTGCAAGATGGAAAAGGTGGGTACTTTAAAAGCACTTACAAAATAACGTTAGTTCATTACTGAGTGCAAAGAATAATTGACCTTAGAGTAATGTTGAAAAGGAATTCAAGACTGGATTGCAGAAGACATTACAAGAGACACAAGACTTATGTTGAAAAACTTTGAATCCTGGGAAGCTGTAAAAATACATCGGTCTCAAAATTGATGGGTACATGGAATTGCGTAATGGGTAGCATCCAACAATGTGACTGAAAATATACCCTTAATCAAAATTTCATCATGCTTATTAGACTTTCACAGAGGAAAGAACCCACCAATCTCATCTTTATGAATAATATATATTAGACTCTTAGACTCTATTTATACTATGAGTATTAATGAATAGTTCTTTTCTTGAGAAAAAAAAAAAAATACTCGAGTGTTATCTCAAAGAAGTTTTGATTTCTGAATTTCCACACTCCAAACAATAGTAATAAATGATGAAACCAAAGACATTAGTATCTATCATATTCCACATTAACCCATTAAAGCAAGTAGCAATAGAAAAGAAAGGTAACAATTGATTTAATTGGCCTAAAAAAATGAGTAAGGCATGAGAGAACAGTGTACCAAATAAATTACAACAAATCTTTATAAAACATAGAAAGAAAATCTAATGAGAAATTTCCGAAGAGTAGATGTTCAAATAAACCCAAGTTTTTAATCAAACACAGCTATATGTACAGAAATAATTATTCCACCGGTACAAACAAATAGTTGAAGGACAATACAAACTTTTTATCAAACTCAACAATGGATTAACCAGAACCTGATTTTCAGCGACGAGATGCGTTTAAAAATATAAGAAATAATCTGTACAAGTCTCAAATAACTAAACTTCATATAAGTCCTCGTACAAAAGTAAATCATATTTAAAAAAAGTATTTAAAAAAAAATTCTTTTTTAGTATGATCCACTTTTTTATAAAAAAAAACTTGTATGAAACTGGTCTATTTGAGATTTGTACCTATCATTACTCTAAAAATATTCATACTAGAATAATACTACTATGCCCCTTCATTTTATCTCCTCAATTTGATTGCCCATACATTTAATTTTTTTAAAAAAAAAACTTTTACTATTATTTATTGATTAAGGAAGTGACTATTAGTTTATTAATATTTTTTTTATATTTTTTAAAATGTTAAAAAATATGAATAAAAAAAATTTTTAAAAATAAATTTTACCTAGGATAAGCTCAACCGTCACTACAGTGAGGCACCCTAACAACATTTTTTAACTCATAGTATTCATTCAAGCCAAGACTTTTTCGGGTTCAGTCCAAAATCCAAATATCCAGGTTCCACGGTTGACTATTGTGCACTCTTCCCATCTCTAAATACAGATTATAAAACTAACTTTTAAGTTTTGATTTGGGTAGATAAAATCAAACTATCTCGTTTTATCTCATCTCATATAATAATTATAATTTTTTCAAATTCTCATACAAAATATAGTAAATAATTTAATTTTTGTAAATATTAAAATAAAAATTATATTAAAAAATTATATTCTAATAATATTTTATCAAACTTTCAATTTTTTATCTCATCTCATCTGTGTAACAAACCAGAAATTCAGTTCCCAAATCTTTACCCTCTTAAATTTGACCTTTTAAGACATTTCACCCCTAAATTTTCGGTTAACCACATCCAAGTAATAGATGTTTTAGAGCATTAGTAATGGTTTAACCAAAATTTAGTTAAAATTTGATTAGAAAATTCATTTTAATAAATTTAGCTAGTCATTTTTTAACAACACCAAATAACAAACTCTTAAAATCGTCTCGAATGGACTGATAGAATTTCCATAACGCAGAGGTGTCCACATTAACCTATTTTTATCTGCCGTTTATAAATTGTTCATATTAATATTTTATATTTCCTAATTAAATTTATTAAAATCTAGAATAAATTATTAAATAGTAAAAGGAAGCTTCATACTTTTTTTTTTCCTTGTCTTATATATTCATATCAATTATAATTACTCCTTCAAAACGTCTTATAAGCATAATTTATTATCATATTAATTAAAATAGGATTTTAATTTTTAATATATTTTTCCGATCAACGTGATAAGAACGAGATTTGGTAACGCGGTCTCCGGGAGACTTGTTAAAAAAAAGTTGGAGATTCGGTAACTGCTTATTTGACTATTTTATTTGTAAACAAACGATGAAGAAGGTATCCATCATGCATAATCCAAGTATTTGTAATATATTTATCAAGATACTTTTGTCTTTTGTTGGTTGCTTTAAAGTAATCTATCGATTCTATCCAAGTAACAAGCATATGTGCATGCATCACTTTTTCATTTATTAACCGATGCTCATAATGCTTATCGGTTTGCAAATAAAATAATTAAAATTTATCAAGATGTCTATTTTTTAGTTTAAAATTATTGTACTTTAAAACAAGAGAAATGCTTTGGGACCCGAATTTGGTCCCCAAGTAGTGTTTAAAATTATTTTTTTTACTTAGCGATTAAGGAAGTATTTTTTAGTGATATTGTGAATTTTTTTAATTTAAAAAAAATACTTAAGAATATAAAAAAATGAATGAAAAAAAAATCAACAAGAAAAATTTTTTAATTGGTTTGGTGAGTTTTCAAGCTACATCCTTTGGTAGATGCACCACCACTCTTAAAACAATTATTAACAAAACCTTTAAACTTCCAAAATCATTAAGGCCTCGTTTGGATGGGAGATGAGTTAAGATAATTTATAAAAAATAGTGAG
The DNA here is from genome assembly GCA_011037825.1 of Carya cathayensis. Lineage (NCBI taxonomy): Eukaryota > Viridiplantae > Streptophyta > Magnoliopsida > Fagales > Juglandaceae > Carya > Carya cathayensis. Next base: position 1,321,725 of record QGSO01000156.1, read on the forward strand.
ATTATTAAATTGTGATAAGATGAATTGAGATAGTTTTTGAAATTTTTGTGTGTTTGAATTGAAAGTGAGATGAGATAATTTTAACTTTTTTAAGATGAGATAGATCTGTTTAGATTTGTGAATATCTGTTTAGATCTGTAAGAACAAACAAAATAACGGAGATGAAAAGCGACTGTGATCATGCATATGCCCAACAACAAAATTAGTTAAAAAAGAAATGAAAAATAAACATAAATGGAAAAGATAAAAAGATTAAGAACACAGATCTGAACGCAGAAAAAAAAAACAATAAATAAATGAAAAAATGAGCATCAAACCAAACGAGTAAGAAACAAAAAAATTGCACCACAAACTAACAAATAAATAAATCCCAGCACAAATAAATGAAAGAAACAAAACCTTGCAAGTCAATATATGTCGAATGAAAAGAAAAGAAAAAATCTGCTAACTAAAACTTATATATAAAGTTTATGTTTGCTTATTTATTTTTAAATTTATATAAACTTTTCACTGTTATAATTATATATTTAAATAAAATAAAATAAAATATTAACTTGTATATAAAGTTCATATTTACATCTAAATTACCGTATAAATTATGACCTCACTAGACAACGTCCAAAGGACGTTCTCTCTATATAATATATATAATATATATTATGTAATATATACAGTGGCCGATGTACAACTTGTGGTCTTTGTTGTATGATCTCTTTCCCAAGTAAATTAACCTATATAAGTTCTTCCTGCCTTTCTTCCTTTGCAAGCCTTAACTCCTCCAACGTTCTGATATTGGAATTGAAGCACCATTGGACAAAGAACATGGAATCTCTCAAGGTTATTGAGGACAGAGAACCTGAAGCCATGGAGAAGTTAATACAGAAGGCAAAAGATCCTTTCCCGTCTAATTCCTGTATTATTCCCCAGGAGGAGTACACGATCCAGGAAATAGAACCAGGGCCTCCCCATGAAGCTCTGTTCCTTGTTTTAGCTTACCTTCCTTTATTTGAACTTCTTGCCATGGGTGAAGTCTGCATGTCACTGAGAGATGCACTGCACAAGGATGTGTTGCCATGGCTGAACATCATAGTCGAAAGGCCTTTGAACTTGAGATTGACTGATGAAATTCTGGAGAACATCACATCAAAAGCGATTGGGAGGCTGAAAACTTTGGCTCTCATGAACTGTGTAAAGATTACGGATGATGGGCTTCAGTCGGTCATAGACAGAAATCATGGTATCAACAAGGTACGAACATCTCATGTTCTTCATTCTCCAATATATTTGCCTGCAAAACTCCAGTTCTGTTCTTCTTCTTTAATTGATGAAATAATTCCTAGTTTGGGACAGCTTTGTAGCTTTGAATCAATTAGTTTGGGTTGTTGGAAGATAACATTAGGTAAGATATATCTGGTGGGAATTGCATCTCTAAAGAAACTCCTCTAATTTGGTAATCCATCATTGTCCTTCCATAAGGTGATTTGTCACAAACAATGGATTAGAATGATATGCAGCAGAAACTATTAGCTAGAATTAAAACAAGATTTTGATTCATCAAACCTCAGTGATTATGTGCCTATTGCAACAGATAGAGGGTACAGTTCCAAGCGGCTGGAACTGATCTAGATCTCTCAGTTCGAATCAACGCAGTTTTATCAGTTTGAGATAGAAACACCTTCCAATTTTCCGTAGGAGTAAAATTGAAGAGGAGAGAAAAAACCAAATCCAATCTGTAATACGTTGAAGCAATCTTGTGTCACATGTATCAACAACCAAACCTATATGGTATTCTTTGAAACGTGTTTTATAAGTATTTCTATAGAACGGAGATGTGTTGAATTCCTTCTAAAATTATTGCAATCTTCTGTTGCCAAAGCATGGGAAAATAGAGTTTAATTGTACTTTCTTCTCTCTTTTCCTACTTTGCATTCCCATTCAGCTGTACATTCCAGCTTGCACCGGCTTAACACCCGGGGGAGTCATTAGGGCAGTGAAGACATTATCCGAACATAATCACAGCCTAAAGAGTCTGAGGATAAATGGCATCTATAACATAGAGAAAGAAGAACTGGAAATACTTCGATCTTATCTTCAAATGAACCTACCTCAGCAGGTGCAGCAGAGACAGCAACCTATGCTATTTCACCGCAGGAACGTTTCTATGTTTAGCAATGAAAGTGAGTCTCTGATTGATGTGGATATCTGCCCGAAGTGCAAAAATGTAAGAATGGTTTACGACTGTCCAAGAGAGGCGTGCAAGAGGAAGAATAAGAAGCTGATGCAGCCAACGGCCGGTTGCAAGGGGTGCAACCTTTGCATTCCAAGGTGTGAAGAATGTGGTGGATGCTTGGAATCTGAAGAAATAGAGGAGACTGCTTGTGGAGACGGCTTGTGTTCTGAGTGCTGGCTGCAGCTTCCCAAGTGTAATTTCTGTAACAGACCTAACTGCAACCGACATACCAATCGGCAATACAAGCACTCCAGCTCTTCTGGTTTTGTTTGTGAAATTTGTCACTATATGCAGTATTGAAATAGTTTTAGAAGGTGATAACGAAAATCAAATCTTAATGATCATTTCAGCCCCTCCATTCACATGTGCACCTGATTGAGATTTGAACTACCTGTATGTATATATGTTCGAAAGATATCCGGATTATAGCTCTGGTGCTACTTTGTCTGTAGGATAGTCTTCCATTGAAAGCCATTCAGATTTTACTTTACAGCCACATGGTTGAGGAGGAATAAACTTACGTTTACCAAAACAAAACTTGAAAAATTAAAAACCTATCAATCTTGTGAACAATTTTATATTGGGAATAAAATATATCCCACATTTTACTATCAATGACGAGAATTAAACCAAGAGTTTAAAATGGGCACATCAGAAATCACAGTTCAAAGAATACAACGTCGGTGGAGGGTCTGGTTTTTGTACAGAATCCAATAGACAACTCACCATCACCTACAGCTATACCTCCGGTACACCTTGCCACTCCCTTCAAATCCTCTTTTAGAGGAACAAAACTGGGTATGTTGCAAAAGCGCATGTCTTGAACAATTCCAACATTTGTCAATAGAGTTGCAAACAAACGTGCATAGATTCACAATAAAACTACACTAAAAAGCAAAACGCCCATGATCACAGAGTTTGTGAAAGAACCACCACCACCGAAATATAGTGAGAGGCAGCCCGAGCTAGTAGAATTTGAAGATGGAGCCAGTGATGTGCCATTTATGAGAGTGCCATTTTTTCCAGCACTAGAGATTCACAACAAAAAAAGCAGAACGGTCAGTAGACTATATAATACATGGTCATAATACTTTATCTCAAATTTGTTAGGACGTAATCGAGGAATGAAGGTGGAAACAAGTTCCATTGGAGATGATAATGATGTTTATTAGCAATCATAATTCGAACAGAGAACCATAAATTTAGATACTTCTATTCATACCTTCCTGGAAATCTACAAGAACCATGACCTGCAAGAATCAGGAAAACAACAAACATTAGTAAATAATAATCTGTTTATTTGTGAGAATACTCCATAGATGGAACCAGGGGGTGCCCCCTAGTTCCATCTATGGAGATGTCATTAGTTTTCCTTCTTGATGCACACACATGCTGCTTTGCAGTGTTAGCTCATCAGTGTTCACATATTTAAATATCTACAATAACAGCAATGCTAATAATATGACCAAGTCATAAATCCATACTTGGATCTGTTGTAGTGATGGTAGCCACTCCTTTAAAATCACAGGTCCCAGATGATTTAGCCATATGCTGAAAGTATGCATTGAAAGCATAAGTTGCATGAGCCACCACAGTATTGGGATCATAACATGATTGCCCCTGTAACAAAGGGGAACAATCCACCTTTCCTGGACCACAAGCCCAATCCAATGCTGCCTGAAGCATCTTTGAATCAGAACCCCTCTTTGCAACACAGAAGGTTTGGTTCATGGTGTCATTGGCCAAAACAGTACCCGCACCAGTCAAGTGCAAGATATAAACTGGCAATCCATTAGCATCGAAAAGCCCCCAGTTCTTTTCAGAGACAGAGCTAGGTCTCAAATCCTCATTATAAAGCTCATAAATATAAGTACTAACTGCAATCCCAGGATGCTTAGGAGTCCCCGTATTGTTAAGTACATGTCTGATTAAGTTACTGTTGTAAGTGTTAGCATTTTCAAGTGTTGCATCTGGCTCAGATGTGTCACCCTTGGATGGCCAGCCTGACTCAGTAACTACAATGGGCACATTGGTGACGTTCGCATAGGACATTGCAAAATAAGCCGCGTCGACAACGGCATCAAAGACATTAGTATAATGCAGGAGGGTGTTGGCATCCACAGCTTCCTTGTTTGGAGGAAGAGGGCGGAACAGTGCATAGTCCAATGGGATCACTCCATTGGATTGCATATAATCATAATATGGATACACATTAAGCATAAGGTACGACCCTGTAGATTGCAAAAACTTGAGCAAGGGAACCATGACTGGATCCCATGAACGGTTAAAGAAGGCTTGGGAAGGTGGGAAGGAGTCAAGGATAATGGAAGAAGAGTGTGGAGTGGAGACTTTGATTTGGCTATCAAGATTAGAGGCAACGAGGGCAGAGTGGATAAATTTCAATGCAGAGACTAGCACTGGAGCAGCATTTGGCAGGGCTGTTAACACTTCAGACCCAACGGCTATCGCTGTAATGTTGGTGGCAGGAACATGGGCAATGACATTGCGAGCAACCCAGTTGGCCGCAGTGGCATTTGACTGACCTATCCCAAGGAGCTGGTCATTTGGAACAGAAACAGTCACCTGGATGCCTGTGTTGGCAAGGGCAAGGAGCAAGGCTCGGTCAGCATCATAGAGCCTGATATGTCTAATACTCTGAGCTTTAAGAAGGGCCACCACCTGAGTTGGGCTTGGCATGTCGGAGAGGTCTGTACCAATATTTACTCCAATGAAGGCGTCTACAAAAATGCAATGCAGGGTGCAGGTTAGACTTTCAAACTCCTTGGAGAGCAGAATATGTTGCATCCTCAGCATGACAAAGTTAATGACCATAAGACACTTGTGCCAAAAAGCCATGATGTGAACAAACAATATTTTTCACCACAAATTAGAAACACTAAAACATGTAAGGGCTAAATGCAATAAAATAACCCCCACACGAAAATCTTTAGAGCATACAGTGTGATTATGAGAGTTCAAGACCTACATTAGATTGTTGTCACAATTCTGACTGATTAATATAATTGAGCCCAAACTAAAATTTTAAATGATGATGCTGAAGCTTGAGTAATTGATTGCAGTCGAACTCCAAACACGTATTGCAGCAGAAGGATCCAACTCAAATAATGATAAACCAAAAACACCAATAACTAATAATAGCAATGTCCCAACACGAACAAATAATTTTCATTAAATCCTAATAACTCCTAACTTAGCTAGAGTCCGTCCCCAAGTCGCCTTCCTTGGCTCTCACAATTTCACCCATAATTTTTGTCACCAACCCATACCAGGCTTCCATCATTATACTTTCAGGCTAAGCGGTGTCCCCCAAAACACTTTATTAAGGACTCGCTGGAATGCCTTTTCCCAAACTGATGTCTCAGCAATAAAAGTGTCGAACACAAATCTATATGGTGGACTCCTGTGGTATAGAAGACTTAAACAATGTGGCTTGCATCCAATTGTAAGCATTGGGCTCTTGCTGATGAAGTGTGACACTAGATAAACTCTAAAAGACGTCTATTTGAGAGGGAGTATAGCTGATGTGGTGGCAGACTTATGCATAGGGAATTATTTATACAAAGTGTATCTAAAGTTTAGCATGATTATATATATATATAACACAGAACACGTGAGGCATTATAAAATTCAGGCATCATTGTTGATCTTCTTTTGCAACAAGAGGGAATCAGTTTCTCTTAGTTATTTAGAACTTTATTTGGCTAGTTTTAGTCCTAGAGATAATGCGAGTCCTAATCCCAGGTGGACCATGGTTATTTAGTAATTTGTTATTAACAACAGTATATCTGTAGTATACCTCTTTTGTTTTTTTGAAAAGTTATATGTAGTATACCTCTATAGACTAGAAAGCTTCTTTTCATTGATCAAGATATGTTTAGGCCCTTCAGAATTTGGGTTTGCTATCAAGTTGGCCCTGGATTTCTAATTAGGCAGCTTGACCAGTGAATTTCGTATTTTGTGTCAGTGTAATCCTTTAATCAGACCTTTAACCTTTTGGCCATTAATGTCACATGATATGCATGAGTTCTAGTCAAAGGTTTCATTAGTTTTTATATTAATTTTTTTCTAATGGAGCTTTTTCCTAACACGATGTCATATCTATACATGTGCATATACATTACATTTAACATGAAAAAGGATAATGGACTTGGACAAAAGGCTATATTGACAACAAGTGCAAACTTTAGGATCAAATCTGCCACATTCAAATAGTGAGGACCAGGTTGACAACAAACACAAATATCAAGGGACCAAAAGTCATTTACCTTCTTTCATTAACACAGTTTACTTATTTGGCAAAAATAAGACTACAATGGATGAAAATAATTTACTTAATCCTACAAATTGACTACAATGGATGACAATAATTCACTTAATCCTACAAACGGGATCTGGAATTCTGGCTTTATTATTTTTCCCTCGTCCGTTATGGACATAGAATGAAAGATTGGACCTATTTTAAGATAGTTGTGACTTATTTTGATACATAAAATGTCAATTGTGAAACCAACAAAAACAAAAGGGAAAAAAGACAGGAGTCTAGTTTTAAATAACTCTACAATCATATGTTATTTAAGAGCAGAGAATGGTCTCTTGCTGAAGGTGTTATACTTCCACAACTTGAATGCATATCAATGACTAGACATTGAGCCCAGGCTTATGAAAGCATCAAATCTCCTAGGGGTTACAGATAGTACCCACCACCTGAATTGGTTTATATTCTAGAATGGAAAAGTTTACATACTACACCACCATCCCACTCTTATCCTCTAACTTTTTTTTCCTAAATAAGAGATGATCTAAGGTTGATGGAAACTGTTACATTTACAAAGTGAGCTAAAGTGGGATGATAGCATTCTACATAGCATTATTCTTCTAGAATACAGCAAAAGTTAAAATCTGAGTCATTGATGTAAAGAATTTCAGATAGAGGAGGAGCTCAGGGAATTGAAGGGTTTATAGGTATAATACGGGACCAACCGAGCAATATGTTATGGAATGAGAATCAGAATATAAACCCTTTTGTATCAGGCCTAAGGATCCGAGTCAGATAGCACTGTAGAATGTTTTGGTCCCGCAGCACCTGCTAGGAAAATGTAGTGTAAGGTGTTAAAGCGCTGATAAATGAGCTGGGACGCAATACGGCCGATACCCCATTAATGAGAGTTAAGGACAGATCGGAGATTTTACAGAATAAGGAAAGATTTTCTGCAGAGAAGCCCCCCACCCCCACCCCTGGTTTTGGTCAGTAGAAAGAAAAACAAACAGCGAGACCGGTCTTCTGACAAACAGATCAATGGCTATCGTTCTCAAACAAAAGAAGCCAACAACAAGAATTGTTAGATTAGAAAAACTTATTCACTTTACAACTTGCAACGCCCTTTTTGTTCAAACCACTCCCTAAAGATTCCATACTTCGACATTTGAAAACGAAGATAAATAGAGGAAAAAAGGAAAGGGGCTGCAACTGGAAGAAGAAAAGGAAGATTATTAGCATGCATTTACTCAAAAACGTGAGAGGCAAACAGATAATACGTGCAAACCCGTTTATGGGAATTAGACCTATTAGCACTAATATCAATAATAGAAAAAAGTTAAGCCACAAGAAAGCACAGATTAATCAGAAACAACAATTCAGTTTCAGCCGAGAAACGCATACCCAGAACGAAAAAAATAAAATAATAACCCAATGGAAGCGACTATAGAGAGAACAGAAGCTTACCTTCATCAGCAGATACTACAGACACTGCTAGAAGGAAAAAGAGCAAGAGAGTAGCCATCGTATCCGCAGTATGTAATCTTCAATCCTCCAAAACTATACAAACCCACTAGACCAGCCTCAAAACAAACCCAGAAAAGAAAACATAGCCAGACACCGCCCAAAAACTCAAAATACAAAACTGGAGAGAAAGTTTCGGAGAGAGAGAAAAGGAAAGGGTGCTCCTTTTGATGTCCTAGCGAAAGTCGTGGAACTAAGCAGGGTTTTAGTTTTAGTTAAGTTCAGTTTAGTAGTTACTTGTAAGAGAGAAAGAGAGAGAGATGCGGAGTTTTGGGTCTTGAATCGTCGAGAATAACATCTGTCGGACATCGAACGGCCGAGATTAATATGCAGGGCATAATACGGGGTGAGGGCTACCACAGAATAGTAGTCGGTGCCTGCGTAAGGGGGCAGGTTTTTAAGTATGTGAATCCAATGTCTGTCAGAGAGAAAGGAAGTCACGATCCACGAGGAGGCCAGTGGATGACGTGGAAGTACAGCTGGACTCAACGGCCATATTCCGGACAATTTCTTTTTCTATTATTTGTTTATTCCTTTATTTATACTATGGAGTAGGGTACCCCAGATCAGAACGAGAAAGAAACGTCCAGGGTTTAACACCATGAAAAGGAAAGTGCTGATAGGAACATGACTTATATAGTTGGTACAAGTTTTGTAAAATTTCTTTAAGAAAATAAAGAAATTTAAGACTTATACATAGTAGAATTGTATTTAACATTACTACTTATATAGTTATATCTCAATTAATGAATAATGGGATATGCATCCCGAATACACACAATTGATATATTTGGCTTCCTTTAAAATGAGTTCTGTTTTAAACTTATCCTAAAATTTAAATACAAAACTTTCAAATTATTAAATAATACTCAACTCAAAATCTTTTTACACATGAGATTTGTAACTTTTTTTAACTCAACACCTCTTTACCACGTAGGATTCATAATATTTTTTAACTTCTCATAAATACATCTAAATTCATCTAAACTTATCTTAAGTGGGCTCCACAAAACTAACTTTATCCTTTCAACTCATTACTATTTATAAAGAATTCAATTTATCTCAACTCAACTCAACATCCAAACAGAGTCAGGCTAGTCTGGTTATACAAAACCAAATTATTTCATCTCATCTCATACAATTATTACAACTTTTTCAAACTCTCATACAAAATATAATAAACAATTCAACTTTTTCAAATTCTAAAACAAAAATAATATTATAACAATATTTTATTTAACTTTTAACAAAACATCTCATCTCATCTTATCTTATATCATCTAGACTGCGTAATCAAACGAGGGGAGGTTTGGATAGTAAGTTGAGATGAGATAAAATGAGATGAAAGTTGAATAAAATATTGTTAGATTTTTTTTATTTGAAAAAATTGAATTATTTATTATATTTTGTATGTGAGTTTAAGAAAGTTCAGAGCCAAAGCAATTCCAAGTGGTTACCTACGAGATCCAAAAGTTCCAATGAAGTAGTTGTGCTTTCCTGAGCAGCGCATATCTTTATTGATATTTTGAGATAATAATTCTATTCAAAAACTTTTATGGTTAAGTTGCGAATTTTGTTTTGATTAATGCCTTGTTTGGTTAACCAAAACCAAAAATCTCATCTTATCTCATCTCAATTCATCATTATTATTTTTTCAAATTCTCATACAAAATATAATAAATAATTTAATTTTTTCAAATCTCAATACAAAATTAATATCAAAAAATTATATTATAACAATATTTTATTTATTACTATTCAAAACATCTCATCTCATCTCATCTCATCTATGTAACCAAGCGAAGCCTTAAGAGTGAAAATTTAAACCGAAGAATCGGCCCGAATTGGCCCAAACAAAACTGGTTGGTTCGGTTCTGAACCGGTCCAGTCTAGGACCAGTCTCAATTTTATAATATATATATATAATATATTAAATGTAGGAACCGGTCCAATCCAAGACCAGTTTCGATTCTCGGTTTTCCGGCATTGAATCGACCGGTTTATAATATATATATATATAAAGTTGATTTAATATTATATAAAACATTTTTTTATATATCTAATTTTTATATATGAAATAATTTTATATTATAATTTATAACATAAAATTTTAATCTTAAATATGAAAATTTGTTTCATCATATGTTATTAATATAAAATATATATATTAATTACATTTTGCTTTAATTAATTAGTATAAATACTAATGTATATTAGTATATTATTTACATTTTTTCCCTAATAAAGCGAAATGTATATTATAAAAACTATTTATATATAAAGAACTATATAAATCATTATAGTATTAGTAGTTATACTAATACTAATATAATTATACTAAAACACTATAACTAATGCTAATATATAGTTATACTAATACTATACTATTATATAGTTATAATAATCACTAATTCACTATAACTATATATAGTATTTTTTATTTTTTGAAGAAAAGTCTAATCTCATTAATAAGCATCAAACTAAATGACAAATGCATGGAGGAATTTTCTCTGACAAAATACACTCCTTAGACAAAGCATTCTTAGCAAGTACATGTGCAACATTGTAGAAACTTGCCTAACAAACCACTCATCAACCCTTTGTAAGAGATTTTGACATCCCTTATAATCAATCCATATGTATTCCATCCCTCATCAGAGCTGTTCACTGCCTTGACAACAGAAAGGGCATCTCCTTCCAAAATTACCTTATGCAATCCAATTTCCATACATATCTGAGTAGCCTTAAGCAAAGTAAAAGACTCTCCTAAATATGCATATGGAAACAGACTCCTTGAGGATCTACAAGTGGCTATAACTTGATCTTCACTATTTCAAACAATAACCCCCACTCCAACTCTGCATTGCTTCTTGTCAATTGTAGCATCTCAGTTAATTTTGAATATACTAGATGGTGGAGCTTACCATGTCTGCACAAGTTGATTGCTGTTGTATGTTTAAGCTTGGGACTTCGTCACTGCATTACTATATTCTTCCATTATGTTATAAGATTGAAGAACCAATTTCTCAAGAGAAATGAAACTGTCTTCAAACACCACCAAGTTTCTTCTTTTCCAAATCTTATGAGCTATCACTGCTTTCTCAACTGATATTTCATTTGGCATAGAATTAAAGAATTGAGATAATAAATCATGAAAATAACCCACCCCTACACTACATTTCTGCAATCCCTTGAGCTAGATCCCCAAACATCTTGAGCAGTTTTGAAATTCCATAGAGCATGTAATACAGTTTCATGTTTAGTCAAGCAAATGGGACAGTATGATGAGTCCATCGCCTTTCTTTTAAAGAGATTGAGTTTTGTAGGAATAGATTCCAGACTAGCTCCCCATAAGAAATTCTTCACTCCATTTGTTGTTTGTAACTTCCAAATCTTAGTCCAGTGTGTTTTGCTTTGGACTTGAAGCCTATCCCTTTGATCTTGACTCTAAATCACACTGTAGGTGGTAAGCACTCTTAACCGAAAACTTGCCATCTATAGTGCATCTCCAAGCCAATTTATCATCACTGTCACAGATACCAGTTGGGATTTTTAAAATACTTTCAACCTCATGTTCCAGGAAGACTTTCTTCAGTAAATACATTTTTCATGGCTTTGTATCAGGATCAATAAGGTCCTTGACCCTTGCACTCTGCTCTAAGCCCCTCCTTGGTGATTGGATCATGAAAGATGTTGGATTAGGTATCCATTTATCAAATCAGATCTTAATAGTCTCCCCATTACCTATCTTCTATATAAGACCTTCTGTCAGCAAGGTCCTTGCAACCATTATACTTCTCCAAATAAATGATGCATTGTTACCAAGCTTAGCATTTAAGAAATCTTTCTAGGAAAGTACTTGGCCTTCAGTACCTTAGAGGCCAAAGAATGAGGATGCTGAAGCAGTCTCCAACCCTGTTTAGCCAATAAGGCTAAGTTAAAATTTTCAAAATCTCGAAATCCCAATCCACTCAATTGCTTTCCTTTCCCTAATTGCTTTCAACTTAGCCAATGAATTTTAGATCTGTCATTTGCTTGCCCCCACAAGAATTTTTACATTAGTTTGTTAATTTCTCTCAGTGGCACCTTAGGGATTTTAAATAACTCCATGCTATATGTTGGAATGGCTTGAGTTACTGACTTAATGAGTATTTTCTTCCCTATTGGGGATAAAAACTTCACTTTCCAGTTGCTCAACTTGCTTTTGATCTCGTCCAAGACTGGATTAAAGGATTTTGATATGCTTCTACCCACATAAGAGGGTAAACCCATATATTTCTCATGTGATTGAGAGGCTCTTACTCCTGTTGTTGCTAGAATGAGATTTTGCACTTCAGATTTGGTGTTCTTGCTGAAGAAAAATGAATTTTTATCCAACTTCAACCTTTTGAAGGAGGTAATAAAGCCTACTCCATTCAAGAGGGCTTTACAAAATAGTCAACTATCATATGCAAAAAAGACACTACTAATGTGAAAAGAAGCCCTTTCTACTGGAATACCTGAAATAATTCTCTTATCCTCAGCATTATTCAAGATAGAGCTAAGCATTTCAGAACATAAAATAAAATGATAAGGAGAAAGAGTGTCCCCTTGTCTTATTCCTCTATAAGGTTTGATTCTGGTTTGAGGTATTCCATTTATTAAAATAGAATAATTTACAGTAGAAATACACTTTATTATGATATCAATCCACCTCCCAGAAAATCTCATATTTTCTATGACAGCTTCCAAAAATAGACATTACACTCTATCATAAGTTTTACTCATGTTTAACTTAAGAGCCACAAAACCTTCATTTCTTCCATTCATTCAAGTCTGCATAGAGTGTAAAGCTTCATATGCAACTATAATATTATCTTAAGTGAGTATACATGGAATAAAGACACTTTGAGTTGGAGAGATCAAGTGTGGAAGTACATGTTTCAGTCTAATGACCAAAACCTTTGCAACAATTTTGTATAAAATATTGCAAATGCTTATTGGTCTATATTTTGAAACAAGTTTAAGCTTGGCCTTATTTGGTATTAAAGTTATGAAAGTGTCATTAAGCTTTGCAATACCACAATTCGAGTTTAAGATAGACAAAACTACTTGAATCAAATCACTGCCAATAATCTTCCAATGATCTTTGATAGAAGGTTGCAGAAAATCCATTAGGCCTTGATGAACCCAAAGGATTCATCACCATGATAGCAGTTGCGATCTCCTTAGAAGAAAAATCTTTAGTTAATTGTCTACTCATATCATCGGTGACTGATCTCACAAGGTATTCAAGACTTTCTAAGATCCCCATAGGCTAAGAATTGGTGAATAGGTCTTGATAAAACTGCTGGAACTGATTACTAATTTCTTCCTGACTTTTAGCCCAAGTCCCTTCACTGGAAAGAACATAATGTGTAGTATTAAACTGCTTCCTCTGATTTGCACACGAATGAAAATATCTTGTATTTTTATCCCCACCTCTTAACCATTTCATTTTTGCTCTTTGTCTCAATTTTTGCAACCCTCTAATTATTTCATTGAAGCTGCCTTGATTAATATTCTGAAACTCTTTGATCATTTCTCTCTTCTGGTTAATTTGTTGCCTTATAATACCCATTGTTAGGGGAATTTTTCCCTAGGGCCTTAGAACTAAGAGCACAGGCCCAAACCAAGTATTAGAGGGAATTTTCCTAATCCCCAGAGGGCCGGCTCCCTAAGGCCCACACTTACCAAGCCATTGGGCCACCTAGTTGGGGGTTCCCGACCCGTATAAGCAGGGCTCGAGGTCTTGGGTCAGGAATGGATCGCAACCCCAGGCACTGGAGGCTATCTAGACGAAGAAGGAAGGGAACATGTCATCTCAACGGGATTGAACTCTAAAGCAATACTAGATGATCACGCCGCATTAAATGCACTCATCAGAGGATCACGCCACATTAATTACCTTACTCAAGGAGCCATGCCATTTTAAATAAAGCATAGTGGAAGGGGCTCCAAAAAGGTCACACCTCTTCTGACTTTGAACACAGGTATAACAACGACCCCCAGACACCAAGATGGGGGTTGGACTCTCAAGACTCTACTTACTACTACCACCCTTGAACTTTCTATCTTAAGTAATACTGACTTAGGCATCTAGGGCTCCATCCTGGTTGCCACCATGGCTGCGGAATTATGGAGTTACCCTTTGTATATGCAAGCTCAAGATTGAAGACCCCAATTGCTAAGAGCCTGACCCAAAAGCATATGAAGCACGACATCAACACCCATAGTAGCTTTACTCCACCTAGTTAAATTTTCTTCACAACTTTTTAAACCTTTCTTCAAAAAATCAAGTTTGTTGTTGTAGGTAACTGTTGAAAACCTGACATGTTTTATCACATCTGAACAGTCCTCTTATCTTAACCAATTTGCTTCATATCTAAATATTTTCCTCACTCTATTTACATCTCTTTCTTCATTGCAACAGAAAATAAATACAGGATTGTGGTCAGGGGTTAAAACAAGCAAAACATGAATTTTCAAAATTTCTCATAAGTAACTCCATTCACTATTCCCAACTGCCCTATCCAAAATTTCTTTTGTAAATTCCCTACCCTCTCTATTGTTACATCAAGTAAATCTTGATCCTCTGAATCTCAGATCACTTAGAGAATAGTCCTCCAAAACTTCTCGAAATGATTCCATTTGAGAATAAGGTCTAGTAGCAGAGCACCCATTTTTACCTCTTGAGTTAGAATTTCATTAAAGTCCCCCATGTAAAAAGCTAAGGCATAGATGCTAGAGGCTTGATTAGTCTTAATAAACTCTTAACTCTCACTTCTCTTTGCCACTACTGGATTCCCATAAAAGCCAGATAACAACCATTTCTGGTTTGAGTGTACTTCTAGGAAAACTATTGAAATGTGATTGTGAGAGTAGTTTTGGAATTCAACATTCAACTCAATTCTCCATAACATGGCAATACCACCCCCTCTTTCTATGCAATCCACCACAAAACTATTTTCAAAACCTAGTTTATTTTGAATAGGTTCCATCTTATTCCTCTTACACTTGGTTTCCATAAGGAAAACCACTTTGGAAAACTTTTCTTTAACCAATAGGTGAAGCTCAAGAAGTGTCCAAGGGTTCCCAAGCCCTCGATAGTTCCAACTTAATAGATTCATTGATATTGAGCAACCCTGCCATGAAGATTACTCATTTCAAAGTCATCTTGTTTTTTTTTTTTTAAGTTTCTTTCCTCCCTTAACCTCCATATCCACCACCTACATACTTCTTTTCTTAGGACCACTATTGACTAACATGGGAGTAGAAACATCCATATTATCATTGGTATATTTCGAATTACTTCTCCTAGCCCTCTTTTTCCAATTAGATACACTTTTCTGTTTATTCTTAACTTGACTGGGAACAAACCTGTTGGATATTGTTTGATATATCACCAAGGATCTCAGGGTAATCTTCTCTATCCTTATCCTCCTGTATTTTATCCAAAGATTCAAAAACCTGATCTGACTGTTTGAGAAAATCAGATCTTCTTCTGTTGCCTAGTATATCGCCATCCACTCTTCCTTCCTTATCTTGAGAAGCCAAAACATGAAAGTTTTCTTTATTGGCCAGATATTCCTTTTGAGATAAGATTTGGTTCAGTAGTAACCTTTCCTCATTACAAACTTTACCATATTCAGTCCCTATCATATCTTGGTTTCCTAAAGTTAAAGAAACAGTTGAAACTACACTCGAAACTTTTGGAGCCATAGAGTTCTTTCCATGTCTGCCCTTGCCAACCTCCACTTCCTCATCAGAACCTCCCTAAGCAATCTCAGCAGAACTTGCTGCTGGTCTTCCACCATCTTGTGATCTATGATAACTAGTTGATTTGACTATAGGATTGGCAAGCATCCAAGGCCCATACTGATGGAGCAAACTATCCACATGTTTCTTCTGATTGCCTTACTTTGAACACTTCTGATCAACATACATAATTGTTCCACAATGAAAGGAAAAATTTGGAAGTCTTTCATATTTGAAAGATATCCAAAAACTCTTAATCACCAACATATAGAAATCTACCTCTTACTAAGGGCTTTGATATATCAACCAAGACTTGCACTTTTAGATACTTACCCCAGCCAGACCCATTGTCATCCGTATCCACCATCAATACAGTTCCAATTGTGGCTCCCAAATTCTCACTCGTGCGCCTGTTCTTGCCAGCAAAAGGCATATCGTGAAATTGGATCCAAAAAGGTTCAACTAGAGACAATATCTTTAGGAGCAAAAACATCATCACATTTAAAAAGATTGATAAAAAAACTTATAAAAGGACTATGGATGTTCTTTTAAGATCTCATTCTTCTATTATTTGCCTCTAAACTCAATAAGGAATCTATTCCAACCCACTTCTTTAAATCCCATGCAACCTTCAGCCTACCATAGTTTGTTCATTGTAGCTTTAAAGGCACCTCGATTCACTTCCTTATTTGATACGATGAAAGCCACTAAACATCTTCTACTCTTCTCAAATGATAACTCTATATTTTCCTTGAGAACATCAACCATCTATTTTTCTTCATTTGTCAACTTCAGCCCTTCACATAGTTTAGAGATTTTACTATCCATGCTCACACACTCTCCAAACTACTACTACCTCACACACTCTTCAGACTACTGCCTAAGAGACTAAACGTGTACGTTTCCAAGGAACTAGAGAGAAAACCTCACCCTCACCAGAAGAAAGGACCATATATAGTATTAATATCACTGTGACTATATCAGTATGACCACATATTAGTGATATGACCTTATGCTATTACATAGTATTAATATCACTATTTGTATAGTATATAGTATTAGTAATAATTTAGTATCAATGTATTATTATATTCTATAATATATAACATATAGTATTAGTATCACTATATTACTATAATATATATATATATATTTATATATATACTAAAAGTAGTAGTAACACTATAATAGTATAATATACTATATATTATACTATGATATTTATATGTATATATATTATAGTATACTATATGTGTATAAATTATAATATGTGTTATGTATGTATATATAATATATTTAGTAATATATATGTATAAGAAAAAAAGCTCAACCCTCCAAAAGTCCAAAACCAGCTCATGGAAGTCCAGACCAACATCAAAAAGCCCAATTGTCCAACCACAAAACACCAAAACGGTGTCATTGAAGTACTTAAACGAAAGACAGACTCTATGGTTGAAACGACGTCATTTTTTGGGTAATAAACGACGTCGTTTCAATGTTTTTAGGGTGCAAACGTATCGAAGGAAACCCTGGCCCTCTCTCAGACTCTCGTTCTCACGCAATCCCTCCCTCTCACACGCATCCCCTCTCGCACGCAGCAACGCTGTTCGGCCTGTCAATAGCTCCTCACCGTCTATCACTCCTCATTGTCAAGGGTTCGAACGTCTCCCTCTCGTGGCCTCTACTTTTTAGGGTTTTCGAGATTTTTAATTTTCTCACTTCTCTGCAATCTGTATTCAAGTTGAAGCTCTCTCTTTTTTTGTAGTAGTACCATGATAATATTATGGGAAGATAACATTCCACCATGTGGTAAAAGACATTTGATGATCTGTTGGTCTTTCTTTATTAGTTCTCTTCTCAATTCCACAATAAAGCATATAAAATCATGCTAAAAGTTGGGGTGGGAAGATTTTTACAGTTTCTGCTGGGCTAAGATGAGCATAAAAACTTGACCCCAATCTGGTCATAGGATTTCAACATTAGTAAATAAATCCACTATAATACTATCAAGTAATATTAAGCTGTTAAATGTAGTAGTCTGATTTTTATCTTCATACCATAGAAGATCTTCTACATATTCCCAACATTGTAGGTTGAGGGTGCTTTATGGAAATAGCCACTGTACAATCATAAATTGCTGGAACAAATGAGTGTATATGCATTATAGCTGAAACAAAACCTTGAGAGAAATTTAAGGCAATGTCAAAGGTAGATTAAAATACATGAGATGACAAGAAAAACAAATGAAAACAAAAGAATAAATGGCAAAATCCACATGCCATTAGATGTGGCAGTAATTTTCTAACTCACATGGCTCATAGCTAACTTCAGACCAACTTACAATAACTCCAACCTAAAAGGCAAATTCCAATGGAAATCAAAATGTTCCTAGGAACATGCAATCCTCTTAAAGCAGCATACCCCTGAGTTGCTAATAACTTTTCCTCTATATATCGAGTTCCCTCCACAAATAGAGCCAACCAAAAAGGCAAGGAAAAATCTTCCAATTTTCGAAAACTTGACTGCAGCAAAGAACCATATAGGATATAAATGTGACAATCGATATGATGGCACCTGATACATAGCCAAGTTATAATAAAATTAACTAAATCATGAGTTAATAAAACTAATAAAATGAACATGAACTACCTATTCTAAAGTTAAAAAAATTAATTGCTTTTGGTATTACCTGAGCACTATCCACCAAAAATTACAAATTGAAACAAATTAATATTCTTAAACAAATTAATATCCATTTAATCATTTTGTTGTTACAGATAGATCCTTCAAATGAAATAAAAACACCCGACGATGTTCAACCTTCAAAGGAAAGGACGATGGAATCAATAGCGACTAATGATCCACTTGGTATTTCATCCAAATATAATTTATGTAAGACATCTACTGGTACATGTAGGAAAAGATCTGTAGTTTGAGAGTATTTTACAAAGATTAAAACTGATGATAAGTCACGACCTAGGGCTGCATATAACTTTTGTGGGGCTACTTATACTTGTGATCTTATAAATGACACAAAATCAATGTTGAAACATTTAGAAAAACAATGTAAGAAGTCTTCAATTAAGAAAGTGGACAGAAACTAATCTATATTAGGTTTCAAACCCAGAGAAACCAGGGGGTTTGTACCTATTGCTTTTAGTGTTGAGGTTTGTAAAGAAGCTTTAGCAAAAATGTTGATTATTGATGAGTTGCCTTTTAAATTTATTGAAAGGGAGGGATTTAAGAGATTTATACTTCTCATGCAGCCTAGATGGGCTAGGATTCCATCACATATAACAGCTATAAAAGATGTTTTTAAACTTTATTTGAGAGAGAAAGACAAGTTAAAAAGTGCTTTTAAGGGGCAGTGAATTTATCTAACCCCGGATACATGGATATATGTGTAAAATTTTAACTACATGTGTTTTACCACATATTTTGTTGATGAAGATTGGCAAATGGACAAAATAATTCTCAATTTTTGTAAGGTGGAAAGCCATAAGGGTGAGACACTTGGTAAAAAAATTGAAATGTATTTTCTTGAATGGGGGAGGCCTAAAATATTTATAATTACACTCGATATTGCAAGTTCAAATAATGGAACAATTTCATATATCAAAAGAAAGACAAAGAATAGAAAGATACGATTTAAAAACATAAGTTCTTGTATATGAGATGTTGTGCTCATATCTTGAACTTGATTGTTCAGGATGGGTTGAAAGAATCAGATCAGTTAATTGCAAGAATTAGAGGGACTGTAAAGTTTGTGAAATCTTCTCCACAAAGATGGAGCACATTTAAGTAATGTTGTGATAATGAGGATATTATTTGTAAAAGTCACGTATGCTTAGATGTAGCAACTCGTTGGATCTCCATCTATATATGATATTGATTAGGGCTGAAAAGTTTCAAAAAGTATTTCAAAAGCTAGAAGATGAAGATTCGGGATATGTTAAGAGTGTTGGGGAGGATGATAGTGAGGATGATGATGGTATTAGTGATTTGAGTAAAGGAGTGGCATCCCAGTAAAGGCCTTCAACCAAGGATAATTGGGCTAAGAGTAGGTTGTTTGTAAAGTTTCTTAAGCTTTTTTATGATGCAACCTTACGTTTCTCTGGGTTTAATTATGTCACTTGCAATTATTTTTTCCTAGAGCTAATGACAATTCATGATGCAAATAATTTGGAGTATGTGGAATACTGGAAGGGTTGTGGAAGGGCCGCATAATTTGATGTCAATGGCATGTAATATAAAGTCTAAATTTGAGAAGTATTAAGGGAGTTTTGAAAAAATGAATCCATTGTTGTATGTTGGGTTGGTTCTTAATCCTCGATATAAATTGCAATATCTTCAATTTTGTTTTTGTAGAGGCAAAAATTAGCTAGGATTAAATGACTATATGATAAGGCTTATCTTATCATAATATTTGAAATAGTTGGATGAATGTAAAATAATTATTGATTTATCTCTAAACGATGTTGAGTCTATCTAGAAGTCTTAGGTATTGTTTAGATAAGTCATTGGGGTTAAAATCGAGTCCTGGTAGATTTGTATATATCCAGAAGAAAGCTAAACAGATATTAGTCAATATAGAAGAATGTTATCGCAAAATGTTAGCAGTCCGTCAGAACACGTATTCGCAACTATTGCTAACCATCAGTAGAGTCCTACTGTGACTGGAACTCTTTCCAAACTTTCTATTTAAAGGGATTCGGTTTTGTATCTCAGTAAAGACTTTTTGAGCCACAAATTTCAGAAAGAATACTCTGAGCATTTGTGTGAAAAAATTCACTTGAGAATTTTCATGGGTTTTTTCATCTCTTCTTGAGTGTGATCGTGCTTTGAGTGTGAAGGAACATCGATTGGATTTCAGCCTCTAGAGTTCCAGAAGGGAAATCAACATTTGAAGATCGCCAGAGGTTCTGGCTGCTACTGCGGTAGAAGACAAACAGGTCATTTGTCTAGGCAAGTAAGAGAGTCGAATTGCAAAAGTTTTGTAATTGATGATTACTTGTAATTGTTCTTCAAATAATAAAATTGACTTTCTTAGGTTTGGCTACCCCGTAGGGTTTTACCTTTAAAGGGTTCTTTAAAGGGTTTCCCTTTGTAACCAATCATTGTGTCTTACAAAGTTGATTATTTATTTTAAGTATTTGATTCATTATATAATCTTGATAATTGAGATCTAATAAATTTGTTCAAAGAAATTGGTAGACAATTTCGTGATTTTACAGGGGTACTTTGGGAATTTCAATTGGCATCAGAGAGTGGTTCACTCATTCGAGTGTAATCCGTGCCTTTGTAGATCATGTCGACGTCATTATACATTCCACCATACTTTGATGGGGAAAACTATGCTTATTGGAAAGTTCGTATGATGGCTTTTCTCAAGTATTTGGATGAACATGTATGGTATTCAGTTGAATGAGAATGGACTAAACTCGAAACATCTATAGATGCTTGGACGAAAGATGAAATCAGCAATTGCAATTTGAATAGTAAAGGACTTAACGCCATTTTCATGGCAGTATCTCCCGAAAAATTTAAAAGAATCTCCATATGTGAGATTACTAAAGAAGTTTGGGATATTTTGGAGGTTACACATGAAGGCACAAGAATAGTAAAAAATTTTGAAATTGCAGATGCTAACCTCAAAATATGAAGAGATTAAAATGTTTGAAGACGAAAGTTTTAATGATTTTTATGCTAAACTGAATGATATTGTGAATTCCAAGTTTAATCTCGACGAGAAGGTAGTGTAACAGTCCGCTAAAATTATCAGTTTTGGATTATTTCCCGACAGCAATCA
This sequence comes from Carya cathayensis, assembly GCA_011037825.1. Lineage (NCBI taxonomy): Eukaryota > Viridiplantae > Streptophyta > Magnoliopsida > Fagales > Juglandaceae > Carya > Carya cathayensis. The sequence continues at coordinate 1,343,340 of QGSO01000156.1, forward strand.
CATCTCTTGTGACGCCCCCAAATTCCGCTTGGGATTGAACGGACATTTGAAGCGTCGAGACATGCAACACAAGGTTACCTGCCCCAGTTCATGACATATAAGATGCAATGTTCCTAACATGCATCTAGCATTATGCAATATTCGCAGCGGATAATTTTTTTTTCTTTAGCAATACTATGCACCAAACTAAAAATATCCCAAATTCTTGAAACATATTTCATACATAAAAACATACTAAAAAGCCGTGATCACTACACTAGTCCAAAATGGTTGTGATCAAAAGAATACTTGAGATACAACTCCAAAAGTACAAGCATTAACCTAAGTTAAATACTATACCATCATCAACATCGCACCGTAGCCTAGATGACCGTATTCAGATGGTCAGATTCCAATTCTTCTTTGGGTCCTGTAACAAGATCTACCATTCGGGGGGAATGGTAGTTGGGACTACCACAGTGAGATTTGATTACAAATCTCAGTAAGTTAACATAAAACTCACACACAGGTTAAAGATGCATGCATGGCAGTAAAAGCATAAATGCATAAGTAAAGTCGTACATAAGCATAGCATAACTTGACATATAACATGACATAACCAGAACTTAAACGTGAACTGAACTTGACTTAACATGACATGAACTTGAGTTTAAAACATAACATGGACTTGAAATGTAGCATGAACGTAAACATGCATAACATAAATATGAACTTGAAAATAACATAAACTTGAACATATCATGACATAAACGTGAACTTGAGACATACTGTAAACGTGAACTTAACATGATGTGAACATGAACTTGGAACATAACTTGATCATGAACATAACATGTACGTGTACATAACAAAACATGAACTTGATCTGAAACTTGACTTATCATGCACTTGATCTGAAACTTGACTTAATACGTACTCCACAGTTGTTGTGGCCCCACGTATTCTACGTGTCACAATTGCTGTGTCTCACGTAGTGTATGCTCCACAGTTGTTGTGGCCCCATACTTCATGCTCCACAGTTGTTGTGGCCCCATGAATACACGTAACATAAAATATAATACGTACTCCACAGTTGTTGTGGCCCCACGTATACACGTAACAGAAAATATAATACGTACTCCACAGTTGTTGTGGCCCCACGTATACACGTAACATAAAAATATAATACGTACTCCACAGTTGTTGTGGCCCCACGTATATACGTAACATTAAATATAATACGTACTCCACAGTTGTTGTGGCCCCACGTATTCACGTAACATAAAATATAATACGTACTCCACAGTTGTTGTGGCCCCACGTATTATACGTAACATAACATGTCTTATCTTTCTTAATGCATGAGATATTAATTAATATCATATACTTTTCTAACATGGCGTATACTTGTAAATGACACAATATGATTTAATCATAACATTTCATGGCATACTTAACATGGCATACTTATAACATACATCATTGTATGATAGAAAAGATTATGTAACAGATAATTATTCATGAGAGATTAAATCATACGTAGCAGATAAACATGTAATGACATAGCATGACATGGCATATACGATAACATACATACATAAATTGTAGTTCTCTTACCCATCACACATACACAATAAACTGATAGTAAGTTAGAGGCTAACTTACCTCGATTGTCACGTTCTACGAGAATAAAGTGCGATATACGAGAAACTGTAAAAGGTCATTCTAAAAGTTAGAAATTTAATTACTAACAATTAGAAACATGGAAACAAGTTATCTTAGAGTAAAATTATCATTTTACCCTCTACATGTGGGAAAACGACCATTTTACCCATAACTTAAGGATTTCATATCCTAACTCCAAAAATTTCCAAAATTTACATTCCTCATGTAAATTTTGTTCTAAACTCAAATATCAACTCAGAAAAAAATTTAAAACAAAACAACACTATGGAAAACACACTATGGCCGAAACATCCATAGGCCATTTCTCTTGATTTTTGTTACAATTCCTTCCAACTTCAAAACTCATGCTTAAACCAAAATTTTACAACAAACATCTTCCAATCCTAAGTTTAAAACCATACTTGAAACATCCATTTAGAAAAAGCTAATAATCAACACCAAACTTTTTTGTAAAAAGATCAAAACACTTGAATCACAAGCTTTGTCCTTAAATCAAAACATCTCCAAGAATTCCAAAAAATCTAATCTTACTTCTAACATATTCATAACATCATCCTCAGATAAACCATGCTTTAAATCATCAAACTAAAGTCACCAAAATCACAAAAATAACACTTGGAGTTTTTGATTTTACACTTAGTCCAAAAACAGAAACTTTTTCTTAACTAGCTTTGATAAATCTCTTGATCAATGGCTTAAGAAGGTGAGATCTTTGAAATAAAGTATCACATGGTTTAAAAACGTGTCCTAAAGAATATCCAACCATCAAAATTAAAATCACATGGCTAAAACCCAATAAAACATGGATCTAACCTAAAAACATCAAATCTTAGGCCTAACCGAAATTCTCTTGCATAGAAAAATCATATCTTTGAAACTAATACTAAATATCTCCAAAATAACATCCTAACATGAAAATAAGAGACTTAGGATCATCATATAAAAATATCAAAGCCTTTAGAGTAAGATCAAACCTCAAAATATTCAAACTTTATCCAAATAAAAACTGTTTTGTCACTTCCAGTTTTCATGTTTCTAGATCTAATAAAATCTATCATCAAAATCTTTATTCATGCAACAAAACCTCAATGAAAACTCTTAAACACATTCTAAGAACACTCCATAAAATTTTCGGACCAAGATATATCCATTAGCTTGGTCAAAAACTCCAAAACATAACACACTCTCCAGATTCACGCCCAGAATGACCTTTCCATGGTTAAAAATACTTTTGACCGACCAAATGACCATGGAATGATACGAAAAATACATCTACGGAAACTAGACTCAAAGAGGAACAACTTTTATGAAGGAGTCATCGTGTGAAAATACTTACAAAGGGTCGAAAAACTCCACGCAAAAAGACCCAGAAATCTGCCCGAGAGAGCTCTTTTGGGTTTCTCTCTAAGAACGGGGTGAAGAAATGATTAAAGTGAAGTAAGTGTGTCTTGCACGACTCAATACTTCTGTAGGGAGAATATTTGGACCTTAATGATCATTTAGTGGAGGTGTAGACATGTGATATAATGTAGAGGATAGTGGGGGGCAAAAGACAACTTACAAAGGCTATGAGACATGGGACTTGATGGGGTGGGTTCCTCCATATTAATGAGTGCAACTTGATGCAATGAATGGTCTGCCAAGTGGGGAAGGAAATTTCTCCAAGAAGCTAAGCCAAGGTGGCCAAAATTCGTGGGCTTTAGTGGGCCTTAATGGGCCTCAACCAAGTGGGCTTTAATTTGGGGTTTAAAGGGGGTTTGGTTAGGGTTTGAGATGCTATCAAGCCCAAATCCAATTTTTCTTGGCCCAATCAAATTTTCAAGGTTTAAAATGTTGGATAAAGATGTCATAATAGGAATTTGAGAAATTAATAGCATGTGGAAGTGATTTAATCAAGTGATTAAACACAATGCTAGAAATTGGATCAAAAGGGTTTGAAGGCCAACTTTAGGGTTTGGGGAAACCGTTTAGGGTTTCGGTTTCAACCAAGTTTTTGGGGTTTCAAATAGATTTCAACCATTTAGGGTTTCACTAGGGTTGAAACCCTCTTTAATCTGGCTCAATTTGGTTGATCAGATGAAAAAAAAAAGTTTTGCTTAGGTGGCATGATTTCACACATTGATTTCCTTCACAAATCCATCTAATGGTTTCTCTTTGTGCCAAGTATCTAATACTATTCATTATGTGTGGTTAAGATCTTTTCAAGTGTCCAAATAAAACTTCTCTAACCTAATTTGGACATTTCACACTGTGATTTTGAAACCACTGCACTTAGTACGCTTATCGAGGTTACTATTCACTCCGAAAAAGTGCATAATAAACTTAGTACTGAAAAATCATAAATATTCAACTGAGTCTAGTGGCGTAAACTATAACGTAATCTGACACTTCTAACTACCTCAAACAAATAAAATCGCATTTCTGGCACCATAGTGAGTGATAATACTAACTATGTTGACAGACTAGAACTTATGCGATTAGCCGATTCGTAAAAACTTATGGGGTTTTCACGAAGTTTCTAATGTCTATAGAAATTCCACCATTGAATTTCTAGCGGGCTGTTACATCTCTCTTGTCTTTACCCTCATCTGGAATCACGCGTATAGATTATCTTTTCCGTAAATCACGTAATTTGTTCTTCACCGACAGCTGTAAAATCATGAACAGTTTTATCCTAAGCGTTGTACCTCGATGGCGTTTTTCCGGATCTTATCCATCGAATTTCAAAGTATTAAATAAGCTTGTTTTTAAAGTAGCACAATTATAATAATTTAATGAGTTCTGAAAATATTATAATTGTGGATATTTATTTAGATTAAATATTTTAATTGTTTTAAGATATTAAGAGGTTTAATTTTACGTTGAAAATTCTTATTTAAATTTAAGTGTTTTATGCACTTTGATTAATTAACGGTACTTTATCATTTTTATATAATGATGAAGAAATATTATTTTATAAATTTTAGTTTATAAAATAATATTCTACCTTAATTCATCATAGTGTTTTATTTAAAGTGTTTTATTTAAAATAAGACATTTAAGCGTTTTTAATCAGTGTTTTAACTCACTGTTGGTTTATTTGAGGATCCCGAAATGTAGAATTGAAGCGATATACTCTGGCCCTACCTTTTTTCTCTTCACTTTTTCTCTTTTTCTTTTTATTTTCTTTTTTTCTCTCCCTTTCTCTCTCTTTGGCCGACGGATGCGTGAACTCTCCACCATTGCCGTTCGGGTTTGAGCTCCAGCCGGCGCCACCTCCGGCCGCCGGACCCCACCTCCCACTCCGGCCTCTCCCCCTCCCTCCGGCGAGTCCAACCACGCCGGTGGTGTACTAAACCGGCCTCTCCTTCTCTCTCTCTTACCGTTCTCTTCCTTCTTGTCTCATTACCGTCGCCGCCCCTTTGACCGCCCGTTTCTCCGCCGTCCGGTGGAGGTGTCGTACACCGTCCCCGCCATTCTCTTCCTCTCTCACCAAAGTTCATCCCCTCCAATTTTCAGAGCCATCGGACCAGCCGTTAGTCTCCGAGAGCCGCCGGAAGTTGCTGCCCCTGCCCTGTTTTCTCCCCTGTTGCCGATTTCTTTCTCCGCCCAGAACCGCCGCTCGCCGGCGGCGTGGACTACACCACCCACCCAGATTTCTTCCCCTCTCACCGGTGAACATCCCCTCCAAGTTTCACCTCCATCCGAGCCACCGTTAGCCGCCACTCTCGCCTCCAAACAAATGGGTTTTTAAGGTTTTTCACCATTTTGGACCACCATACACGGCCAAATCAGCCACCAAGCACCACCATTGGACTCACCTCATCAAGGGCTTCCTCCCCATGTCTTTCTTTTTCCCAAACTCTCACTTTTTTCATATGGGTTTCTCAAAACACCCGTTCGGTTGCACCACCGTGCGCCGCCGTACACGGCCACCCGTGGTGTTTCACCACCACCATCTTGTTCCTCTCATCCTCATGAACCTCTCCAAGAAATTTCATGGCCAACGGAGCTTCGTAGAGCTCACACTCTCCCTCACTCTCCAAGGCCAAAAATGGTTTCAAACGGCCGATCCGCCGCCGTTAGCCACCGTCCGACCACCACCTCACCACCACAGCTCCACCACATGTTCCTTTACCTTTCCCTAGCTTTCCATGAAGTTCTATGGCTTTTCGCTACCTCGCGTCTCCTCCGCTCACCGTTCGGAGTTACTATTCACGGCGTGAGCCGCCGTGCTCCGCCACCTTTGACCACCACGAGGCGACCGTGAGTCTTCCAAGACCACGCCTAGCCTTTCTCAAGCCCAAACTACCACTTTATGTGGTGGACAGACACCGTACCGCCACGTACGCTCCTCCGACGCATGTTCGTGACGAACAACGAGCGACGCACGGGTTATCCCGTCGATGGTATAACCTTCTATCTCTAGTTATTTTACGTTTAAAATAGTTAGTTGGTTGGTTTGTGAATTGTGTAGTTGTATTTGTGGAGTTCGTTGCGTAGTTGTGAAGGGAAGTGTGGTTGTGAAGTGTTGAGTTTGATTGTGTATTTTGTGGACTGTGCTGTGAAGTATAGGCGTGAGATGGATGCCGTAGATGTGATACGGCGGGTTGTGTGAAGAGAATACGCGTGTAGCGTATTCTGTGTAATGCAGCGACGCGCCGCGCGACGTGCGCTGTAATGATGTGTGTCGTAGAAGGAAGGGAGTACGCATGTAGTGTACTCCGTGTTGTATGGCGATGCATCGTGTGATGTGCATCGTGTTGATGAGTGTTGTAGCGAAGGAAGTACGCGTAGTGCGTACTCCGTGTCGCGTAGCGATGCACTGTGAGACGTGTATCGCAGTGATGGGTTTTGTAGTGTGGATGGAAGAGAGTTCACGTGAGTGTACTCTGTATTAAGTCGTGAAACACCGGATGGCGTGTCACGAAGGGTTGGATGGCGTAACAGAGAAGTGTAGAGCATGGTGTAGTGTTGGGAAACTGTATGACAGTGTCCCGAAGCAGTGGTGTTATGGATTATAGTCTGGGGTGACTGGTGTCATCTTGTGGTTGACTATGGCTAAGAGTATATGGATTGAGAAAGGAATTGTTTGTTGGTTATTATTGATAATTTTAATGAACTTGTTTTAGTGCAAAGGCTTTATGAAGTCAAATTATCTCTTCTGGGTATAGTGAAACCTCAAGTTGCCGTGGTGTTGCAAGTGCTCATAATATGACAATTGAGTTCAGAAGTGAAAATCTTAAGGACTTGAGTGTTCCCTTCCAGCTGTTGTGCAGTTCCTCGTGTTTCGCGACGATCGAGGTAAGTTAGCCTCAAACTTACTATCAGTTTATTATGTATGTGTGATGGGTAAGGGAACTACAATTTATGTTGTATGTTATAAGTATGCCATGTTAAGTATGCCATATGATACATGTATGCCATGGAATGTTTATGATTAAATCATATTATGCAATTTACAAGTATACGCCATGTTAGAAAAGTATCTGATATTAATTAATATCTCATGCATTAAGAAATATAAGATATGTTATGTTACGTATAATACGTGGGGCCACAACAACTGTGGAGTACGTATTATATTTATGTTACTTATAATGCGTGGGGCCACAACAACTGTGGAGTACGTATTATATTCTATGTTATTTATAATGCGTGGGGCCACAACAACTGTGGAGTACGTATTATATCTTATGTTATGTTATGATAATGCGTGGGGCCACAACAACTGTGGAGTACGTATTATATTCTATGTTATTTATAATGCGTGGGGCCACAACAACTGTGGAGTACGTATTATATTTATGTTACTTATAATGCGTGGGGCCACAACAACTGTGGAGTACGTATTATATCTTATGTTATGTTATGATAATGCGTGGGGCCACAACAACTGTGGAGTACGTATTATATTCTATGTTATTTATAATGCGTGGGGCCACAACAACTGTGGAGTACGTATTATATTTATGTTACTTATAATGCGTGGGGCCACAACAACTGTGGAGTACGTATTATATTTTATGTTATTATAATGCGTGGGGCCACAACAACTGTGGAGTACGTATTATATTTATGTTATGTTACTTATAATGCGTGGGGCCACAACAACTGTGGAGTACGTATTATATTTATGTTACTTATAATGCGTGGGGCCACAACAACTGTGGAGTACGTATTATATCTTATTTATGTTATATAATGCGTGGGGCCACAACAACTGTGGAGTACGTATTATATTTATGTTATTTATAATGCGTGGGGCCACAACAACTGTGGAGTACGTATTATATTTTATGTTACTTATAATGCGTGGGGCCACAACAACTGTGGAGTACGTATTATATTTATGTTACTTATAATGCGTGGGGCCACAACAACTGTGGAGTACGTATTATATTTATGTTACTTATAATGCGTGGGGCCACAACAACTGTGGAGTACGTATTATATTTATGTTACTTATAATGCGTGGGGCCACAACAACTGTGGAGTACGTATTATATTTATGTTACTTATAATGCGTGGGGCCACAACAACTGTGGAGTACGTATTATATTTTATGTTACTTATAATGCGTGGGGCCACAACAACTGTGGAGTACGTATTATATTTATGTTACTTATAATGCGTGGGGCCACAACAACTGTGGAGTACGTATTATATTTATGTTACTTATAATGCGTGGGGCCACAACAACTGTGGAGTACGTATTATATTTATGTTACTTATAATGCGTGGGGCCACAACAACTGTGGAGTACGTATTATATTTTATGTTACATGAAGTATGGGGCCACAACAACTGTGGAGCATACACTACATGAGACACAGCAATTGTGACATGTAGAATACGTGGGGCCACAACAACTGTGGAGTACGTATTATATTTTATGTTATGTGTATTCATGGGGCCACAACAACTGTGGAGCATACACTACATGAGACACAGCAATTGTGACATGTAGAATACGTGGGGCCACAACAACTGTGGAGTACGTATTATGTTTTATGTTACTTGAATACGTGGGGCCACAACAACTGTGGAGTACGTATTAACGCACGTTATTAATCAAGACAATTGAATAAGATTCCAAGTTTATGTTAAGTCCAGTTTCAGATCAAATATATGATAAGTCAAGTTTCAGATCAAGTTCATGTTATGTTATGCTCACGTACATGTTATGTTCATGTTCATGTTATGTTCCAAGTTCATGTTCACATCATGTTATGTTCACGTTTATGATACGTTCAAGCTCACGTTCATGTTATGTTATGTTCATGTCCATGTTATGTTTCACGTTCATGTTATGTTGATTGTTCATGTTATGTTTTAAGCTTAAGTTCATGCCATGTTAAGTCAAGTTCAGTTCACGCTTAAGTTCTGGTTAAGTCATGCTATATGTCAAGTTATACTATGTTTATGTATGACTATAATTATGCATTTATGCTTTTACTGCCATGCATGCATTTTTAACCTGTGTATAAGTTTTATGTTAACTTACTGAGATTTGTAATCAAATCTCACTGTGGTAGTCCCAACTACCATTCCCCCCGAATGGTAGATCTTGTTACAGGACCCAAAGGAGAATTGGAATCTGACCAACTGAATACGGTCATCTAGGCTACGGTGCGATGTTGATGATGGTATAGTATTTAACTTAGGTTAATACTTGTACTTTTGGAGTTGTATCTCAAGTATTCTTTTGATCACAACCATTTTGGACTAGTGTGGTGATCACGGCTTTTTAGTATGCCTTTATGTATGAAATATGTTTCAAGTATTTGAGATATTTTTAGTTTGGTGCATAGTACTGTGAAAAATAAAAAAAAAATTATCCGCTGCGAATATTGCATAATGCTAGATGCATGTTAGGAACATTGCATCTTATATGTCATGAACGGGGGCAGGTAACCTTGTGTTGCATGTCTCGACGCTTCAAATGTCCGTTCAATCCCAAGCAGAATTTGGGGGCGTCACAGGTAGAGGATTCAAGGATCGTGAGGAAAATTTTGAGGTATTTACCTGAAAGATTCAGACCTAAAGTCACTGCTATTGAAGAAATTAAAGATTTGGATACAATAAAGTTGAAGAGCTGGTTGGATCTTTACAAACATATGAGTTTTCGCTTCCTCAAGCAAGAAAATGTAAGTCCATTACTTTGAAAACTGTAAAAGAAAATCATGAGGACTCTTCTGATGAAGAAAGTTTAAATAATGAGGAAATAACTCTCAGTGCAAGAAAATTTAGAAAATTCATATTTAATAAAAACGTAGTGGAAAATCAAAAAGAGGAAAATAATTTTCTAGTAAGAAAAATGAATCTGAAAATTGGAATAGAGATAAAAGTGAAATGAAAGACAAAGTGAAATGTCATAAATGTTCTGAGTATGGTCATATAAGAATTGAATGTCCAAATTTCAGAAAAAGTAAAGGAAAAACTTTGAATGTGTCACTTAGTGACAATTCTGACTCTAAAAATTCATCTTCTGACAATGAAAAATCTTTTATGGCCTTTTCTTCTGTTGTGAATGATCTTATTGATGTTGAACTAACAAAAGCTGAAAGTGAATGTACCTTTAGTGATTCAGATGTAGCACTTGTTGAAGCTGATCAGGATTTTAGCATACAAGAAGCATATAATGACGCATGTGAAGAAGTAGTCAAATTAAAGAAACTCAACAAGAAGTTGTACAATAGACTCACTGCTGTGGAATGTGAGAAAAATAATCTCTCAGAGGCACATAAAAATTTTGATGTTGAAATATCAAGATTAAATGATCAAAAGACTACACTAGAAAAGAAATTAGTAGAACTTCAAAAGTGCGAAGGAAAAACAGCAACAAAGAAATTAAAAGAGATGTTGAGTGTTCAAAAGATGAGTAGTGATATAACTGGCCTAGGGTACATGACTTCAAAGGGGAAAGAAAAACTGGTCTCATCATCCGCTGCCACAACTTCCAAAGGTACTGTTTTTGTTAAAGGAAGTCAATGTAAGAGTTTTCAAAATCATGCTGAACCTAAGCCAGTTTATTCAAAAAATCTGCATGGTAAATTTATTCCTACTTGTCATTATTGTGGTGTTGTTGGTCATATAAGGCCAAATTGCTTTAACTTGAATAAAGTGAAGAAAAATAGAGGTGAAATAAATCTAAAAAGGAAAAGAAAGAGTCTAGAGAATCAAGTTTGTGATATGAGTCAACAAATCATGCAGAGTCTTACTGTGACTGGAACTCTTTCCAAACTTTCTATTTAAAGAGATTCAGTTTTGTATCTCAATGAGGACTTTTTGAGCCACGAATTTCAGAGAGGATACTCTGAGCATTTGTGTGAGAAAATTCACTTGAAAATTTTCATGGAGTTTTTCATCTCTTCTTGAGTGTGATCGTGCTTTGAGTGTGAAGGAACATCGATTGGATTTCAGCCTCTGGAGTTCCAGAAGGGAAGTCAACATTTGAAAATCACCAAAGGTTCTGGCTTTTACTGCGGTAGAAGACAAACGGGTCGTTTGTCTAGGCAAGTAAGAGAGTCGAATTGCAAAGGTTTTGTAATTGATGATTGCTTGTAATTGTTTTTTAAATAATAAGATTGACTTTTTTGGGTTTGGCTGCCCTGTAGGGTTTTACCTTTAAAGAGTTCTTTAAAGGGTTTCCTTTCGTAACCAATTGTTGTGTCTTACAAAATTGATTATTTATTTTAAGTATTTGATTCGTTATAAAATATTGATAATTGAGATCTAATAAATTTGTTCAAAAAAATTGGTAGATAATTTCGTGGTTTTACAGGGGTACTTTGGAAATTTCAGTTTTGAAGAAATGTATGTTGATAATAGTTCGATTGTTGTTATGTTGGCGGATCGGGTTAAAGATGTCTTGGCTCGTTTATATAATAGTTATTGTGAAAATGAAAGAGGTGATATTGTGGTAGACTTTCAAACCATAAGCTAATCAAATAAGGGAGAGACTAGCACTACAAGTTCAGCTAGTGGGGTAATAGATTTGAGGTCATTTAAATTGGCTCATGTTGAACCTAAGATTTCAAGTTTTGTGTAATTCTATATCTACACATGGATTTTGATGATAACAAATGATTTCAAAGAATGAATGAGTCTCAAACTCAAGTTGTCCACACAATGGAGTCAAGCACATCAAAGAACCAAGCATGAGCAAGAAGGAAACAAGTTCACATTAAACTCATAGAGTAATGTTGTAAATCTCTTAAAATTTGAAATTAGGATTAAGGTTCAAAATTAATATTTTATCATAAAGCATTAAAATACATTTTCCACATGTGCATGAATATTTTTGAAAATTAAATTTAAATATTTTGAAAGATAATTGATTGTCATCTTTCACATGTGCATGCCATGATTAAAGGTTTGAACTTTGAAAATATTAAAGATGATTGATTGTCATCTTTCACATGTGCATGTTTTATTTGAATAATTTCAAAAGTAATTGATGCTTTTCTTGATTTATGCAAAAGGAAGATGTTTTTGTTTGAAAATTTGAAAAGTAAAGTGTGCTCCTTTTGTCATATGCAAAAAGTAAAAGATTAGTTTTGAAATTTTTGAAAAGCAAAATGTGCTCTTTTTGTCATATGCAAAAAGTAAAAGATTAGGTTTGATTTTTTTGAAAAGCAAAGTATGCTTCTTTTGTCATATGCAAAAAGTAAAAAGATTAGGTTTGAATTTTTGAAAAGTGAATGATGATGTCTTTGACATGTGAATCTTTTTAAATTTGAATATGAAGTCTCATATGCCTATAAATAAATCATTTGAGAGCTTCATATTCACAACACCAAGAGCATACAATATTCATTCAAAGCTTTCATTCTCTCTTCTCTAAGCATTGAGCCTTAACCCTTGTTCATTTTGAGAGATATAGTTTGTGCTGTATTGTTCTTATTTCACTCATTGAGAAGTGTTTTCTGATATTCTACCCACTATCAATTCTTGTATCAGTAAAAGGGTGTGTATAATCCTTGTACGTGTAGAAAGTGTTCTACACAGGGAATAGTTGAATCACCACGTGTGAGGTGATTGCAAGTGTAGAGAGTGATTGCAAGTGTAGAGGGTGATCTACACGGATCCTTTGTAGCGGTGTTGTTCAAAGGTGTAATAGGTTTCTATCTCCACCTGAAAGAGGTTGAATAGTGAATTTGGGGATCCTCAAGGGGTAGCTTGAGGCGAGGACGTAGGTAGTGGGGCCGAACCTCGTTAACATATTGAGTTTGCTTCTCTTACCCTTACTCTTTATATTTATTGCTATTTTATATTTTGTTTATATTTTATTGTATATTTGATTTATAATTGTTATTTTCTTAAATACAACTCAATTCACCCCCCCTCTTGTGTTAGTCATCTGGGCAACAGCTCAGTTTAAGAAGCATTTGGAGTAAGAAAACTCTTTGGAGAGTAAATCCGAAGTGGAGAGGTATTTGTCTGAAAAATGTGGAAAAGTTGATGCTAAATTTTACTTGTTGACTTGGTGGAAGGTTAACTCTATTAGATACCATATGCTTTCAAAAGTTGTGTACGATTTCTTGTAGTTCTGGTATCTACATTGGCCTCTTAGTCAACTTTTAGCACAACAAGTCGAGTATTTGATCCTTTCCGTGGTAGCTTATTTCTACTTATGGTAGAAGCATTTATTTGTGCACAAAATTGGCTCTATTATTCTTTTGGCCTGATTAGCATTCGCAATTTAATGGATGTTGTTATGGATTTTGAGAACTTTGATACATGTATGTAGCCTCATTCATCTATTTATTTATTTATTTATTGACTGTCTCTATATTGTATATCATATTTTGAAACTGTTTTACTTATTATGCATAATCTCCTTTTTTTTTTTTTTTTTCCCTTTTGTGTAGAGCTCATAGAAGAAGTTGGAAGTTCTTCAAAACCTGCTTCAGTTATTGGAGATTATTAAGGTAGGTCATCTTTTTACACTTCTTTCCTCAAGTTTTTTTTTTTTCATTTAATGTAATTAATAGCTTTTAATTGGAATTAACTGTTTGATTTGTTTTAATACAATTGCAGGATTTGTTTGAATGGACTATTGGAGTTGGTGGCTTGGTGCATAGCTCTTTGTTTTGATTGTATTTTTCTTATCGTGTAAACAATTAATATTAGTGCAATGGTACTGTCTTTTTATTTTGTAATGTAGACACTCGAGGAGACTGTTACTATTTTATTTTTAGTTTTATTTTGTAATCTAGACTTTATGTGCCAACTTGTAATTTGGACTTGCAATCTAGACTTATGTGGTAGCTTTTAATATGGACTTGTAAATTTTAAAATTGTAATATGGACATTGCACTTCCAGACTTGTTTTGTTTTATAGAAGATTTTTTATAGCTGATTTTATTTTATAGCAGATTTGTTTTTTAATTGCAGATTTTCATTTTATGTTTTTATAGCAGTTTTATTTATAGTAGATTTTTTTTACATCATATTTTCATCTTCTATTTTTTATAGCAGATTTTTTTTACAACAAATTTTCATTTTCTACTTTTTATAGCAGGTTTTTTTTTTAACAATATAATTTTTTATTTTAGTTTTTTATATGTTTTTTATGAGATTAAAACTAGAAAATTAGACCGGAACTGATAAAATCGAAAGTACCTATTCAAGAGGGTAACTAGTGCGGTATCGATTTTTGAAAATACCAAACCGGTGTATAGTAATTTGGTTCTAAAATTTGTACAAAACTGAACCAGTTATACCCCTAGTTTTGATAATCATTTTGCTTGAGGTACTGAAATGCGATATTTTGATACCATCGGTATAATCAGGCCAAAAGAAATTTGACTATCTAAAAAATCATTTACACTTATTTAAAGGACGTATTAGACATCTTATTAAACCTTGATTGAAAATCACATAAATATTAATAAAAATGATCTTCTAGAAAACCAAATCTATGATACTCAATAATTATACAATCAACCAAGTAAACCCACATAATTTTATAAAGAAGTGATTTATAAGAACGAGAGCCATTTCAATACCGAATAAATTTAAGACAAAATGAATTTGGAGGCTCAAACGATCAAGGAATCTTTTTTCATATGTAAAGATGAAAATGAAATAAAACACAATGAAATGAAACAAAAAAAATAAAAAAATGGTCCTTCTTTGGGGCGTGATATTTGGCTGAAGGAACATAAGATCTGAGCGGATCAGTAGTGAAAAACAACCCACGTTAAAGAAAAATGAACAAATCTAAGAAAACCATGTTTATAAATGCTCGAACAGAGAGAGAAAGAGAGAGGCTTACCAAAATGCCGACGGTGAGAGAGACGGCTATAGAAATTTGAGGGTTATGATTTTATCGTTCTGGAGAGAGAGAGAGAGAGAGAGAGAGAGAGAGAGAGAGAGAGAGAGAGAGAGAGAGAGAGAGAGAGAGAGCCTGCAGAGAGGAGAGAGGAGTGGAGAGAAACAAAGTGATTGGGTTAGTTAAGTTTTTTTGTTTTTATAAAATTCGGGTACCCAGATTTCAAAATCATATCTGGACTGAGTAGGTCTGGATTTGATAATGAGGGTTCTGAACTGGATCAGAAAAATATCTGACCCAGATGAACAGTCCTAAATACTAATATATTTTAGTGTACCATTTCAAGATAGTCATTATATCAATAAATTGTATATATACAACTATCCAAGCCAAAACTCTGCAAATTTACAAATAGTCTAGGTAGATATTTATTTAGGTCTCCACTACTTTCGAGCTACACTTTTATGATCATGGTAGATGGACACCAATTTCAGCAGAGAAATTATTGGTTAAAAGGTATTCTCTTGAATGCTTACGTGCACTTGAGTTTCTTCTCGTAGCAAGAAAATTACATATTATTTATCAAAAAGAGAGAAAAAAAAAGAAAAAAAAAAGGAGAGAGAATTCAATGGTTAAAAGTATGGACTTAAAGGCTCAACAATAATTCCACATATTCATGTCTCAAAGTTGTTAATAAACTGTCATAGTTCTTATAATTATAGGGAGGCATAAGATTTATCACCTAGTACGGCATGATGATGAACGTCATACATAGACGACAAGAAAAATCACAAGTGGCGACAGAACTGAATAGAGATAGACCAATCATCCAAAGAACAGAACACAGAGCCTTCTCATCAGTTTCATCACATTAATATCATAATCACGTAGGAACACTTCCAGCAACAGCCCAAAACCGGTACTGTATTGCAGCTTTTACAGGGATATTTTGAGGTCAGTCATCATATCCTTCCCAACAAAGCGATAAAATATATGGATGGATTTGTAGAAATAGACAAGGGTTTTGGAGAATAGTATATATTTTTGTGTCTAAAACCGTACGAAGTAGGTTTATATATAGTCGAATATGCCAAAATAAATAAGAAAATATAATGAAAAAAAAAGAGATTCTAACCTAACATCATTACGTGAAATTTTAGTTATAATATAAGATTCAGATATATATATATATACTAACAGGATAAATGCATAGGGTGTGTCTACATCTAATGTTGGGAGCTCCTACTAGATTATTTTAAATTTTTTTCACATCATTTTTTAATACTTTTAAATATTTTAAAAAAATTCATAATATTATCAAATAATATTTTCTTAATCCCTAAATAATAATAAAAAAAAACTAAAAATAATATAGCGGGAGCTCCCAGTAGGATCCTAGCTTTCTCCTAATGCATATAGGATGATCTCACTCACATATCCATGCATGCTACTAACTGAGACAAGGATTCAACCCCAACCCACCCATCCGGCTAATTTAGCTATCATCTTTACCCACTTTTGACTTCTCGCAACCATGCATTCTATCCAACTCCAAACGCAGCCAAGCTCATGGTTCCGACAGCAGCAGCAGCAAGAAGAATGAGAGGAAGCAATTCTCGGTGGCTAAACTTCTTGGCAACGACAAGGACAAGAAGAAGGCAGAGGAAGTAGCGGAAGTGTTGGGGCCTGGAGGTGGTGTAGGGATAGGTTGTGGTGCTGGAAATGGAATGGGGTTTGGGTTGGTCGGAGGGATTGGCTATTGGGGCGCTGGCCGTGGAAGGAACCATCTGCCAGCTGGTTTTTGGGCTTGGAATCTGATGTGGTGCTGGTGTGGGTTTTGGATACGGTCAGGGTTCTGGATTGGGTCTTACTTTGGACTCCTTAAAGCCTCTAGCTCTTCAGATTCAAACAAGAGATCAATTTTGTATCGAGAGTTATTGGAAAAGAAGAGTGATAATATGTATTTTAGTGTCGAACTTATTTATATATTTGATTATATATATTAGTGATAATATGTTGGTTATGGACACTTTTTATATGAGTGTATATAATCAAATATATATAAATGCATTTATCAAAAAGAATATATATTACAATTTATCATATCATAAAATGTATTTATCCTTAATATATATAGTTTATATTAATAACATATGATCAAATGTTCATGTCTAAGATTAAAATTTTATGTTATAAAATTAAAATTCTATGATAATGTTATATAAAATGTTATTTTAATTTTAAGTTATTAGATTATTCTTATACATGAATAATAGGATTTTAAAATTTAATGTTATATTAATTTGCAATTTAATATATAATATAAAAATATTTTATATATAATCATATTATATATAATATAAAAATATTTTATATAATGTAAAAATTAAAATATATATATGAACTGGTCTGATCTAGTGTTAAAATAGTAATATTTTGTAGGTCTTAAGAAGATGTGTTTAACTTTTTTAGATTAAGATAAGTTTAATTTTATATAAGAAGTTAAAAAAATAATAAATTTTATCAATGATTAATTTAAGATAGTTGAGTTTGGTTCAATAACCAAACACAAAACAACTGGTCTTGAGACAAGGCTTTCGTGCTATTAAAATGGCTTCTGATTACTTCAGGCTGAGGGCCATGACCACCTGCAACCAACCCTGATATTGTTGCTTTCTCCATCATGTTCCGATTCCCTTTAATCATGTTAATCCTCAGTCCTACAACTTCAATCTTCGCATCCAATGCATCAAGAAGCAACCTTAATTGATTGTCTGTCGAAAGCTCGATGTGCTCATCCCATGTTGGCTACTTTGCCTTGAGAATATTCTTATGCAATCAACTTCAACCATTTTGTTCCTGTCTACGGAAAAGTCTGACAAATCAAAGGCCCCCTTGCCCGGTTGAGCATGCTATCTGTCTTATACCTGTTGATAATGCGATCAACTTCGGCACGGTCTTGGGGCCAGGTGCCAAGTTCGAGTTTCCGGTCACCGGATTTAGATGATCATATAGGTATCATCGTCGCAAAGGGTGGAGATTTCATAAGCCTTCTTCATCAGACCCCTCTTTCTCTTCTGGAAAGTTGTGATACAAGATTTCTCCCTCCTTTAGAGTTTTCCGCGACCCATTTTCTGAGCAAACAATTTGAAGATGTGTTTAGATGAAGAATCTGGATTAAAGTTTTTTTTTTAAAATGATCATTAAGTTCAAATTTGTGTTTTCACTGACAAACTCGTGAATCCTAAGCCCTCTGTAGTCAATACAGATATACAAGAATATAAATTTAGTAAGAAATATAACAAAATCATCTCCAATATTTGAATTCTTTTTCAGGATATATGAAACCAGAAACTTCAATTAAAGAAGACGTGAAAGTGTTAAGACTCCAATTAATTCTCTGTAACCTTAGCTAACAATCAAGAACAGAATGGAAGATACTAGTATTTCATTATACGTTGGAATTATTCGAGGCAATTCCTTCCTCCAGAAAAGTCCAGAAACTTCACAGATTCAAGATACTCCTCCACTCCGTGCTTCTCTCCTATATATACCCACGCCTCACCTCACAGTACAATTCATTCTAACAGAAATATGAAAAGGATAAAATGACAAGCTAATACTCTGGCTAAATGACGGCCACTTGAAACGCATAACATAATTAAAAACGCACAGCATAAGTAAATAACAACACACGCACACTGCAGCTTAAACGCATCACTTCATGGTCCCAAAACGAACAGCTCCAGTAATAGCTAAACGCACAGTTTCTGCAACAGCAACGTAAAGCTTCAGTAACACCAAACGCACCGCTTCAATCTTCTTCAAAACGCAGCCTCTATTTTCCTCGACAACATAACACTTCGGCATCTTCATTTCGTAAGCTTGGGTTCCATCATCATTCATCCCTTCCCCTTTCTCTAGCTGGGTTCCTAACAGAAAGACTGACCCAATGTAAATTAGGAGAAGCTAATTAATCACAACTCTCGCAAATACAAATGCCTCTGCCTACCTCTCTGTTCCTCCCTCTTCTACACCAGTTAACTTCCTTTCAGAGTCCTCATGTCAATCCTTCAAGTGTAAATACTTGCGTGTGTTGCTAGGTATAAGCATGCACCAATTTGTGTATCAATAATTTTTATTATTTAAAAAAATATAAAAAAAATATAAAAGAAGAAAAAAATCTCCTATCTTCTAAAAATTATTTTTGTCTTCAATTCTCATCGTTTCGTTAAACATATGTTTTACATATCAATATCGGTGCATGAATTGGTGCACAAAGCGTTCTTACAAGAAGATTTTTCTAAAAAGAAGTATAGTAGTGTATATTGCAGCTTGGTTAAGAGTTGAGGTACAAATACCAGCAGTATATATTGCAGACTAGCCCTTCTACTCATTATCCATACACCATATATCATACATGATTTTTTACTTTTATGTTTTGGTTATATCTTGCTAAACTAAATGGGTTCTTCTACTCATCATTCATATACCACACATCACTCTTGATTTTTTATATTTTTGTTTTATTCTTGCTAAAGTAAAAAATTCTTCTACTCATCATCTATATACCACACAATTAGTAAGAAAAAAAATCATGTGTAGTATGTGGTGTATGAATGTTTAGTAAAAATTTTCATTACAGATAAAGGAAAAAAGTGACAATCAAAAAGAATTTAGCGTAATTTATAGGTTACCATAAGCACTTCAAACAAGCCGGCATAATTTATGAGTTACCATGAACTCTTCAAACAATTTAGCATAATTTATGAGTTATAATGAAATAGTAATTCAGTATGCACATCAAGTGTTCAACAGAATGCGTAAAGGAAGAAAAATATTTTCATTGCTCTGTTTATCCCTACATATTTCAGTGCCTTTACATTGCTTATATAGAGAAAGTGATGACTAGCAGTTTTCCATGATTATAAGATTAATTGACACCTGTCCTACCAGAAAGGAATTTTTCATTCTAGACGATTCTCCATTTTTCTGCTTCATTCTTGTATCTGCCGTGTGCACTACTAACTGGTTTTGATCCTCTGTTTTGCATGTTCCCGTGCCTTCTTCTGCTTGTGTGGCTGTTGATTCACTTGGCATATTCTTTTCCTTAACAAGTTATCACGCGCATTTTAAACAACTTATCATAACTTATGGGTTAACATAACCACTATGGTCATGCTTTAAATATGGCTGTGAATTACAAAGAACTAATTCAAATTTTTTGGGACTGAACCAGGAAGTCAGTCTCAATATTCAAGAAACGCATGCATGTTTGGGTAGATTAAGAATTTATCGAAGATGACAGATAGAAGAACTAAAGAACAACTTAAATTAAAAGAACGTGACAAATGAACTTAAAAACAAAATGCCAACAGATGAGAATTAGAGAAGATTTGTTCAGTCCATCAAAGTTGGGGCGATTATCGAAGACGACGAAGATGAGGCAAAACTAAACTATTTCTTCTGCTCTAGCACAAATGCATATTTACACAACCATTTTAAGGAGGAATAAGCACACTAATAAAAAGGATAAAGAATATTAGAGTAAAAAACACAGTCGTTCATGGATAAAAGGACGAAGCATGCTTCTCCAAAAATAAAATATCAAGGGATGTGTATAGAGGCTGATTGAAGAAGAGCAGCAGCTGGAGGTCGTGAATGAAGTTGAACAGCAGCAGCTGTTGGTGTGATCAAGGAAAGAAGTGGCAGTTTAACATTACAAATTAATCATAGGGTGTCGTTTTTCATTAAATAGAATGATGCCGTTTAATGTATACAGATTTGTAATAAGAATAAATGGTGTAACGTGGTTTTGAAGCAATAGGATTGTAAAAAGTGAAACAGGGTCGTATAGCCAAAGTCGTTATAAATGGAAGGAAAATGAGAGGGAAGACCATTGGTATCAATAGTCATGGTAGAGGGTACGCAACCATATGCATATATTGTAGATTCTATGAATCAACTATGACAGCAACAAGAAAGGCAATACAAGCAACTGGAAGATACAATTTCCATTCTAGTTCAGTAGCGAGAAACTGCTGGTGTGGATAGGGAAAATCAAGAAAGGTGATTTAATGAAATGGTATGATAGATTTCGAGAATTTCTCTTAATGGTCTGTGGGTAATGATCAAACAAGGAGACATTTCAGGAGGTTTAGACTTTTGTGAGAAATGTTGATGTGCATAAGGTTGTAGGTGAGGTTCAATATCGAGAGATGTTTCACAAAGGTTTTACTAAAGGTATTAAATTGGAGTTTCCGAGATTTGGAGACAAGAATCAAGCAGCTTGGATCTATTGAGCAAACCAATACTTCTTGTATAATCAAGTTTCCCATGGGTAGAGAATCTTTATAGCATCATTTCATATGGATGGAGAGGCGTTGATTTGGTTTCAAGATACTAGTGAAGCAGGAACTTTTCATTTGTGGGAAAATTTTGTTCAAACAATTTAAATCAGGTTTGGATCATCTCCATATGATGATCAAATGGAGGCACTTACACAACTCAAATAGGTTAGTTCTATTACCGCATATAAAGTTAAGTTTGAGCTTCTTTCCAATTGAATTCGGGGTATATCTTAAAAGAATAAATTTAGTTGCTTTTTAAGTGGGTTAAGAGATGAAGTGAGACTTCTTGTTAGAATGTTAAATCCCACAACATTCAATGATGTATTTAGTTTAGCAAAAATACAAGAACAATATGTGGGGAGTACGAAGAAGCCTTGGAAGAGTGGCACTGTAGATTTTGCATAGCCATGGTTAGGAACCAAAGAGTTTAGACCTAACTAGACTGGCTCTATTCTAGGTACCCCTAAAACATAGTCAATGGCTAAGTTGCCATATTAGAAAGTGACAGATGCATAGATGCAAGAAAGGAGGAGAAAGGGTCTGTGTTACTTTTGTGAATTCAAATTTTTTTTTTCTAATCAAGCATGCATATATTAAAAGAAGGTTACAAAACAGGAGGGTCTTTTCCACTGTCCAGAAGCAAAATACAAGGAGGAATGAAATCTAAAGGAATGCTACCAAACAAGGAGTTTGTAGTTGCCCATTGCGCTATGGTGTGCGCAAGTCGATTTTGAGATCGATCAATCTTGTGAAAGCTCCAGTCTGGATGAGAGATTAGAGATATTGCAATGTCATTCGAGATGGTTGATATTTGCCAAGACTCCTCCTCTTAGTGATAGAAGAAATTACCAGCTGAGAGTCTCCAACTAATGTAATATGGGAAGAATTTGTAGATTCAGCCATATTGAGGGCTAGTTTTGCTGCTAGAGCTTCAGCTATCACTGGTATTGTGGTGGGGTTCTCTTCAGTACGGATTTCTATGACCCCACCTTCAGAGTTTCTGCTGACTGCCGAGGCCATTGAGAAGGAGTTTCTGACTGCTGCATCGAAAGAAATGCATAACTGGTTTGTTGGAGGATTTTGCCATTTTTTCTATGAGGCGATACAGGATTTTTCCTTCCAAGCATGCAGATTTTCTTCATAAGAGAGATTTAACTGCTGAGAAATCTTTTGTAATGAAAAATCCTTCTAGTTATGAACCTTTTCATTTCTAAGTCTCCAGATAAAATCTAGAATCAAACCTGCAAAAATCTTGAAAGGATGTTCTTCTTCGGTTGTCAATCTCAATTTCATCTTTGGAAAAAGAATAAATTGTATCCAGTCCTTAATAGAAATAATTCCCAAGGAAGTGAGATTGAGAGGCCACTTACTTTGACTCCATAGAATTCTTGAGATAGGACAGCCTATGAACAGATGTAGCAGAGTTTCTTCAGCACCATCACATAGGGGGCAATTTATGGAAGTTAAAGTTGGGATGAATCTTTTCAGACGTTCCCTCGTTGGCAAGATATCCCAAATAATTTTCCATAGAAGGAGTTTGTGTCTATCATGAATTCTGAGATTCCAAATTTTTTCCCATTGGATGTTAGGAAGCTGGTCCCTGAGAGAAGAGGCAAAGTTGGAGGCTAGATGGTAGGCCATTTTAACTGAAAAAATCCCATTTTGAGTTTTGGTCCAGATGAGCTCGTCCGGACCTTGATTTTCAAGAGGCAGTGGGATTTTTAAAATTTCATTTATACTATTCTGTTGAAAAAGAGACCTTAAGATGGTTATATTCCAACAACCATGCGTTTGGGAAATCAAATCTGAAACTTTCATGGTATTTGATATGTCTATTGTGTGGTCAATTGGGATGGGTTTAAAATCTTCCAAAGTGGGTATCCAGGGATCAAACCAAACATTAACAGACAATCTATTAGTGATTTTGTAGCACTGACCTTTTGCAAGCAAAGGCCTGGTATTGAGAACTCCTTTCCAGAAAAGGGAATCAGTGACTTTAGAAGTCGTATATGCGAAGGCGCTTGAAATCAAATATTTCTTGGTAATGAGACTTTGCCAGATGCTGTTGGGCTTTTTGCACATTTCACATCCTGTCTTTGCTAGAAGAGCCACATTCATGTTTTCCATAAGTCGTAAACCCAATCCTCCATTTTTTTTTATTGGCTCTAGATTTCCAGGATTTGAGATAGAGTTTGTGCTGTTGATCTTTTGATTTTCCCCACCAAAAGTCCCTAAAGCTTGCATTTAGAGACTTGCAGATTGATTTTGGGAAAATGTGAATAGACATCTGGTATGATGGGATTGAGCTTGCTACTGATCTAACAAGCATTGTTCTGCCCACTTGGGAGAGCATTTTTGATTTCCATCCTTCAAGTCTTTTGTTTATGTTCATCAGCAGATCTTTGTAGTCTTCCTTTTTGGATCGCCCAAACGTTGTTTGTAGTCCCAGATATTTCATTTTTGCAGACGATTCTTTGTATGGAAGATTTGCTGAGATTATCCTTCTTGTTGCCTGACTAGTATTTTGGGTAATGAAGATAGAAGACTTACTTTGGTTGATACGCTGTCCCGACCATGCTTGATATTTCTCTAAAGCTTTGTTGATAGCCCAGATTGTCTTTTCTTTTGATTTCCCAAAGATTATTAAGTCATCAGCAAAGAGAAGATGAGAGATGGGAGGACTTTCTCTACTTATCTTTATCCCTTCTAAATTCCTTGAATTTTCTGATCTTGTCAGAAGTCTTGAAAGAACTTCAGTACAATGAATAAAGAGAAAGGGAGAGATGAGGTCACCTTGACGGATTCCTCGTTCAGCTTTGAAAAAACCTTTCGGGGAACCGTTGATGAGAATAGAGAAAGTAGCCATTGTTATGCATTCCTTGATAAGATTTATCCAAGTCGAATTGAAGCCCAGGACTTTCACAAACAGAAAATTCCACTCTATGTAGTCAAAAGCCTTTTCCATATCTAACTTTAAGGCCATCTACCCTTTTTTTCCTTTGTGATTCTTTAAATGATGAAACATTTCATGAGCAATGATGGAGTTTTCCTTTATATTCCGTCCCGGAACAAAGGCTGTTTGGAAAGGAGAGATAATGCTTGGGAGTGATTTCTTTAAGCGGTTTGCCAAGATTTTTGTGATAACCTTGTATATGACATTGGTCAGGCTAATTGGTCTATAGTGTTGAGGATTGCTTGGACTTGCATTTTTCGGGATAAGGGCTATGTGGGTATGGTTTATCTGTTTTAGAAGTTTCCCGCTTCTGAAAAAAATTTTGCACTGCCGCAATAACATCGAGCTTGATTATGTGCCAGTAATGTTTGTAGAAGAGGCCTGTCATCCCATCCGATCCTGGTGCCTTATTGTTTGGAATCTACTTGAGAGTACCAAGAATCTCCTCTTCCGAGGGTATAGCTATAAGGGAGTCGTTTTCTTCTTCTGAAATTTGACTTACAAAGAGATTGTCAAGGTGCTCTGGAATTGAGGGATTTGTGGAGGTATAAACAGATTCAAAATAATTAATGAAAGTAGATTCAATAATATTATGATCCATGGTCCAATTACCTGGTCCAATCTTTATTGATTCAATTCCATTTCTTCTACGGCGGATTGTAGTTGACAAGTGATAGAACTTTGTATTCAGATCCATGGTTGTGAGCCAATTTATCCTTGATTTTTGCTTCCATAGAATTTCTTCTTGCTTCAAGAGATCTTGGATTTTGTGATGAAGGAAAGTCTCTCTTTGGATGTTCCAATTGTTTGAATTGTTGCTCTGAAGATTGCTTAGTTCCCTTTCTAATTGTTAGATATTTGCTTGGATTTTCCTGAAGTGGCTCTTATTCCAAAGTTTGAGCGCCTTCTTTGTTTCTTTGATTTTGTTGCAAAGAATGAAAGAAGGGTTGCCATAGAATTGTTTTCCCCAGGCTTCTTGGATGATAACACTGCTGAGGGGTTCTCTGATCCAGAATTCTTCGAATTTAAAAGAGGAGGGACTTTTGACTTTCTTCACCGTGTTTAGTAAGAGGGGGTAATGATCTGAGGTCGTAGAAGCTATGTGTTGAACTGTAGCATCTGGGAAGAGTAAACGCCATTTTGCATTAGCTATACCCCGATCCAATCTTTCTCTGATCATAGCTCTACCTTTTCTGTTATTTTTCCAAGTGAAGGATGGTCCCGAAAAACCTATGTCTATAAGCCCATGGTTATCCATTAAAGTTTTCAGGCCACCAATAGAAGATGAGGTTACCGGTCTACCTCCTTGCTTGTCTGTTTGGCTTAATAAACCGTTGAAATCTCCAATGCAAAGCCAAGATTCAGTAAATGAGGTATGGATAGAGTCCAGGTGATGCCAGAACCTCGCTTTCTGTTTCCATTGAGCCGGAGCATAAACAAAAGAAACAAGCCAAGGATGGTTAGGAGGGTCAGAGTAAACCAAAGCCGAAATAGCATTATCATTAAGATTGACCGGTTCAATATCAACACCCGGTCGCCATAATAACAAAAGGCCTCATTTCTTCCCCGAGGCAGGGACCGATACAAAAAGATGGAAACCAAGAATATTTACAACAGAAGGGATATTGTCGTTTAACGACAAGGTTTCCTACAAAAAAATAACATCAGGATTATAATTTTTTATAAAGGCCCTTATACTTTTGATTGCTTAGGGACGGGCTAGACCCCTACAATTCCAGACCAAGAGCCCGTCCCCAAGCATTTCCAGACCAAGGTCTTCATGGATCCACTGGAGGCATGGTAGAGCCCGCCTCGTCAACTTTCTTGAACTGTTCCGAAAGGTATTCCTTTGTTGTGATTCTGCTATAAGGTTTCTTTTTCCCAGCATCCTTTGCTTTTTTTGCTTTCCCATGGGACTTGACTTTGATAGACAGGAGTGAGTCAGCCGCTTCCTTTTCTTCTACACTAGTGTCTCTGAATGTGAGTCCAGAAAGTGGGGTACCAGTCTCAATAATTTTTTGAGCTTTGGATTTCTGTTGAAACTGGGGATCATTGGAGCCAGAGGGTGCAAGTCTTTTATGTGGGGTTCCTACTTCAATCGTAGGATTCAAGACAACTGAGTGCTCGAAAGATATGTTGGGTTTTCGTTCATATCAAAGAGGAGGACCGGGCTCTATTGGCTTATTTGGGACAGTTTGCATGCTAGATGGAAATGGGTTAAGAGGGGCTGTAAGATGAATGGGCTTATATTTGATAGTGGGAGCAAAGTTGTGTACCTTGGGTTTCAAGCCGAGAGGCTTATGCAGGTTGTAAGGAGGGCCCAACAACTTATTACCCTTGGACTTATATGCATGGAGAGAAGAATCGGTTTGTGCATTGGAAGGTTGGTCTTCATTTCCATAAATAGGCGGGTCCTCCATTTGACTTATACCCCTTTCAATCCCTTCCCATAAGTAACCCGAATCATTAACTACTGTGTAGCTCATTCGGTTTCCACTGTCCTCACTAATTGCTTTGTGTGTTGCACGGTTCCCTTCTTCGGTTGACTTAATATGGCCTTGGTTCAATTGGTTCAGCTGGTTCGGTTGCTGCAGGGGTTCGGTACTAGCTTTCAGCTGGTTCAGTTGCTGCAGAATTTCAGTACTAATTTTCATCTGGTTCGGTTGCTGCAGGATTTCGGTACTAGCTTTCAGCTGGTTTGGTTGCTGCAGAATTTCAGTGTTAACTTTCATTTGGTTCGGTTGCTGCATAAGTTCAGTACTTGCTTTCAACCAGTAGGTGAACCATTCTTCTGTACCGAATGAAGGCAGTTTGGCTTCAATGCTGCTCGGATTGACTAGTACGAATGGCTGATCCTGAAGTGCATCTTGAAAGACAGATGGGACTTTGTTCAGAGGTTTTTGAGTAAATGCTAATTGATGAGGGAAATCTCCAGTAGGTGGAAGATCATTAAATTTCAGATTTGGTGGGCTACAGTAGCCAACAATCGGAGTGATCTTCATCTTGTTTTCCTGTTCCGATTCTGAAGCACCACCACTAGGGGCTGAGGTATATTGACGGAAAACAAATTCTTGGATGCATTTCTTCTGTTTTTCCGATTGGCTAGAGGTAAAATTGCTGCAAACTTTCGGATATCCGAGATGGTTTACCATGGGAATGGTATTGGAAATTAATTCACGAGGGCTGTTGACCCTGATCGGATTTGTTTTGGGATTTTTTGTATCAAGAAGGAGATGACTTTTGCTTTGATAGTGCTCCAAGTTTGCCTGCCATGCTCCTCTAACATACAAATTTCCTTTGGTCGAGAGATTTTCCTCTTCCACTACTTCCTTTCCTTTCTCTGATCCCTTTTGAACTTTTGTTTTTTCTGCTTCTTGTAGTTCTTCTACGTAAGTGGGCGGTGGTAGGATCAAAGCGGAAGAGCCAAAAGAATCTTTATCGTCTTGCTTTGAAGAATATCTATATTTTCTCTGGTTTGTTTCATCATCTACCCATTCATTTGTCTGGAGCATCTCAGTACTTTCATGATCATTGAGCGATGGTTGAACCGTCATGAATATGGGTGATTCCGCCCTTAACCAAGGCCCAAATGACATTTGTTCAGGAGTAACTTTTAAGAATTTGCAAAATATCTGGGAGTGTCCAATTCTTCCACATGCGTAGCAAAAGTCCGAAAGTATTTCATACTTAAAAGAAACCCAAGTATTGAGATTAATATCTCTTGGCTCCCAGAGGCCTTGCTTCAGGGGCTTGGAGATATCTATTTCCACTTTAATCCTGATGAATTTTTTTTAGGCTAATCCAAACAAAGGGTCCGAATCTATTGAAAGAAACTTACCTAGAGCACTGCCTATTTTGAAAGCAATGTGTTCGGTCATGTGATTTCTGGTCAGACCATGAATTTGAACTGGAAAAGGTGAAGTATCAAGACTGATTTCTTTCCATGTGGCATTTGCAGGGCAGTTTTTTAGGATGAGGAGATGTCCTTTGAAGTTCCAAGGAGTTTGGTTCAAAATCTTGCTCTTGTCTCTTGCATTTTGGAACGTGAAGAGAAACATATTTGCATCCAAATCTTCAATGTGGAATTGGCTGAGGAAGTTCCAGGCTGCTTTGATGGTGGCATGCATTGAAACTTTGTTTAGAGGTCTAGTTGCAACTAATCTGCCAATGAGGGATAGATTTGGATCTTCATTATTCGAATTTTTTTCAAGAGATATATTCAAACCCTCCCAGGAGAGAGCTTCCGTTTGTGAAATAAGTTCTTCCATAGCTAAATCTGAAGAAAGCAAGAAAGCACTACTTGGAGTACTAGAGAGAACTCTATTATGGGGAGAGAAAGAGCAAGCAGTCCCAACATCTTTTGTGAATTCAATTAATTGAACACATAAAAAAGAATTTGAAAAATACCAAACTACTCTATAAGGAGATTCAAATAAAATAGAGATAGTCGATGCACTCATTTTGTGAGAGAATTCGAGAGCAATAGAGAGTTAGAAACCCCAATTGCACGAGCACGAACACGAGCAATTCTATAAGAGAGGGTTACGGCATGTTTAGGGTTATGTAATTGCGAGATGAATCGATTTAGTGGGTTATGATAAACTTAGGAGGAGGTTTGGATAATGAGTTGAAATAAGATGAAAGTTAAATAAAATATTATTTTTTAATATTATTACTATTTTAAGATGTGAAAAAGTTAAAATTTTTTTTATCATATTTTATGAAAAAAATTTGAAAAAATAATGAATTGGAAGAAATTTTGTATTCAAACCGGCCCTAAACAGCGCAGTTTATCATCACTGGACCGGTTATTCGGAAAGAAATGGAAAGTCAGGGTATTACCCGATTTCCGGAGCGAAAATTACAAAGCGGACCCTCACGGTACTGGGCCACTGGCCCTGAACTTTCAATCAGAAAAACGTGACACACGGTCCTACCGACAGATTTTTTATTTTGTTTTTTGTTTTTTACTTTCCTAATTTTTGGTGCATCAGTTATGGATCATACAAAAAACAGAGCAATTGTACAGATATTTTCTTTCTTTCTTTTTCATGAGCTACAACAAGTTACTGGAGAAAAATCAGTATATTTTTCATTTTTTATTTTTTTAAATAAAAAATTACTTATTTTTTCCCTAAAATGTCGATTTTATTTTAAAAAAAGACAACCCCATTGTTGCATCTTGTGATTATCATAATATGAGCACGTGAATGTTGTGTATGGACTATGATTTGAGATTTCATCTACGTGTCTGTTCTATTGCAACAACCGTTCTTCATTCTCATTACTCATTGCCTTTTCTTTTACACGCTACACGAAACAAATGATGACGATTTGAAATTACAAAAATTACCTTTTTTTTTTTATTAAGAAGAATTCGTTTTTTTTTTCTCATTTTATTTTCTTTTGTGGATTAGTGATGGGACCAGATTTCATTAATTTTGACGATAGACTATCAACCGATAAAAAAATGATAATTACAATCGTAATTATACAAGTGTCTTGTAATCACTTTGAAAAAAATAAATAAATACATGATTTGCTTACAAATAAAAAAAAATCTTTTTAATAACAGATTTTATTCTTTTTAATAGCATTACTCTTTTTGTAATAGTCATTTTTATTTGTTTTTTACTTTTCAATAAAACCTCCACAAATAATTTGATTTACTTTTTCAGAAGATAAATTAAGATTGAAAGAAGCCTATATTTCATTTTTTTTTTTTTTAATTTCGAAATATTTTCTTTGGAAGTGCCAAAACATTAGAAATATAATACTTGACAATTGGAGAGTGTTAAACTTGATGATGGTTCTCTTTCTAGGTACATAAAACGTGCCAAAATCCCCACATGTGAAGTTCAAAATTTAAAGAAGAGTTACCTCCCATTTTTTAAACAAGCATGGCTTCATGTTTTCACCTGTTCAAGGGATGAGACTGAGAGACCACCCCTATCCTATGACCAACATGAACCAAGTAACCTTTCTGATGAACCCCATCAGTAAATCAAAAATAAAAAATTCCTCAAAAAGCAGAAAAATGGGAGAACAAAAATAGTAAGGGAGAGGCCCTACACCAAATATATAATCTTAGACATACAATTATTTCCACAATGTCACAATACATGAACAGTTACAATCCGTGATAAATGTCATGGTGTCAGTAGCACTGATCATACATTCAAAATAGTAAGGGATAGGCCCTACACCAGCTATATATAACCAACTTGGTTAAGTTTCCAGATTAAACATAGTCATGTCCACAAGTTCTTGGAAGGAGAATGGAATCCATCTACGTCATACACCATAAATCTGCAATAATACCTTCCTAATTGGCCGGCCTCATACATCATGGTTACTCTCCTTGTTTTCTGAGAGAGAACTAGTGCCTGCCGCAGTACTGGCAAAGTTCGCGCCATCACATTCTTGGGCTGTGCACTCTGTAGAATTCTTGCCAAGGTTGTATGGTGCTGCATTCATTGCCCTGCATGCATGAAGAAAGGCCTCAAATCGAAAACAGCTTTTTCTAATACCCGTGATATTACTTGATACGAAGCAGACTGCTGAATTATAGGTATTTTTTCAGGACGCAAATCAAATTTAACGTATAAATTTTAAAATAATGTATCAAGATGGCCCCTTGGATATGCAAATAGGTAGACAGAAAGCTCAATCATATGTGCTAAATTTCATTAAGAAGGTCCTAAATTACTCTCCAAAGGTTCTCACGAGTTATGAGAGAGAGAACTTGAACCCTAACTGACCTTTCCTTCCGCTTCTCCAAAAATCGAGCCAACGATGCTTTACGTGCCTGTGGAACAGCTGCATCGAAAATAGATTATCATTCGTATGAAGTGGTGCAAGATTCTAAATCTAATAGGTATCATTAATCTTCAAAATGGGATACGGATATTGACAGCTTCAGGATTGAGATAAGGATGCATGCTGAAAATTAAAGCCTCTCTCTATCCCACAGCAGAGGCTTGAGAATCATTCATAGTTTTTACATGTGAAATTTTTCATGTCAATTACAATATGTCCATGAATAACCACAATAAACTTCAGTAAGCTCAACAAAAGGTTGCAGCATAACAAGGCTCAAGAGTTTTGTTGGCAAATATGTCCATTCTTACCGGATGGAAACATAGGGGTTACAGTAACAGATCCCACAACATTAGCTTTCTGAGGCTCCGCTTTGCTAACAGGAGTTGTTGAAACTCCAGTGGTTTTAGCTGTCATCAATTCATCATTGCTAGTGGACCCACTTAGTGACTGGGCACCAGTGTGTGAAGATACAGATAAAGGGCTTGAAAGACCTGAGCAAGGCTGTGCGTTTATGGGCTGGTTCAACGGAACACCATCACCAACTGCCAATTTTGAGCTGGGTGCCTGAACTTGAGCTTTTGGATGGGCTGTATTAAAAGTTATAGAAGACCCATTCCCAGCCAGAAACATCATAGCCTGAACCTGGAAAAGATGTCTCAATTTAAGCTCACCTATTACCCAAGAGGAAGTTGATAAGCAGCACAAGCTGATGTAGTGTTTATGTTCTGAGTGTGCGTGTAGTCCTGTGTGTGTGTGTGTGAGAGAGAGAGAGAGAGGGAGAGAGAGAGAAGGGGGGGGGGGGGGGGGTTACCTGCTCGGGGGTTATGTCATCATAGACATGCACGGCACCTGCATAAAAGATGGTCAATTGAGCAGGAGACCCAGAAGCCTTGACACCGTTCCTACAAGAGATGTTTTATGTAAGACATTCAATCCCACAAAATAATGAAGTTGTGAGAGAAATTAGTTCAGTGATTTAAGAAAAATTATTGAAAAACAAAAAATAAACTACCATGGCTCAGTTGTCCCAGCAATGGAAGCAACAGTGGGAATATTTGAATGTGGAGCTGTAACCGGAATTCCTCGCAGTAATGGTTGCTTTACAGTAGTGCCAACCAAATTCTGACCAGAAGCAAAATGATTCTTGAAGAAAGGGTTTCCAACCGGAACTGAAATTGCTTGGTTTGCAACAGAAAACATCTTCACATCATGAGGACGGTGCACCAAATGCACATCATGTTTCAGATGATAAGAAGTCAGGGAAAAATGAGTGCCACCTTGCCTATTTTGATTGAGGAACTTCTATATGATAAAATAAAATATAATATAAAAAGAAAATGTGGGGAAGGGTAGTAACATATTAGTTGAGACTTGAAGAAAACGATATGATGTTGATAACCAACCAAAGAGGTGCTTTAACAGGACTCGAGAGATTCTTTTTTTCCTTTTCTTTTTCTGTACAGAAACTGAAAGCAAAATTATATATTTTTTCAATGATATTTTATGCCATAAGAATGACTCAGTTCAAATGCTGGGTAAAAAAATTGAATTTTGCTGAAATGTTATTTATGCAAAAATAAAGTACTCCACTACTATTTTGGGTGTTGAGAATACTTCAACACTTCTCAATATACTCCACTACTATTCATTATTTTATTATTACTTTTCACATAATTTTTACTACTATTCATTATTTTTTACTACTATTCAATATTCTATTATTACTTTTTACCTACTTTTTCACTACTATTCACAACATACCTCAATACTTCTCAACACCCAAACCCAACCCAATCCCTAAAAAATGCAAAAGAATATATTAAATAAGAAATGAACAATACCAAACCTGAATTTCACCCACAGACCGCTTTTAACTGGTATCAAAAGCATCTGTAGTGGAGATATTCGTAATTCCAGATGACATGAGCGCATCAGTCTTGAAAGACATCAAATGAGAAAGGGCAGAGACCTTGTTCGAGAATTGCCATTGTACACCTGCACATTCGGTAAATCCCACAGATCCTCAGAAAATTATCAACAATTTTCAGCTACATACACTACAGTACATATACCTTCCACTTTATAACAATACAGACATGAGAAGAAAGCAAACGGTGAAAAAAATAAAATAGAATTAATAAATTAGATAACTTCGAAGTGTAGTTTCCTTTTCTTTTCACTTTTTGGGCTGATTGCAGAGATAATCTGGAACACTAGAGTCACAAACAAAAACGTTATACGGGTATTCCTTCTGGGTATTCACCCACAAACAGCTTAAAAAGTAAAATTAACAAGATTCATTAGGATTCACAAAATTACTAGTACTCGGGTGGATATTTTGAGAAACTTTTTAAAAGGAAACTAGATGACCTTACATGTTGTCCCCCCAAATAATTCCAAACTCGAAATATTAAACTATTGTGGAACCCAATTAATTGAAAAAATATTCTGCAAGGAAAAAGAAAAAGAAAAATGTTTTGAACGCTATGTGATAACGGTAGGTCTAACCTGCAATATTCAGAGAAAGAATTTTGAATCAAAAATAAAAAGGGCACTTCTTTATCTGAAAAATGGGTCGGCCTAGAAAAGCATTTAATTTTCTTTCAGATGTTCAATTTTTAATAGTCGAAATTTACCAGGTAGAATGAATTATATAGACATGCAGAAGTAATGAAAACTATTCAAGATTCCATTGACATAAGCATATAATAAGAACATACCCGGGTCTTTGCACCCATCATTGTGAATCTCCTCCTTCACCACTGCCAAGGATTCTTTCGAGCTCAAACCCAAGAAATCTCTCTCCATATCGGGCCACAAAAACAAGGAAAAATAAAAATAAAAATAAAAAAACTGATAAGGAAAAACCCACCTGAAAAAAGCTAATATCTACTTTACTCACCCACCAAATCCCTCCTTGCTCACATGAACTCGGAGAGAAAGATGAGAGGCAAAGCCAGAAAAAGCTTCAAACCACAACAAAAGACACAGAAAGAGAGAGAGAAATAGAAAGAGAGTGAAAGATATATTAATTCGCGTGCGCTGTGATGGAGTAGTTTTTATGAAATCTTCACCGTTCCTTTACGCACCCTTTTCAGCAGGTAGTTGAGTTACCTATATATCCGGTTGGATGACCGGTTGGTCCGGTTTTGTACCACGTGCGTGAAATTTTAATTAAATTAATTCACACATTACCATATTGGGTCCCACCTGTCGGTGGTAGTACCAAAGTTCTGTACTGCAACTTCAAGGTACTCAGTTTCTGACAAGTGTGACAAGCACGCGACGAGTTGGTCTCGTGAATCAAAATATCAATGGGCCACCGAGCATTAAAATGCCTTCGCAATTACTCGTTTCTTTTTCTCTCGACATTTTGTACGGTTTCGGACAGAGATAAGCTCGTAATATAGATTCCTTCCTTATATTTAATTTTTAAATAATTAAAAAATCACAATCCTAAGTCACATCAGTATAAATATTAAAAGAATTAAATAAATAAATGTTCAAAAAATAAAATAAACTTAACAATTAAAAATAATTCTTCTAACATAATTTATTTATTTATTTATTAAATGTGTAACGTATAGATAATTAGTAGAATAATTTTTTTAATTAAATAGAATAAATATATATATATATAAAAAGTTAATGAACAAAATGGTTAGAAAATAAAGACAAAAAACTAAAGAGTTATACCATAAAAAAATAAGACAAAATAAGATTCATAAAATTATATTTTTAAAAATATACAGTTAACTTATACTTTTAAAAAAAGAAAATTATATTTACAAAACAAATAATAATAATTGAAGGGCAATCCTTGGTTATGCATTAGATATAGAGAAGTTCATAGACATTGGAAGCTTTATAATGTTCTTTGCTTCTTAATTAAGACTTTTTTAAAAGGATCTTCTTAATTAAGGCTTCTTTTATATATTAAGGTGATTTAAGATAATTTGAATTGATCTGTAAATAATAATATTTGTGAATCTTATTTAGACGTGTTTAAATATATATATATATATATAGGTTGAGATTTGTGTTTGAATGTATAAAATATATTGAGATGAGTTTAATATTTTTATGAAAAATTAAAAAACTAGTAAATTTCATCAATATTTGGTTTAGAATGACTTATAGGGCTTTAGAACGCTTTATACTCCGTTTGGATTCAGAGTTTGATATCAACTCAACTCATCTCATTTAATCATTATAGTTTTCATATAAAATATAATAAATAATTCAATTTTTTTAAATCTTAAAATAATAATAATATTTTATTTAATTTTTATATCAATTCAAAATTGAAACTTAACTTAAATGCTTTGCACATGATCTAAAGAAACGTGGGAACAAAGAAAATCTGAACCACAAAAGGTAAACAAAAAGCAGTTAGAAGAAGAACAAAAGCAAAATAAAGTAGTAAAGTCTTCTCTACATTGTTAAACGAGGTTTGGATTGAAGGTAGATGTGTCAATAGAATAATTTCTTCTTTTTTATCTTTTCTTTTTATCTTTTTTTTTACAAAGAAGCCTAACTGCAAATTATAATCAACTATGATAATTCAAAAATAAGCAAAATAAAACAACCCATAACGATTTTGAGTGTTAAATCAAGAAAGTTATGATCGATTATCCCAAAAAAAAAAAAAAGTTATGATCCAAAACATTTTCAGTCCTTTTTAACTCTTACCACTTAGTAATATTAAAAAAGAATAATGCTACATACAATTACTTTTGCGTATTTCCTGCGCACTCCATTGATATGATTGATTGGATTAATTTTTTTTAATACACAACTAATCATATCACTGGAGTGTATAAAGGAGTTCACAAAAATGATTTCACATAAAATTTTTGATTAAAAAATTACAATTTAGATAGGAAAAGGGTATTTGATAAGTCACTCAAGATTGACTCGGTTGAATCTGAGTTTGGTTCGATTTGTTTAATACAAAATTATGGTCAATTATTAAACGATACAACTTGTATATTTATTATTTTTATTGTTTTTGTGGGATAATCTCTATATTTATAATGAGAATACTTTTGATATTTAAAGAAATTAGAGGAAATTATATTTTTAATATCAAACATCTTACGTGATTCTTTATGAACATAATGATTAATATATGTATATATAAAATTTATAAAAGTATTGGTAAAAGGTCAAAACTTGTTAATAAAATTTTAAAAAAAAATACAGTATAAATAATATATTTTTATTAATAAAATAGTTCGTGATTATGAGCAAATTCAAACTCGCTTGAATATTTATTTCTGGAGGGGTCGAGCCATGTTTGAAATGGAACAAGATAGTTTATTTGTTCTCTTTCTATATACTTTTTTTCTGATTATATAATAAAATATGATAGAAAAATTCAAAATAGACTAAAAAATAATTTTAAAATATATGTATCATAAAGAGTACCAATATCAATATATTACTGAAATAATGTTGAGACACGTACACAAAATAAAGGACATCGACTGTTTAAAATTGTAGTTTAGACTCGTTCAAAGAAATAAAATCAAGTAACTAAATCTTTTGCCAAAGACTCATTCTTAATTTTGTTACAAAGTCTTATTTTAATAATCTTTATAGTTAAAAATGCTTGTTTACTAATTGCTATAAATATTAATTTATCAATAAATCTATCAATAAAATCGTATGTATTTGAATTCTTCATCTCTACTAATCCTTGACATAAATTCGCAATGGACGATAATTTTTGTAACTTTCATGAATCAGTAAGCACAACAATTTCAAAATACTTAATTAAAATCTCAAATTAATTTTTACGTTCTTGAAAATTTGAAAAGGGTAAATGATTGGTTTATTGAATCAACATCATTGTGGAGAGGGAGCATCACAACACCAAATAGATCACATTTCTATTTTTTTTTTAAAACAAAACATATCCTCATTTCATTTCATCCAAATCAAGGAATACAAGCAATGTCATTAATAACAAGACTTCGAATTTCAGTAGGTCCATCTTCTGTCCAGCACTTTTCTCCTTCATGTTGCACAGCCAGTTTTGCTAAAGAGTCAGCCACTTTGTTACTTTCTCTATAGAGAAATTGATTGCTCGAATATGGTCTTCTTTGGAATATAACTTTCGTATCTTCAATAATCTGTCCTATCCATAATTTGCTTGTTTTTCTTGTCGTTAATGCCTTAATCAGCGTTTAGGAATCACTTTCATAAATAACATTCTTGAAGCATAGTTCTCGAATCAATTCAAGTCCCCTCCATAGTGCAACACTTCCAGCTAATAGTGACTGCCCTACAAAGTTCCTGGAGGCATAGCGTGAAACCAGAATTTCCCATTTAAAGTCTCTAACAATGATACACATCCCCATATTCTGTCTCTTTGAATCAATAGCTGCATCAAAATCCATCATTATCATCCCCTCATTTGGAGGTCTCCATAAATCATTGCTTCTATCCGGTGTTTCCCTTTCCTTGTGACCTCTTTTTGAGATTATTGCCTTATGATATTCTTCTAAATTTTTCAAAACCAAGTGAAACACCCTACTTGGAGTGTCAAACTTGCTTTCAAAAATAAATATGTTCATTCTCAACCAAATCTTTTTAGTATTACTGTAGTTTCTTCCAATTTACCAATATGTAAATACCGAGACAGTTTCTCCCATAGCTAGACAAAATCCACACCTCTACTGGTCCATTTCTGCACTGGACTTGCATTCTCAGCCTGTACATCACTTGCAGCTGGAAAAGATCACAAAGCATGGAGGATGGATTCATCTTCATTCTTGTAGATAGGACATAAAGAGTAATCAATAATCTTTCTTCTTCCTAACTTGTCTCTAGTGGGAAGAAAACCATTCAATGCTCCCAGAACATCCAACTTCCAAATTTTGCACAATTTTCATTTTGTACATTTGCATTTGACGATTCCCCTTGACTGGATCTTTTCTTATTATTTGCTACATGGTATGCACTCCTGATAGAAAATTTCCCATCCTTTGTATAGCTCTAGATGATTTTATCCTCAACTCTCACTTTGTTGAGAGGAATAATACAAATTTGTATAGCTTCTTCTTTATCAAATATTGAGTAAATCAATTCTTTATTCTAGCACATAACCGCCTCAAGGACAAGTTCACTAACTTTTGAATCAGTACTCAGAATTTTAGAAGGAGATTGTATCTTGAAAGTTGTCTGTTTAGATAGCCATTTATGCTCCCATATTTTGTTACTTTTTCCATTACCAACTCTCCATGGCAACCCTTCTCTCATCAGCTTCATTGCTGACCATACACTTCTCCATATATAAGAAGGTTAATGCCCTAGCTTTGTCTCTAAAATCTTAGCGTTTTTGAAGTACTTCTCATTATAAATCCTTGCGGCAATTGAGTTTGGTTCTTACAATGATCTCCAGCTTTGTTTTGCTAGCAGTGCCAAGTTAAAATTTCTTATATCTCGGAATCTCATTCCTTCCTTGTGTTTTGAATCACCCATCATGTCCCATCTTTTCCAGTGTATTCATTTTCCATCTTTATTGCACCACTAGAATTCTAATAGCATTGCTTCAATATCATTACATAGCTTCCTTGGCAATCTGAAGACACTTGCGGTAAAAGTTGGTATTGTCAAACAGCCACAGACTACCATCCATCACCTTCTGCTTGTCAGCATGAGTAACAAAGATTACTATAAACCTATTGGGTCCAACATCCTAGAAAATAGCTGGTTTACTCACCTTCCAGATCTTTTACATTGGTGATGCAATCACTTCTTTCCCTACTTATCAATCCATTCAAATTTTACCAATCAAGCTTCATTCCCCTTTATTATGTGATTCTTCCATACCTTCTCCATTTAGTACAATTATCATATTTTCCTCTTTCGTCAACTTCAATTTGCTCCATAAATCTTCCAGATCCTCCATCCCTTTATCTCTAGATGCAATCCTTATAGGAATATAGTGATACCACTACCTATAAGAGAAGACGTAGGGAATACTCTAAAATTCCATCGCTACCCTCTAGAGAGAAGCAGAAAGAAGACTTCTTTTTCACCTCATTGTTAAAAAACTGATTTTAAGATGTTAAACTATAAATAAAAACTCTATAGATATAAATAACAATGTGTGCATAATTTTTTTTACAACCTTTTATATAATCATGTTTTAAAATATGAGTGTTTATGTAAAGTGATGTTATTTTACAAAATTTCCTAAATTTTAAAACATAATTATATAAAATATTGTAAAAAATGATGTATGTCAACCATTTTCCTTTTTGTTTTTGTAAATATCTTAAGTTTCTTTTTGAAGCTACATGCTTTAATAACATATGGTACGGTTTGGCCACACAAATTTCTCATCTCAAATACAAAATTCTCATTTTATCATTATAATTTTTTCAAATTTCTATATAAAATATAATAAACTATTCAACTTTTTCTTAACTTTTTTAAATCTCAAAATAATAATAATATTAAAATATAATATTTTAATATTTTATCTTAAAATATAAAATTTTCATCTAAAAATTCTCAATGACCAAATAGATAAATATAGGTGGATGAGCACTAGTAGTAGTAAAACCATGTGCTGAAAGAAAGTTGACTGACCATTATTGAAAGAAAGCTTCTTTAAAAAAATTAAAAAA
This sequence comes from Carya cathayensis, assembly GCA_011037825.1. Classification (NCBI taxonomy): domain Eukaryota; kingdom Viridiplantae; phylum Streptophyta; class Magnoliopsida; order Fagales; family Juglandaceae; genus Carya; species Carya cathayensis. The sequence goes on from QGSO01000156.1 coordinate 1,383,033, forward strand.
AAAATGATAACAAATTAACGGTTGCGATCATATCAATACTAATACACCAGATTCTTGAAAGTCTATACTTGATCATAGTCTTCGGACATAAATAATATTAGGATGGACGAGTAAATTTACTAATCTACTTTTTCTTTTAAATATTTTATTAAAAGAAATTATATTTACAATATTAAAGTATATAAGCTTTTTACATTCTATTTAAAAATAAATAAATCTTAGAACTACGTGAAAATATCATTTTTTTTATGGTGGAGAAATGATAATTTCAGTTGTAAGTGTGTAAACGCTGCACAATCACTTTAAGAAAAAGTAAATAAATACATGGCTAATATGAAAAAATATTAATTTTTTAATAATAAATCTTATTATTTTTTAAAATAACTATACGATACTTACGTATTTCATAATTATATACAGCATTACTTTTTTATTTTTTTTTAGAGTATATGACAAGTGAAGTAGTGCTTTTAAGTCAAACAATGCAAACATATTTTAACTATAGAGAATTTATAAATTTTAAAGTTTGAGAAAGTTTGGTGGAGATGAAATGCATCTGGTGAAAGAGAATTGAAGGGGGCAATGTCAGAATTAAATGAACCACCTTCCATAATGTAAACCTTTTTATATTATTCTCTAGTCCTTCTTCATTTTATTGTACGCATATGAAAAAGGCAACCGGAGGACAACTCAAAAGCGAGACTATTGAGTGGACTCTTTCATGCCTAAACTTGTTAATTCATTTCTGAATTTCTTTTAGCTGCAGCACAAATTGTCGGTTCGTTTGGATATTGAGTTGAATTGAAATTTTTTATAAATAGCAATGAATTGAAATTATGAAATAAGTTTCATGAGATTCACTTAAGATAAATTTTGTTTGGATATTAAGATGAGTTTAGATGTATTTATAAGAAATTGAAAAGAGAAACGCTTCAGGCAGGAGACTCCATTAATTTGAGATAAACGGAGACCAGTAAGCTCATGACACATATGTGACTCTTCAACAACCAAATGGACTGCGCTGCAGGGGAATATTTGCTCATTTCTGTCCAGCACCCCCCACCCGTATCTCTCTCTCTCTCTCTCACTCTCACACACACACACACTGAAAACCCCTCTCAATTGGTGTATTCGGTAACCGAAGACCACTCTCTCTCTCATACGCAAGCAAGCATCACAAATCAACAGCATCAAGGATTATTTTCAAGCCCCCATTTTCGGTTTTCCATTTGTGCGTATTATTTTCTCATCATTTTCCCTTCATAGGTTTCATGGGTTTTGGTTTTACGAGGGAGAAAATTGGGTTCGAAGCACAGAAAAATGGGTTTCTGGTTTGGAGAAAAATGGGTTCAAAGCAGAGAGAGAAAGCCTTCGGTTGGGTTCGACGTAGAGAGAGAGAGGTGAAGCAGGGTGATGGATCGGTGTTTGACGTAGAGAGAGAGGTGAAGCAGGGAGATTTTTGCCGGTTGGGTTCTCAATAGAGAGAGAGAGGGGAAGCAAAGAGAGAGAGATTTCGTGTTCTGTAAGAGACCGAGAGTAATGCATTGAGATGCAGTTTGGATATTTGGTCGTGTATCCCTTACGTGTCACTCTCCTATTGGTTTCCGATAATCACGTTTCTTAAGAGTATCCGGTGGGAAGATTTTCTCAATTGAAAAAGATTGTAAGTCTTATGTGTAAAAAGGTGTTGAGTTGAAAAAAGTTATGCGTTCCACGTGTAAAGAGGTTTTGAGTTGAGTAATATTTAGTGATTTGAGAGTTGAGTGTTTAGATACTCAACTTAAAATTAGACTAAATTGAATTAATTTCAATATCTTTCAACATCCAAACGGGACTTAAACTAGGCAAACCCTCTTCATAATGGAAACAGAATTCAGCAGTAAACTTCTCTTCCGGGGAAAACGTGCATTTTTCTTGGTTGATTTCTTTGTTGTTCTCATTGCAAGCTCTTTTCGTTTCACCTTTCTTTGAGTTTGTGCAGTATAATGACTTTGTGGAACTCAAGAGGGTCAGGCAGCCCACCATGTTGATGCACATTTCGTTAGTTCACTTGGATGGTTGGGTGGGCAGCTTAAGATAGGACATTCATATATAAAGAGAAGCTGGACAGATGTGCATCTCTTTGAATTGAACTTATCTTTTAGAGTTTTTTTATCAGAACTCTAAGGTTCAAAGTGAAACAAACATAGATATAAAGTTACTAGATTGAATTTATTAAATATTTGATAAATACTGTAGAGCATACTTCACATGACTGTTTCACTCACTTTAAACTATAGAGTTCGAGTAAAAAATCTAAAAAAATTAAAAAATAAAATTGGATTATTTTGCATTATTTGGAAAAGTAGCATCATTTTGGGTGCCTTATGGGACTCCCCATAGTCAATCGATCATATGAAGATGCATACTCATTCATGAACCGAACTGCACATTTATATCACAGTAGCTGAAGTAAAAAAATCATGTCAAAAAATTATTGTGCTTTTCTATTGATAAAAAATAAAAAATAAAAAAGAAAGAAGAAGAAGAAGAAGAAGAAGAAGAAGCTAGCGGACTCGAAGAAGCAAGAAATTAATTGCAAAATAAATCTAGAGTTACATTGTGTATAAATATTATTATTTATCCTAAATTTTATCATCCAAATCCCTTAAAAAAATCCAAATAATACATATTTAAAGTTTTTTTTTCTTTTATTTTTTTTTAAATTCTAAATAGTTAACATATATAAATTCACTTAAAAAGTATCATGTCAGTCGGCATGATTAAGGGTGATAAAATAAGAGATTCTTTATTTGCCAAAAGTCTAGTAGTCTAATAGCATATGATTCAATTCTCCAAATAGAAAATTTGGGTTTGAAACCTTCCAAATGACATATTTAAAAAAAAAAAAAAAGGGTGATGTTGTTACTAATGATGTCCTACAGGCTTTGCACACCCATGTCTACTCTTAATCATACTTTTATTACTTTGATTCCAAATAAAAAGAAGCCTGAGAAAATTACTGAGTTTAGGCGTATTAGCTTATGTAATGTACTGTGTATAAATTGATTTCAAAAGTGCTTGCTAATAGACTCAAGCTCATATTTAATGATATCATTTCTAGTTCTCAAAGTGCCTTTGTTCTTAGAAGACTAATTAGTGATAATGTGCTAGTTGCATATGAATGATCCATTTCTTGAGAAACAAGAGACAAGGAAAAGATGGCTACATGTCAATCAAATTAGACATAAGCAAGGCTTATGATCGTATTGAATGGGGACACTTGGAAGCTATGATGGGAAAATGGGTTTTCAGACTAAATGGATTGATTTGGTGATGATGTGTATCAAAACTATTTCCTTTTCAATTTTGATTTAGGGCGAGCCAAAGGGTCCTATAATCCCTTCACTAGGCATAAGGCAAGAATATCCCTTATCACCTTACCTCTTCTTACTGTGTACTGAAGACTTGATTAATTTACTTCTACAAGTTAAAACTTTTAAGCATCTGTCTGGCATTAAAGTTTGTAGAGGAGCTCCTAAAATTTCTCATTTGTTGTTTGCTGATGACAACATTTTGTTTTGCAAAGCTAACAGTGCAGAGAACCATCACATCCAACAGTTACTTGGCAGATATGAGGAGACTTCAGGACAAAAGGTAAATAAAGAGAAGATTGCAATGATCTTTAGCAAGAATGTGGATTTTGTGAAGCAGGAGAAGTTAATATCTTCATGGGGGTTACAACAGTTTCTATAGTATGAGAAAAACTTAGGCTTGCCACCCTTGGTTGGTAGAGCTAAAACAAAAGTTTTTTCAGATAAAAGTATATAGTATACAGTGTGGACTAAGTTGCAGAGTTGGAAGGAGATATTATCTGAGGGAGGTAAAGAGGTGCTCATTAAAGTTGTAGCTCGATTCCAACCTATTCTATGAGTTGCTTCAAACTCCCTAGTAACTTTTGCCATGAGTTGGAACAAATGATGACACGTTTTTAGTGGGCCAAAGAAAAGAGGAACAAAAAATTCATTTGATCAGTTGTGCCAAGATGTGTGAACATAAGCAACCTGGGAAAATGGGGTTTAAAGACCTTAGAACATTCAATGATGCTCTCTTAGCCAAACAAGAATAAAGGATTATGCAAGAACCTGATACTTTGTCATGCTTGATCTTTAAAGCAAAATATTTCCCAAGAGTTACTTTCTTGGAATCAAAACTGAGATATAATCCCAATTTTGAATGGAAAGGTATATTGGAGGCAAAACAACATATGGCCCTGAGGTGTAAATGAAGTGTTGGATTAGGGAAGTCTATCAAAATATGAAAGGACTATTGGATTCCTGGTCATCAAACACTTGCCACTTTTGCAACATTATGAGAGATGAAGAAATCCCTTACTGTAATGCCATTGTTGATAGCCTAATTGACCCTTAGACCAAATGGTGGGATGTTGAGAAAGTGAGAACTTTGTTACCTATAGCAGTAGCTAACGAAATATTAAAATTGATACTAAGTCTTGGTACCTCAAAAGACAAGATCATTTATGCTCAGGAAACAAATAGGCAGTTCAGTGTGAGAAGTGCTTATAGAGTGTTCAGGAGGCAAAGAGAAATAGAATGGAGGGTGAAAGCTCGAGGAAAGATCCCTACATGTGGGCTATGAAGCTGCCTACAAAGATCCCTGGAAAGCTTGAAAAGAGAGCTTAGTTACCAAACATAATCTGATGAAGAGATATGTGTTGCATGAAGAGTTATGTTAATTTTGCAAATCTAAGGTGGAGGATGTGGCTCATGCTCTTTGTTTATGTCTTACACTCAGAGCTTACTAATATTGTCTATCAGCAGATTTGCCTAAAAAGTATGGGGACATTGCAGTCTACATTAGTGGATTGGGACAAAAGGAAAATCTTGGAGCTGCTGGTATAGGTAAGGGTGTAAAGGGTCCGGTTTTGTACAATTTTTGAAACTTAACTGGTTACATTGGTTTTGCATTTTCAAGAACTGATTTCTAGTCAATTACCTTTCTAAATCGGTACTTCTAATTTTACCAGTTCCTATCCGATTTTTCGGTTTTAGTATAACTATCTTATTATAAGTTATAGTGATTTAATATAGTACTAGTATTAATATTACTATATAAAAGTGATTAAATATTAATAAGTTATAGTGATTTAATATAGTATTAGTATCACTAATACTGTAATGATTTAATATAGTATTAGTATTAATATACATTAGTATACTAATGCATACCAATTAATTAAAGTGAAATTGAATGAAATTGAATAATTTGTTCAGAATCATTTGATAATTTTTGTTTCATAATTATTCCATAACCAAGATTAGAGGTATCTGTTTCAACAATTTTAAAAGTATGAGGAGATAGAAGTCCTAAGTATGATAATTTCTTAATATGAGACTTTATCTGTTTAATAATATTTGTATGCTTTTCTGTCCATGGAGGTGGATTATTTTTTAATCTTTTAAATAATGGTTTGCATAATGATATGAGAAATTGATATAAATTTACAACATAATTAAGACTTCCTAAAAATCTTTATAATTATTGCTTATCTTTTATTTTATCAGAAAATTTATTAGCAAATTCTATTACTCTACTAATTGGTATAATAGTTCCTTGATCGATATAATGTCCAAGAAATCTAATTTTATTTTGGAATAATTTTATTTTAGGTGAAGAAACAACTAATTTGTTTTGTTTAATAATTTGAACAAAAGTATTTAAATGTTTCCAATGTTATTCAATAGATGAAGAAAACATTAATATGTCATCTATATAAACTATTGAAAAATGAGTGAAATGAGTAAATATTTCATTTATAATATTTTGTAATACACTAGGGGTATTTTTTTTAAATCCAAATGGCATAACATTCCATTCATAATGTCCAAATAGAATTGTGAATACAATTTCGTATAGATCCTTTTTAGCAATTTGGATTTGCCAAAATTCACTTTTCATATTGAATTTTGAAAATACAATACCATCATAAAGACGAGACAATAAATCTTTTTAATAAGAATTGGATACCTAATCTATTGTAATATTTTATTTAATAGTTTATAATTAATAACTAATCAAGGAACTCCTCGTTCCAATTCTATTTGTTTTTTGATGTAAAAAGTAACACAACTCCATGGTGATTTATTTTTCCTAATTAATCTTTTTTATAATTAATTATTAATTTATTTTTTACAAAATTTCGATAATTCATTGTTCATTTGAATTGGTCTGGCTTTAATAGGGATATTCTTTTAAAAAAATTTATTTTCATAAGGTAATTCGACTATATGTTACTTTTTACTCCAAAAAGTGTTAGGCAAGTTGGAGCATACTTCTTTTTTAATTATAGTTTTAAAGGTATTAATTTTTTGAATTAATAATAGACATTTTAATTGTTCTTTAATTCTTTTATATTTTAATTCTTGTTTTAAGAAATTTATCTGTTTTTCTTTTTTTTTAATCTTATTCTTTGTTGCAAAATTAAATTATTTGGTTAATGAAACTTCTTTAAGGAAATTAATTTCTTTTGAAACCAGAGTAAATACAAATTTAAATTGAATTTCTTGTCCTAATATTTTGATAGAACTATACTAAGGTATATTAGTATTAGTAATGTATTATGTATTTATTTAAAGGATTCAAAAGAAAATGGTGAGAATTTATTAGGCCTAAAAATGTAATTAATATATATTTTATATTAATAATATATGATCAAACAAATATTCATATTTAATATTATAATTTTATGTTATAAATTATAATAGAAAATTATTTCATATATAATTATATATATAAATTATTTATATAATATTAAAAATTAATTATATATATATAAATATGAACTGGTCTAGTCTGGTTTGGTCCAGTCTTGAAAATCGAAAATCCTAATACTGAAACCAGACCAATTCTATTCGGTTTGTGGAATCATGGAACCGGTGCCGTACCCAACTGGTCCAAAACATGACCAACTGGTTCGTTTCGGGTTGATTTTCCAGTTTAAACTTTCACCTCTAGGTATAGGCACAATTCATTAACTTTTGAGAATAAATGTATACAACCTGAGTAGGCTATTGGACATGTTCTAGTAGTGCATGAGGCTTTTAAGGAGACACCATTGTTGGTGAGACACCAATGTTGCTAGAAGCACCCTCCTCCAAGGGTGTTTAAATTGAATGTTGAGGGGGTCATGTTTCAAAACCAACACAATGCTGGTATTGGTGTTATTCTCAGAGATTGCAAGGGGAAGTGCTTATGATAGCTAGTAAGAGGGAACAAGAAGTGAGTAATGCAATAGGAATCGAGGTTGAGTGTTCACTTGGATATCCATCATCTTATAGTGGAAAGTGATTCACTGATCTTTGTATAGGAGCTACAAAAGTTAGAGCCTTCCATGGCCATGGTTAGAAATGTGATCAGAGATACAAAGGAACTAATGAGTTGTTTTCAAAGCTGTGAAGTGAGACATGTTGAAAGAATATGTAACGAAGCTACATATAGGCTTGCAATATTTGCTTGAAATGTTAATGATATTAGCTTGTAGTGGAGATCTTTCACTGATGTAATTGCTCAAGTCCTTTGGACTGAGAGACATTTGTAAAGTTGATGTCTTTTAATGAAAGTGGTTTTTCTATAAAAAAGAAAGGGGTGATAAAATAAGTCTGATTCAAGTTACTCTTGTATATGAGTAACTTAGGTATGGTTTTGATAGTCAGATGAGATGAGATGATTTTAAATGAAAATTGAATAAAATATTATTAGAATATTATTTTTTAATATTATTATTGTTTTAGGATTTGAAAAAGTTGAATTATTTATTATATTTTGTATGGAAATTTAGAAAAGTTGTAATGATGAGATGAAATTAGATGATATGAAATACTTTTATTATCCAAATAGGACTTTAATCTCTAGTCCTTCATCTAATTTCCACGCTTGTACATGGATATATAAAACATTGAAAATTTTTATACACTACACTACTGTTTCACTTTAATTTTACTATATAAAATGTGGCACATTTATCACGATTAGATTGTTCTTTCTCACTATTGAATGATGATTCTTTATTATTTAATAGTGATAAATATGTTACATCTTACATAGTAGATGAAAGTGAGATGAAAATATGGTATATAACATTACTTGTAAACAATTATCTCTAGTCCTACGCTTTTTGTATGGCACCAAATTGTAGTAATAATGTTTTCATATATTGACTCTGCACTTTTCCTCGTTTTCAAGGGATTATGTTGTCCTCGTAAATCCTGAATGTTTTTGCTTCATGGTTGGTTCACATTCCTCAGATTGCTTTGCTGTCTATTTTAACTCTGAAACACTTTCTTTCAATCTTTAATTGAAGGTCTCTTCGAGGAACGTCTGTGATCAGCAGTAGCATAATCCCACTTCCACTCATACAACAACAGCAGGTACATAGATTTACAAAAGCTTCTGCCACAGCCTACTCCTCGTTGAACACCATTAATTGGTTGGTTTCAAGGGCTTGACAAAGTTATAGGTATTGAATATTCGAAAACGCAAGAGTAAAAGAAAAGAACAACCCGTTTGACGATTGACGGTCACTCGTCCCGACAAAGAGCAAAAGGTTTTTTTATTTTTTTGATTCAATTTTTTTTTTTTTTGTATTCTTAAATATTTTAAAAAAAAATCTCAACATAACTAAAAAATACTTTTTTAATCACTAAATGAAATATATATATCGGGACTCAATTCGGGAGCCAAATGTCGGTAGGACTAGCATTTTTGCATTTATTAATATGCAAGAATCTCTCTAATAGCAGTCTTTAGTATCATGGCCAACATCCAACCTCACATCTGATAAACAAACTGAAGCAAGAACTACTTGGTATAATCTTTTCAGGTATATGCAGAAATAGTTTCACATTTGATTTCAAAAGAAAATGGACGTTGTTAGATCAGAGCTATAAACTTGTAGTTCAATGGCATCTTATTCAACCATAAAAGAAAAATAATTAAAAGCGCCAAATTCAACACCTGGACCCAGAGTTTGTTTGCATAATAATCCAACCAAAATTTAGACTCCAACCCTGAAGTCCAGCATGCTTAAATTCATGAGACGAGCACAAAACTTGAAATTCAGGAGCAAACGAAAAAATGTGGTATGAGACCAGACAACTCGGAAGTTCTTTTGGGTTGGGGGAGGGGGCAAGGTTTTGGAATGAACCTGCCTTTTGGAGTCGGTCAAAGCTATTTTACAAAAATTTAGAATAGAAGCTTGAGGATTGCGCAGACTTCAATTGCTTCATGAGTTACACTAAAAGAACTCAAGTTTGATTAAATTTTTTGTCAACAAGGAAACAGATGTGACTTTGTAGAAGAATAGGGGCACAAATCATGGAGGAAAAGATTGGTAATACATGCTCTCTCCTCCAAGGTCAATCAGCGGATTTAAAAGTACAGCTAAAAGGGATGGGCAGAAGCTCATTGCTAAGCTAATCCCATGCCAATTCTGAAAGAATGTTCATTGACAAGAAAATGAAATGAATTGAACATGAGTTCATTGACTAGAATAGAAAAAAAGTACAAAATAAGGATATCTTTTGGTAATAGATTGTATGATGCCTCCATCTAACAGACCCGAAGAAGGGTTTAGTTTGGGGATGGTTGGTGTTTGTGGCATCATTGGATGCTAGAACAAAGAGCTTCTCTATGGTATTTTGCTCTCATATTATTTAATTCGTCAAAAAATAAATAAAAAATAAAAAGATAGAGAATTAGAAGGTAACTATTTCCTTTGCTAAATCAGTTGACTCCGAAGAAAGGCTATGCTATCAAAGAATGACAGTTTTCTGGAGGCAAATGTAAGGAGCAAACCCTCATAAGTGTGGAGAAGTATCATTGCTGGACGGGACCTCCTCATAGAGGGACGTGTGGGGAATAGGGAATGGAAGAATTGTAAGAATTTGGAAAGACAAGTGACCGGGTCAGCCTACTTCTCATAGAATCCAATCTCCTGTCAATTCTATCTGAAGGTGCAAATTGCAACAGTAGCTGAGCTATTTGAGGGTGAGGCAAAAAGATGGGACAAAAACTTAGTTGAAAGCATTTTCAACACCCAAGAAGCGGCAGAGGACTTGGGGATACCATTAGTCCATGCGGAAGTGATGATAAGTTGATATGGAGATGTATAGGGAATGGTATCTTCTCAGTGAAGAGTTACTATCATCTAAGACAAGAGTTAATCTCAACTACTAAAAAAGAATCCTCTGCAAGAAGTGATGCTGGAGAATTCTCAAAGAAGGTTTGGAAGCTAAAAGTGCATAACTCTCTGAAGATGTTCATATGGTGTGCCTGAACAAAGTTCAATTTATCTAAAAGAAAAGTCACTGAGGAAGCTGGTAGCCTGATCTGTCAAATTTCAACCGAAACTACAGCCCATACTTATGTTCATGTACTGCAGCAAAAGATGTGTGGAGTCAGTTTAGTAAGAAAGATCAAAAGATCTACTTTCAGCATGAATTCTATGAAAGAATCCTTCTAGAGCTGAGCAAAGTACTTAAGGATGAAGAAATGGAAGAACTGGTGGTAGTGGCTGAGACGTATGGATGAGGCAGAATTCGGTTTTACATGATGGAACTTCAGTCATCCAAATTTTTTCTAACCAGTAATGCCAGGGAATCCCACGCTGAGTTCAGGAAGGCCCAAGCAGTGAAAGATGCTCAGATGGTTCTTGAAGTAACCAACAGACAAATATGGGGAGGCCACAGACAGGTGTTTTCAAAATAAACTGGGATTTTGCGAATCGATAGACAACATAAAATTGGTATTAGAGTGGTGGTTTGCAATCATAAGGGCTGAGTTCTAGCTGATCTAAGGGCGACACCAAGGTTAGAAAGCTGATGTTACAGCTGAGGCTATAGCTGCTTTTTATGCAGTAAAATTCTGCCAAGACCTGGGACTACAGCAAATACTCCTTGAGGGAGACTCTTACTGGTAGTGGAAGCTCTTAGGAAACAGACCATCATCTGGAGTAGGGTGGACTTGTTGATTGAGGATACTAAGAGGCTATTATCCATTTTTCCCAAGCTGGGATGTGCACCATGTGAGAAGGGAAGTGTGTTGAGGAATAAATCTTACATTGCCTGTGGACAAAATTTTAGGCATGTTTATAAAGTTGTAACAAAACCTACCTCTATCTTCAAATCGGTTTTATGAGATGAGTTAGACCTATAAATTTCTTCATGGTATTAGAACCAGCCATAGGATAAATGGAGATCTACACTACTTACCCGTGACAAGGACCAGAAAACATACTGGCCTGCACGTGAGGAAGGGTGTTGAGAAATAAATCTTACATTGCCTGTGGACAAGGTCTTGGGCATGTTTACAAGGTTGGAGCAAACTTCTCTCTTCGAACCGGTTTTATGAGATGAGTTAGCCCTGTGAATTTCTTCAAAGCGGAACAATTCCGCACACATTAGCTAAGAACGCTCTTTTTGCTGATAATGATGTAATAGATATTGAGGAAGTGTGAATCTGTATCCAGCCGACCATTATGGCTTAAACTTTTTTTTTTAATCCTATTAATGAAATTCTGATTTTAAATTTCAAATAAAAAAGCTCAAAAATGAATCAAAACTCATACAGCATAAAGTTTGGGTCTGGTTCAGCATAAATTTAAAGCTAGCTCAAGCACGCTTAAAGCGACCAACTAAGCTGGTACATGACTGCCTCAAGTACATTTAATCCAACATGAAAGTTCCACATACTATTAATGGATGCTTTAAGACCAATAGGGCAGAATAAAATCCTTAAACATGATCTAAAAACTAGTAAATAGATAAACTTCTTCAACAACTACACTAGTCAGTCTCTTAAGCCAAGGCAGAGTAACCCCATTATTTCAAAATGGGCAGACAACACTATTACAAATTGATGCAATATGAGAAAACCATGAATGCATTTGGTTCTAGAAATTGGGTCCCCAAAATAAAAGCTCCACCATCTCCCCCCCCCCCCCCCCCCACCAAAAAAAAAAAAAACAAAAAAAAGCCCCGGGGCCGGGGGGTTGTTTTCTTTATGAAAAAACAAAAACAAAAATAGAACAGGACACATAATCGTAACCCCAAATTCAGGACACGTCCAAACCTAATTTATCCATACACGAATCAAGAAATTTTACAAATCAAAACCACGATTATCATTAGCATTAACTCAATAATCCTCAAATTCGATAGCCAGTTAAAAAATAAAAAGAAAAAGGCATACTAGAGTTTACATGACCCAACATATAAAACTCGTAATGAAAATGTAAAAGATAGATCCCATAGACTTATCTCGACGCATCAGTCCCGGCGGGCCTTGAGACGCTGGTTAAGCTGCTCGATTCTGACGACAAGACCGGTGACAGAATAGAGGATCCAGTAGAAGACGAGAGCGGCGGCGATGAGTAGGGCGTTGCGCTGGCTCTTGATGATGGACTTCTGGTGGCGGAGGTACTCGGAGGGGCTGCAGGAGTCAGGAGAGTCGCACTGGGGCCTGGTCTCGTACTTCCAGTATATGTCCATGAGCAGGAAGAGGCAGAACGGCACCACCGAGAGGAACGGCTTCAGAAGGTTACGAGTGACGGCGATGAGCCCCTTACGGATCCCCTCCAGCCCCGGGATGGTAAGCAGCAGAACCATGACGGCCTCGGCGCCGGCCACATAGCCCAGCACAACCCACTCCAGTGCCATTTTCCTCTGTAGATCTGCTGCGCTTCGGTTTCCTGCTTTTCGTGTTGGATGCGCTTCGAATTTTTGTTTCTTTGGTTCTTTTCTTCCGAAGGGAGTTTTGTTTACGGGATGAGGCGAAAGGAAAGAAATTAAAGAGTCAATTGGGGGCGAGAGGGACGGTAGTGGGCCAGTTTGGCGGTCTTTTAGGCACACGAGTAATGATTTGTAGCGATAGTTGGAAAATAAGATGAGACGATAAGTTTATAAAGAATAGTAGAATAATTTATAAATAGTAATAAAATAATTTAAATTATAATATTTTATTAAAATTTAAAAAATGAGAAAAAAAATTAAATAAAAATATTATAAGTTAAAATATTATTAGAAAATATTTGTTTTGAAAGTTGAAGAAATTGAATTATTTTTTGTGTTTTATTTAGAAATTAGAAAAGTTTTAATAATTAGGTAATGATTAGATGAAAAAGTTATATATTTAAAATTGAAAAATGTTTATATTTGAATCTTTCATACACTCGTAGAGTGCGCAAGCACCATGCAATCGTTTTGAAAAAAAAATGGAATCTACTATTAAAATATTTGTCTTTTTTCATGTGGATCCCTTTTTTACTCAATTTTTTAAATGGATTGTACGGCACTTTCGCACTCTACAATTGCAAATATAATTTCTCTAATAATAATAAAAGAAAAAACCTTAACAAAGACTCTCGGCTTTTGACATATTTTGAAGAAATCTTTTACTTATCATCCTTACATCGCATATTACATACACATTGCTTTTTTTCTTTTTTGGTTTTCCTTACCAAATGTGTGGTATATGGATGACGAGTAAAAGAACTCTATTAGTTTAGTAGAAATAAAACAAAACAAAAAAATTAAAATAAAATATGAGTGGTGTGGTGTAGGATAATGTATAGTAAAGTCCTATTGTGCTTTGTGCTTGCCATACTCCTTGAACACAATTCCAGTATAGCTACATCCATAAAGGAATCCCACAAAAATAATCTCACAAACTGATGTGGTTTCATATGATCCGTTAGATCTGTTTTACAATAAAAGTAATTTTACAATATGACGAATCATACTTAGCCCCATTAGTTTATGAGATTATTTTTGTGTAATTCCTTTGTGACTAGAGTATTTCCTAATTCCATGATAAAAAAATGTGATTTTTTATCTTGTTAATTATTATTCTCTTATAATTTCTTATATGCTATCACATGATTAGGAACTAAATCAAGGATGATATGTACTTTTTCAATAACATGATATCAAATTTAAAGGGTGACGTTAGAATGATAATGAATAGGATCCTCCAAAATTATCCCAATGCTACTAAAATAAGTATGCGCAAGCTTGAAAGAAGAAACTAAATGTTATGAGTGGGTTATCTATGGAACCTTTGAAGTGTGCTTTGTGCTTGTTTCATTGGCATGGGTAGTGTTGATGCATTTTTTCAGCATGTCTGGAGCCCAACAATACAGTCAAAAAGACCACAATAGTGTTGATATGGTGCTTAATGCTCGTCAATGAATAAATAATAAACAAACCTCATAAAAAAATAAATAAAGAGAAATATACAGAGATTTACATGGTTCGGAATAAAAACCTATGTCTATGGGTTATTTGGGAGCGAAACCCACTAAACTTGATGATTGTATAATCTCTCATGGCTTACCTATCTCTTAATACAATAAAGGAAACTGGGACTTCTTCGAGGTTGAAGAAGATGCCTTCCTTCATAGAGAAGATCTTCTGGGTCCTTCTACATAGTAAATTCTGTCCGAATATAAGGAGATATCCCCCCCCCCTTCTAAAAGTTTATTTCTTTCTTTGAGTTGTTGTCATATTTTTCTCATACTGGTTTTCCCTTTTATGTGCCTAAGTCAACTTGTTTTATTTTTTCTTGGTGATAGACTCTCAATGGGTGGAACCCAGTTCGTTTTATATCAAACAAATGCGATTCTTAAGGCTGATTTGTTCAACAAGAAGGCCTTGAGAATCTTCAAATCAACTATGATAGAGATAGTAACTATTTAGAAAAATAAATCATGTGAACTTGTCCCTAGTTTTCTAATGTCATGTAATGCAATGAAGATCTCCAAGGGTGGAACTTGGGGAAAAATTGCGAAATTCAAGAATGGGCTTCTGAGAAGTTTGTTTGCGTGGCCATTTGCTTGTAGTGATTGTCACCTGTGACTATTTATTGTTAGCAAAGAGCATGTAATTCCGTATTTAGTAACTCTTTTTGTTTTTGTTGGCAATAGTGGATTTTTTTCTCCTTAAGGCGATTACCTGTTGACGTTTTCATTTTAGAATTGAGGTTAGAGTTTGTTTGTTGTAATATGCGCTAAGTGTTCAGAGAGCCCATCAACCAGTTGGGTCCATCTTAGGTAGTTGTTGAGCTTGTCAACTCGTTTCCAAAGGTAACCTGCACATGGTGGTTGTGGAGCTCAGAGGCTCATTCCTAGAGGTAATCTGCTAGCTGCAATTATGGAGCTTGGAGGCTATTCCCAGAGGTAACCCACTCGAAGCGGTTGTGGAGCTTGGAGGCTCGGAGATCAACAGGACATGTACTTGACTTTTGTTCGACGCTAGGAAGGCTTGACCATTGCTTGGCACTGGGCTGCATCATGCTAGTGTTAGTAAGGAGCACTCAGCTGGGATCAATGGGAGGCGGGCTTGGCTGTGTTGCCGTTGTACAATTGTTAGTTCCGATTGCATGTGTGTTGCTAATACTCGGCTTTGTAAGTGGGTGGGAGGCTTGCTCGACTGTTTGGCTATTTTGAGAAGTTTTCCAAAACCAAATTGGTTAGTATAATCCAAATCATAAGTTTAAGACTTGCAAACTTGAGCCAAGTGGCTTGATATCCAATAAGCTCTTGATTCCTGTAGTGTTCAAGCAAGGACCAAGGTGCCCAAGTAAGGCTTGATGGCTACACGGTCCTTTTGTCGCTTAGAGTGAGCATTGTCGTCTTAAGAGTGTTATTTATTAGGGAACTTTATTGCTCGGAGAAGTGTTGTAAGTCCAGACAAGCATTGTTGTTTAGGGAGTCTTGTTGCTCGGTAGGAGTGTTGGTGATCGGGCTAGCATTGTTGCTCTTTGTGTGCCTATGTCCTGGTGAGGATAAGTTGTTGAGGTGCCCAAATGCGAGGGTGACTCCAAAACTGGTGTTTCAAATCAGGTGGAAGGCTTCAAAGATTTTTTTTTTGGTGGAGGTTAGTTTCCATTGTACACCCTCTTTGTGAATGAACATTGTACACCCTCTTTGTTATGTTCATTCACCCTGAGGTTCTTGTTTAAGAGATAGATTGTCTAAACTTAGTTTTGGTTAAGATCAATGAGAAAAGTGTATTCCTACTAATTTATCCGTTGGGATTCTTGTGGAACCTTGAGGAATTTTGAGAGGAAAACCTCCAAAAACCAAATTAGTTAATAAAATTTAAATAACGAGTGCAAGAGTAGCAAACCAGGGTAATTTAGCATGGTGGAAGTTGTTCGTTCTTGAGTATTTTTTTTTGTTGTGATGGAAATTGTCTGTCTCTAAGCGGTTTTGTTTTTCTTAAATGGAGACTCATGGTCAATCCCTAAGTGCCCAAGCTTTGTTGAAGAAGACCGACAAGTGAAGCTCATTGCTTATCCATTTGTCCATTTGTCCATCTTATGTTCCCATATGTTCATTCTCTGGGAATCTTGTGGAGACCTAAGAGAGTTTTTATAGGGAGAACAGCCAAAATCTACATTTTTTATCACAAATAAATTTAAATATTAAGATCTAGAGAAGCAAACCCGAGCTCTTTGGATGCTTCTTTAAAATTTCCATTTTTTATCTGGTAATGAGTGGTTGCCGAATAGCTATTCATGTGTCATTTTTGTTTTTCTTGAGCTTCTACTAGTCTTAACACTTTGTACTAACACAGTCCCCATAGAGCTTACAAAGGATGGTCTACCAAAAGCTATGACTTTTTCATCTAGTGTGGATTCTCAAACGATTCCAAGTATGCATGGGCTTGCTGAGCATCACGTCGTTGGGGAGATGGTCAGAACACGTTGCACGACTTGAAGTGGATTGACCTGTGCAAGGGGCAGTAGTGCACATAGCTTGTCAAGATGACAGTGGCCCAACCTAAAAAAAAAAGTAGAGAGAACTTGCGGCGAGTAAAGAAGGCCGGCAAATATTTTATGGCAAGAAATGGTGGGGGCAAAGCTTCTGTGGCGAGCAAACACACCGGGCTTGAAGGGGCGAGGTACTGTCATGTGGTGGCGAGTGAGGCTTTAAGGTGGTGATCGTACCCGTTGGGCTAACAAAGGCAACGGAGGTAGGCCTATGGCTGTTCATCATGTCTTGCAACACAGAGCCCACTCTAATGTAAACATAAAGGGACGGTGTGCTGCACCCAAAATGAGCATGGTTCGTGTGCTTATGGCAATTTCGAGCTCTCCATGGAATGATGAGTGTAGCGGCGGTCATTGGCGGCTTCATTAGGTCATAGACAAGCTCCATAAACGCACATTAGTCAAACGTGGTGATACACATGGTGGCCCTGCCTCCATCCTAGCCACCCGGAGAGCCTTTTCCTCACTTGCTCGTAAGTTGGGATGGCTGTGTGAGGTATGCCCGTTAATCCTCACAGTCGATGGACTAAATTTCCTACTAAAGGTGAGCAAGCTAAAATCACCCTGTGTGCATGTGGTGCCCCATCCCTCATGAAAGACTAAGTGAGATTCCATGGTGCCAAGGATGCTAGTTGATTGGTCAATACCCAAAGGATTTGTTAGGCGTGTAGTAATCTAGAGGAAAGTACACGTGTATGAAACTCGTTTTAAGACAGCACAATGGAAATACAAATGGAACACGTTATTGTAACAACACAAGCATGTATTTACTAGAAACTAAACTCAATAAAAATAGAGTCTTCTCACCCTTCATAACCTTAAAATATTACATCATGTAGAATACATAAAGTTAGTATGTAACGTCCGTCCTTGTGGTAGGACTTTACAAAATAAGTTTAAAAAACGAGACTTAAATTATTGAGCTTTTTCGAATTCTTTCTTTCCTCCAAAGTATATAAAAGATTCTATAGTTAAAATTTGAAATCTTCTTTATAAATCGAAAAGAGAGTTTTGCTGCGAAATTCTTTTAATTAAAAATATGAAGTCCTTTTACAAATAAGAATTCATACATTACATAAAATACCTAAGCTTCTGTCACCTCTTCTTTGGGCTGTGTTTGTCCTAACTCTTTGTTCTCATTTCATTTCCAAGTGAGGCACACATAAAAATAAAATGAACCAAATACTCAACAAGCATTATTTCATACTGTAAAAATATATGAACATATGTCTCATTCATATATATATTTTACATAGAACATTTTTTTCCCTGAAAACACTACAAAGTGGGGTTTTTTTTTTTTAAAAAAAAAAAAGATTTTTATTCCTCAAAACATTTCTCATCTTCTACATTCCTCCATAAAAGCTAAGGCGTTTCATACATCCAATTATTCTCATCATTTTTCCTTTACCTGGTCCATTAGTACCATTATTCATTCATTTATTCATTCATGCATTCAGTCATAGTTGTTTTGTAGTTTCATATATAAAAACATTCACTTCTTTTCAGTCATTTCTTTCATTTCATTCATTTATTTCATTTTCATTATTTTCATTCATCAATCTATTTCATTTTATAAAACAACATTTCATAACATATAAAGCATAAACATCATCATTTCGTTACATGGAACATAAATACAATAAGTACTACATATAACATCCATTCACATGCATACAACTATTCTTGGGGTGTATAAAACGGGGCTTCCAAAGAAGGCCATTACATACATATACTTCAACATTAATACATTAGCATAAATTCATGAAGCATCATTTCCTTTCTAAGAAAACATTTTGTTTTCTTTCATTTCTAGAAAATCATTTCGTTTCCCCTCATTTCATAAAAGAACATTGTTTTCATAAAAGCATTTTGTTTCTTTTTCATAAATAGAACATTTCCTTTACATTTTCATATATTTAGAAAATTCTAAAGGAGTATAAACATAATACTTGGATTCCGTGTCGTTTTCATTTCATGAAGTCCATTCATGTGCGTGTCAGATGGCAACTTACATGCATACATAACCTTAATGTCATTTCCATTCTATTTATATAAGAACATTAAATTTAGAACTTGCACAATAAAACTATTCCTAACTCTTAATGCATTATCTTCCAAATGGTCTTAACTTCTCATTGGTTCTTTACTTAAACTTCCTCTATTTAGAGCAGTCATCGTCCAATTAATTTCCTTCAACTATTTACTCACATGCTTCTTCATGACATTCTTAATTGTAAAAATTTACACCTATCGGTTCAAAATCTCCATTTCATTTCACTTGTACAAGTCATCATCCAATCCTTGAACCATAACCATTTTCATAAATCATAAGTCTAAACTATGAACCTAAAAACCCAACTTCATTGTCTAGATTATGAAGTGAGTTCCAATACTTTACTTTATCCTCCAAACCATCACGCACAAGTCTACAACTTAATCTCACTTCACCATGAAACCCAACTAAAATCACAATACCATTCTGCAAACAATACTCTTCCCCTATACAAAGCCCAATCCAACATCAACTCAAGTTTCCATTCACTTCCACACATACAAACATATGATACAATCCAACAAAACATACACATGTACTGTAACAGCCCGCTAAAATTATCAGTTTTGGTTTATTTCCCGACAACAATCACATCTCTCTTGTCTTTACCCTCATCTGGAATCACGCGTATAGATTATCTTTTCCGTAAATCACGTAATTTGTTCTTCACCGACAGCTGTAAAATCATGAGTCTTCCAAGACCACGCCTAGCCTTTCTCAAGCCCAAACTACCACTTTATGTGGTGGACAGCCACCGTACGCCGCCACGTACGTTCCTCCGACGCATGTTCGTGACGAACAACGAGCGACGCACGGGTTATCCCGTCGATGGTATAACCTTCTATCTCTAGTTATTTTACGTTTAAAATAGTTAGTTGGTTGGTTTGTGAATTGTGTAGTTGTATTTGTGGAGTTCGTTGCGTAGTTGTGAAGGGAAGTGTGGTTGTGAAGTGTTGAGTTTGATTGTGTATTTTGTGGACTGTGCTGTGAAGTATAGGCGTGAGATGGATGCCGTAGATGTGATACGGCGGGTTGTGTGAAGAGAATACGCGTGTAGCGTATTCTGTGTAATGCAGCGACGCGCCGCGCGACGTGCGCTGTAATGATGTGTGTCGTAGAAGGAAGGGAGTACGCATGTAGTGTACTCCGTGTTGTATGGCGATGCATCGTGTGATGTGCATCGTGTTGATGAGTGTTGTAGCGAAGGAAGTACGCGTAGTGCGTACTCCGTGTCGCGTAGCGATGCACTGTGAGACGTGTATCGCAGTGATGAGTTTTGTAGTGTGGATGGAAGAGAGTTCACGTGAGTGTACTCTGTATTAAGTCGTGAAACACCGGATGGACGTGTCACGAAGGGTTGGATGGCGTAACAGAGAAGTGTAGAGCATGGTGTAGTGTTGGGAAACTGTATGACAGTGTCCCGAAGCAGTGGTGTTATGGATTATAGTCTGGGGTGACTGGTGTCATCTTGTGGTTGACTATGGCTAAGAGTATATGGATTGAGAAAGGAATTGTTTGTTGGTTATTATTGATAATTTTAATGAACTTGTTTTAGTGCAAAGGCTTTATGAAGTCAAATTATCTCTTCTGGGTATAGTGAAACCTCAAGTTGCCGTGGTGTTGCAAGTGCTCATAATATGACAATTGAGTTCAGAAGTGAAAATCTTAAGGACTTGAGTGTTCCTCTTCCAGCTGTTGTGCAGTTCCTCGTGTTTCGCACTCTATTCTCATAGAACGCGACGATCGAGGTAAGTTAGCCTCTAACTTACTATCAGTTTATTGTGTATGTGTGATGGGTAAGAGAACTACAATTTATGTATGTATGTTATCGTATATGCCATGTCATGCTATGTCATTACATGTTTATCTGCTACGATGATTTAATCTCTCATGAATAATTATCTGTTATATAATCTTTTCTGTCATACAATGATGTATGTTATAAGTATGCCATGTTAAGTATGCCATGAAATGTTATGATTAAATCATATTGTGCCATTTACAAGTATACGCCATGTTAGAAAAGTATATGATATTAATTAATATCTCATGCATTAAGAAAGATAAGACATGTTATGTTACTTATAATACGTGGGGCCACAACAACTGTGGAGTACGTATTATATCTTATGTTATGTTATGATAATGCGTGGGGCCACAACAACTGTGGAGTACGTATTATATTTATGTTACTTATAATGCGTGGGGCCACAACAACTGTGGAGTACGTATTATATTTATGTTACTTATAATGCGTGGGGCCACAACAACTGTGGAGTACGTATTATATTTATGTTACTTATAATGCGTGGGGCCACAACAACTGTGGAGTACGTATTATATTTATGTTACTTATAATGCGTGGGGCCACAACAACTGTGGAGTACGTATTATATCTTATGTTATGTTATGATAATACGTGGGGCCACAACAACTGTGGAGTACGTATTATATTCTATGTTATTTATAATGCGTGGGGCCACAACAACTGTGGAGTACGTATTATATTTATGTTACTTATAATGCGTGGGGCCACAACAACTGTGGAGTACGTATTATATCTTATGTTATGTTATGATAATGCGTGGGGCCACAACAACTGTGGAGTACGTATTATATTCTATGTTATTTATAATGCGTGGGGCCACAACAACTGTGGAGTACGTATTATATTTATGTTACTTATAATGCGTGGGGCCACAACAACTGTGGAGTACGTATTATATTTTATGTTACAAGAAGTATGGGGCCACAACAACTGTGGAGCATACACTACATGAGACACAGCAATTGTGACATGTAGAATACGTGGGGCCACAACAACTGTGGAGTACGTATTATATTTTATGTTATGTGTATTCATGGGGCCACAACAACTGTGGAGCATGAAGTATGGGGCCACAACAACTGTGGAGCATACACTACATGAGACACAGCAATTGTGACATGTAGAATACGTGGGGCCACAACAACTGTGGAGTACGTATTATGTTTTATGTTACTTGAATACGTGGGGCCACAACAACTGTGGAGTACGTATTAATGCACGTTATTAATCAAGACAATTGAATAATATTCCAAGTTTATGTTAAGTACAGTTTCAGATCAAATACATGATAAGCCAAGTTTTAGATCAAGTCCATGTTATGTTATACTCACGTACATGTTATGTTCAAGTTTATGTTATTTTCAAGTTCTTATTTATGTTATGCAGGTTTACGTTCATGCTATATTTCAAGTCCATGTTATGTTTCACGTTCATGTTATGTTGTTTGTTCATGTTATGTTTTAAGCTTAAGTTCATGCCAAGTTAAGTCAAGTTCAGTTCACGCTTAAGTTCTGGTTAAGTCATGCTATATGTCAAGTTATACTATGTTTATGTATGACTATAATTATGCATTTATGCTTTTACTGCCATGCATGCATTTTTAACCTGTGTGTGAGTTTTATGTTAACTTACTGAGATTTGTAATCAAATCTCACTGTGGTAGTCCCAACTACCATTCCCCCCGAATGGTAGATCTTGTTACAGGACCCAAAGGAGAATTGGAATCTGACCAACTGAATACGGTCACTAGGCCACGGTGCGATGTTGATGATGGTATAGTATTTAACTTAGGTTAATACTTGTACTTTTGGAGTTGTATCTCAAGTATTCTTTTGATCACAACCATTTTGGACTAGTGTGGTGATCACGGCTTTTTAGTATGCCTTTATGTATGAAATATGTTTCAAGTATTTGGGATATTTTTAGTTTGGTGCATAGTATTGCTAAAGAAAAAGATTATCCGCTGCGAATATTGCATAATGCTAGATGCATGTTAGGAACATTGCATCTTATATGTCATGAACGGGGGCAGGTAACCTTGTGTTGCATGTCTCGACGCTTCAAATGTCCGTTCAATCCCAAGCGGAATTTGGGGGCGTCACATGTACCATACCCCTTTATCACTTAAGATCAACATACAATCCATCTAAGTAACCAACTTGTTCCTACAAGCTCCATCCATACACAATACATTCAAAGTACATAAACGCTGTCCAATGCGTGCAACCAATCAATTTACACATGTGCCATATCCTTTTTATCACCTAAGATCAATATACAATTCATTTAAAGCATACATTTTTTTTTACAAGCTTCATCCATACCCGATACATTCAATATAAATAAATCTGTCCATTTAACAACCAACGTCATCATTGTTCATGTGAAAATATTTGCACGTGCATAGAATCATAATAAGTGGTAAAGTGTTTTAAAGAAAATGGATATCGAACGCACAAAGATTAATTATGCTATTGAGTACTTCAATTTACTAAATTAATTACTATTTGAAAAATCAAAATTTAAAGAATAGATTATCTAAATTAAATTGAAGAAAAGAGCGTTAAAATTAAGATTGTAAAGATTATACGAATAGATCTAGAGCATTTGATTTCACCTAACAAATCCTACAAAATTTATTCTTCCTTGTTATAAAATTCTAAATTTTCCTGTCAACTATTCAATATTTTCTCTTGAATAATATTAAAAATATCTCCAACCAATAACTCTATATCTCTATGTGAATTGAACTAATTGGAGACTCATTAAGTTCTTTGGATTTTTCTTGAAAATCACATTAATCACAGTAAAGTATCTCTTCTTTCGCTCAACTAATGGTGCTTAATCCTAGAGCTCTAATCACAAATCACATCTCGTTCTCATTGCTATTCAATAGATCAAACAATAATTAGTTAGAAAATTGCAAGCATTAAGAACAAGAAATAAACACTCAATCATGGAAATATTGAAAATAAAGTAACTTAACATATAAATATTGTATTCAATGCTAGACTACATCAAAAATTTAGAAAATAAAATTGTTCATAATGAAACTGAGAGGAAAAAGAATAAAATTAGTGTTCGTCGTTAGAGTCGGTTGATGAAGCATGTAGCTCTCGCTTCTGCTCTCCAGATTCGCCTCCTCCTTAAAGAATATTTACTGAACTAAGAATTTGATGTTGAACTCTAGACTCAAACTCTCTGACTCTCCCCATCCCCTATTTATCTCACAAGTCGGGATAAATAGATGTTGAATTTGAAATATGGAATCAAAAAATTACGGCTATAATCTAGCCTGAAAATCTGGAAACTAGTTTCTAAAGATAAATGTTTACAAAAGAGAAGATTATCCTAGGAATAACGAGATTATAGAAAATGGAAGATTTAGTGATAAGAGACTTGATTTGCAGAGCTCTGATCTCGGGAGGATCCCACCGGGTAGATGCCGTGTGCACTGAATATAACTAGTCTACTTGGCTAAAGGCTAAGCTGAGAGATTCCTGATCAAGATGAAAGACTCCTGACCGGGATGATAGATTACCAAGTGGTAAGTCTCCTCGCAAACCGAGAGGAAAGTCTACTCACCTTTAGGCGAGTAAATTTCTTTGTTGCCCCCGGGACAAGGCTCCTTGCCCAAATTTCTTTAGCTCTCATTGCCTCTCGTCGGTTTGGATTTGTAATCTCTCTTGAATATATCAAAATTCCCTCCTTTTGTACTGAATCGTTTCATTCCTTCAAAAATAAGAAAATAAATGAAAATTAACTAAAACCAAAATAAATAAAGGAAAACCAATACTTTTAATAAGTAAAAGAGTAATAAAAATCATGTAAAAATTACACTTATCAAATTCCCCCAAACATTCCCCCAAACTTAAGCTTTGATAGTCCTCTAGCTAAGAAAAAGAAAAAAACAATTAAAACAAGCCTTGATTTGATTTGTAAAATTTCTTACCTCAAAGATTATGTAAAGTTTATAATCCAAACGAATCATTCAACATTAATCAAGTCCAAAAGTTAATTCAAAACTCAATTCCACCACATTATCAATCTTCACATTCATGCATACCTATCATTCTCACTTCATTATTAGCTCCCATATGGTTTTGTGCAAACAAGTAAATAAATAATGGATCTCTAAAAACTCCATAGGCTTGCTCTTCAACTCACTCTCCACTAATGTAGAACAGAAACTATCACCAAGGATCAATAGGTCTTTATTAAGCTTGTAATGTAAGGCTAGGTGAGGGCTACAAAGAAAAGATAGGATTCAAACAAGACAAGAGAACTTAAGTTTGAACAAATAACAGAACACAAAGAGCATTCTTACTTCTAACATAAACATTTCTTCTCAAGCTTGTGAATCCCTCAACATACCTATCTTTATTGTACTTTCAAGGATATCTCTCTTTACCCTTCTATTCGGTAGGTTGTTTTTTTTTTATTTTTAATAAACCATACTTTTTCGACTGCCTTTGTGGATGACTCTCGTCGGCCACATAGTAGAAGAATTGACTTTTCACACACCCAAACTTATGATTTTGATAATATGGATATAATTAACTTTACCTGTAGACCTTCTACCTCTATTTCCTTTCATGCACTTGTGAGTCTGTGACTTTGTGTAAACTTAGTTTTCTTGAAAGGTACGGAAATTAGTGTTTAAATTCAAGTAGGGTAGGGAATATGAGGATTACAAGCAAGAAAAATGTAATGCCAAAATAAAATTCAATAAAGCTCAAAGGGTTGAATGGGGATAAAGATAATAAATAGGTAAGCTTGAAAGGCTCAATCGGTCCAAAGAATGCCTTAATCATTTCGCCAATAATATTCTATCTAGGATTTCGCCTCGAGTGTAATCAAACAAGTTCTAGAGTAAGTTGAGACCATACAAATTCACAAAATTCACATAAAATTTCTCTAGGTATACAAAACAATGAATGATCATTATAAGCATTCGTTGAACATAGAAAATATCAAATTAAGCAAGATCAAGTAAAGAATTAACAACTAGACTTAAGGAAAGAGAATTCTTCCTAAAAATTATAATAAATTTCAATCATATTCTTATCATAGGCTTTTTGTTCATCAAACCATACTGTTGTTGTTGTTGTTGTTGTTATTATTATTATTATTCAAAATAAATAAAATAAATTCTCTTCCCCCAAACTTAAATATCTCATTGTCCTTAATGGGAAAGAAGAAAAAAAAAACTAAAGAAAAGAATGAGAGAAGGTAAGAGAAGCTCCCCTGATTTTTCTTTTCTTTTCTTTCAATTGGATATGTTCCTTGAAGGTGCAGCCGTGTACCCTTTGGAGATCTCCCCGGCCTCTTCATTTCTGCAAGATGAAAGCAAAAGAATAAGATTAAGCAGAAATAAAAATTAAACAAAAAAATAAAAACCTGGGTTACCTCCTAAAAGCGCTTTATTTAAAGTCTATAGCTAGACATTATACTCTCATCATATATCACTGGTGAGATCGATGGAACACTATTTTGAGTTAGAGTCTCCATCCACATAGGGTTTTAATCTCTTTCCATTTACTTTAAATGTCCCTTTTGTCTCGTGATGGACTTCAACTGCCCCGTAGGGAAAGACACGGGTCACCACAAATGGTCCCGACCACCAAGAGCGCAGCTTTTCTGGGAAGAGTCGAAGTCTTGAGTTAAATAATAGAACTCTCTGCCCAGCTTCAAATTCCCTTCTCAGAATATGCTTATCACGCCATCTTTGTAAATTCAAGCGTTCTCATAAGCATTATTGCAGAACTCATCCATCTCATTGATTTGTAATATTCTCTTCTCGCCAGCTGCTTGTAAATCAAAGTTCAATGCCTCGTTGCCCAATAGAATTTGTGTTCTATCTCCATTGGTAGATGACATGCTTTTCCATAAACAAGCCGATAAGGCGACATCCTGATCAGTGTTTTGAGTGCTATCTGATAGGCCCATAGCGCATCATCTAACATTCTCACCTAGTTTGTTTGAGAGATACTCACGGTCTTCTCCAATATGCACTTTAGCTCTCGATTAGACACCTCGACCTGGCCACTCGTTTAAGGATGGTATGGTGTCACTACATGATGGGTAACTCCATACTTAGTCAGTAGAACTTCAAATTGGTGATTGCAAAAATATTTCCTGCCATCGCTGATTATGGCTCTTGGAGTGCCGAATCGGGAAAAGATGTTCTTCTCCAAGAAATTCACTACAACCTTTGCATCATTGGTCGGCAAGGTGACCGCTCCCACCCATTTGGAGACATAATCTACAGCTACCAAAATAAATTTATTAGAATATGAGGATTGAAAATAACCCATGAAATCTATACCCCAAATATCAAATAATTCAATCACTAAAATATTGTTTAAAGGCATCTCATGTTTCCTAGAAATATTACCACTCTTTTACAATGATCACATAAATTAAAGAAATTAAAAGAGTCTTTAAAAATAATCGGCCAAGAAAAGCCGCATTGTAAAACTTTCACTGTTGTTTTTGCTCCACCAAATGGCCTCCCGCTTCCAATGAGTGGCAATGTTTGAGTATGCTCTCCATCTCCTCATTGGGTACACATCTTTTGATTATGTGGTCCGTGCAGTGCCAGTATAGAAAAGGTTCCTCCCAAAAATAATATTTCAAGTCGGAGAAGAACTTCTTCTTTTGTTGATATGTTATCTCGGCCTATAGAATTCTTGACACCAAATAATTTACCATGTTGGTATACCATGGAACGACTTGTATAGCCATCAATTACTCATCTGGGAAGGTCTTATTAATTAAGAATTTCTCCTTGCCAGCCGTCTCTTTAAGCTCAAGACGAGATAAGTGGTTGGCAACTACATTCTGGGTACCTTTCTTATATTTTATTTCCAAATCAAACTCTTGTAAAAGTAAAATCCATCTTAACAGTCTTGGTTTGGCACCCTTCTTTGATAACAAGTATTTAAGACCAGATTGATCGATGTAGACGACTACTTTCGACCCTATCAAATAAGAACGAAATTTGTCAAAAGCAAATATCACCGCTAATAGTTCTTTTTTAGTAGTGGCATAATTAAGTTGGGCTTCTATTAAAGTCCTACTTGCATAATAAATAATATGAGAAATTTTATCTTTTCTCTGCCCCAAAAAACTATAGCATTGTCATTGGCATCCCACATTAATTTAAATAGTAAATTCCAATCCGGTGACACAAGTATAGGTGCTGAAATTAATTTCTTTTTTAGAATTTCAAAAGCATGCAAGCATTCATCTGAAAATTCAAATCGGGTGTCTTTAATTAATAAATTGCAGTAATTTGGAAAAAATCCTCAATAAACTGATAGTAGAACCCAACGTGCCCCAAGAAACTTCTCATGCCCTTCACATTGGCTGGTGGTGGGAGTTTGTCGATCACTTCTATCTTTGCTTTGTAAACTTCAATTCCCATAAAGGAAATTCAGTGGCCAAGCACTATCACCTCCTTGACCATAAAGTGACATTTTTTCCAATTCAAAACTAGATTGGTCTTCTTTTATCTCTGCAAAACTGAAGATAAGTTAGACAAACAATTATCAAAAGAATACCCAAAAACCAAAAAGTCATCCATGAAGACTTCTAAAACTTTTTCAACCATGTCCGAGAAGATGGACATCATGCATCTTTGGAATGTGGTTAGTGCATTGCAAAGGCCAAAAGGCATCTGCCTATATACAAATGTTCCATATGGACAAGTGAAAGTGGTATTCTCTTGATCTTCGAGTGTAATGACTATTTGATTATAATCAAAACATCCATCTAGAAAACATAAGTAAGCATGGCTTGCAAGTCTTTCTAGAATCTGATCAATAAAAGGTAATGGGAAATGGTTTTTCTGAGTTGTATCATTAAGTCTTCTATAATCTATAAATACTTGCCATCCTGTGACCGTCCTCGTTGGTATAAATTCATTGTTGTCATTCTTGATCACGGTTATCCCGCCTTTCTTTGGGACAACTTATACCGGGCTTACCCATGCACTGTCGGAGATCGAATAGATAAACTTGGCATCTAATAGTTTCTATACTTCTTTATTCACCACTCCTTGCATAGATGGATTCAATCTCCTATAGGGTTGGACAATCAGCTTAAAATTATCCTCCATTAAAATCTTGTGTATGAAAATTAAAGGACTAATTCTTTTTATGTTCGAGATGGTCCAAACCAAGGCCATCTTGTGTTCCTGCAAGAATCTCAGCAACTTTTCCTTCTCTACATCACTCAAGGAGCTGTTAATAATAACTGAAAAAGTAGAATCTTGGCCTAAGAAAGTGTACCTTAAATTTGATGGAAGCGGTTTGAGTTCAAACTTGAGTGGTTCCTTACTTGGAGATGTCAGTCGAAATGAATTTAGCTCTTCCACTTTCAGTTTTATTAAAGAAGGAAAGTATGGTGTACCTTCCAAATATCTCTCATACTCCCTAACCTTTTCCTCTTTAGATTCAATAGACGTAGAGTGAGTAAAACATACCTCAAGTGGTAGCTTTGGAAATTCAGCTCCATAAGTCTCGTCGGCCATGACCACATCTTGGTCTCTTATTTGAAAACAAGAATGTACCTCGTAAGGGAATTCCATAGATTTAAATACATCAAAAGTGATCTGCTTCTCGCCGACCATCAAAATGAGTTTTCGTTGCTGGATATCAATTAAGGTTCTCCACGTTGCAAGGAAAGTTCGGCCCAGTATCAAAGGGATCTCCTCGTCCTCCTCCATATCAAGCACAACAAAGTTGACCGGGAAGATGAATTTATCAATTTTCTCCAATACGTTCTCAATGAGTCCTCTCAGGTATTTAATAGATCTGTCCGCTATCTGTAGAGAGATGGTGGTCGGCTTTGCTTCTCCAAGATCCAGTTTCTTGAAAACAGAAATAGGCATTAGATTCATATTTGCCCCTAAGTCGCATAAAACTTTATCAAAATAGGATTTTCCTATAGTACAAGGGATCGTGAAACTCCCTGGATCTTTCAACTTAGGTGGCAGCTTATTTTGTAGAATTGCATTGCTCTTCTCAGTTAGCATCACAGTCTCATGCTCTTCCAATTTTCACTTGTTTGATAATATATCCTTAAAACATTTAGCATATTTAGGCATTTGCTCTAAGGCTTTAATGAGAGGAATATTAATATGCAATTGCTTAAATGTACTAAAAAATTTAGAGAATTGATTATCAATTTTATTTTTTCTTAATCTTTGCGGGAAAGGAATTAGTGGATCATAAAATGAAGGAGAATGAGTTTCAGATGTAAACTCCCTGAATTTCTTGGGTTTTGAAGCCCCTTTATTCTCCTTAGTCTTCTCGGCTTTCTAGTCTACTATCTCCTCGGTCTACTCCACTTCTTTCATCTAGGACTCAGCTTCCTTCATCTTGGACTCCACATTATACTCAGCTTCATCTTGCTCAGTATTTGCTACTTGTGGCTGCTCATGTCTACCAACTTCTTAATGATATTGCCTTGACTTATTCTTTCGGATTGGTCACAGTGTTGCTTGGTAAAGTCCCTGTCGTCCTCTCGGTAAGCATAGTGGCAAGCTGATCGACTTGAGCCTCAAGGTTACAGATTGAAGTTGAGTTGTTCTAGATCACCAAATCTGTCTTTTGCATGTACTGCATGAACATCTCCTCAATTGTCGACTACTTCTCTTGTTATGGAAATTGTGGAGGTGGTCTCGCCAGCCCTTGATTATTGCTCCATGAAAATTTGGGGTGATTTCTCCATCCGGGATTGAACGTGTTTGAATATGGGGTAATTTGCTTGTTCAACACTCGATTGAGCAAAAGGATTTGCCACTTGGAAATCGATACTCGAATGATTTCCTGCCCAATGATCACAAACAGCATTAGTTTGAATAGCATTAACGTTCATCTTACCTAGTTGTTTGAATAGATTTGCCATTTGCATCGCAAGTGTGGAAATAGAGACCAACTCAAAGACGCTGGCCAACTTCCTTGGCATTGCTCTTTCTACGGCCCATTGATAATTATTTGATGCTAACTCTTCCAAAAGCTCATATGCAACTTCATGAGTCTTACTCATTAAAGCCCCTCCCGCAGCTGCATCAACCATAGATAGATTTGTGGGTCCTAAACCATTGTAAAATGTTTGGACTTGCAGCCATGTCAGAAGGTCGTGATGAGGAGATTTGTGCAGTAGATCTTTGTATCGCTTCCAGGCCTCATATAATGATTCACCCTCAAATTGGGTGAAGCTAGTAATATCATTCCTTAATTTTGATGTCTTTGCTAGAGGGAAATATTTTGCTAAGAATTTTTGTGCCAACTCCTCCCAGGTGGTGATGATGCCGAGCATCAACAAGTTCAACCAACCTTTTGTTTTTCCTTAAGTGAGAAAGGAAAACGTCTCAATCGAATCACATCATCTGTCACTCCGTTGTGTTTAAAAGTATCATACTTTTCTAGGAAATTTGCAATATGGACATTAGGATCCTCTTGTGACAGTCCCCCAAACTGGATGGTTTGTAGAATCATTTGAATGATGGACAGATTTCAAAGTTATTGCCTTGTATAATTGGCCGCCTTATACTAGATGTCACCCCTTTAACAAAGGGCATAGCATAGTCCCTCAAAACTTTATTATCTTGGTTGGCCATGGTGAATGCAGATGCAGCAACCTCTTACTTCTTTTTTCTATTAATTCTAAGTAAAGTTCTTTTAATCTCGAGATCGAAAAGTGTAGGCTGTAATGGTTTAGATTGGGGCATACACTTCTAAATCTTGAAACAAGAATAAAAGAAAAGCAAAACTGAGATCTAATTGAACCAATCTTAAATAAATAAATAATCCAAATTAGTAACAATTTAACTAGTATCAATATCAGTAACAATTAATTAATCCATGACAACAGCGCCAAAAACTTGTTTGCATAAAAATATCTGCAAGTCCACAGAATCGTAACAAGTAGTAAAATATTTTAAAGAAAATGGATATTGAATCCATAGAGATTAATTATTCTATTGAGTACTGGAATTTACTAAATTAATTACTATTTGGAAAACTAAAATTTAAAGAATAGGTTATTTAAATTAAACTGAAGAAAAAAGCGTTAAAATTATGATTTTAAAGATAATAAGAATACATCTAGAGTGTTTGATTTCACTTAGCAAATCCCACACAATTTATTCTTCATCCTTATAAAATTCTAAATTTCCCAAGTTCATGGTAAAAATCCTTTAACTATTCAATATCTTCTCTCGAATAATATTAAAAATATCTCCAACCAATAATTCCATATCTCTATATGAATTTAACTAATTGGAGACTCATTAAGTTCTTTGGATTTTTCTTGAAATCACATTAAATGGGGTAAAGTATCTCTACTTTCACTTAATTGATGGTGCTTAATCCTAAAGCTCTAATCACAAATCACCTCTCGATCTCATTGCGATTCAATAGTTCAAATAATAATTAGCTAGAAAATTGCAAGCATTAAGAACAAGGAATAAACACTCAATCATGGAAATATTGAAAAGAAAATAACTTAGAATATAAATTGTGTATTCAATGCCAGACTACATCAAAGCTCTAAAAAATAAAATTAGTTCATAATGAAACTGAAAAGAAAAATAATAAAACTAGTGTTCTTCGTTGGAGTTGGTTGATGAAGCATGCAACACTTCTACTCTCCAGATCCACCTCCTCCTTAAAGAATAACAACTGAATTAAGAATTGGATGTAGACTCAAACTCTCTAACTCTCCCGATCCCCTATTTATCCCACAAGTTGGGATAAATAGACGTTGAATTTGAAATATGGAATTAGAGAATTACGGCTATAATCTAGCCTAAAAATTCGGAAAGTAGTTTTTAAAGATAAATGTTAACAAAAGTGAAGATTATCCCAAGAATAACGGGATTATTAAAAATGGAAGATTTAGTGATAAATAGCTTGATTTGCAGAGCTTTGATATCAAGAGGATCCCACTGGGTAGACTGTTGGGGGCCTCGGTCAAGCCTCCAAACACTAAGGGTTCGATCCTCTCTTTTTTGCTCCTCAAGTGACCAATAGGACTCATTTGCTTGGTGTAGATCACGTGTAGCCCAAAGGGAGCTTGGGTGAGATGAGGTTAGGATTCAATGGTGGGAAGTATGGATGGTGTTTGGGCTAGGTGATCACGGATTGGGTGATGATGGTGCACGGCTAAGTGACCCTTGGTATGCTAGGCACCACTTGTGTACTAGAGTTGGATGATGGGCAATCTTGGCTAGAGTTTAAAGATGAGTGATTGAGGGTAGGTTTGATGAGGGGTTCGGCCAAGGCTAGTGGGGATACACGGCTAGGGCAAAGATGGCTTGTGGAGATCCTAAAAGTTAGGAATTATGTAATTCCTAAAATGTAGGAATTGAGATCTTGAGATCTAGATGGATTAGGGTTGGCTGAAAATGATAGGATGGATAAGGGGCTGAATTTTTTTGGAGGGAAATGGAATTTGAATAAGTCAATCAAGGGATGATGACCAATCAAATTATAGAAGGAAAATAAAAATGAGACAACGTAGGATCTAGGGTTTCGGCCAAGCCAAGGAGGCTATGGCCGAATTCTTCAAGTGAGATCTAGGATTTTTTTGGTCTTGTTTGGTTATGGGAATTGATAGGTGGCATGTAGAGCTTGATGAGAGGTTAGGGTTTTGTGATTTGAGGCAATTGAAGGTGGTGTGAAAGGCAAAGGATAGGGCTGGGCGAAATATGTGTTTGAGAGATGGGATTCTTCAAGAAACTTCAAGGAAATCTCATGAACATATAAGAAAACACATGAACACAAGAGATCTTACAAACCACAATATAAACCAAAATCCCAAGGAAAGATTTGGCCTCTCCACTCCAAATCAATCAACAAAAAGATGAAATAAGAACAAAGGAACCAAACAATCTTTGATTTACGAATTGCACAAAGAATTGAAAGGAAACCTCAAATATATTAAAGGATAAATTGAATCAAACCTATTCACGAATTGCAAGGTGTGATTCTCTCCTTGAGGTTATGAATTGCACCCCAAAAGAGTCCAAGTGCAAGATGCACCAAAAATGAAGAACTCCAAGCCCTATGGTCGGCCACTCAATGTTCAAAATGCCAAAAGATCCTAATGAAATGTCTAAGGGTCATATTTATAGAGTTTACAAAGTAGAAACCCCCCAAAAGGTCCCTAGGAAAATTAAAATAAATAAATAAAGCAAATGAAATAATAATTAACAAGTCTTTAAATAAAATAAATAAAAATAATAAAATGGATAAATTAGCCATGGTGGCTGTGGCATGTAAGGCCCATGGTGGGCTATGGTGGTGCATGGCTCATGGCTAGGTTAGTCATGGTTCGGTCCGCGGCTCGCTGCATAGCATGGCATGATGCCATGCGTTGGTCAGGTGATGGGCACGACATGGCGCTATGCATGGCCTGTTGATGGTGGGCATGGCATGATGCCAAGTCTAGGCCTGATAGTGGGCACAGGGTGATGCCGTGCTGCTGCTGTGGTGCCCAGTCAAGTGGCTTGAGTGGTAGTCCTACATGGCCTGGGCTGGTGGCCTGGTGATGAGCATGCATGACCCAAGCTGACGGTCTGGACTATGGGGCTGCAAGGCATAGGCTGGAGTCGTGTGCTGGTTGGCATGCCTGGTGGGCATGCCACTAGCCACGCCTGCAAGGCATAGGCTTGAGCCTTGCGCTGGATGGAGTGCCTGTGAGGGCATGCCACTAGGTTCGCTAAGTGGTGCTGGGGCACGCATGCATGCACTCAGGTGCACGCTCAAATGCACACGCAAGCCTGCGCGCGGCTAGTAGCCTCCATGGTGACCCGTTGCGTGTCATGGTTAGAACCAAGACATGTAAGCAGGCTAGCCATGTGACTACCTTGACCCTCTATGAGTCGTGTCGAGGTGTGGTCTAGGGCAATTCTCCTGGGGGTTGTGACATAGACGCCATGTGCGCTAAATATAATTGGTCAACTCAGCCAATGGCTAAGATGAGAAGTTCTTGATCAAGATGAAAGACTCTCGACCGAGATGATATATTACTGAGCTGTAAGTCTCCTTGCCTTTGGGTCTCCTAGCATACTGTGAGGAAAGTCTACTCGCCTTAGGGTGAGTAAATTTCTTTGTTGCCCGCGAGAAAAGGCTCCTCGCCCAAATCTCCTTGACTCTCATTGCCTCTTGTCACTTTGGATTCGTAATCTCTCCTAAATGTGCCAAAATTCCTTCATTTTGCACTGAATTGTTTCATTCCTTCAAAAATAAGAAAATAAACTAAAACCAAAAGAAATAAAGGAAAATCAATACTTTTAATAAGAGTAATAAAATTATGTAAAAATTACACTTATCAATTTTTATGGATGATCGCTCAAGCCCATTAATTTCTAGGCCCTAGAAATTTGTTACTTATTCTTAGCGCCACATGCATAGAAGGACCGTTTGGTTTCCAAGAAAATGCAATCATAACAGGAGGAAGGAGGTTCGGTTTACTAAAGCCCACGCCACTTGTCATTCATGCAAGAAGGCTTTAGGATCTCTTGAAAATCAATTATGAGCGAGATGAATGGAAGTTTTGGAATTCTAGGAGGCCAACACCACTTTGCAAGCATGCATGGGAACCCTTAGGACTTTTAGTAGGGCAATCATGAGAACACTTTGCAAGTTTTCTCTCATTCTCATCCAACTCTAGAAGCAAAATACCCTTTTCTCTCAACCCAAACACCATTCTCATGCATCCAAGAGAAGGAAAGATTCAAGGAAACTCTTGTGTAGGTCAGAATGGTAAGGAAGCTCAAGTTTATCCTTTCTCTAGCTCATATCACAAATACATAAGGGGGGAGGAGGTTTTGAGGTTTCGGGTGTGAGGGCGGTAAGGTTTGTTTTCGACCATGAGAGGGTGGTCATGCATAAACTCTATTGAGTATGATCTTTCCTCTATGTTTTTTCTTTTCTAAAACTTGAATCTTTGATGGCAAAATGAATAAGAAGGAATCCTTTATATAAACAAGATATATCCGGCCATCATTAGGGTTTTATGGAATATTTAGTGACCACATGAAGAAGACACAATGTAGAGTGCCTTGCACATGTTTAGAAACATTCTGCCACTAGGGTTTTGGCCAAGGGAAGGAAGGACTTAATGACATTCGGCTCCTAGAGTTTCTTGTTGTGTGTATTTGTGCTTGTGAATCAATGACATGGGCAAATAACAAAGAAGGAAAAAGAATAGATGGATGGCCTTAAAATCGATTAGGGTTATATGTTTAATCCCCTTAGTACACGAACAACATGTTTGGATTTTAGTATTTTTATTTTTAGGAATATAATATTTAACATATACACTTTCAACTTGCTTGATCGTCAGTATTTCTTTACGTTGAAGTTTTGTAAGATAGCCTCTAACTTATTCTTGGATAATATACTTATGTCTATGCGTAAACTTACATCTATATTGTTTGTATTGTTTAATGAAATGTCTACTAAAAAATGTCACATGATATGATCGATTTTCTTCTATCGTATGCTTGAATCTTCATGATATGCTCAAATGATGCATTTTGGAATTTTGGTTCAAATGACATGTCTGGAGCTTTCTTTGTATTGATATATGCCATGTTGAATCATTATGTATTATGTCCATGTGTTATGTCCATGTATATTGTTCTAATTATTTCAAGCCATTCACATGGTGCATTCTTTGCATGTTGAGCACAAGTACATGATATGGATACAAGAAAAGTTGCATGGTTTCATTACAAGTTACATGTCACATATTTTTAGATTGTGTATTAAAAGAAACGATTTTTGTCACGACCCCAATGTTGGGATAGGGGAATATCAGTGGAACTCTCTTGTCCACTTTGAAGTACTTAAATTAGAGTGGTAACTCCTGAGTTGACAAAGTACAATCAACAGACTTTGAATAGGTTCTTTTTAAAAGATTTCAGAGCAAAGTAGCCATGCCTAACGCTAGTGGGTGCAATATATTGTAAATAAGGTAAAGACGAATTGAGAAGTGCTATATCATATTGTAAGCTTATGGTGAAGGCAAATTGGGAACTGCCTAAGCATCTCTTTATACCAACATAGTCACACCCGATCAAAGGGCCGGTAATGTGATGTGGTAACTAGTAGGGAGCCCACAGTTCATAGGGGTAGCCATAAAGTTTCCATACATTATTATATGGAATAAGTATACAAGTAATTAAAAAGAAATGATATTTGTTACATAGTTATATTGTTACTTTGTTAAATGGTTACAAAATTAGTTTCTTTTTTTTCTTTAAAAAAAAAAAAAGAATCTAGATGAGACAAAAATGTGTATTGACAAAATCGCATGTACATGCCCATGCATTTACATTCATTATTTACCTTATACATGTTTTTGTTATCTCTGTGTATATTCTTTGTTTAACTTATTCAGATTTATTAAAATCTCATTGTGGTAGTTTCCAATATCATTTCCCCTAAAATGATAGAAATTGTAATAGGACCCGAAGATAGGGATGGGAAAGCGTAAGTACAACAAGCCCTCAATAGTTAAGGAGGCCCCGAAAAGTCCTTCCTAAGAGAACCATGGACCCTTCACCAATAGAGCCATTCAAGGCAGCCGAGAAATTTATTTGTGCAAGAGTTTTTTGAGGATATCGAGAAAATTTTGGAAAAAGAAAAGGATTTTGAAACTATAGCATTGTTATTGTAATGAAAGGGTCAAGGTTTTAGACCCTATTTTATATGGATGGTTAAGACAACTACTTTTAGGATTAATAATATTTTGTTTTGATACCATATGAAATTGATCAAACCTATATTAGTTTTGAATGATTCTTTTGCGATTATTACATTATGCTAAAATATGTTAGGTACATTGTATGTTAACTGTCAACGAAAAATATGTGACCTTGTGTTACATATTCTAACACTTTAGTTTCAATCAAATCCCAAATGGGTTGCGGGGGCATCACAACATTGAACGCTTTGTCTCTTTCTAATCTAAATCCAAATTCAATCATTTTACCTCAATCAGAGCACTAGCCTCATTTTAGGGTTTTTTTTTTTGGGAACACTCCCATATTGAATCAATTATACGAAGATATATGCTCCTTCACGAGCCAAACTGCACATTTATATCACAAATGCTCAAGTCAGAAATCATGTTCACACGTTCTTATGGTTTTCTTTCTGTTGATAAACGGGAGGACTTGAAAAAAGCAAGAAAGTAATTGCAAAACAAATCCATATTATTTATCTTAATTGATGCGTTACACTTTTAAGTGACATTTCATTTACATAATTAACATATAAATAAACTTAAAACATGCCAGGATAACATTTTGTCATTGAGTAGAACTGCACAAGGGTTCCTTTACCAAATGTCCCTGCACATTTGCACGTATGACAGTGGTAAACGCGCAAGTATATGGATACCTAATCAATTATCTCTAGTCCTATGTTTTTGTATTGCACTAAATTGTAATAATGCTTTCATACACTGCCGTCTTTGCTCTTTTTCGTTGTTTTCAAAGGTTTTGTCGTCCTTGTAAATCCACGATGTTTTTTTAATCAAAGTGCACAAATATTACATCAGAGAAGGAGGATGGGGTAGGTGCCCTCATTACATTGATTGCACAGCTAAGAGGGAGCAGGTAAAATAAGAAAATCACAAAAAGAACCATAGTTTCCAACCCATGTTGTTCCAAAAACAGTTTGCTTTGATCCAACAAGTCGGTCAATTGGTTATGACTTGAAACCACACTAGCGATAAAAAAAACACTACAATCACTTGTTTTTAAAGCATTTTATAGGAGAACACCATTTCCTCAACCTCTATATTCTTGTTCTAGAAAAGCAGAAATATAGTTAGATAGCTAGAGACTTAAAAAACTCGATCCTCAATGACACCAAAAGAAAACCAACAGCAGTACCAGCACGTGGGCGACCCACGCACCAACTAAAATAATGTGGGTAGGACACATCTTAAATTTCTGAGACCAAAGAATCCGTTGGTGCCGCACGTAGTTGAAAGAGTCACGAAATAGCGATAATGTCAAAGCCCATGCATAGCATTGGCAGCATGTGAGTCTTACAGGCCAGTCGGATGGTGACAATTCATGAGCCATCTTGTAGATTGACGCTTGGGTAATGCTGAAGTGTAGCTATAAAGCGGTACATCGGACATTTTTTGACCTAGTAGAGAAAATACAAAAGGCAATATACACAATGGTGTGGAGAGAGGAGAGGAGTGAGAGGGAGGAGCGTAACTGAAAAAAAAACAAATAGGCAATTCTTTGATATCTAGATAGAAGGGTGTGAAAAGGTTTCTAGAAGGAGAAAGTAAGGCCCCTGTTTGGAAGCTAGACTCAACTGAGATCAATCTCAATTCTGTTCAGTCTAATTTTAAATTAAATATAACATCTAAACACTAAAACTCTAAAATTACTAAACTCATCTTAACTTAAAACTTCTTTACACGTGGAACTTAAAACATTTTGAAACTCAACACCTCTTTACACACAAGACTCACAACCTTTTTCAACTTCCTATAAATACATATAAACTTATTTTAACATCCAAACACATCTTTAAACTCATTTTAGGTGAGCCCCATAAAACCCACTCTACCATCTCAACTAACTACTATTCATAAAGAACTCAACTCAGCTCAGCTCAGCTCAACATCCAAATAGGACCTAAATGGAGTCTTTAAATCCTGAATGTTTTGCTTGTTGGTTTATTCGCTTTCCTCAGATTGCTTTGCTGCTATTTAAACTCTGGAACACTTTCTTTGAATCTTACTTAAAGGTCAACACATCTTTAAACTCATTTTAGGTGAGCCCCATAAAACCCACTCTACCATCTCAACTCACTACTATTCATAAAGAACTCAACTGAGCTCAGCTCAGCTCAACATCCAAATAGGACCTAAATAGAGTCTTTAAATCCTGAATGTTTTGCTTGTTGGTTTATTCGCTTTCCTCAGATTGCTTTGCTGCTATTTAAACTCTGGAACACGTTCTTTGAATCTTACTTAAAGGTCACCTCAAGCTAGGAACGTCCGTGAGCAGTTGCATAATCCAGTTTCCCTCATACAAAAGGTACATAGATTTACAAAAGACTCGGCCGCAGGCCCGCAGCCTACTCATCACTGAAAACCATTAATTGGTTCATTTCAAGGGCTTGACAAAGTTACAGGTATTTAATACTCAAAGCATAAGAGTAAAAGAAACGACATCAGATTAATGGACATGCATTACTATGCATGAATCTCTCCAACAGCTGTATTGAGTTTCATTGCCAACATCCTTCCTCACACCTGATAAACAAACCGCAAGAACCACTTGGTACAATTTTTTCAGGCATACAGAAATAGTTTCAAATTTGATTTCAAAAGAAAATGGGTGTTATTAGATCAGGACTATATACTTGTAGTTCAATGGCATCTTATTCAACAAAACAAGAAAAATAAGTAAAAGCCAAACTGAACACTTGGACGTAGAGTTTTTTGCATAATAATCCAACCAAACATTAAACTCAAACCTAGAACTCTAGCATGCTTGGTTTCATGAGACAAGCCCAAAACTTCAATTTTTTAGACAGATAATTTCAGGAACAATGAAAAAAATGTGGTATGAGATGGACAACTTGGGAGTTCATTTGGGTTGGGGGAGGGAGCAAGATTTTGGAACCTGCTTTTTTATTCTGTCTCAGCTATTTTCAAACTTCAATTGCTTCATGTGTTACATCAAAGATCTCAAGTTTTTAAATTTCTTGTCAACAAGAAAGAGATGTGATTTTGTTTAAGAATTGGGGCCAGAATCAAGGAAAAGATTAGAATGGGTAGTGCATAAATGCTTTCCTCCAAGGTCAATCAGCAGATGAAAAGGTACAGCTAAAAACAATTGGCAGAAGCTCATTGCTTTACAAGCTAATCCCACACCAATTCTGAAAGATATGTTCATTGACAGGGAAATGATATGAATTGGAGATGAATTCTTTGACCGGAATTAAAAAAAAAAAGTTCGAAATAAGGGAATCTATTGGTAATAAATTGTATGATGCCCAAGTTAACAGACAAAAGAAGAAAGGTTTGGTTTGGGGATGGTTGGTGTTTGCAATTTGCAGTGTCATCAGAATTAAGTCAATGAATTCAAGACGCGTAAACCAAGGCTCAAGCTCAAAATTAAGTCAAACATAAGTTTGGGTCTTGTTCAGCATGAATTTAAAGATAGCCCAAGCATGCTTAAAGCGACCAGACTAAGCTGGTAGATAACTACTAGCTTAAAAGTTAACCCAGCATGAATAATCCATAAAAGATTAACGGGTGCTTTAAGACCAGTAGGGCAGAAGATAATCCCACATTCCATTCTATTCCTTGTTCCTCTTCGGGAAACACCTCTTTTTTTCCACTCGAAGCACTCATCACAAAATACTAGAAAAATAACCTGAAAACTACAAAAGAAATATAAACTTCTTCAACAACTACACTAACTAGTCTTTGTAAAACATACAAGCCAAGGCAGAGTAACCTCATTATTTCACAATGAAGAGCCAACACTATCCCAAATTGATGTAATATGCAGAAAACCAAGGACGCATTTGGTTCGATAAATTCCTAATTCAGGAACCGTAAAAATCCAATTTATCCATACACGAATCAAGTAATTTTGCAAATCAAAAACCACAATTATCATTAACTAACTCATAATCCTCAAATTCAATATCCCGTAAACAAAACAAAAAAAAAAAAAAAAGAAGAAGAAGAAGAAGAAAAAGCATACTAGAGTTTACATGATCCAACGCAAAAAACGTGTAATAAAAATGCGAAAGATAGATCCGATAGACTTATCTCGACGCATCAGTCCCGGCGAGCCTTAAGGCGCTGGTTAAGCTGCTCGATCCTGACGACGAGACCGGTGACGGAATAGAGGATCCAGTAGAAGATGAGAGCGGCGGCGATGAGTAGGGCGTTGCGCTGGCTCTTGATGATGGACTTCTGGTGGCGGAGTTGCTCAGAGGGGCTGCAGGAGTCAGGAGACTCGCAGTGGGGTCTGGTCTCGTACTTCCAGTATATGTCCATGAGCAGGAAAAGGCAGAACGGAACCACCGAAAGCAACGGCTTCAGAAGGTTACGAGTGACGGCGATGAGCCCCTTACGGATCCCATCCAGCCCCGGGATGGTAAGCAGAAGAACCATGATGGCCTCGGCACCCGCCGCGTAGCCCAGCACAACCCACTCAAGTGCCATTTTCCCCTATAGATCTACTGCTGCTGTTGCTTCGGTTTCTTGCTTGTTTGTTCCTTTGGAGCGTTTCTTCCGGAGGAAGGAGTTTATTTACAGGCCATGGCGAGAGAGAGAGAGAGACGGTTGCGGTGGTATTATGGGCCAGCTGTGGCATATAAAGTGTACGTCTTCTTTATGTCACAGATGGCAGATTGCACCCAATTAAATTAAAAAAAGTAAAATATTAAAATATTTTATGTATCTTTACAATAACTTATTCTTTAAGTTATGGTAAAGAACAAACGGCATAAATGATAAACATGGTTGCTAAAACATGAGTCTGCTGGCGATTTAGGAAACAATTACCATGCCTGCTTTGGACGTTGAAAGCCTTTTTTTTATATCATGTTAATATTGAAATATTAGAAACATACATATTTTTTATTTTTAAATATTCAACTTTTTTTATCTAAACAATATAATTTTTTTAAATTTTCACATAAAATAAAATTAATAATTCTTTTTCAAATATCAAAATAAAAATTATATTAAAAAATTATATTTTAACAATATTGTAAATTTATAATATTTTCATTTAACTTTTTTTCACTCATTTTTCAAAATCTTATAAAACATCTCAACTCAAACATTTCACTTCTATTTATGAATAATTTTATTACTATTTACATATAATCTTATCTCGTCTCATTGTCCAAACTAGACAAATCTTTTAGGTTGATCCACAACAATTTTAACTCAATGTTTGGTGTCTTTCTTCTCATTGCTCAGGTGAGTAGAAAGTAAGATCCTAGTGATGAAATTCTAGACACTTTTGAACGTGGAAATGTTAATTTATTGGTAAGATTATAGCTAAGAAGCGCATCAATTGTGAAGCCTTTAAGAATACTATGCTCAAAGTTTGGAAAATGATTCTCCAATTAATTTTGTTAAAGTGGGGGAAAATACTTTATGTTTGAATTTGTTTCTACATGTGACCAACAATGTATATGGGATGGTCAACCATAGTTATTTGATCAATTTCTCATTTGTTTAAAGTGGTTTGAAGGTCTAATTCCATCAACTAAGATTTCTTTCTCTCACACTTTTATTTGAGTTCAAGTGCATAACTTACCTTATGGTTGTATGAATTTGGAGATTGGTTCCAAAATTGGTGCTTGTGTTGGTAAAGTATTCCATGTCGTGGTTAATGGCCAAAGTAAGGGGTGGGGCAATTATTTTGGAATCCCTGTTGAAATTGAACTTAATAAACCTTTGCTCTGGGGGAAAATGTTGCATTTGGATGGTAAGCATATATTTGTTTCTTTCAAATATGAAAGGTTGCCCAAATTATGTTTTTCTTGTGGCATGATTACACATTATGGATTAAGTTGTCCACAGAAGAATGTTGCTGTTATATTTGGATCATCTACTCTTCAACAATATGGCTCTTGGTTCCTAGCTTAAGACTTCAAGCCCTATTCATCCTGCTAGTATTGGAAGATTTGTGGATGTTAAGTCGACTTCTTTACAGGCTTTCTGCAACAAGCAGTTATAGGCTTTAGATAGGGATGATGTTAGTTCCAATGTTGGCAGTGTGGAGAGTGGAAAATTTCGTGTTGCCAATCAATCATTGGAGGAGAGAAACAAGGCTTCAACGTGGATTGTTGCTAACCAGCCACCAACTAATTTGACATGTAACTCCTCTTAGTTTGTAACTACTCCTTTGATAACTACCTCAACTATCCCTTGTGTAAGTCCACTTTTAATTTCTAAAAATCTTGCTAAGGAGATCTCACTTGCCTTTGACTTGCAAAATAGCCCTCATAAATTCTTTGCCTTTATTGGTATCTGATGATTTTCATGTCAAGTTGGAATCTAGCAAATCTTTTATTCCTCACTTTAATCTGCCTGTGTCAGATATTTTTCCAACAGTTTCTTTATTGAAGTGGAAAAGCAAATTATAGATGCAAGAGTTTGGCTAGGATTAAGTGACTATGATGATAGAGTTTATCTTATCTTTGGTTTTGTAATTTGGATAAATATAAAATATCTTGCCTTTATCTATAATTATTTTGAGTTAATCTAGAAGTTATTAGGAAGTGTGAAAATCAAATTCCAAGGGTTCTATAATTATCTAGAGAAGAGTTTGGATGGAAAACTGTTATTATTGAGAAGATTTAGTGCCAGGTATCAGTATCTCGTCAGAAGAGTCCCTTGCGACAAAGTCACTCAGTTAGCAGAATCTAGCTACAATTCAAACTGCTTTCAGATTATTTATTTAAGAGATACGATTGGATAAGAGAGATAGAGATTTTGGCTTGGAGTTATTGAAGAGTATATTCCAATACTTGTGTGTGAGAAGATTCTCTTGAGAATTTTCTAGTAATTTTTCTCTCGTCAAGTGTGATCATGCTCCATGCTGGAGATTGAGTGATCGTAATTCAGCCACTGGAGTTCTAGGAGGAAAGCCAATATTTAAAGATCATTAGAGGTTCTAATTGCTATTACAGTAGAGGAAAACAGGTTGTTTGTCGTGTCAAGTAAGAGAGTCAATTGACAAAAGTTTTGTAATTAAGACATGCTTGTAATTGATTTTCAAATTAAAAGATTAACTTTTCTGAGTTCGGCTGTCCTGTAAGATTTTACCTTTAAAAAATTTTTTTAAATGGTTTCCCTTTCTTACCAAGATTGGTGTTAAAAAATTTATTTATTTTATGTTATTGCTTTATGATTAAATAATTGCATGGTTGACGACTAACTGATTTGTTAAGTGAATTGGTATATCTT
This sequence comes from Carya cathayensis, assembly GCA_011037825.1. Lineage (NCBI taxonomy): Eukaryota > Viridiplantae > Streptophyta > Magnoliopsida > Fagales > Juglandaceae > Carya > Carya cathayensis. Next base: position 1,427,750 of record QGSO01000156.1, read on the forward strand.
TGTGTTAATATACAGGGACATTTGGATAATTTTACAAATTAAGGGGCCAAATTGGGTCTTCTACTACTGTATCTACTAAATTTGATGCTCTTAGGAAGGAAATATGTTGGTATTTTTATAGATTTTGAAGAGATACCAAAAGCATTGAGGAGGACACATCCTCTTGGTCAAACCATAGATTTATCAACAGAGGTTGTTATTCAACCCTGTTGGGAAGCAAGAGGCTTCTAAGTTGGAAAAGTTGGGGCCTAGACAACCCTCAAATAGTTCATGATGTTGGTCAAGGTGGATTAGCATTGTTGTGGACAAAGGATGTAAACCTTAATATTCATTGCTATTCATAGAGGCATATCAACTCTTGGGTAATTGATGATAGGAATAACTTCCAATGGATACTCACTTGTTTTTATAGAGATCATGATATGGCAAAGAGAAAGGAAGGATACACTATATTGAGTTATATTTCCAACTTGAACCCTTTGAGATGGCTTTGTTTAGGTGATTTTGATGAACTCCTCTTCCACATTGAAAAGGTTGGTGTGGCTAGAAGATGTGAGAAGCAAATGGATTCTTTTAGAATAGTGTTATATCACTGTCAACTTTGTGATTTGGAATCTTTTAAAGGGAAGTTTACATGGTCTAATAATAGAAAGGATCGTATTTTCACAAATGCGAGGTTGGATAGAGCTGTGGCAACAAAGTCTTCGTTTGAAAATTTTAGTGATAGAGATATTCAAGCTCTGGCCTCATCATCTTTTGACCATTATCCTCTTTTAATTAATATATCTTCTAACAACAACCAAAGAAGGTATTATCAAAGACCATGTCTATTTGAAGCTTCTTGGTCTACACATGAGGATTGTGGGGATGTGATTTAGCAAGCATGGTCTAAATCTCCTAATTTTATTGGGATTTTCTCTACTCTTAGTAATAAATTGGGAAGTTGTATGTCAAATATAAAATCCTAGAGTAAAAGCAAAGACCCTCTCACCGATGCTTCTTTACATGCCAAGGTCAAAAGGCTTGAAACATTGTTGTAAAATTTGACAGCTAATTTAGTTGAAAATATTCATGTCCTTAAGTAAGAAATTAACAACCTGCAGGAAATTATGCACCTGAAATGGCAGCAAAGAGCAAAAGTAAGTTAGCTTCAACATGGAGATAAAAACACCAAGTATTATCATTGTTGTTGAACTCAAGATTTCAAGTTTCGTGTAATTATAAATCTACACATGGATTTTGATAATAACAAATGAATTCAAAGAATAAAGAAGTCTCAAGCTCAAGATTTTCACACAATGGAATCAAGCACATCAAGGAACTAAGCATGAGCAAGAAGGGAACAAGTTCACATTAAAGTCAAAGAGTAATGTTGTAAATCTCTTAAAAATTCGAAATTAGGATTAAGGTTCAAAATTAATATTTTATCATAAAACATTAAAATACATTTTCCACATGTGCATGAATATTTTGAAAATTAAATTTGAAAATTTTGAAAGATGATTGATTGTCATCTTTCACATGTGCATAACATGATTAAAGATTTGAACTTTGAAAATATTAAGATGATTGATTGTCATCTTTCACATGTGCATGTTTTATTTGAATATTTTCAAAAGTGATGGATGCTTTTCTTGACTTATGCAAAAGGTAGATGTCTTTGTTTGAAAATTTTAAAAAGTAAAGTGTGCTCCTTTTGTCATATGCAAAAAGTAAAAAGATTATGTTTGAAAATTTTGAAAAGTGAATGATGATGTCTTTGACATGTGAATCTTTTTAAATTTGAATATGAAGTCTCATATGCCTATAAATAGATCATTTAAAAGCTTCACATTTACAACACCAAGAGCATACAATATTCATTCAAAACTTTCATTCTCTCTTCTCTAAGCATTAAGCATTAACCCTTGTTCATTTTGAGAGATATAGTTTGCGCTGTATTGTTCTTATTTTACTCATTGAGGAGTGTTTTCTGATAACCTACCCACTATCAATTCTTGTATCAGTAAAAGGGTGTGTATAACCCTTGTGCGTGTAGAAAGTATTCTACACAAGAAATAATTGAATCACCACGTGTAAGGTGATTGCAAGTGTAGAGGGTGTTCCACACGGATCCTTTGTAGCAGTGTTGTTCAAAGGTGTAATAGGTTTCTATCTCCACCTGAAGGAGGTTGAATAGTGAATTCGAGGATTCTCAAATGGTAGCTTGAGGCGAGAACGTAGGCAGTGAGGCCGAACCTCGTTAACATACTGAGTTTGCTTCTCTCTTACCCTTACTCTTTATATTTATTGTTGTTTTATATTTTTTTTATATTTTATATTGTATATTTGATTTATAATTATTATTTTTAAATACAACTCAATTCACCCCCCTCTTGTGTTAGTTATCTGGGCAACAAATTGTATCAGAGCTAGAGCTCTGTTATAAGATTAACTATCTTTTGAGTTAAGATCTTATGGCTAACATTGCAGCTTCATTTGGTAAAGGTCAATCTAACAGTCGGCCTCCACTCTTTTGTGGAGACAATTACTTATTCTGGAAAATTAGAATGAGAATATTCCTTCAGACTCAAGGTCGAGAAATCTGGAAATGCATTGTAAATGGACCTTATATTCCAACAAAAGTGGTTGATGGAGTAAAGGTCCAAAAGGAAGAAGAAGAGTTTGATCGTGAAGACGATAGACTTTATACTTTAAATTTAACTGCTATGAATTTATTATATAATGCTCTCAATGGTAATGAGTTTAATAGAGTAATGACTTGCGCTACGGCAAAAGAAATTTGGGATAACTTGGAAGTTACTTATGAAAGAACTTCTCAAGTCAAGGAATCAAAAATTTATATTCTTACTCATGAATATGAAATGTTTAAGATGAATGATGATGAATCTATTTCTAGTATGCACACTCGTTTTACTAACATCATAAATAGTTTGACAGCTCTTGGCAAAGTTTATTCCAAAGTGGAGATAGTAAGAAAAATTCTCAACTCTCTACCAAAACGTTGGGAATCAAAAGTGACAGCGATTCTTGAAGTTAGAAACCTCAAAAAGCTCGAAATGAATAAACTCATCGGGTCACTTATCACCCATGAGTACACATTGAAAAGATGAGAAGAAGAAGGAAAGTCAAAGAAGAGCTTGGCACTTAAAGCTGTTCCTCATTAAAGTGAAAGTGATGAAAATGAGGAAAATGATGACAAAGATGAAGAAGTTGCGATGATAACAGGAAGAATTCAGAGATTCTTAAAGAAAAATAAAACTCCTCCGAGGAAATCCTTCAAAAAGTTTTCCAAGAAAGATTCAGGTAAAAATGACACTTTAATTTGTTATAAATGCAATAAGCCTGGTCATATCAGGCCAGATTGTTATGTACCAAGCTTTTACTAAGACTATGCAGGAAGAATTTGAAATGAGCATGATGGAAGAGCTTACATTCTTTCTTGGATTACAAATTAAGTAAGTAAAAAGTGGGATATTCATCAATCAATCAAAATATATTAAAGAATTGCTGAAAAAGTTTGGGATGGAAGGTGCTAAGGAAACTGGAACACCAATGAGCCCATCCACTAAACTTGATAAAGATGAATCCGGTAAACCAGTTGACTCGAAGGTATATCGAGGTATGATTAGTAGTTTATTATATTTGACAGCCAGTAGACTAGATATTATGTTCAGTGTGTGCTTATGTGCACGTTTTCAATCATCTCCAAAAAAATCTCATTTAATTGCAGTTAAGCGCATTCTTAGATATCTTACTGGTACAATTAACCTAGGGTTATGGTACCCTAAATACACATCTTTCGATCTAATCAGCTACACAGATGCATATTATGCTGGTTGTAAAATAGATCAAAAAAGCACTAGTGGTGCATGTCATTTCTTAGGTCATGCACTAGTTTCCTGATTTAGTAAAAAACAAAATTCTGTTGCACTATCTACTGTTGAGGCAGAATATGTTGCTGCGGGTAGTTGTTGTGCTCAAGTTCTTTACATGAAGCAACAACTTGAAGATTTTAAACTCATGTATAATCACATTCCAATCAAATGTGATAATACAAGTGCTATAAATCTTTCAAAGAACCCAATACAACATTCTAAAACTAAGCATATTGAAATAAGATATCATTTTCTTTGAGATCATGTGCAGAAAGGCGATATAGTACTAGAGTTCACAAACACACATGATCAGTTAGCAAATATATTCACAAAACCTTTACCAGAAGATAGATTATGTATGATTAGAAGAGAAATAGGTATGATACATGTTATGAATATCTCTTAAAAGATAGACCAGAGTTCATAAAAATAGATAGATGTTTTTTTAAATACTTTTACATAAACTTGAGGTTCTTAACCTCATGTTTGAGATGCTCATTCTCTTCATACAATATCATGTCATTCCTATCCATAAGAACTAGCAAGTGGAATGAAGATTCCAATAGAGATTTCAACTGTTTATTTTTCTGCCGAAAGATTCCTTCCCTTGTGTGAGACTCTTGAACAATTCATTGAAGTACAACAATTTGTTCTTTAAGCCTTTCAACCTCATGGTTTTTGGCTTGTGCCCGCTGGAAAAAAGCAACAATTGAGGATGAGTAGCGAGTCTCGAGACTTACCAAGTCGTAGATAGCATCGGAGTCTGACTTATTAGGCAAACTATTATTTTCTTGCTGCAACATGGCACCAATGGCAGCTGCAGAAAGGACAGGAAGTTGAGGTGCTGAATACCTCATGGATGGGTCTAGAGGAATGTTAGAAGAATGAGTCATTGAGAAAAGAATTGAAAACTATTATTTTCTTGCTGCAACATGGCACCAATGGCAGCTGCAGAAAGGACAGGAAGTTGAGGTGCTGAATACCTCATGGATGGATTTAGAGGAATGTTAGAAGAATGAGCCATTGAGAAAAGAATTGAAAACTTAAAGCGAGAATGTTGAAGGAATGCAGATGAGTTATAGAGATGAGAATAAGATTTGATGCAAATTGGATTAAGTTTAAGACTAATTTTATAGAAATAGCATAAAGAAGAAGACAAACTATTGTCTCTTCAAATCTTATTTAGTCAAATGAAATACAAGATATGCTGGACACACATTGTCCAAAGTTTTCTTACTAAACCAGCGAGATTAACAGTAGGTTGTCCCTATTTTTCTAGTAAACGATGAAGCTTTGCTGTAATCTGCCGATTTTGACCTTGTATCTGAACCATTTCTCGTTCCAGCTCCTCTATTCGTGGTTGCAGATCATGAGCATACCAATCTGTAAATTTTTTCAACTCTTTGTTTTCTTGCTTCAGCCTTTTATTCTCTCTATCCTTATTAGCAAGCTTCTGTCGTAACTCAGATATTTGGATGTTAAGATGATCAATCTCACTCACCCTCGCGGCAGCATATTGACTGCTGAGCATTCTTGATTATGCAACAATTTCAGAATCAGCCTTACTAGAAAAACGGATATCTGTTCCTATCATGGTATTGACGGCCTCAGGAGAGAAAATTGATAGTTGATGCGTCAAGGGTTCCTGATTCAAGTCTGGAACATTAGTGAAAGAGAATTTCTCGGTCATTCTATCGTTATGGAAAAACAAAACTCAGGTCAAGGAGTAATGTGATTTTTTTTTGTATCCGATGGGTGAAAATGATTTTTTTATAGAAACTCAGAGCCTTCAATCCCGTTTGTTAACAACATCAGGCGATTGTTTAAATCTCCAGCCGCACTAAATTCATAGAGTTAGGCCACAAGCCTTTGCAGCACTTCTCGGGTCACGGACGGCTACAATTTTTTTAACTATCTACAATGTCTACTGGCACACCATTTTCTTCAGTCTATTTATTTGTTGCGGATCCTTTTTAATGATGCCAAAAGGGGGAGAAGTTTTAGACTAGAATATTAACATTGTTTAAATTGCTAAACTTGTTATATATGCTTGGAATTATATTTATACTTTTATTTGAAAAACTAACGCATATTCTCAGGGGGAGCTTAAGTATTAATACAAGTTTCAGGTTCTATCAAGTATTTGTCATCATAAAAAATGGGGAGATTGTTGAATCCAAAGTTTCAAGTTTCGTGTAATTATAAATCTACACATGGATTTTGATGATAACAAATGAATTCAAAGAATAAAGAAGTCTCAATCTCAAGATTTTCACACAATGGAATCAAGCACATCAAGGAACCAAGCATGAGCAAGAAGGAAACAAGTTCACATTAAAGTCAAAGAGTAATGTTGTAAATCTCTTAAAAATTCGAAATTAGGATTAAAGCTCAAAATTAATATTTTATCATAAAGCATTAAAATACATTTTCCACATGTGCATGAATATTTTGAAAATTAAATTTGAAAATTTTGAAAGATGATTGATTGTCATCTTTCACATGTGCATGACATGATTAAAGATTTGAAAATATTAAGATGATTGATTGTCATCTTTCACATGTGCATGTTTTATTTGAATATTTTCAAAAGTAATTAATGTTTTTCTTGACTTATGCAAAAGGTAGATATCTTTGTTTGAAAATTTTGAAAAGTAAAGTGTGCTCCTTTTGTCATATGCAAAAAGTAAAAGATTAGGTTTGAAATTTTTGAAAAGTAAAGTGTGCTCCTTTTGTCAGATGCAAAAAGTAAAAAGATTAGGTTTGGAATTTTTGAAAAGTGAATGATGATGTCTTTGACATGTGAATCTTTTTAAATTTGAATATGAAGTCTCATATGCCTATAAATAGATCATTTGAGAGTTTCACATTTACAACACCAAGAGCATACAATATTCATTCAAAGCTTTCATTCTCTCTTCTCTAAGCATTAAGCCTTAACGCTTGTTCATTTTGAGAAATATAGTTTGCGCTGTATTGTTCTTATTTCACTCATTGAGGAGTGTTTTCTGATAACCTACCCACTATCAATTCTTGTATCAGTAAAAAGGTGTGTATAACTCTTGTGCGTGTAGAAAGTATTCTACACAGGGAATAATTGAATCACCACGTGTAAGGTGATTGCAAGTGTAGAGGGTGTTTTACACGGATCCTTTGTAGTGGTGTTGTTCAAAGGTGTAATAGATTTCTATCTCCACCTGAAGGAGGTTGAATAGTGAATTCGAGGATCCTCAAGGGGTAGCTTGAGGCGAGGACGTAGGCAGTGGGGTCGAACCTCGTTAACATACTGAGTTTGCTTCTCTCTTACCCTTACTCTTTATATTTATTGTTGTTTTATATTTTGTTTATATTTTATATTGTATATTTGATTTATAGTTATTTTTTTTAAATACAACTCAATTCACCCCCCTCTTGTGTTAGTTATCTGGGCAACAATTATTATGCAAGTCAAAGAAGAGAAAGGAACAATGTACTGAAGGTTATGGATGATCAAGGAAATGCCTTTACAAACTCAAAGAGCATAGGCAGGACCTTCACAAAATATTATCAAAGGTTATTTTCTACCTCTTCTCCTTCTAACATTAAGACATGTCTTTTTACTCTTACATAGAAAATTACTCCAGCCATGAATGTTGAACTCTTAAAACCTTTCACAAGCAATGAAATTGAAATAGCTCTATATCAAATGGGTCCTTTTAAGGCACTTGGTTCTAATGGATATAGTGCTTGTTTTTATCAAAATCATTGGTCTATTGTTAGAGATGATGTATGTCAAATTGTGTTATCTTTTCTTAATGTAGAACCTAATATCGCTGACATTAATTACACTTACATTGTGCTTATTCCTAAGGGTAATAACCCACAAAAAGTGTCTAAGTGTAGACCTATAAGCCTATATAATGTGATTTACAAACTTATTACTAAGGTACTTGCAAATAGATTGAAGCTGCTTTTGCCTTCTGTTATTTCTTCGAACCAATGTGCCTTTGTGCCTAGTTGAGTAATTACAGACAATATCATTGTTGCATACTAAACCCTTCACACTATGCATACTCATCTACATGGGAGACAAGGTTATATGACCTTAATATTGGATATGACTAAAGCATATGATCGTGTTGAGTAGAATTTTATTTCGGTTGTAGTGTCCAAGTTAGGATTTGCTACAAGGTTGATTGATCTAATCATGCACTGTATCACTTCCCCCTTCTCTGTTTTGGTTAATGGTGCTCCCTATAACAAGTTTAAACCATAAAGGGGTTTAAGACAGGTTTCCTCTTGTCACCCTACTTATTTATCCTTTATGCTAAGGCTTTAAATTCTCAACTATTTGTTGATCAACAACATGTCTACTAACTAGAGGCCCAATAGCCAAAGGTGTGATAAGGATGATCAGCCATCTCTTTTTTTGTTGATGGTTATCTTTTGTTTTGTCAAGCAAACATGCATGAATGGGGAAGGAATCAGCTCTTGGGAGTTTATGAATCTGCCTTGGGATAACTTCTCCATAGGGATAAAACTTCTCTATTTTTTAGCAGAAATACCAGCTTAACTACCAAATATTTAGGACTCCCTTCTTGGTAGGAAGATCAAAAGTGGCTACTTTCCATGGTATTGTGGATAGAGTTAGAAGAAAAATGATAGAGTTTGAAAACTAAATTCCTTTCCTTGCTGGGAAGTAGATTCTCATAAAAGATGTCTTGCAAGCTATACCTACATATAGCATGAGTGTCTTCTTATTACCTAAAACTTTGTGTAAAGAGCTTAATTCTTTAATTCCCAATTTCTGGTGGAGCCACCAAAATAATAATTCTAGAATTTATTGGAAGAGTTGGAGTACTTTGTGTATTGGGAAGCAATATAGTGGCCTTGGCTTTAGGGATTTAGAGTGTTTTAATCAAGCACTCGTGGCTAAACAAGCATGGATAATGTTGCAGTCTCCTAATTTACTTTCAAGCAGGATCTTCAGGGCAAAATACTTTCCTAATTTAACTATTACATCTGTTATCCTGCATGCTAGACATTCTTTTCTTTGGAGAAGTATTTGGCAAGCCACTCATTTTCTCAAGGAGTGACTCATTTGGAGGGTTTGTGATTGTACAAATATACATGTTTGGAAGGATAAGTGGTTACCAAGGGCAAGCTCATACAAAGTTCAATCCCCTGTAAACTCCCTATATGAAGATGCACTGGTTGCTGAAGTTATTGATACATCTAAGAGTTGGTGGAAGCAAGATCTCATTCAAAGTATATTTCATCAAGACGATATTTCTCATATTTTGAATATTCCAATGAATCCTACAGGGTCTTCAGATAATCTTTTGTGGAGTGGCACTTCAAATGGACTTTTCACAATCAAAAGTGCATACCACTTACGTATACGACTTCAACTGAGCAATAGGGGGAATCCTAAAAATACTGTGAATGGCAACAACTATGGCAGAAGATTTGGAATTTTCATACACCAAATACATTTCAAGTTTTTCTGTGGCGTGCTTATGTGGATGCTCTACCTACAAAGTTGAACCTTTCTAAAAGAAATATTATTGCTGAATATTCATGTCCAATCTATTTGCAAGAAGATGAAACTCTTGGACATGTTATTTGGTCCTATCCTTCTGCATAGGATGTTTGGTTCCTTGGTGATAGGGATTTTCAAAAAACCTCCATTACAATCACAGGATTTGATGTCATTTTTTCACAGATTATGGAAATGTTATCTCTATAGGAATGGGTTTTGTTTTATGTTCTTGCTAGGTCCAGTTGGTTGAGATGAAATGCTTTAATCCACGAAGAAAATTTTTTACATCCTGGTGCTGTTTACAGTAATGCTATCAATGCATGTATTAAGTTATAAAGTTGCTATGGAGTCTCTAAGGTATCCACCCTGTCCTACACAACCTCATATTCCACTTTGGGAAGCACCTCCAGAGCATTGGGTTAAAGCTAATTGGGATGTGGTTATAAATACTGTCAACGAAAAAGTTTGTATGGGTGCTGTTATCAGAGATAGTTTTGTTTTTGTTCTTTCCACTTTAATGAAACCTCTAACATTTTGCTTGGAACCATCTATAGCGGAAGCAAGGAGTCTACTAGAAGCATCTCATTTTTGCAGAAATCTTAGTTTGCCATAGTTCATCTTTGAAGAAGTTTAAGCTCAAGTTGTTACTGCTATTTTAGTCAAGGAGGTGCCTGTTGTTTGTTTCTGTTGACTAACTACTGAAATAAGGTTGTTTTTTTATTTTGGGTGGAAAATTAGACATGTAAAAAGAGATGTCAATGGGTAGCACATATTATTGCTAGAGAGGTTGTTTATCTTACAACATAATTGATTGATAATGATTCTACTCCTACATTTATTTTTGCTCATGTACTGGCTGGATGCCAACATTGTACCTGATTATATGAAAGTCATTCTATCTTTAAAAAAAAAAAAAATTTTTGCATTTTAATTCTTTTATTATTTTATTTCTAATATTGATCAAATTAATTATTTTATCAGTTAGTGAATAGTTAAATGCAAGAGTGTGCATCCAAGTCGGGTATAGTCAAACTTGGAAGAGGATGTCAAATCCAACTCAAGTATTCGCCTTAGTTAGCTCGGGCCAGTATTCGGACGTATCTAAATTTTTGAAATACTAAAAACCGAATATCCGTGTTGTATCCTAATTTTGCAATCCTTTTTTTTTTCTAAAGAAACCTATATTTTATTAAAAAAATTTCAAAGAAAAAAAATAATATTGAAAACATAATCCTTAACCTAACTGGCCAAGTAAGTAGTTGGATTTTTTAGTATTTTTATTCTCTTTCCCTGTTCCCCATCCTTATGTATGTAAAGGTTTATGTTCATTATAACTCATGGTTTTTGGGATGGAATTGCATCGTATTTTGCAATGATTTTATCCTTTTTTTGCACTAAATCTCAGACTCTCTTACTATATATCTAATGAGTAAATTAAGTTCTAATAGTTTAAGCACGAAACATATATAGCATTTTGATCAATTTCACTGATTGGAAGCATATGCAAATACGGACTTATCGACGAGATTCTGATTCGTGTGATTGATGAGAAAGAAACTTACAATCGAATGTGATGATGGAAACTTTCGGCAAGAGAGAAACAATGACAGAGGCTCAAGATCGTAGAGAGGGCCCTAGGGTTTTGGAGAGAGATAGATAGTCCATAGTGAGGGTGGGGGAGGTTGATCCTGCTAAAATGAAAGTGAAAAACTCTACCAAAACGATGTCATTATGTACGTAAACATAATTTTTTTTAAAAATTATAATTGGGTTTTGAGTTTAAAACTCAATACCCAAGTTCCATACTCGTACCCACCCCTAGGTAGGGACGGGTGGGTGATGCAGTTTTAGGCTTGGCTGAAAATTGTATTTGAGCCGAAAACCTCATTTGGAACTCAGTTACCCAAGTTTCCGAAGAAGCCGAAAAACATCCAGCCTTGATGAATTGTCTCAATTAAAAGTGTTAGGACAACACTAACGAAAAATCAAAGAAAACTAAGAAATTTTATAGCTAATTGGAATTGCGAAGTTGACTTGGCTTGTGTACGACCTAGGCCAGTGGCAGCTCAATCTTTATGCCCTTTTTTAATAGAACCATGGTAAGTGCTTGTTTAATTTACTAGTGTGGTAGTCAATGAGTAAGGCCATTCATATGAAAAAAAAAATTATATTTCCTTAGAATTAGGGTTCTCTTTTGCCTCAACACCTCGTTTTCTTCTCTTCGTGGAAAATAGAGTGTGAGTGGGGGTTATGACTTATGAGTTCTTTTCCAACTGTTGTTTGGGGCAGGTGGAAGTGAGTGATCAGTTTCTTGATGCGTCTAGTGATTTTTCTCTCTTTGTGTTGTTTTTGGTGATATGAGGTTGACTAATCAAGAATTAATATGAAGTGTTGCCAATAGCGAATTTGTTACACTACCCATTTCAGACTTTTCCAAACCCACAATCGACCCAAACTTTTAGTTATGGTCGAAGCAAGCATGCAAGAGTTCAGCTGATTCACAATCTTTGCCTACCAAAACATCTCCCTTCTTTTTCCCATGAGATGACCAATATTGCACTTGATCCATGTACGGATGATTACAAGGTTGAGGAAGATGCGTGGCAATTTTCCTTCTCACAAACACTCCATTTTTGTCGTCCTTGTGTCTACGCCTGCTTTCCAATGAACCATCTTGACTAGAAACGAAGCCAGTCAGGATTTATGTAGAGGGGGCTGAAGTCGGTAAGTTTCAAGTTTGAATGTAAAATAAAAAATAAAAACATTTAACATGCCAATTGATCTTAATGTTCTTTCAACAAATAAAGGTCATTAATTATCACATTCATTCTCAATATAATCTAGCAAATAATTTATAAGAAAGTCATCGTTTATTTTGTTTCGAAATTTTGTCTCATTAAAATATTAAAAGTTGAAAAGGTTCGTTTAATTTATTTTTATTTGAAACTTTATCTTAACAATGTTTATGATTTAAAGTTTCTGGCTTATGATTTTCAAAACTAATTTAAACTTACATACATTATAATAAATAAAATTAAAAAATTTTGGTTTACATGATGTATCAATGGACACATATATGATTTATTGAGAATAAAACATATTTGCGATTAAAGGAATTCACATCTAATGCTCTTTTATTACGTACAAAATTCTCTTCATTCGTTTTTTGATACGTTAAGAAATGTAAATTTCTTTGGAGAAAATTATTTTAAGATTTTTTTTATTAAAAAATCTTGAAATTTTTAAAAAGTTGGAAACAAAGTGATAAAAGAAACATGTCTTCCATTACTTCTCTTTCAATTTTCACATAGGAAAACTATTGTAATGGGCTTACTACTGTATGGGATTGCTATGAAGCATGAAGCCACCATTACTCTCATGTCTCAGGGTATATTATATATCTATTTTTTAAAATTTACATAAATTTTAATTAAATTAATAAAAAAAAAGTAAGAAATTTTGTAGGCTTTTAAGTGGTCTCCTTAGTAAATTAGGTTAAGAGATTGCTTACAGATTTGCAAAGGACTCATTTCTCCCTACTACTGAAGACACCATCCAGCAGGTTGCAAGGTTTTTCCTTTACCCGACTCATTTTGTATGGGAATACTTGTCGATCTGTGGATCATTTACCTCTTCGTGGCTGAGCCCACGATATAAAATATGTGGGATTGTTATCCAGTCCACTAGGCATCTGGCTCTTTATGGTTGGATCCTTTAGATAATATATGGAAGGATTAGTTGGTCAATGATATTTTTTTAATCAAGGATGCTTTAAATTAAAACAAAGATACGAGTTGAGGGAACGTGGTATCCCATACAAAAACTCCATTACAATAGTTGCAGTGCTCAGAGAGAGATTGAGGGAGTAAAACAAAAAGGACGAATCAATGAACTATAGGTTTGAATAGGGGTGGTAATATGTGACACGATTTGTGAATTCAATAAAGATGCGGTATAAAATTTGCAGATTTGAATTTGATATAAATGGATTCGGGTCAAAATGGGTTCACCCATTAAGACACGATTAATAAATGGATAAATAATGGGTCAACCAGTTTAACCCAAAATCAATCCATAATAACCCGTTTAAATTCTATTTCAAAACTAAAATTTTATTATTGTTGAGTTGTAATATTTGTATTTCTCAATATACTTATATTTTTTATTATTGAGATTATAATTCTGTACCTATACTCATATTTGTTATTATAGAGTTTATAATATTGTTTTCATTATAGGTTAAAATTTAAAAAATATTGATATTTTTTTGTTAGTAGGTAGTCTTATTGTTTTTTTTTTAAATATATATAATGGCTACTTATAAATGTAAGTTTTAACTTTTATGTGAAGTTATATTATGGGGGTTAAATGGGTTATGCGTGTTAGTTCAACCTATATATATAAAAGAAATTGAAATAAATGGTGTTGTGTTGATCTATTTCTAATTAACTATTAAATAGGTCAAAATGGATAACACAATACGACCCATTATTTAAAGAGATCGGATTAAAGTTTTAAAATTTGACACGTTTATTTTGAAACACGAATAGGACCAACAAACATGAATTGCCACTATAATAAACTGTATAGACCCATGTTCCTTGATTGAGCTAAGGGGGACCACAAAAAGTGGTTTAAGTTGATCAACAAGTGGAATGATTGGTTGTGGCATTAAACTACAATCGGTACAAAGACATTGCAACTATTCTAGTGCATTTTGTAGGAGAACTTTACTTCCGCGTTCAATGGTTTATTCACTTCTTCACCACCATTGTTTGAGATATAATGTATGTTAGTGTTAGCTAGTTGAATGAGTTGCTCATTTCTCTGAGGCTTGATCTCCTTGCAAAGATGTTGCAGGGTTGTCATCCATTGCTTAATTTGCTGCCTTTCGCATGTTGTAGGAGTGGAAAATAACTATCAGAAATAAAAATTACGCAAGAAAAAAGTTTTCCATGCCCACAGATGATTTTACTATTGTTTTTCTCCTTCCCAGGCCTAGTTACTTTTCTACTTCTTTTAGTCCTTAATTAATTGCTTTTGTGAACTGCAAACTGAAAGGCTTGTGAGTACATTGGCGATCTACATCATTGTGAAATCATTATATGATACTTCCACAAGTCAGGGGCCCCCATGAACACACCAAGAAGTTTCATAACCATAATTGAGACAAGAGGGTTGGTTTCCTTTTCTTTTGGCTTTAACTCTTCTTTGCCGGCAGATAAAAAGAGGATTAAAGCAGTGGGTTTGATGCCAAGCACCGAAATTGGGACAAAAATGAAAACATCCCAAGTTAAAAAGCAAACCCAAAAGCAATGGATAATAGATGAGAGATAAGATTTATACACAGAACCAATATCTTATCTTATGGTACTGCTAAATTCCATTACAAATCTTCCTCCTTTAGAACACTATTCAGTCTTGAAATAGAAGCATATCATAGTAGATAGTAACCCAATCAAAATGCTATTCATCATCCTTTAAAATGTTATCATCTTATTATCTCCTGATATGACTTCTAATAATTGACAGATGTGAAAAATAATATAGTTTTTCAATTATTTAATACCATGTCAGGAGATTATAATCAAAATGATGATAAATTCCTTTTCTTGTAACCCTAGCATAGTCATGGTGGGGATCATCATGCATACAACAAACTTAAAAAAAAATAAAAAAATAAAAAATTCATAGGACGCAAGAAAGCTGGTTGAAACATGACTTGGCAGATATGATCCCAGAAAGTATCATTGATTTGGTTTAAAAGTAAGATAGTCTTGAAGTGGTGGAATTTTAGGCTATAAGAAAAATTGCATTACATAATGTAGTTACCAAGAACACAATCTTCTTAATTTTACTCAAGTGCAGCATGATGGTTGGCTTCAGTTCATACAAAGACAAAGGTTGTTGATGAAAAACAGCTGGAAAACACCCCAATCCATATGCATAACTAGAATGTTTTTCATACTCTCATCTATTTTGTTTCAGGCATTTAGCAAACATCATCTGATTCTTTGGTGTGTTTAAATCAAGAGCTCTACATTGATAAGATCAACTAATATTATTAGATTGTGAATACAAAACAAGCTGAATACTGAATTGAGTACATAGTTAATAAATATGTCAAGATCTAACTTTTGGATGAGACTAAAGCAAAAGCACTCAATATTACCCAGCAAAGGCACTGTCCACAGCATTACAAAGAGCACTTTTCACTAAAGTGTCAACCGTTTAATAAACATTAGAGGCAACCTAACATTATTAAGACTTAAGTGGGAGTACATTATTGAGCCTTTCTTCGTATCACAACTTTTCTTTTTCACTTGTTTCAAGGTGCTCCATTGACATCTTTCTATCTACCTTCACAAGTATTCTTTAGAGGGAATTTGAAAGAGGAACTTAAAGAAAGTGATAGTGGCGAGGAAAAAGAAAAAGACCAAAACCTATAAAGGGACACAAAGGAGCCACCGAAAGCCAAATTATTTACCAGAGGAAACAGGGTTGATAGGAGTAGATCCAGAAATACCATCCACCAGATTGTAATTTACTTACAACCTGCAAAGGAAATGCAATAAAGGGTACTGAGATTTAGTGTTTGCACAAAGAAGAAAGTGGTCAAAGAAGAAAAAGAACAATAGCCAGAATCGAGAATGTTCATATGCCTTTACCTTTTTCATAATGCTTATTTAGGAAGGAAAGGAATATTATGAGCAATCCAACTGCTGCTATGCCTCCAATTATTATTGCAAGCGTCCTGTCCCACTCATTATCATCATTGCCTTCACCATTTCCATAATTATAATCTATATATTGATCAAGAATATCAAACAATTAGAATTCATCAGGCAACATCATTTTAGGACGAAGTGTTATGATTGGAAACTAGAAAATGAAAGCACTCTAAATTGCAGCAGTTTGAGAAAATGTTTGGAGTGGCATTGAATACTACTTGCAGATGGAACATTTTTCATGGAAGGACACCAAGCTGTGTTTCAATAAGCTAAACATAAGGGCAGCATTTCCATTGAATTGGGATGTTGTTGTAATGCTAATTTCCAAGGCAACGGCAGGACTCTGTTTTTTGCTTCGTTTTAATTCTAAAGTTTAGAACATATAGGAGGACATAAACGCACTGGTTTGGGTCAGCAGCATCGGATTCTTTCTCAGTTCCCAATGAGACACACACTTTTATAAGGCATCGTATGTCTTGTAGAATTCAAATATTGAATCAGATGCTTTACAGAAAACCATTCTTGTTTATACAAGAAAGTCTAGGTACTTTGACACTGGAAATATATTCTCAATTACCAACCAGTCAAACCCAAATTCTTTTTTTTTTTTTTTTAACCCTTTTCCCTTAAGCAAATCATAATCAAAAGCCCCCAAACACTAGTTAGGACTGCCTTCTCGCTTTCCTCCATTGTATAATTATCCATGGCCCAAAAGAGAAAAGTACCTGGTCATCAAGTTCTTGTAAAATTCATGTTCATAGGAACTTGGTTTTAGACCCATGATAAGCAAAAGGCTTTCGAGTTTTGATCATAGAGATCCTTATTTGATTAGAAACAGAGTGATTAGTTGTTCCCAAGGCACCAACTGCTGAAGCATCATCAGAATAAACCACTCCAAGGATCAACAAATGCAAAACAAATGATTCAGTACGCCTGAATATGCCTAAATTCCACCACTTTACTGATTGAGCAAAGCATGGAAATGTATACCAATAGAGAACAAACAAACTCCCTAAAAATTGGATACAAGACGACAACTTTCAGTCTCCCAAACTCTTGATACATAAACACATACCAAAAGAAATAAGATGAACAACTACTATTTACACAAAGCTACTTGAATAATTTGAACACACCCAAATCACCATGCAAACTCATAATTCACACGCAGTAATTTACCCTTCAATTAAGTGAAGGATAAATTCAAAATTACCCAACAGGGTCTTGCTTACTTGAGTAATTAAAGTCAACTAAATGTTAGACCAAAGAACCGAAAAGAAAAAAGAACCGAAAATCAGAAACCACCGTCCGGGGTGGCGAAACCGCTTACCCTCTCCGGTGTGCGAGCGAACGCCGCCTTCAGTGTAGCGCACGTAACACTTGGCCAAGAACATGTCGCCCCACGCGGCGGTCCCACACTCAGTCTTCAGCAAGCCGATGGCGTCCGTTAGGCAGTCCTGGCACTCGCCGGCACTCAAATCCCCCACGCACTGCGCCACGCCCTGAAGATCGCCGGAGGTACTCGACCGGAAGGTCTTGTAGGCCCCACCATCACCGGTCCCCAGATACGTCAGCACGGCATCTCTCCTGGTCAACGCGTCGGAGTCGTATCCAGTCGTCGGCGCACCACATTTCTTGGAAACCACCGTCTTGTCCTCCACACCCAAGAAGGTGGTATTGTCGTACTTCACGAAACAACCTTCGAGCTGCAACGCGCCACCGCAAGTGTTAACGCAAAGGGTGCCGAGTTGACTCACCGAACGAGCGACGCACTGGGCGCAGTCGTTTTCCTGGAGGTCTCCCCGGCATTGGAAGAGGCCGTAGACGGTGTCTTGTTGGGCGGAGCCGGTGTTCGTGAAGTTGTTGTAGGTGGTGAACATGGCTGAGTTGACCAGGGAGGTGAGGATCGAGTTGACGCTGTTCTCGTACGGTGAACCCGGCGTGTACTTCAGCTGAGAGCACCCAGCAAAGACGTAGGTATCTATGGCGGAATCCGAGAGAGTCGTGAGGGTTGAGATAGTGAGAAGAAAACCACAGAGAGAGAGCAAAGAAACAGCTTTATTACTCACAGACATGTTTGTGTTTCAGGGAGGGAGAGAGATTATGGAAAGGTTCTTGAAGATCGGGGAGCTATGAGTATTTCGGAACTGAGAGCTCAAACAGTTGTGTTTCTGTGGGAGAGAGAGCTCTTTGGCAGAGAATAAGGTTGCTTTGAGGAGAATCTACGTTAGGGATACCGGCCAGAAACTGGTGTACGGTGTGCGCATATGGTTGATTTGAAGCTACCTAGAAGTTGGAACTTGGAACCGAGAGAATTTACAAAACAAAAATAGATATATAAGTGAAAGAAAAGAAAATCACAGGAAGGTGGGAATAGAATAGGAAATAGAAATACAAATTATATGCATGGATAATCATAGGCTTATCTCCATCATTCATTTGCTATTCTATAATATATTTAAAACTTTTATTTTTATTTTTTATTATTTTCTTTTACGTATTTTTTTAACCTCTTTAATCATAAAAAAAAATTAAAAAAATATACAACTTTACTAATAGTCTTTTTCTTAACCATTAAATAAAAATAAAAAATAAAATAAATAAAATAGTAAATAAGTGGTAAGAAATTGTAAGTTTATCATTATTCTTATATGCATAGAAGGAAGACCTTGAGATTCTTATGCTCTATTTAAATAATGAAAGTGTTTTATCTCATTTCATCTTATCTCATCATTATAATTTTTTCAAATTTTTACACAAAATATAACAAATAATTTAATTTTTTAAAATCTCATAATAATAATAATATTATAATAAAATTTTATTCAACTTTTATTTCAACTCACTAATCAAACGGCACCTTATTCTACACATCTATTTTTATTTTTTTATCTTTTTATTTTTTTTAATAGGAGTATAGTGTAAAGAAAAGAAAAAACTCTAAAAGAAAATATAAAATTTAGAACACTTTGATTTTTTGTGAAAAAAATATTATGGCCCATGGGTACAAGAAAACCAGGATAATGGTCACAGGTACAAGAAAGAAATCAATTTTGGTTCCTTTACCTTCACGTGATTACAAGTTGGAGAGACCTAGCTAGACCCATCTCTACTACAACTGGGGGCAACCTTACCTTCCTTAATTCAATGGCCACCAACGATGATGCATCAGCATGATAAATCCTAGCTAAGTCTAGCCATCTTGGGGAGCAAATTAATGATGTCATCAAATCTAGTTACTGATCCATGTCATGATCAAAATGAATCAATAATGAATAATGTTAAATGCAGATCTAAGGTAGGCCTATTTTAGGTAATAATTTTATAAAATAATGAGTTTTTTCAGATGGGCAGTCACATGTATGCCTTTTTTTTTTAACCAAAAAAAAGAAGAATTAAATTATAAATATGTTTATGATAACTTACGTTGCTCACTGTCTACATTCAAGTGTAAATTTATGTTGGGTTACAAGAATGAGTAACGATACATACAACTTAAAAGGAGAATGGAAACATATATGTCATAAGCTCATATGTCTTCGTTCTCGAAGACTCAAAAGTTCATGTATTATGGTAGAGAATTAGGCTCTGTTTAAATGTTGAATTGAATTGAGTTTTTCATGAATAGTAATTAATTGAGATTGTGAAATGAATTTTGTAAAGCTAACTTATAATAAATTTGGATGTGTTTAAATATTAAAATAAATTTAACTATATTTATAAGAAATTAAAAAAATTTATAAATCTTGCGTGTAAAAAAATATTAAATTAAAAAGAGTTATAGTTTTTATTTATAAAAAGATTTTAAATTAGAATGGTTTAACAATTTGTGAGTTTTAATATTTAAATATTATACTCACTTTAAAATTAAACTAACAAAATTAATGTGTACCAAACCCGCTCAACTCACTTCATCTTATTATCACATATTTTTTAAATTTTCATACATTTTTTAAATTTTTTTATAAAATATAATAAAAAAATTTAATTTTTTTAAATTTCAACATATATAATATTTGAAATTAATATTTTATTCAACTTAACTTAACTTCACTCGACCAAACGTTCTAACTCAATATGCACGCTTAAAAGAAGTCTGATAATGGTTGACTACGTCAGCATCAAATCGTGGTCGTCATGACACCTACTCAAAAGAGAGATGGGCCCCGCAGCGAGACTTTTGAAGTCATCTCAATAGGTGGCAAATTTGTCAAATGTTCTGGATGGTTAATGGTTTGAATGTGGGGCCTGGGCTACTTTCCTCTATAGATTAGTGTCCAGTCTTACCAGTACCTCTTGTATTAATTTATTTTTTAAAAAAAGTTATACAGTATTTATATAATCATAATTATAAATATTATTTATTAATTAATTTTTTTTTAAAAAATTATACGATACTTACACAATTACGATTATAAATATCATTTCTCATATATAAATATATATATTTTTTTTTTCTTATCAAAATTATTATTATTATTATTATGATTATTAGAATATAAAATCCCCAACATGAAAGACGAATCAAAATTATGTTACCATTAGGCCGGTTGGAGTGAAAACACATATGAGGGAAATTAATTTCTCATGGACTTTTATACAAGTTAATCTCAATAGTTGGGTTGTTGCGGTGTTACCTTATTTGAGAACAATTAGTTTTGTTTTCCCAGTTCACATTTTGAATAAGAATAATGTTATTCATTATCTCATTAACTATCATTCTCTTATCATTATCTGATATGATATTATTTAATCATTACCTAAATACAAAATTTAATACAAAATTTTCAAACTTTCAAATAAAATATAAAAAATAATATAACTTTTTCACATTTTAAAACAAAAATAATATTGCTTGTCTCTAATAAATTAAATTAATAAAAAGATGTAGATTTAATTATTTATATTTTATTTTTATGCTATCTTTCACATATGGGATAGACTAACTCTTAATAAGTAGGCCAAACTCGTGGAATATTTATTTGAATTGGGTAGAATGTAGAGTCAAATGCTTTCAACAGAAAAATGGAATCGATTATACCAAAACTTCCAGTCTCGTGATAAAACCGATAACAAATTGTTTGGTTTAAGCACTAGCAGTCCATTATAAGTGACCAATCTATCAATTAGATGTATCAAATGTCTTCCAACATGACTATTTGACTGAAGTAGTCTTCATGGAGCAGCCGGCTGGTTTTCAAGACCCTCATCACCCTGATTTTGTTTGCAAACTCTAAAAGATCATCTATGTCTTAAAACAAGCCCATTTAGTTTGGTTTACTCAACTATCTTAAGCTCTACTTACACTTAGTTTTGATGAGTCTGAAGTGGACCACTCTTTATTTACTTATCATCTTAACAGCACTCAATATATTTGTATTAGTGTATGTAGATAATACAATAATCACAAGTTCTGATGATCAGCAGCTGCGCACTCTCATTCAACATTTAAACCAAGACTTTTCCATAAAGGATTTTGATCCTCTCAAGTACTTCTTGGGCATCCAAGTATCTCGTACAGTTGGTAGTCTTCAACTCTGCTAATCAAAGTACATCACTAACATGCTTCACAGATCTAAAAGAGCGGTGCTACAGTCACCGCTGGGAGCCACCGTTAGACAAAAATTTTTTTTTATTTTTTTATTTTTTTTTTCAAATCATTTTTTAATACATTTAGATATTTTAAAAAAATATAAAAAATTTATAATAATATTAAACAATTTTTTCTTAATCATTAAGAAATAAAATAAAATAAAATTTTGGGCCAACAATGGCCCCCGGGAGCCACCAGCTGTGCCTTAGAGTTTTCCAATCTAAAATGCTTGGTGTCAAGCCATATTCAAATCACTATCACTAGACCAGACATAGTCTCTTCTGTCAATTAGTTATGTCAATTTATGCACTCCTGACAACTAAACATTATGGCTCTCAAGCGAGTGTTAAGGTATTTTAAGGTTATTGTTGATCATGGCGTATAATACACTTATGGTCTTATCCAATTTGAAGCTTTTTGTGACTCAAATTGAATTGGCTCTGCTGATGACCGCAAGTCCACTACTTGCTTTTCATATTTTCTTGGACCTTGTCTTGTCTCATGGAGCTCTAAAAAGCAGGCAATGGTATTTAAAATTTTAAATCAAGCAATATCAGTCTATGGCATTGGTAACTGCATAAATATTTTGGATCAGTATGCTACTAAAAGATCTTCACATGCCTCTTCTCTCCACACTTACGGTGTGGTGTGACAATTTAGGAGTCATTGCTCTTGACTCCAACCTTCTTCTATACAAGGATAAAGCATATAAAGATTGACTACCATTTTATCAAAGAGAAGCTCCTCAACAAGGATATTATTGTCGGATACATCTCTACTTCAGATCAATTTGGAGATATTTTTATTAAAGTTATGATGGTATGTGAAATTATCACTTGTCTAAAAAACTTAAGTTGATGTGAATAGATAAATTTAATTATTTATATTTTATCTTAACATAGATCTCCTTTCAAATTAACTTTCATTATTTTTTTTCTATTTTGATTTACTTTTTATTTGCGTTTTACCCTTTTTAAATGATGTTTGACTTTTTACCTATTTTTAATATTTTAATATTTTTCTTAGAAATGTGGGAAGCTGTTGGGTTGGTATGCTTATGGTTGTTAAGTGACTTTGTAAGTTAGATAAAAATTAAATAAAATATTATTTTTTTAATATAATTTTTGTTTTAAAATTTTAAAAAATTAAATTATTTATTATATTTTATATAAAAATTTTAAAAAATTATAATACTGAGATGAGATAAAATGACATGACATAAAATACTTTTACCATCTAAATGGGTTTTAAGAGCA
This sequence comes from Carya cathayensis, assembly GCA_011037825.1. NCBI lineage: Eukaryota > Viridiplantae > Streptophyta > Magnoliopsida > Fagales > Juglandaceae > Carya > Carya cathayensis. The sequence continues at coordinate 1,450,729 of QGSO01000156.1, forward strand.
AATATTGAAAATTCAACGATCAATTTTAAATTGGCCTAAACCCAATAATAATAATTTATTAATATTTTCTTAAAAAACTACAAAACTCATGGACAAAACATACACTTGGACTTGAAGTTTGCGATTCTCTTCAACAACCAAAAGAAAAATTAAAAAAGGGGGCAGTTTCAACTTTCAGGCCAATAGGGTTGGCTCAAATGTTACCAACTTTTGCAGCAAAGGGATCAAATTGAAGTGGTCCCCATAATTACAGGGTCCTATTCAAATTTGGCTGCCCTCTATTTTCATTATTTAATTAGGGTTCCAGGAACATACCATGTTCTTCTACTCTAAAAGGAGAAGACATAACTTGTACCCTTAAGCACTTTAATTTTATATCTTCCAACTCTCTAATGGAGTTTTCCATAGATAAAGGCTTTATTTGAATTTTTATCTGAATTTGGAGTACTATCAGTCTATCTCAAATAAGGGAGAGATAAACATTTATTATTGCTTGTCTAAATATTTCAAACAACATTAAATGAATAATAAATATTGTAAGATGCATTTGATCTATGAGTTTCTTTCTTACTTGAGGCACAACTTGAGATAATTCTTTATGTTTTAGACCTTTGGTGCCTAATTCACTCCCTCTTCCATACTTACTAAGGAATTTCCTTCCACTTATTTGATTTTTTGTGTTTGGATTTTTTTTTCCTTTTAAGGATGAATGGAGGAAGATTTTACCATACCAAAATCCAAACCGGGTTAAGAGTGGGTTTGGAAGGAAAATGCTAGTAAGCCCCTTTAAGCGTACGGCTTAAAGTTACCACTACTTTATTTTATTTTCTTTTAAAAAAAAAGTTTAGAAAAGTTACCACCAGTGCATTTGTATATTTTTTAACAATTAAAAAAAAAAAACTCAAAATGCTCTATAGGTACACTCGAAGAAACCAAACGAGGGGGCTGAGTAGCATTACCCGATTTGAAAATAGTTTCAACCCGCAATAGACGCAACTCAGATAGAACCTCACTAGGTGTGTCAAGTGCAATGATAGAACCTCAGCAATAGAGTGTTTATTGATGTTTCTCCTCCTATGACATTCATATTATCTATATATCAATGATTCAATATTACCACTTATTATTTATATCAAAATGCGATTTTTTTTTTTATATATAAAAAAGAAAAGATTCCCAAAATTTCAGAAGGTGCAAAAGAAAACTTAAAAAATGAAAAGAAGATAAAACTAAAAAGCCAACCATGAACAAAAAGTAAAGAGAGAGTGGGAAAGAGACATATAGTTTATATGAGACAATCTATCAGCATCTAACACTCTATTATCGCGAAAGGTATTTATAGCTACTCGTGGCAGATGCCTTGTAATTGAAAACCTCTATTCAAACAATCTTACATCACAAATCTTATTTTTATTTTTTAATTTTTTCTCTGTAGGAATTTGGTATAGGACTGTTGAGTAAAATAACTCTTTTTAATTTTCAATAAATAATGATATATTCTGTTATTATATAACTTTTCATTTTGGATAATGATACGATTACAATTATTTTACAATTTAAATAATGTTATATATAGTCATAAGGTGTAAGTTTCGTGTATTTATTTTGTAAAAAAGTGATGTCTATTATTAAAAAATAATTTTTTATGTAGATTACAAATTTATCAATTTTTTTCAAAAGAAGAGTACGAGATTTACATTTACATATTTTAAGACTGTAAATATAATTTCTTTTATAATTTTATATTAAAAAATATTTTCCTTGCAACACTTCAAAAATACGGGCATTCTTTTTTCTTTTTTGTTTTTACCCTCAGCATTCTTTTAGGTTCCCACCGGTAGAAAATTGGTATGCCAACAACTCTTTGAATAATTGCAAGAAAGTCGAAACACGTTCAAGCATTAAAAGGGTGAACTGTTTTTAGTTTACCTTGACCGTTATGTTCATTTATTAATTAGACTTTGACTTAAAGGTAGGACCAAGAATGTGGTAACCCTAGCTTTCTTTAATACTGATGTGACAAATTAAAATAAGAAAACAATGACCCATTCACATTGAACTACCGATTCATCATTTAAATTTTTTTGGCAGTCTTCGACAGAAGACCATGTATCTACTCTCACTTTAGCATGACTAGTGCATCATTAATAATAATATTCATGTGACGTATCTATACGTACAAATAATTGGACATAATTACAATTACAATTAACACTCTACAAGCTGGCTGAATTTGATTTCTTCAATGATTATTTATTATTATGTTTTTTTCGAAATAGGCTCTAATTCATTACTGAATGAAGAAAGTTACAGCTGTGACCAATAAAAACAGGTAACAAGCCCCGCTTACAAGTCAACTAACCAACGGTTGTACGCTCCCCCACACACAACTTTCATTGCGCTGGGCAATGTCTAAAACTTCTAAACTCTCCAAAGACAACAACATACAGAAATGCGAGACTCTGTTAAAACAGAAGTGTCCATCTCGGCTTTTCTGCGAGAAAAAACAAATACTAAACATCCACACCCTCCATGAGAGGAGAGGAACTACCCAACCTTCACCCTCTAAAGGAGGAGAAGACTCACAACCCTCATCCCCAAAAGAGGAGAGGGACTAGCCTATATCAAAAAAGGTTTATTAAAACCTAAAGCAAAACCGCCCTAACAGACCACTAAAACAAACAAACTGAAAAAAACTTAGCATTCCTAAGCCCGTATGCCCACAAGCTTATTGCCCGTCTGACAGCAGCCCACAAACTTCATAGGTACAGCAAACCGTTTCACCAATCGCAGAGCAGAGCAACAAACCGCATCACCGTCACTCTCTTTCTGCAAAAGAGTTTTCTGACAGCAACCCGTTTCACCACTACGCAGAGCAACAAGCTTCTCACCAACACCAGCTCCGTCACCGTCACCGACACCAGCCCAAAACCTCCAAAACCAGCCATTCTCCACTTCGGCTAGAAGAGACAGCGACCAGATACAAAAGCCAGAGGCATACTGAGAACTTATTCAAAGACTAAACAGCAAACCAACAACAAGACCAAAACAGAAAAAAACACCCAGAAACCAACCAGACGGAGGGGCTCAGCCACCAAACCTCTTGTTACAAACAGAACGAAAACAAACTAAAAAACACCACAAACAAGAACCAGAAACAGAGACACGAGAAAACAGAAAAAAAAAAAAAGAAACAAACAAACAACACTGACGCTGACACCCTTCTCCGACCACCATCCATGAAGGAATCCACCATGAGATACGGCTGGGCTCTGCCCCCGAAAAGACACCATATCCCCCTCATGTACATTGGCATGCATCCGAAAACTCCTCTGTTTTCCATGGATAAAACAGAGGCCTTAAAACCAGCGGAAGTGCACCCCAACACTACAAGTAAACCTTCTCCTCCAGAGAACAAGCCGCCCTGCCCCGCTCCCACAGTAAAGAACTCCAACACATCACCTCAGCAGACCGTTCTTCCAGACGAAGCTACAAGCAAACCACATACGTCTCTCAATCATCTGTATGGAAACATACTCCTCTCGGCCGAAACAGTCAGGAACACCGGATGGAAACTTGCTCCTCTCAGCCGGGTGGTTTTCCAGCCACCCGAAACCACGGCCAAACGTAGCCGAGTTCCTTTACCTCCAACGTGTTAAAACTCCCCGCCCATATGCATATAAAACTCCATCGTGTAAAACCATATATGTGAAATATGGTTGAGAGTCGGGAAACCAGCCTGGTGGTGGCTATCCAACCCCTCAAAGATGTGGCCATCAGCTTTTATTGACAAAACAAACTACACGAAAAAACAAAAACCAAGAAAGGAGGGAGGGAGGAGCCGAGCTCTAACGGTTTCGCCGGATTTTTTCCTAGAGAGAATGGAGACTTTCTCTCACTTCACGTAACTTTCTTCAATGATTATTAGTTATTCATTGAGTACGATACATGATATTTTTATTCTATATTAGAATATTGTCATATATATGATCAGTTAAAATTAATTTTTAAATAAATTATTTTAATTCTATAACATGCGATTAGAAATTAAGAAGTACCACGCTATTTGTATTTCAAAAGTTCTTGATAATTGATTGTTGCAGTGTTACCACATTAAAAAAACTTTATGTGCAATACGTTCACTTTGATCCCGTTCTCTTTCTAAAAGCAAAACCTCTCAATTCTCTCTAAAACTCTCCTAAACAGAAATCGGCCCAAAGTGGGTGGAGTTTTGGCTCTCTTTCCCTCCCTCATTCCATCTGGTTTAGACCATATGGGTGTTTTTTTTTTTCCTAGTTTTCCCATTCAAAGGGCGACCAATAGTCAATCTGTTGCTTTTCGAAGCCTGGAAACCAACACGCGCCTAACTATAGGATGCTCAAGCTGCTGATCATTCAGATGGATGAAGAATTTTGTTGAAAGGAGTGGCACATGTGCCTCAAGCATGGGTCAAAGTTGCGTGTGTGATCCATGCGCCACCACAAAGGGAGCCTTCTATAGCACCACGTGGAGTAGATCTGGATTTAAGGCACTCAATTTCTTCAGACTGACTTGTTTACCGCTCTATTAGGGTGGCATGTGTCCCTCACGTGGCCTCACAGTGTTTTTCGTTTGGTTTTGTTGTTTTTGTTTTCCTTCAAGGGAAGGTGTGGATCTACATCTTAATCTGCTGTAAATCATTTTTTTTTCCAGCTTTATGTATGGTTTTGTGTTGTTTTTGTTTAGTTAGTAATAAAACCCTCCCCTCCTCTGGAGGGCAAGGGACGAAAAACCCTCTCCTCCTCTGGAGGATGGGGGATGAAAACTCTCTCTGCTTTTGATAGAGTGTTTGTCTCTATAGTTTGTTTGTTGAGAGTTATAGAAGTTAAGATAATATCAGTCCCATAAGAATTTGAGTGCTGGTAGGAGCCCCAACAGTAACTAGTTGGCTTGTACTGTATATCAAGTCACAGTTGTAACTTCACTTTAATTAATGAAGGTTTTTATTTATCGAAAAAAAAGTACCTGATAAATTTTCGAAATATTTTATGTAAATAAATTTACAATTAGAACCATATGTAACACGAAAAATGTATCCCTTTGATCAACTACCTTCGGGGAGAGCAAGTCCATAGTTTGTAGAATGCTCGTATTGATGTGTTCATATAGAAGTAAAAATCTTGAAACTTAGGATGGGCTTTGAGAATTTTTGGTATCGTTTGAGGTATTTTTGAATAAATCTATTCGACAGTTAGTCTATTTTTTCTACATCGCACACCATGACGTGGTGAACCTGGTTTGACAGGCACCTCACGGTTATTGTCTAGTCCCGACCTCTTAACGATCTCATCTTTTAACTGTCAGTTGGCACATGCTCTTGTCTCTTGTTTGTCAGAGCACAAATGAACTAAAAATAAAATATTTTTCGCTAGCACCCTTAATCATCAAGAAAAACTTAAATATTTTTTTTTTATCATTTTTATGTAAATATTTTTTCAACATCCTTAATCATTAAAAATAAATAAATAAAATATACAATTTCACTAATAATCACTTCCTTAAACATTATGTAAAAAAAAATTAAAAAAATTAAAATGCATGAGCGTTAAGTTTGAGAGGCTCCACTAACATTTTTCAAATATTTTATCAGAACTGCTTCTAATTGTCATTTGCTGGTTTCACCCCATTAACAACAACCAATAAAAAGATGCTATCTCAGTGTTACATAAGATAATACCATGAGGTTCACCATATGTGATTTCTATTAAAATGAAATACCCTACGAAAGAAAGTTTATCCCCTTCCCTCTGCCTCTCAGACTCAATTAGTTGGCTTGCCGCCACCAATAACTACCACCACCCGTTGCCACCACCACCAAAGGACCACCACCCATTGTCACCACTAGAGCCAAAGATGAGACCTAGCCCCTTTCCCACACTCCCACCATCCCCATCAGAAACTCGGAAGCCATCAATCCTTTGCAATAATTTCACCACCACCCATGACATTTCTGCTTATTAGGCTAAGAAATCCCTAATTAGGGCTCTATCTGGAGCTCTCTCCTTTGGCATCCTCTTCTCGTCGCCGTGCTTTATTACATTTCCTTGTGTCCACCAAGTCCCATCGCCACCACACATTGTCGTCCTCCTTGTGTCCATTGTTGTCGCCCTCTTCGCGAAATACACAGTTTTGTTTTACATTTAAAATCTCGTTTTCTATCTCTACAATTTCCCAAGGAAAAATTATGGCTTTTATTTTTTCTACATTCATAATCTCATTTTCTATCTCTCCCATTTTACAAAATGCACTAAAATTGAAGAAGAAAATGTGATTTACAAAATCCAGTCAAAGAAAAAAATGTTCTTGGCAACCATAACGGCTGCTAGCAATAGAAGATACAGACAAATGCACTAAAATTGAAGGAGCTTCTTCACCATTATCACCAAATGTGCACTCATACGGGTTTTGATATATAGAGAATTTGAGAGGGAATAGAAAGTAAAATAAGGACACCAAATTTAGAGCTGAGAGGAGAGGGGTGAGGGATCTGGGTTTCGTTGGGGGGGTGTGTGTGAGGGATCTGGGTTTGTGATTGTGTGTCATGTGGTCACATTCTTGGCCCCTTGGATGGGCTACGTGGCAGCAAATAATTGGGGCTTGTTTTTAGGCCTTTTATAGTCTAACCGTTTAGAAGATTTTTCCATATTTTATCTATTGTACTTACCTTTTCCTCATGGATTTAACTTCAAATCGGTTGTGGTGAAAGGGAGATTTACACCCTTCAATCACATTTCGATACATTTGCATTTCAAGAATGGAAGAATAAAACCGTATATAGGGAAGCAAATCTCATACAATCACTCTCCCCCGTTGCTGCTCTCCTTTTCTCCTCTCTCTCTCTCTCTCTCTCTCTCTCTCTCTCTCTCTCTGTGCAAGCCATCAGAGATCTCCCCATCGACTCATTCCCCAAGCATTCCATTTGCGGGTTGAAACTAGACATCAAGGCCATTGAAATTTCAGGTTAAAGCTTTAAGGTTCATCTCCTGTATTGTGTCACTAAGCTTTTTTATTTTTTCTGCTAATAATTATGGCTTGTAAAATAAAATATAGAAGTGGGAAGTAACTGTATGTGTGTCTTTGTGTATTGGAAACCATGTTTAATCAAATCTAAGCTGCCAGCATGTTGTGTACAAAGCATTCAAGAAAAGGTCAGTGTAAATGTTGCTCTAAATAATTTTTAAACATTCCAAGTATTTTAAATTGCTGTGTTTTTCTTTTTTTCATATGAAGTTTTGAAAATATCGAATGCATCAGAAAAACCAATTGAAACAGGTATATTTAACATGTAAACGGAATTCCAGGGAGTAGCAAACAAGTAACTAAAATAAAATACTTGGAATGGATCAGTGGGGAGACCTGTGATGGCTTTGAGAGTGGGGAGGGGGGGGGGGAGAGAGAGAGAGAGAGAGAGAGAGAGAGAGAGAGCAACGACGGGGAAGGTGTTTGCATGAGATTTGCTTCCCTATATGGCTTGTAAAATAAAATATAGAAGTGGGACGTGATTGTATGTGTGTCTTTGTGTATTGGAAACCATGTTTAATCAAATCTAAGCTGCCAGCATCTTGTGTACAAAGTGTTCAAGAAAAGGTCGGTGTAAATGTTGCTCTAAATAATTTTTAAACATTCCAAGTATTTTAAATTGCTGTGTTTTTCTTTTTTTCATATGAAGTTTTGGAAATATCAAATGCATCAGAAAAACCAATTGAAACAGGTATATTTAACATGTAAATGGAATTGCAGGGAGTAGCAAACAACTAAAATAGAATACTTGGCATGGGTCGATGGGGAGATTTGCAACGACGTGGAAGGTGTTTGCATGAGATTTGCTTCCCTGTGTGTAGTTCCATTCTTGCTTCTTAAAATGCATACATGTCCAGATGTGATTAAAGGGTGTAAATCCCCCTTATTCACTACATCCGGTCCCTAGCTTCTCCCTTTCCTCATTCTTGAGAAAGTCCCAAACCTAAACCTTTGAAGGTGTGTAGAGTGAAAGCTTCAATCTACAACATAGAGCTTTCTTCCGTCGAGACTTAAACTATGCCTCGAAAATAGAATTCTTTCCTTCAAATTCTTATTTTGTTCTAGATATCCTTTTGCTCTGTTATAAGAACTAAACTCCGATTCTTCTTTTTGGTCAAACAAAAACATCTATTTTTTGTATATGTCAAAAATAGTATTACTCACTCTTCAAAATTTTCAAACTTATTATATACATGTGAGATATGACAATTAATCATTTTTAAAATTTTCAAAATTCAAACTTTCAATTATACCATGCACATGTGAAAAATGCAACTTGATGCTATATGAGAAAAGATTCTTTTTTAGCCTTAATCTTATTTCGAATTTTGAAAAAGATGTACAAAATTTACTCTAAGAGCTTTATTTGTAAACTTGTTCTATTTATTGCTCATGATTGATACGTTGATGTGCTTGGCTCCATTATGTGTACAATTTGAGTTTGAGATTCATTTATGCTTGCGTTTGTTTGTTATCATCAAAATTTATATATAGATATATAATAATATAATTCCTGAAACTTTAGGTTCAACAGTCCAGCTTCTCACTGTCTCCCTTTCTCTCAAGTCTCTGTCTCTTTACTCTACTGGTTACGGGCTACCACTCTATGGCTGTTTATTGTGACTGCCAAGTGCCAAGGGTAAGTTGTTGTTGTTTTTATTTTTTATTTTTTATTTTTTTTTAAATAAGCCAAGGGTAAGTTATATGTGACAATGATTGGTCATTACAGTGATGTAATTAGTTTGAAGGGAAATAACGTTTTGGTGGGCTTTTTTGTGGTTTATGATCCTAGACTTTGATTATAATCATTGCAGCTTACAGTTTGTTGGTTTATTGGTTTCATTGAAAATGTAGATGGGGATTTGGTTTAGCATTTTTATGTCTCCCAAGCATTGGTCCGTGCAATCAAGAGTTGGAAATGCGCTACAGATAGATAGTAAATGCAATGACAATGATTGATCGGAATCAGAGTAGTTTCAGACAAACTGTGGCTGATGTTTTAAAGAGTTTTAACTTCTTTTGCAATACTTCTTCCCAAAATCTGCCATGTGAAGATGAAAGTCAATGGAAATGCTAGAACAGTGCAACAACAGAAAACGAGCTAGGAGGATATTGGCAAGAAATTGAGGATTGGAAAAATGAAGAAAAGACTCCTGATTGCATATCTCTAATAATGTAATGCTTGAGCAATATGCTCTTTCTTGGTTTCTTATGGCCTGTATAATTTCAACCTCATCATTGTCATCAATGCTATGATTATTGTCTTGGTATTTAGGATTACATAAAAACTATTACATTGTTGTTGTAGATTGAGAGATATAGATACATCAACAAAACCAATTTAGAAGCATTGGTTAACTAGCTTGAGTAGGGGTGGGATTCGATTCTGACAGAATTGGATTGGCTAACTTCGACCAATTCGGAGGCCAAGTTAAGCTCTGACTCTGGCTTCGATTAAGAGAAGACTCTAACTCCAATTGAAGCTACAGAGTTAGAGTCAGAGGTCAAAGCCCAGGTTGGTCCAATGGGCTAGTGTTTTAGGTTGGGCAAAATAAAAAACATAAAAATACTTAATAAAATGATGGGCTCTTCTACACTTATATTACTTTCTATTAGTAATTCACTACATATCATGTCCATTTAAACCAATACACTCAAAAACTCCACAAAAGAGAAAAGAAATTAGATTTATTTCAGATGATTAATAGAACCAACAACCAATAATAAATCAATAATAGATTATTGTTATTAGAACCAACAAACAAACAACAATACATAACAACTAAATCCATAATGCAAATTTAAAGATATCATCATCATCAATAAAATTATAAATTATACTAACCTTGTCCGTCTATAATAAAAAAGAAAATAATCAAATAAAGATAATAGAATCATAAACATTAAAACACAACTCCAACCCACATTATCCTGCATTGTATTGAAAATTAAACAAAATTAGACATTACATTACTTAACTAAAGGATAATACTAATAAAAATTTAATGATATGATATTAGGATTCATCTACAGACTCTCTTTCAAAATAAGACTGTCTCAGTCCTCCACTAGTATTGTGGTGTTCATAGATAGGTATACAAAATAATAAAAATTATAAGTTTAAAAATTAAAAGGATAAAAATATTAATTAGTCATTTAAGAATTAAGGCTAAAAGCTTAAAGTTACTCGACTCAAGCCTATATCTCTTCAGCATCATTAACACTATCTAGTCTAATAGGCATTGACTTTAGCCAATTCTATGTGTAGATAAGGGCCTCCAAAGTTCTTGGAGCCAATGAACTCTGATAAGCATCCAACACATAACCTCTAGTGCTAAATGTTGACTCAAATGCAACTGTAGTGATAAGAATGGTCAACACATCTCAAGCCACTCGGGAAAGGACTGGAAACTTAGTGGAATTAACCTTGTACCAAGTTAAGAAATGAAATGTATCACCAGGTGCCTCAACATCCTCCATAAAATATTATTCAATCTCAGATTTACACTGCATAATATTCTTTGATGTCTGGATTTGATGATACATTCACATTAAAACTGTTGAACACGGAGCATATATGTCATCTAAGGATGAAGTCGACTCTGTTAACCTTGAGAAGCTTCCACTGGCGCTTGAAAATTGACCACGATTGTTGTAATGGTGATGTAAGGATTCAATATCATTTTTCAATATTCTAATGAACTGATCAGCCTTCTCACTACTAATGGGCATACCTAATGCAAAACTATACAATAACCAACTTATATCCATGATCAAGAATCGTAGCCACAAATAATAAATTGTTTCTTTTCTCAACATATCCCAACATTTATTATATTTGGATTTCATCCTCAGCCATACCTTCAACAACCTGACACTACTTTCACAACTATACTGCAAGTGGTCACAAAGCTTCGAAATGTGCTCAAAGTATATGTTTGCAGTACAATATAAACTATCAGATATGCGAAGAGTGGTATCATAAAGAAGTTTCAAAAACTGAACAAAATACCTCACATTATCTCAATCACGAGTGATTGGCAGTTCGAGCTTCTTCCTCCCCATTGTGTCCCTGAGTTCCACTTTAAATGGAATGACGTTGTTTATTCTAATATCAGTTCATTGTGGGCCTCTATCAGATGTATAACAATTCCATTTTACAATGTTTTCTTAAAAAACAATAAAAAATAGTTGGAGTTCGTAGTTTGGAGCTTTTCTGGGCTTCGACTTCGAGTCCGACAAATTTTTTTTTTTTTGAAACTGAACAAAACTCTACTCTGATTCTGAACTCTAAATTTTTCAACTTTGACAAAGTCGGAGCAGGTGTCGAATGGAGTCGAAGTTTCAGAGTTTTTGCACAGTCCCAACCTTGAGCATCACCATCCCTATCCAGTGACATACCCCAATCACTTCCATATTATTTATAATTAAGCGTACATTCAATATTGGTATGTGGTAAAATTATTTCTTGAGTTCTATTCAAAATCAAGGCATTTTATATATTTAACCTAAAACATATTATGCATAGGAGTGAAAAAAAACCAGTAAATTGGTGAATTGAATTGAACCCGTCGGTTCAGTTCGATATTGGTTTCATTTTTCTCAAAATTGGTTTGGTTACGGTTTTTTTTTCTAACAACGAACCAAAAGAGAATTGCTACAGACACAGAGATTATACAAAATAAACCTACAAACTATTGTGATTTCATGGAATCCGTTAGATCTACTTTATAATGAAAATAATTTTATAATCTAATGCACCACATGAAGTTATATCAATTTGTGAGTTTACTTTTGTGTAATCCCTATGTTGCTAAAGTATTTTCCATTTTTATAAATCTTAATATAAATTTGATATAACATTGTCATTAAAAAATTTAATTTTATAACATAAAATTTTAATCTTAAACATGATCATTTGATCATATGTTATTAATATAAACTATATATATTAAGGATAAATCCATTTTATAGCATAATAAATTGTAATATATATTTTTTTTTATCAATACATTTCTATACAATTGATTATATGTAACCATCATATTATCACTAACATATATGTTACCAAAGATATTATCATTAACATATATAATCAAATACTATATCACTATATGATACTATAGTATTAGTAATTATACTATATTATCACTAACATATAGTATTAGCAGATAAGTATATGCATATTATTATATCATTATATCATTATATAGTTGTTGCCCAGATGATTAACATAAGATGGGGGGTGAATTAGGTTATATTTAAAAAATTAACAATTATGAATCAAATACACAATATAAAATATAAATAAAATATGAAGCAGTAATAAATATAAAGAGTGGGGATAAGAGAGAAACAAACTCAGTATGTTAACGAGGTTCGGCCTCATTGCCTACGTCCTAGCCTCAAGCTACCCCTTGAGGATTCCCAAATTCACCATCCAACCTCTTTCAGGTAGAGATATAAACCTATTATACCTTGAACAATACTGCTACAAAGGATCCGTATAGAATATCATCTACACTTGAAATCACCTTATACGTGGTGATTCAACTATTCCCTGTGTAGAACACTTTCTACACGCACAAAGGTTATACACATCATTTTACTGATACAAAAGCTGATAATGGGTAGATTATCAGAGAACACTCATCAATGAGTGAAATAAGAACAATACAGCGCAAACTATATCTCTCTCAAAATGAATAAGATTTAAGGGGTCAATGCTTAGAGAAGAGAGGATGAAAACTTTGAATTTTGAATGAATGTTGTATGCTCTTGGTGTTGTAAATTTGAAACTCTCAAATGATCTATTTTTAGACATATGAGACTTCATATTCAAATTTTAAAAAATTCACATGTCAAAGACAACATCATTCACTTTTCAAAAAATTCAAATAAAAGTTTCTTCTTTTTTATTTGTCAAAGAAAACATCATTAACTTTTCAAAAATTTCAAATCTAATCTTTTTACTTTTCGCATATGACAAAAAGAGTACACTTTACTTTTCAAATTTTTTAAACAAAATCATCTACCTTTTGCATAAGTCAAAAAGAGCATCCATCACTTTTGAAAATATTTAAATAAAACATGCACATGTGAAATATGACAATCAATCATCTTTAATATTTTCAAAATTTTCAAACAAAATCATCTACTTTTTGCATAAATTAAAAAGAGTATCAATTATTTTTGAAAATATTCAAATAAAGTATGCACATGTGAAAGATAACAATCAATCATCTTTAATATTTTCAAAATTCAAACATTTAGGTTGCGTTTGGGTGTTGAAGATAGTTGTGAATAGTTATGAGTAAAGATAAAATGAGTTTGTGGGTTCCATTGAGATAAGTTTGATGTGTTTGGATGTATGAAGTATGTTGAGTTGTTGACTTTTGAATAGGAAGTTGAAAAAGGTATGGGTCCCATCAATAATTGATTTTATTAGTAATGATGGTTAAATAATGATTTTATTTATATGTTGTAAAAATAAATACAATTATTATGAGAAATAATTTCCAACACTTTTAAAAATGAATTTTGTACATTATTTTTTTCAGCCAAATTTATTTAATTTAAAATTAGTAAAAATTATAAATGGCTAGCAAATATTCCTTCAATATTCTCATACCGCATTTTGTTCCAAACTTTAGGTATATATTATGACGACAATAGACAGGTTGAGTTATAATGAATTTCACATATTTTTCACTCTAAAATTTATTTAATTCAAAATTTCCAATTTATAACTCATATTTTAAATTATAAATACAAGTGTGCTCTTTTAAAATTCTTGAAAAATGAAATTACATAATTCCAGACATTTACTGCGAGTGTGGAGAATTAAAAATAAATAAATTTTCTCATGTTGTCCCGTTATCAAGAATTGTACCACAAGTTCCATCGAAAAAAAAAAGGAGAATTGTACTGCAAGCCAGAGAGAGGGTTGTTGGGCGGCAGTGATGGATAGGTTCCCATAAATAGTACAAATTCAAATGAGAAAACTGAGATGAGTTTACGTGAAAAGAGTCTGATGAGTTTGGGTGTGAAAAGAGTCTTATCCGTACAAAGTCATCTGAGAACACCTGAGATGACTCGACACCCCAAACCCAGCCTTAATCATGTCATGCACATGTGAAAGATGACAATCAATCATATTTCAAAATTTTCAAATTTAATTTTCAAAATATTCATGCACATGTGGAAAATGTATTTTAATGCTTTATGATAAAATATTAATTTTAAGTCTTAATCATAATTTCGAATTTTTAAGAGATTTACAACATTATTCAATGAGCTTTAATGTGAACTTATTTCATTCTTACTCATGCTTGGTTCTTTGATATACTTGACTCTATTGTGTAGACAACTTGAGTTTGAGACTCCTTTATTCTTTAAATTCATTTATTATCATCAAAATCCATGTATAGATATATAATTACACGAAACTTAAAACCTTGGGTTCAACAATAGTATATATATATATATATATATATAGTATTAGTATAGTATACTAATACTATATATAATGGGCCATAATATGCATGGACTACTAATAGTATACTTAGTATATACTATTAGTAGTCCACTATATATAAATAACTATATATTATCACAATAGTCTATAGTATTAGTAGTTATATTAATACTATATCACTATATATATTATAATATATCACTATATTATTGTATACTATAATTCATATAGTATATTATATATATAATATACAGGAAAAATCATATCGGAACTAGCAAAACTGGAAGTACCTGTTTGGGGGTGTATTACCTGTTTAGGGGTAGGGGTGTTCAATCGGGTTTCGGACCGGGTATCTGGGTATACCCAGGCCGGAACCCGGATTCCAAACCTGGGCCGGGGCCCTGCTCGAGCATACCCAGGTTATGACTCGGTCTGAAACCTGGATTGATCCGGGTTCCGGATAAAACCCAGTTTTTTTAAAAAAATTATTATTATTATTATTATAACTAAAATCATTATGTTATTAATTTTTTATGTTGAAAAAATGTTTATAAAAAATCCAATATTTTATTGCAATTTTTTCAAGAAATATTGTTGAATGCAAATTTTTTTTTTGTTATATAAAAGTTATATTTTTTTATATCATTTTGTCTATGATGATAAAAATATCAACTAATTATAATTAACACATACATATCAGCTAATGCTATAAACAACTAATTAACCTAAAAAGAAAAAAAAAATCCACTACATATTACATTGTTTGAACTGATTGCTTAGAATATTACAAAACACATACATTGCTTTAATTAAACTCCAATACACAACAACAAACATGAACGAATTTGGTAAGAACATTCCTGCTACCTCTACATCCAAAGGACTATAAAAATTGACATTACTCTTCAGAAGTCCAATAATAGTACAGAGAAAGAGTAGTCTCAAAACGTTGAAAGGAACCTTTAAACCTGCAAAAGAACAAACCTAAAAACAATTAGTATAACTGAAACACAAGTTTGAAGTTTTCTTAAGAAGAGAATGGAAAGAACTTTTTGACAAGTAAAGATGACAATATCAAATTCTACTCACAGATAAAGTACCAAGAGAAGTGAGCATCAATGGCAACAAATGATGCAGGGGAAAAAGATGCACATTAATACCACAGGGCGCCAAGACTGAGTCGGGTTGTCTAATATCCCAATTGACACCATCAACTCAATACCAGAATACCCCAAAAATTGCCCACCATATGCTCAATTTCAACATGGTAGGTTTCGGTAATAGGAATTGACATGCAGCATATTGTTATTTTTTATTGGTGTCATAATATTAGTTATAGTTTTCATTTTAAGGAGTTTGGTTTCATTTTTTTATGAATTTAAAGACCCAAATCAATTACTCAGCACAACGGTAAGCTTTTTTTCAACTTTCTTCATTCAAGTTAAGTGAAGTTCCTTACCTGTACAATGGCAAACCCAACCGAAGCATATCAAGTATACTGAAGAATTTTCTTTCTTTCTGCTACTCCTTCTCTTTTCTGAAGATTTGCAACTTGGGATATACTTGTGCAAGCAGCTGAAACACAATTTGTGCATTGATGAAGGGAACAATACCAAGAGAGCATACTCCAATTCTACCAATTCCACTACCAGAAAATGAGTCCAAAGTGCTTAATAAACTGTTTTGGTCCAAATTTCCTAGAAAAGCGTCCCTATTTTCCCCACCAAGAGGTATATATATTCTAATCCGGGATAAGGCTAGAAAACCCAAGAGCTTAAGAAACTTTCCTGGTAATGGCCCTTTGAAGAAGTCCCCAAAATCAATGGAACTGTCCTCTATTGCTGCTGACAATTTCAAAACAGTTAATAAACTGCTAAAAGCTACATGCATCAATTGCAACCTGAAGACTTTGAAAAAATTTTGCAAGTCAAGAGACAAACTTGCCACTCCTAGAGCAAACGTAGGTCTCTCGTTTTTTATACTAGAGGTACTCTCAAATGTTTGAGAAAACAAACATAGGAAACTATCCCAGACTGCATGTAGACCAGAAGATACATTTGAGTCGATACCCAAGGGATCAAAAACAGAGCTTTCATAGCTACAAAGACATCCCAGTTAGCAAGAAGGATAAATATGACTACAATAGCAGGTACCCAAATTCTGACAGTTTCTCCAGAATATGGACATGACTCAAAAGGAATTTCTCATTTGATCTATATTCTATTAAACAGTATTGAAAAGAATATAGCACAAAAAGCTCACTAGGCATAAAAACACAAATATTCCATCTGAGGTCAGATTTTTGTATGATTAATGAAGAATATAGCACCAGTTAACACCTTTAGATTATAGTTCTCATGAATGGCTTTCTCAAGGTCTCACCTTTTTACTAGTCCTTCAAAAGTACTCTTCAAAACCTTATTTATTTTTTAAACAAAAATATCTTTTTGCAGAAAGATGTTTACGCAGGTGGTGAAGAGGAAATCAACTAAGAATTACAAAGGAATTCCATACATAACAAATGGACCAACCCAGAAAATCCAATGCATGACCAAACCATCACATACAAACTCAAAATCACCAAAGAGAGAACAAAAAAAAAAGAGAAAAAAAAAACATACCCACGGATGAAGAAAACCCAGACGAAACACCCAACAGTTGTGCACCCCCTGGCAGAAAGTAAAGGATTTCTCCATTTGTTAGATCTCCCCGATAGCCACCAGCATCCACTAGTTTGGGACCCTCTACAAATCTGGAAAAAAGAAATAAAAAACGCTGAAGTGATGGTGAAGAACCCCAAAATATGGCACCAAAATATTCGAACAACCCCAAAATATCACCACCTTCAGAGATCTTTTGCTTTTTGTCCTTTTTTTTTTTCTAGTTCAAAGAGTCTTCGATTCTTACCTTTTTCTTTTCTTCAATCGGCACTGAGGGAGGAAAGGGAGACCATCTTGTCTTAGATCGGCAAGGAGGGAGGGAGGCTAGGGTTTCTTCAGAGAGAGAGAGAGGGGTACACGAAATGGGTTCGGCTAGGAGACAGGCGATAAATGGGTAGGTTTCACTTTTCTATTTTATACAAACCGGTACCCGGTGTTTGAAAACTAAAATCGCATTTTGTACTGGATCCAGACCGCATATACCAGGTTTTCAGAATATAGGTTTCAGTTCGGATTTAATCCGGGCTGAAACCCGTAACCGGATATCCGAGTTCTGAACTGGGCCTAGTAAAACCCAGCCCATATGAACACCCCTATGTAGGGGTGTAGCCAGTGCGGTATTGGTTCTTCTAATCTCAACCCATGTGTCTTGATTTGGTTCTAAAATATGTCTAAAATCGAACCAAACCATATCACCAATTACACCCCCTAATAATGCATACAACATATGCCTAGAGTTTTGTCTAATTTAATGAAACAAGGAGATGAACGGTTGTAGTTTGACTAAGATCGATTTAGTTTTGTTTAGCACCACAGTTCATGAAAGTTCTTCTATTTCCATAAGTAACAGCCTCAGGTAGCCTTAGGGGGGTTGTTCACTTAATTGGAAGTTATTTATTGTTGTGTAGACATTATAATTATAGTTGCTGTGTTTATCTACTATTTTGGAGACATTTTGGACACTTCACTTCCTTCAAGTTCCATACATATTTATATTTGTGTTTTTTATTATTGGGATTGTATCAATAATATTATTACAAAGAGAAAAGATATTTACAACAGTAAATTGTGCAACTACCACGTAATTATTTTGAAAAAAGTGAATAAAATATAGGACCTACATGAAACAAATTAATTTTTTAATAGTGGATTCCACTCTTTTTCAAAGAGACTACGCGGCGTTTGCGCACTTCACGATTGTATATAAAATTACTCTTAATTTTGGTTTTTTAATATTTGGATTGTAATATTGGTTTTGTTATATGTTAAAATTTTAAAAATATTGATATTTTTCATTAATAGGTAGTTTAATATTTTTGAGAGATATTGTGATTTTAAATTTTATGTAAAATTATGTTAATTTGATCAAATGGGTAATATGGGTCAGTTCAACCCAAAATGGGTTAAAACTGGTCGTGTCGTGTCTACCTATTTCTAAATAATTAATAATGGGTCAAAACTGATTGCATCGTTTCAACCCGTTATTTAAATGGTTAATGTTATATTTTGAAGGTCTGACTCATTTAGTTTAATGGGTTATGTTCGAGTTGATCTATATAGTCAAATGACCATGACTTGACAGGACATAAATACGAACAATGAACACAATTTGCTATCCCTAGACTACAAACTGAAAAATGGTGTATATAACCCCTCATGACTGTAGTTAGGAGTGTTATAACCTTCATAAGGTAATTATAAGTGTAGAATGTGTTCTACATGAATTTTTTAAAAAGTTTAAAAGGTTAATAGGCTTCTATCTTTACCTGAAAGGGTTGAATAGTGAATTTGTGAATCTTCTAGAGGTAGCTCGAGGTAAGGATGTAGGTAGTGGGGCCGAACAATGTTAAAATTTTGAGTTTGCATTTCTCTTATCCTTAATCTTTCTATTCACTGCTGTTTAGGATTTTGCTCAGCTTGTATTGTGTATGTAACTTATATTTGTTGATTTCTTTTCAACATACCCTATTCACCCCATCTTGGTTCTCAGGGCAACAATTAGTATCAAGGCAAGAGTTTTGTTGTAAAATGAGTCTTCTTTAGAGATAAAGATCCTATAGCTAACATTTTAGGAGTTACATTTGGTGGAAGTCAATCCGCTTCTCAGCTTTCACCATTTTGAAAACAATTAGACATTCTAGAAAGGCATAATAAAAGTATTTCTTGAGGCTTAAAATACTCAAATTAATATGGGGAGATTGCAATAAAATGGAGATGCATTGCAAAACGATCCCATATACCAACAAGAATTATTGATAAATTAAGGATTGTAAAGGAAAAAGATTTTGATAATGAAGATAAGAAATTTGTTCAATTGGGTGCAAAGGCTACAAATATTTTATATTGTATTCTCGAGGGAAATATTTTCAATAAAATAATGACTTGTAAGACGGTAAAAAAATTTGAGATAAGTTGAATGTAACCTATAGCTATAAATAAACTTTTAAAGTCAAGCAATTGAAAATCTACATTATTCTAGTTTATAAAATGTTTCGGATGAATGATGATCAATCCATATTTAGCATGTATACTCATTTTATTAACACTGCAAATAGTTCAACAACTCTTGGCAAGCTTTATTCAAAGTTGAAGATGATAAGAAAAATTAGCAACTCTTTATTAAGAAGCTGGGAACCAAAAATTTATGACAATTCTTGAAGTTAAAGATCTCACGAAACTTGAGATACGTGAGCCCTCCGATTCCTTATTGCCTACGACTATACGATAAAAGGACAAAATGAAGAAGTCAAGACTCAAGATATATAAAGAAGAGCTTGGTGCTAAAAATTGTTCTGTAAGAAATTGAAGGTGAAGAAGATGAAAGTAACGACAAGGAAGACAAAGTCTCCATGTTAATAAGAAGATTTTAGGGATTTTGTTTTAAGAAAATAAATAAAACTTTTCAATAAAACCACTCAAAAGGCTCTTCAAGAAAAATACAAGAAGAAATGATTATCCAGTCAGAACATATCAAAGCGGAATATCTTTTACTAAAAAAAGCAACGCAATAAGGGTAAAAAGTCAATAAAAGGTATAATTTGAGATGAAGAATCAAGTAGTTCAAATCTCTAAACAAGCAATGAAGAGACGACAAATATTTTTCTTATAGCTAAACATGATATTCACTAACATTCGAGAGTAATCCTCTCATATAAAATTAATAAAACCCTCTCACCTGATGAAAATGGAATCCATCGATATCCCATAGTTCCCATGAAATTTTAATTTTCACAGGATAATCCATCCCGATCTTTGTATGTTTATTATGAAAATCACATGAAATTGACCGATGTCCACTTCTCGCCATCTGTGTAACGTTGTCGTCGGCCTGGTCCTTCTGTGTTTCGAGAGTACACAAGAGATATGCATTTAGAGTCGATAGAATATTCCAAGTGATCTTTGCACAATTGGCTACGGCACTCCCTAGAACACGCAAACATGTAACAAAGCTCCAACTTTCCCATGTGGTTGAAGTCCTGTACTCACTCTGGTCGAGTCCAGCAGATCATGATCCATCAAATTATGGAAAGAAGAAAGCGAAATAAAGGGAAGATGGAGATTCCATTACTTGTGTTGCATTTCTTTCTTTCTATCATGAGAATTTGTCTTAATTTGTTTTGATAACTTGATATGCCCACAACCCCATACTAGGCCTTTCCCCCAAATAAAAAGTTCCAATCTTGATAAAGTAAGCTGTGGGTATTAGAAACGTGAAATCAACGTTCATCCCAAAAGTTTAATTGATGCGTGGGAAGATGTAGATTCAATTATTTGTATTATATTATTAACACTCCCTCTCCCGGCCCTTACGTGTGGGCTCAATATGTAAAATATTTAATTAAATAAAATAGAGTATAGAGCCATAATTTGAACTCAAGACCTCTGCTATAATAATATATGAAATCATTACTTGTTCAAAAAACTTAAATTGATAGAAATATGTATATTTAATTATTTGTGTATATATATATATATATATATATACATACTCTTAACTACGAACTACAAGATCTCCCTAACGACAACGTCAGGTTTCAGACTGGCCATTAATCCTTGCTCAATAAGAACAATATTTGTTAAGAAATTTGATGAATAAATGATATGATCCAGTTATAGCATATTCATAACCATGCAGGTCTTACGCAATCGAACAATACATAAGAGTGTTGATTATATGGTCAGTTACAATTTGTGTGTATTAAGTTCAAATTCTCGCAAAAGAGTGGACAACCAATGCAATGTTATCACTTGAAGAGATAAAAGTACTGAGTCTCAACTTATTTCCATATATGGAATTAAGTTACACTCGATACAAGCAAAGTTAAGGAGAAGACATGCTAAACTAGTGAACTATACGATGATTTGTACCCGTTCATGACACGTGGCGAATGTCTATGAAACCTATTCATAAGAATCACATTAAAATTGGTCACTCTCTATTAATTAAAACTCTCTATTTGTTAAATTTTTTTCATCATAAATGAAATTGAATGATTTAGGGAATGTTTGGTAATATAATTGTTTTTAGATATTTTCATACTACTTCACTATTATTCATAAACTATTCACTAATATTTCACTGCAACTCACAAATTATTTCATTACTATGTACAAATCATCTTAAATACTAGTAGCATCTAAATGGAGCATTAATCATAAGATTCTTTCTAGTTCTCGGAGATCTAACGGTTCCGATGACTATTCTCTTATTTTGCAGGGCGAGCTCTTCACCGTTCTAGTTATGGAAAAGAAAAAACAGTTTCTAGATGATGATGATGATGATGATGATAATAACAACAATATCAACAAGAAGATTACACTAAAGATAGGAATGAAATTTAAATGGACGAAAATGTTTGTGTAGAAATTAGCTTTGAAGTTGAGTTCTCAGCTTGGAAGCAGAAAGGGGAGAGCTTTCACTCAGGTCTGTCGATTTCAAATACAACAAAGAAGTTCCAAGTTGATGGACTGTTACGTTTCTACAATGACAGGGTTGGGCCAGGGACTTTCTGGGTTTGTTTTTTGTTTTGACGGACCCGACCATGTTAAAGGCTCTGTTTGTTTTCTTTAATTAAGCAGTTGAGTTGAATAGCCCACATTCAAGTAGCTTTTGCTCCCTTGCCTTCAACCCCTCATATCTCTTGCATGAGTTCCGAAGATGAAATCTCCCCTTTCTACTGCAAGAAAATGAAAAAGAAAAAGATAAAAGAAAAAGTGGGGAAAGATGCCTACCTACCAGTTGGATGCCCTTTTGAAAGATTTATTTTTCTCAAGAATCTTTATTTTTCTAATGAGAAATAGTGAAGATTATTCTTGTTTTAACAAGTTGAGACCACTTTATGTAAGAAAATTTTACATCAACAATAATTTTTTTTTCTTTTCTTTTGTTGTGTAATGGTTACAATTTTACGAAGTGTTCTCATAATTGACATCATGATTTTTTAGGTGCAAGGTTAGAATGAATTTTCCTAAAGTAATGAAAAAATACAAGGGCAAAAATGACAAATCACACATTGGCGCATGGTGTAGTAGATAATAAATAGAATTTTTCTTCTATATATACCTAAGCATCTCAACTATATTTCAAGTTCTTAAGATTTTAGTTGCTCCATTACTGCTCTCAAGACTTGGCTCAGTTTTAGAGAAAAAGGAAGCTGAAAGAAAGTCAATATCCTGGGATGAACCAAAATAACATCTTGGGATTTGTATGGCAGGCTCACAAAAATTAAGATTAACTTACATCAGTCAGACACATACAATTGCAGGATGAAGAACCTAGTTAATAAATTATTATGTTACTCTTGTTTTCTATTCTACTTGAAAACCAAGAACAATACACAATAAAACACTATTCAATACCAAATGGTCCATAGGAAATTTCAGCTCCTGAGCTTTTAATTGTGCAGACATTCTCCCAACTCTCTTCCACCTCTGCTGATCTGCTGATGATCCAACTTGTCCCCAATGTGGTTCAAATTATTCCATACATCTTCGAATATGTAATAAATATGCCATATGGCTTATGCAATACATTAAGATACACAACCAACTTGAGCAAATTTTCAGTTCAAGAACTTATCAAACACTTCCACAATTTGAACCAATGATACAAACATTTAAACTACAATGTTGAATCAGTAACCAAGCTGGCAGAAGATCGGACAAGCATTCTTGTATGCATTTAGCTACACAACACTGCATCAAAAAGTTGAAAAACAATATGCCAGTAAAACTTTATTGCTTCACGCATTTACAAGGTATATATATGAGAACTAAGTATGAAAAAAGATTATTTTATGAATTCCATATTTTCAGATGCTAGTTAGATTACGCATTCTTTTTAGCCAATGATCTTTCCTTCTCCATCTGCTCAAACAAAGTTCCATCATAAGCAGCTTTGATTTTTGCCTTCTGCAGCAAACCATTCTTGTCCTTGCACAGATTATATAGGACCTTCCACTCTGTCCAGCTGGCAAGCCTGCAATAGATTCCCAGGTCTATTACTTATCTTTTAAGATCAAACTGCTCAAAGTTACCCAGTTAAAAAATCACATATAAAATTCTACCAGCCTCCGTAGTCCTTTGGTACCCTGTTAGCCTTCAGCATTTCCATGAGTTCATCTGATGTTAGACAATTGGGGTGTGTACGAGCATGCTTGCTGAAAATTTCTTCAAACTTTAAAGGAACAAATCTGGAAGATTGATTTAAAAATAGGTTTTAGATGACAAGTCTCACAAGAGGACCTGATTATACTGCAGTACACCATGGAATAAGATCTATCAGAATTGAGCATTCAGGTTGATTTATCGAAACCAAGATGTGATAAACTCCATTCATGCCAGCCCACCATGTGCAATTTGAATTGAATAACCTCAAATGTGGTTCTTTTTGGGCTTTTTTGGGGGATGGGGGCTGGCAACTTGATTCAGTGAAAATGCACTGTCTCATGAATATTTGATCAGTCAAGTTTCAGTGTTTTTCTGCCAGGCTTTAATTAAGAACTTTACTACCCTGACCTGAGGATACCAAAGGTCAGCAATGGTAGACTCCAAAAGCAGAAACCCAAAAACGGTAACTTAACAAATTGATCTGCATGTACCATATAGGTTCAGTTGTTTAGACCGTTCCCTAAAATCAATTCATTCTCTGAAACAAAGCAAGCTGCAACTTCTCTTTTTTCCACTAATTTTTTACCAGGTCTCAAATCCAGTTGTACCTCTGAAAAATCCATTACACAAACAAACAGGTAATTGGGCCTCAAAATTATTAAAGACAAATTGGATTTAAGGATCCAAATACCAGTCAACTTCAGGAAGAAACTTACACAGCAGAAGAAAGCTAACGTTTTCAGTTTAATTGTATTTTATATTTATTCTCTCCTAGTTATAAAAAACATGCAAGTAGCCTTGGATACATGCATTTTTCCATTTAGGGGGGCCTAGGAACAGAAAATCCAGTACCCACAAGCAACTGATTTACAAAAACCAGATGAACAACCAAGGTCAGATCAAGAGATCACTAATTACAAAACAGATTGTTAAGCAAGCTACGTTCAGAATCAGCAAAATCCCTAGTAATAATTGGCCGTAATCAAATCCTCCCATTAGCACTAACATTTAAAAGAATAAATCGAATTCTCATGCATTAACATAGCATATACCTTCCTTCAGTGTCATAGACACCGGAGTCACTCCCATGTTTGGCCCTATGAACATTGTTAACCTCAATTGGAAACAGAAGAGAAGGAAATTTTCCCTGCACCACGCGGAAATCAGATCAACGATGGTAAATGAACAACATTTGGAACAAATAGACCAACAAAATGCAGATTAAGTACCCTTCAAGCTACTTTTAGTAGTTAAAATTTATTGCCTATACCACTCTGAAGGCCATTCATTAAGAATTTTCATATTTTTATTTCTGATCATCATTCATTTAGTGTAAAACAGAAAGTATTTGGTGATACAACTTCAGAAAGAAAGGATCAGAACACTTTTTCTCATTGACATTACGAAATCTAAAATGCATGACAATTCATTAAAATTTGTAAACTTTATTATTTTATAAAGTATATCTGATCAAGCATTATAATTCTGATATCGAGGAAAATTATCCTACCCTAACAGTCTAACCATTTGATCAAGTTTTACTCCTTTACAGATTGACAAGATCCGAAAAGTGTCTCAAAAGGTTGCCTTAGAAGTTCAGGAGAGTTTTTCTCTAGGAAGGGAAGTGGCAATCAAATGTTAATTGGTTCTGTGCCATGGAATATAACACTGGTGGATGGTAACTTTCTTCACCCTATGAAAAATGATAGAAATTTGAACAGAACATTAGAAAAACAACATATATCTCTAACAAAAGAACAAAAATATAATTCTTCTCTAAGGCTTCCTTGTCATAAAGGGGCTGGCATAGAGAATTCTGGGGATATGATCAGGCACAAAGAGCTAGCAGTGTAAAAGGAGACAAGAGTGGATCCCTTGAGACCTTGAAATTGGAATCAATTTAAAGCACAAGAACAACGTGTTAACAGTGCTTTCCTCCATCTTTGGGAATGTATCAAAGTTGTCAACAGATTTCTGAGAGCACTGCCCTTTAATATCGTGTTTTTTTTTTTGGTTAATTATCATGCTTTGGCTTAACGGACGAATCCCTTTCAGTAACTTGGCGTAGGGGAAATAATAATAGAAAACGAAAGAAAAGGTCGCTATGTACTGACCCATAGACTCGGTGTATTTGCAGATCGAGGCAAACTCTCTTCTCTATCTCTCTCTCTCTCTCTCTCTCTCTCCCTCTCTGTTTTTTTTTTTTTCCTCAAATAAGTTTAATTTTGACAACTAGTAGATAATTTACTTACCCCTGAAAATAAATAAGTGAATGGTTAAAGTACAAAAAAAAAGGCATCACAAACAAAGACCTCAATCTCAAAAGCAAGCCTATGATTTGTGTCAAATTGTCAACTCATTTATAAATTTTTGCTGTGTACCAATTTTTCACCAATGTGTTCTACAACTCGTTCTAAAGTGGATCCAAATAGCAACAAAAGTCCACTTTAGAATGAGTTGTATGAGAAATATTTCGAACCTTGAAAGTGTTTTCTGAAATTTAATGGAAGTACGCTAAGGGATAAATCAAAAGTCCTTAACCACAAACAAAATATCAGATACACAGAGAGAGAGAGAGAGAGAGAGAGAGAGAGAGAGAGAGAGAGAGAGAGAGAGAGAGTTACAGGACGGGTTGTGCGGCTGAGAGAAAAGTTGATGAAGAAGGCAGCCACGGAGGACAGAAGAATACCACTGCCAATTGCACGAAATCCTGAAAAAAGAAAAACCAAATCCCACTAAAAACCCGTTAAAACTTCTCAGAAGAGAAAAAAGAAGAGAACCAAACACGCACACTCACACACACATATATATATTGGTGTGTTTTGGGGGTGTTGATGAACCTTGAAAAGTTTCCCAAGGATAAACTAAACCGTCATGGTTCCTATCGAAGAATGCAACATGTTTCTGCAGAACGTTCTGATCTGTAGGTATGATATGCCCATCAACTCCTGCATGCATGTATTTGACACAATCGTGTCAATCTCGTACATATCTCGAATCAAATGTGTTTGTTTGTGCGGAAAAGATGAAGAGAAAGATAAATTACAGACTTGGAAAACAGAGAAATATTGAACTAATTTAAATAACAGAAGAAAAAAGGCTGCATCCTACCTTCCTGATTATAACTCTGAGTTGGAGATATGGAAGACATGACTTGAAAGACTTTTGTATCAACTGGTAACAGAGAGAGAGAGAGAGAGAGAGAGAGAGAGAGAGAGAATGTGTGTGTTGGGATGTTGCAGAGGTTAATGGGGGCTGAGTTCGAGAGTGGGAACAGGAGAAGTAATGAAGGGACGGAATGAGAATGGATTAATGTTTTAGCAGAGAAAAACGATCAACATCCCTATATATAAAGGGAAAATCAGAAGAGATTCCAAATAAATGAATTACCAAATATAAATCCACGCGACCTATTTCAAAGCTCTTAATCTGAACAACACCCCACCCCCCCTTCATATTTTTAGGTATGTGCTGAAAAAATATTACTGTGACGCATATGCATGTGGGGTTCTAAATATAAAGAAATTTTATAAATAAAAATTAAAAAAATGACGAATTTGAGGTGATTCGTTAAATTATAAAAATAATATTATTATATTTATATAATTAATTAATTTCATACAATAATCCTATTCCTCTCTCAAAGTCAGATATATACACTTGATAGTTTTTAATAACTGTAATCATGTAATTTTGTCGTATAATTGTAATCTTATAAAAGATTATTATAAGAATGACTGTATATAAAATTTTTATTTTATTTTTTTAGTAGTGTACGTGTGGATATATATGTAGTAGGAAACAAAGTCTTTAAATATATCAAATATTAATGAAGATGGTAGGACAGGACAACCTAAACTAAATAGCAAATAATGATAGGTAAGTGCATTTCATCTACAAATCTTTCAATAATATATGATTGAGGAATTGGCTAAAGACAGGAATACGACGAAAAAAGAGAGCATTGCTTTTGCTTTACAGGAACACAGAAACTGTTGATGAAGGAAACTAATGCTTTTACGTCACACTGTTTTGTGTGAACGCCCTGAATTCCGGCTTTTTATGCACGCACCTCATCACCAAACGAACTTCGAGTTCGAGCGAGCGATCAAATATTTAAATGTTATTTTTAATAAAAGAAATAATCTTACGTGTTAAATAAAATCACATTAATATATAAATTTATTTATATTAAATTTTTTATATAATAAATTTTTTATTTTTTTATGGCATTAAAATACATTAAAATAATATTTTTTTTGTACAAATTTTCAGACTATCTTATTTGTAAAGGGTCCACATAAGATTTGTTTATCTAGAACATGTATTTAATATTATTTATTATTATATAGTTGAAAAGTATGGAAATGTGGTATTCTAGTTTTATCTTAGAATGTCGAAAATATTTTCATAGGTACCTACTAATTTTCATGAAAAAGATCTAATTCTACAATTATAATATCTCCTTATATATGGCAAGTAATGTGTGTTCAAAAAATAAAAAATAAAAAGTAATGTGTGTGTTCCCAATTAAGTAAATTGAAGCTTTTTTTTTTTTAATCAATAAAGTAGATTAGTTTTAAAGGCAAGGTCTTTTTAAGATCTATTGCAATTTGGGCATATCAAGAAATAAATTTTAAAAACATTATTTTCACTTATCTATCTAATTTCCAAAGAATAAAGTTGGCTATAATCAGGCTATCCAAGTTAACACAAGGATATTGTTTAAAGCAACGTATTGTTTCTGCACAACATAAAGTCTTCTCACCATGGAGGTGAAGGTGGTGTAGTCACGGCTTACTGTTTAGTAACCTTGCTTAGTTATAGTGTCTTTTGAGACGGCTCTATGGCTATTTCAAGAGGGAGTATGGAAGACGTTGTTAGTAATTGGGAGCAATAATTCTATCTAATAGATGAAAAAAATGCCACAATACAATGGATGTGGAAAACTTGGTAGAGGTGATGAAGAAAGGTGATTTGTATTTAGTAAGCAAACTACATCAGAGCATCAAGTGAGGAAAGAAAGCATTCATTCTACAATGGCAAAGATATGGACGGTTGGCAAAATGTCCTCTTTTCAACAATTGAGGCCAAATTTGTTTATTATTATGTTTGAAAATCAGCATGATAAGAGTAGAGTCTTGGGAGGGAGATCATGGTTATTTGATAATCATCTTCTGTCTTTACAACTTTTTGATGGGATGACGTAGCCATACCTTATGACTTTAGATTGTGAAGAATTTTGGGTGCAGCCACACCATCTTCCATTGGCTTGCATGAATTTTGGCATAAGAAGACATATAGGAGATACTATTGGGGTGGTAAAAGAAGTGGATGCTCAAGAAGATGGACTGGCATTGAGTGATTTTCTTAGAATGAAGATCGAAATTGATCTAAAGAAGACACTAAATATGAAGGCAAGAATCATGGTAATATGGTTACAGATAAGATAGATACAACTCAAAAGGTTGTTGATTAGATAATGAATACACAAGACAAGTTTAACAAAGGAAGGAATCAAAGTTCAAATTTAAATGAGAGGGAGGTAGTTACAGTAAAGTTTTTTAAAGAGATTTATATAAGCCGAACCAGACCAAACCGAACCAGTGGGTTTGGTCTGATATCGAGTTTGGTTCGGTCCAGTATTGGCTTTATTTTTTTTTTTAAACCGGTTAAAATCGGTCCAGTTTCAATTTTTTTTTCTAAAACTGGAACGAATCGAACCGGTTCATATATATTTTTAAATTTTTTATATTGTATCTAATTTTTATATATAATTATATATAAAATAGATTTGTATTATATGATAAATTACTAATTAATATAATATAAAATTTTAAAATCTTATATTACTATAGTTTATTGTATTAATAGTTATACTAATATTATATAGTGCATATTAGTAGTTATACTAATACTATATCACTATATATTATAATATACTATAATATATCACTATACTCTATAATACAATTATAATATACATTATAATATACTACAATATATTATCACTATAGTATTATATACTATAATATATTATATTCTACAAACGCGTAGTCTCAGGAAACGGAGAGAGCAAAACTAGAGCTCCTCTATCTCTAAACCCTCTCTCTTCTCTCTAATCTTCCCCAAACTCCAAAGCCGCGAGACAGGGGATGGGAGCTTCGGCTCCCCTCCCCTCCCTTTCTCTATTAGTTTTTTCTTTTTTATTTGATTTTTCAAGCCAATAAGGGAAGAATGTTGCTCATGACTGTCCAGCCGCCAACCATCAACACACGCCCCTCCAAGATGTTGGGCAGCTGCCGATCTACACGCCCACCAAACATGATGCCAAACAGAGTGGTGCGTAGCCCGCAAGCGAGGGACGAAGCCTCGGTCTTCTACGGCGTGTGGCTGGCACGCGCCACCAAGGGGCCACCTACAGACGCTATTCTCGGCTTTTTTGGGTCCTTGGACTTCGGGACTTCAATTTTCGATCGATGGCTTTCCTTCCAGAGAAGTATGCGTCTTGCACTGCCTCTGTTGCCGTTGTTTTTGTGTTTTGTCCTTCCATTTTCAAAGTTTGGTTTTTGTTTCTTGCACGGCTTTTGTCGCCGTTGTTTGTGTCACCATTGTGTGTGTTCTGTACCTGCGTTTTTGGAGTTGGGTTTTTTTGTGTCTTGCACAGTCGCACTTTGTCGTAGGTGTTTGTGTCTTGCACAGCCTCTGCCACCGTTGCTTTGTTTTTTTGTTCTATTCATTTCCCATGTTGCTCAGGGTGAGGTGTTGAGTTGCTTGATCGGTCGCAATTTGAGACAAGAGCTAGTTGAGAGCAGTGGGTAATGTTATGGCCAGTGGTCATTCAGCCGGCCTTCGCTGTGGAGGTTGTTGTGGTCCATACACAAGCTGGGTGCTCATGCCATTTGGGCACATGATTTCGATGCCTGTAGTGGGTGTGCCGTCAGAGCTCATGTCGTGCTCGTGGTTGGGTTGTTTTGCCGTGTGTTTTGTTTTATTGGTTTGTCTGTTTATTTAGTTTTAGTGTAGAAATATACTATTAGACTTTCTATCTATAGTAGTTGTTTCTCGTACTCCATCTCTTTGGAGGTTGGAGGGGGCCATCCCCCATTCTATTTATACATAGCGTTTACTCTCTCTTTAGAGAGATTTAGAAGTTAAGATAATGTCTGTCACTTTATGTGCAGGGAAACTCCTGAGCAGATGTGTTAGTTGGCTTATAGTCTGATTCTCCTGTATTGATAAGTCACAAGTATAACTTCGCATACTGAATGAATGCAATGAAGCATATTTCCATAATATATATATACTATATTCTACAATATAATCAGTTAGTGACACGTTTTTTTAGAAATTTAGTGACATAAAGATTATGTTTAAATATTTATTTTTGGGATCTTAAGCTAAGTTGGGTTCTTCTTGAATCAAGTGTGGGATTAGGGACCTCAAACTTTAGAAAGTTCTTATATCTATCAATTTCAGGTTAATAGTTCATAATTTTATTTGCTTCTCTTTAACGCTTTTGATTTGAGAGATTGGTAAAATACATTTTATGGTGATCATTGTCATCATTTAGAAGACGACGCTTGGGATAAATTGTTAGGCACTTTTTTAAGTACCCCATTATTAATGAATTTATTATTTTAATTAAGACTTTACGATCTCCATCGTAGTTGAATAAATTGTTAGGCAACCTAGAAGGTGCAACCCTCGCACACCACAGTGAAAAAAATGGTTAAATTTGGATAACTGAAAGCAGTGAATACGCAATTATTTAATTGATGGTTTTGTTTTACTTCTTGATTTGGTTGGTAGGTTTGCTAGCTTTAGCCTATGTTTGGTTAACCAATCCAACCCAACTCAACTCAAATCAACTCATCTCATCTAATTATTACAACTTTCTCAACTTCTGACACAAAATGTAATAAATAATTCAACTTTTTCAAATTCTAATTCAATTTTTTTAAATCTCAAAATAATAATAATATTAAAAAATAATATTTTAAACTTTCATCTCAACTCAACCCACTATTCAAATCAGCCTTAATGTCCATCTTGTTGACTTATTGCTCCTTTTTTAGTCCCACATCGGTGGGATGTAAATAAAGAAGCATTAGGCCAAGTTATAAATAAGAGGCTTAACCTCTTAGTTTAAGTGTACTAATTGAAAGTTTATCTAATAACTTTTGACTTAAGTTAAATTTCTATGCTAGCCTTTTTTTGTAAAAGAGGAAGATGTGTAAAGTTAAAGTTTTACAAGGAGATTGAAAATTTTAAGTGTGTCCATTGTGACCCTCCAATCTTTCCTAGGAACTGACTTAGTGAGGTACTATTCATTTTTACAGTAAATTCATCAGAGCAATGTCAGGAAGTAAGCCTTCAAATCTTGTCAGATTTGAGGTGGAGAAATTTGATGGGAGAATCAATTTTGGCTTGTGGCAAGTACAAGTCAAGGATATTTTGATTCAATCAGGATTACACAAGGCATTGAAGGGCAGACCAACACCTGAAGTCAGCACTGGTACTACTGTGACTAATGAAAGGAGCAGATTTAAAATGAGCGATGAAGATTGGGAGGATCTGGATTTGAGAACAGCAAGCACGACACGTCTGTGCCTGACCAAAAATGTTCTTACAAATATGCATGGAATATCTACAACAAAGAAACTCTGGGAAATACTTAAAGAGTTGTATCAGACGAAAGGCGTCTCAAATCCTGTGTACCTGAAGGAGCAGTTTCATATATTGCGGATGAGTGAAGGTACAACTATTTCAAATCATTTAAGCATTCTCAATGGCTTTGTCGTTGAGTTAGAAGCTATTGGAGTTAAAATTGATGATGAGGATTGTAACAGCCCGCTAAAATTTAGTCTTATCTCCTCACCCTTCTCTTTTCTTTTCACGCATAGTAGACGGCAAGGCAATCCATTTTGGTTTCTTTCCCGACAGCAGTCACAATCTCTCTCGTCTTTACCCTCATCTGGAATCACGCGTATAAATTATCTTTTTCCGTAAATCACATAATTTGTTCTTCACCGATAGTTGTAAAATCATGAACAGTTTTATCCTAAGCGTTGTACCTCGATGGCGTTTTTCCGGATCTTATCCATCGAATTTCAAAGTATTAGATAAACTTGTTTTTAAAGTAGCACAATTATAATAATTTAATGAGCTCTGAAAATATTATAATTGTGGATATTTATTTAGATTAAATATTTTAATTGTTTTAAGATATTAAGAGGTTTAATTTTACGTTGAAAATTCTTATTTAAATTTAAGTGTTTTATGCACGTTGATTAATTAACGGTACTTTATCATTTTTATATAATGATGAGGAAATATTATTTTATAAATTTTAGTTTATAAAATAATATTCTACCTTAATTCATCGTAGTGTTTTATTTAAAGTGTTTTATTTAAAATAAAACATTTAAGCGTTTTTAATCAGTGTTTTAACTCACTGTTGGTTTATTTGAGGATCCCGAAATGTAGAATTGAAGCGATATACTCTGGCCCTACCTTTTTTCTTTTCACTTTTTCTCTTTTTCTTTTTATTTTCTTTTTTCTCTCCCTCTCTCTCTCTTGGTCGACGGAATGAAGGAAGCCACCATGGCCGTTCGGTTTCAAGGTCCCAGCCGGCGCCACCTCCGGCCGCCGGACCCCACCTCCCACTCCGGCCTCATCCTCTCCCTCCGGCGAGCACAACCACGCCGGTGGTGTACTAAACCGACCTCTCATTCTCTCTCTTTCTCCCTTCAAAGATATGGGTCTCTAGGGGTTTTTCACATTTTTGGACCACCATACACGGCCAAATCAACCACCAAGCACCACCATTGGACTCACCTCATCAAGGGCTTCCTCCCCATGTCTTTCTTTTTCCCAAACTCTCACTTTTCTCATATGGGTTTCTTAAAAACAACCGTTCGGTTTCACCATCGTGCGCCGCCGTACACGGCCACCCGTGGTGTTTCACCACCACCATCTTGTTCCTCTCATCCTCATGAACCTCCCCAAGAAATTTCATGGCCAACGGAGTTTCGTAGAGCTCTCACTCTCCTACACTCTCCAAGGCAAAAAATGGTTTCAAACGGCCGATCCGCCGCCGTTAGCCACCGTCCGACCACCACCTCGCTACCACAGCTCCATCACATGTTCATCTACCTATCCCTAGCTTGCCATGAAGTTCTATGAATTTTCGCTACCTCGCGTTTCCGCTCACCGTTCGGATTTACTGTTCACAGCGTGATGTCGCCGTGTTCCGCCACCTTTGACCATCACAAGGCGACCATGAGCCTTCCAAGGCCACGCTTAGCTTTTCTCGGTTCCAAACTACCACTTTATGTGGTGGACAGCCACCGTGCGCGGTGTTACCGCCACGTACGTTCCTCCGACGCATGTTCGTGACGAACAACGAGCGACGCACGGGTTATCCCGTCGATGGTATAACCTTCTATCTCTAGTTATTTTACGTTTAAAATAGTTAGTTGGTTGGTTTATGGATTGTGTAGTTGTATTTGTGGAGTTCGTTGCGTATTTGTGAAGCGAAGTGTGGTTGTGAAGTGTTGAGTTTGATTGTGTATTTTGTGGACTGTGCTGTGAAGTATAGGCGTGAGATGGATGCCGTAGATGTGATACGGCGGGTTGTGTGAAGAGAATACGCGTGTAGCGTATTCTGTGTAATGCAGCGACGCGCCGTGCGACGTGCGCTGTAGTGTGTGTGGTGTAGAATGAAGGGAGTGCATGTGAAGTGTACTCCGTGTTGTATGGCGATGCATCGTGTGATGTGCATCGAGTTGATGAATGTTGTAGCGAAAGGATTACGCATAGCGCGTACTCCGTGTCGCGTAGCGATGCACCGTGAGACGTGTATCGCAGTGATGGGTTTTGTAGTGTGAATGGAAGAGAGTTCACGTGAGTGTACTCTGTACTAGGTCGTGATACACAGGATGGCGTGTCACGAAGGGTTGGATGGCGTAACAGAGAAGTGTAGAGCGTTTGGTGTAGTGTTGGGAAACTGTATGACAGTGTTCCGAAGCAGTGGTGTTATGGATTATAGTCCGGGGTGACTGGTGTCATCTTGTGGTTGACTATGACTAAGAGTATATGAATTGAGAAAGGAATTGTTTGTTTGGTTATTATTGATAATTTTAATGAACTTGTTTTAGTGCAAAGGCTTTCTGAAGTCAAATTATCTCTTCAGAGTATAGTGAAACCTCAAGTTGCCGTGGTGTTACAAGTGCTCATAATATGACAATTGAGTTCAGAAGTGAAAATCTTAAGGACTGGAGTGTTCCTCTTCCAGCTGTTGTGCAGTTCCTCGTGTTTCGCACTCTATTCTCATAGAACGCGACGATCGAGGTAAGTTAGCCTCTAACTTACTATCAGTTTATTGTGTATGTGTGATGTGTAAGGGAACTACAATTTATGTATGTATGTTATCGTATATGCCATGTCATGCTATGTCATTACATGTTTATCTGTTACGTATGATTTAATCTCTCATGAATATTTATCTATTACACAATCTTTTCTGTCATACAATGTTGTATGTTATAAGTATGTCATGTTAAGTATGCCATATGATACATGTATGCCATGAAATGTTTATGATTAAATCATATTGTGCCATTTACAAGTATACGCCATGTTAGAAAAGTATATGATATTAAATAATATCTCATGCATTAAGAAAGATAAGACATGTTATGTTACATATAATACGTGGGGCCACAACAACTGTGGAGTACGTATTATATTTATGTTATGTTACGTATAATCGTGGGGCCACAACAACTGTGGAGTACGTATTATATTTATGTTACTTATAATGCGTGGGGCCACAACAACTGTGGAGTACGTATTATATTTTATGTTACTTATAATGCGTGGGGCCACAACAACTGTGGAGTACGTATTATATTTATGTTACTTATAATGCGTGGGGCCACAACAACTGTGGAGTACGTATTATATTTATGTTACTTATAATGCGTGGGGCCACAACAACTGTGGAGTACGTATTATATTTTATGTTACTTATAATGCGTGGGGCCACAACAACTGTGGAGTACGTATTATATTTATGTTACTTATAATGCGTGGGGCCACAACAACTGTGGAGTACGTATTATATTTATGTTACTTATAATGCGTGGGGCCACAACAACTGTGGAGTACGTATTATATTTTATGTTACATGAAGTATGGGGCCACAACAACTGTGGAGCATACACTACATGAGACACAGCAATTGTGACATGTAGAATACGTGGGGCCACAACAACTGTGGAGTACGTATTATATTTTATGTTATGTGTATTCATGGGGCCACAACAACTGTGGAGCATGAAGTATGGGGCCACAACAACTGTGGAGCATACACTACATGAGACACAGCAATTGTGACATGTAGAATACGTGGGGCCACAACAACTGTGGAGTACGTATTATGTTTTATGTTACTTGAATACGTGGGGCCACAACAACTGTGGAGTACGTATTAATGCACGTTATTAATCAAGACAATTGAATAAGATTCCAAGTTTATGTTAAGTACAGTTTCAGATCAAATACATGATAAGTCAAGTTTTAGATCAAGTCCATGTTATGTTATGCTCACGTACATGTTATGTTCATGTCATGTTATGTTCAAGTTTATGTTATTTCAAGTTCTTATTTATGTTATGCATGTTTACGTTCATGCTATATTTCAAGTCCATGTTATGTTTCACGTTCATGTTATGTTGTTTGTTCATGTTATGTTTTAAGGTTAAGTTCATGCCATGTTAAGTCAAGTTCAGTTCACGTTTAAGTTCTGGTTAAGTCATGCTATATGTCAAGTTATACTATGTTTATGTATGACTATAATTATGCATTTATGCTTTTACTGCCATGCATGTATTTTTAACCTGTGTGTGAGTTTTATGTTAACTTACTGAGATTTGTAATCAAATCTCACTGTGGTAGTCCCAACTACCATTCCCCCGAATGGTAGATCTTGTTACAGGACCCAAAGGAGAATTGGAATCTGACCAACTGAATACGGTCGACTAGGCCACGGTGCGATGTTGATGATGGTATAGTATTTAACTTAGGTTAATACTTGTACTTTTGGAGTTGTATCTCAAGTATTCTTTTGATCACAACCATTTTGGACTAGTGTGGTGATCACGGCTATTTAGTATGCCTTTATGTATGAAATATGTTTCAAGTATTTGGGATATTTTAGTTTGGTGCATAGTATTGCTAAAGAAAAAAAAATTATCCGCTGCGAATATTGCATAATGCTAGATGCATGTTAGGAACATTGCATCTTATATGTCATGAACGGGGGCAGGTAACCTTGT
This sequence comes from Carya cathayensis, assembly GCA_011037825.1. Lineage (NCBI taxonomy): Eukaryota > Viridiplantae > Streptophyta > Magnoliopsida > Fagales > Juglandaceae > Carya > Carya cathayensis. Next base: position 1,487,877 of record QGSO01000156.1, read on the forward strand.
GTTGCATGTCTCGACGCTTCAAATATCCGTTTAATCCCAAGCGGAATTTGGGGGCGTCACAAGGATCAAGCCTTAAGACTCATTCGGTCTCTTCCACCTTCCTATGAGCACATGAAGCCTATTTTGATACATGGGAATGAGAAAATAATTTTTTCAAAGGTTACCAGTAAATTCTTTTCTGAAGAGAGAAGACTAAGTAGTGGAAGTAATGTTCCACTTGAGAACTTAGTAATGGTAGTAGCTGGAAATGAGAAGATGAGGAACTCCATAAAGAAAAAAGTAGTCTGCTGGGAGTGTGGACAATCTGGGCACGTCAAGAAAAATTATCTAAGAGTTGAAGCAGGTTCGGCAAGTAGCTCCAAGTCAGTAAATGGAAATACTGGAAATGATGATAATATTGTGTCTCTCTCCATGGAAGACTTTGATCTTTAAAAAGAGACATGTACATCCTCATAGCATGCCGCTAATTTTCAAAGTTGTCATGATAGAGGATATGTTAATGTTAGTGGGTCCACAAATTTACACACATGCATTGGTTTGGCATTGATGCATGGTGTGTGGTGAAAATTCATGTCGATGGCTGATGAACTTTCAGGAAAGCCAAACGTGGAAGTTATACCATAATTTTCAGCAAGATTGTTTTCGACATGGGCCGAAGTGAAATGCTGTGAATTGGTTTATTCTGAGTGGGTATGCTTTTATGGTAAAGCATGATAGTGGAAACTAAGAAAATCTTCATTGATGTGGAGCTTGGCTGTGGGACCAATTAAGGTTGCAAGGTAGTGATTGTTGACTTATTGTTCCTTTTTTAGTCCTACACCGGTGGGATGTAAATAAAGAAGCATTAGGCCAAGTTATAAATAAGAGGTTAAGCCTCTTAGTTTAAGTGCACTAGTTGAAAGCTTATCTAGTAACTTTTGACTTTAGTTAAATTTCTCTGTTGGTATTTTTTTGTAAAATGGGAATAGGTGTAAAGTTAAAGTTTTATTAGTGGGGAAGCTTTGTGGGTGTGTTTGGAGTGATGAGAAAAATTGTGTGATTGTAATAATTTTCATATAGTTAATTTTCTTCTCTGAGTTTTGTGATTTTTCTCCTGTTTATCCACATAAATATCTTATGTTGTTATTATTTTTCTATTTTTTTTGTTATTTCTGCAAATGGTAAATCTTAAGAGGGTGAATTTGGAAGGTCTAAATTTCCAACACATCTTTTGTGGGTTGTACAAGGTTTTAGTATTAGACGGATGCGTACGTTTCAGTAAACTCAAGTCACGCAAGAGATGGTGGAGGATAGAAGCTGTGGAGAGTGTATCGACTCTGCAATGTTTTGGTTAGAAAGAATTTTGTATTCGGATATATACTAAATCCCATTTTATAAACTACATATTCGGATATATTTTACAATAACCTCTCTTTTTTATGACAATTGCACATTGCGGCGTTGCGCGGGCTATCGGACTCCTTTTTTTAAAAGCTGTGAGTTATCTTTTGTTTGAAATATTGTGAAGTAAACATCAGTACATAAGCGTTTGCTTGAGATTGTGTGAACAAACAAAAACAAGAGGATCAAAATGCAATTTAGATAAAATGAGATAATTTTAGATAAAATTAAATAAAATATTATTGTTTTAATATTATTATTATTTTAAAATTTAAAAAAAATTGAATTATTTATTATATTTTATGTAAAAGTTTTAAAAAAATTATAATGATAAGATAAAATGAGATTAGATTAAATACTTTGTTCTTATCTTTTTTCAAAGCTATAAGTTGTGTTTTAATCAAATCTAATCTATAGTTTTAAAAAATCTTGTCAACAATAAATCATAGCATACGGTCATTTTCTTTTGAGAAATTTTATTTGTAGTTCGGGATTGTGTATGTAGATATATTGATATATAGGGATAAAATGAGAAAAAACATTATTTTGAGAAGTATATTATTGTAATTTTAAAATTTTTTGAAGATAATTGTATGGACTTACGTGAGAAATCTCCAAACAAAGACTAAACGTAGACTAACTCTTTTTCTTTTCTTAATTTAAGTTAATTTTCTCTAGAGTCGTAGGGTCAAGCACGAGATGTGTCTTGATAAGAGTCAAAATAGTTTTTTTCCTTTAATTTTTTTATATAATTAAACAATTTTTTTCAAAAAAAATAAATCATTAAAAAATACTTCTTTAATCACTAAATTAAAAAATTAAAAAAAAAATTGTGAAGACTCAATCGTGACTCAATTGTCGGTAAGAGTAAATTTATTCTTTGCTCTATTGTCTTTAGCTTTTCCTTATTGAGCATCTGGTTTATATTTCCTCTTTTTATGCAAATTAATATATGTTAAGTTGAAATTGGTTTTGTTATGGTCCTGTCTACAAGTTTTTAACCAAAGCAATAGTAGCAAATTTTTTTATAAAAACATTTTAAAGCACATTAATAACAAATAATAGACTAATTTCATTAATAGAAATACATTAACACAGCAAAAAAGAAAAAAAAAATTCTTTTTTTATATTTAAGGTTAAACTTTAAAAAATGTTGATGAAAAGAGAGAATAAGGAGATGATATTCAAATATAGTAAGGGAAATGATATTTATAGTTGTGGTTGTGCAAGCGTCGCACAATCTCTTTAAAAAAAAGTGAATTAATATGAAACTCACATGAAAAAAAACTAACTTTTTAATTATAGACTTCATTTCTTTTCAAAGTGATTACGTAATATTTACATATTTTTTAACTGTATGTAGCATTACTAAGTAAGTAAATAATAGAGAGAAGCGATGCATGGTTTGAGGATGTAGATAGGTAATTAGACTATTAGAATGACAAGAAAAGGAAAAGGGAAGATGAAAAGAAAGGGGGGGACCCTGATAGATATTTTTATGTCCATAAATAAATGCGCGAGCGGTTGACAATCATCCTGTTTCATGTCTATGGGCTACTAAATAATGAAGTGACTTTTGTTTTGTATTTTAGATGTTGGTAGGGTTTGCAATGCAAGCGAAGTTATTGCTTGTTCTTATCAACATTCTAGACATAAAAATACTCATTCATGAACTGTTTTTTAGATCAATCCACATTATTATTTTTCCCAGAACGGGAAAGGAGATTACATCTACCACAGATTATATAGGCATCAAACTTTCTTTGTTTGGATATCAAACTCATCTAATAATTACAACTTTTTCAAATTTCAACATAAAATATAATAATCAATTCAACTTTTTCAAATTTCAAACTAATAATAACATTAAAAAATAATATTTTAAAAATATTTTATTTAACTTTCAACTTTCATCTCAACTCACTATCCAAACCATTAAAGATTTTTTTAAAATATTTAAAAAATGAGTAATTCTACATACAGTCATGAAATATGCAAGAGTCATGAAATATGCAAGTACCATGCAATTCACATTGGTGTTCCTCTGGAGGTAATTCTGAGGATTATGACCTTTCTAGTAGCAGGGTAGTGCCACCTTCCGTCAAAGCTAGTGAGCAGGGAAGAATTTTTTTGCAAATAGTGACACTAAAGATGAAGGCAAGAATCATGGTAATATGGTTACAGATATGATAGATACAACTCAAAAGGTTGTTGATTAGATAATGAATACATAAGACAGGTCTAACAAAGGAAGGAATCAAAGTTCAAATTTAAATGAGAGGGAGGCAGTTACAGTAAAGTTTTTTAAAGAGATTTATATATCACTAGAGGAGAGAAGTTAGTTATTGAAAGTAGTGAGAAGACTAGAAACAATTGTAGTGAGGATGCAATGGACCTAAATGTTAGAAACAAATGGCCTAGCCCAGTGCCCATGGAAGACACTATCAAGGATAGCTACGGGTGTAAAAAAAATCGGTAAACCGATAAGCCAGACCGGACCAAACCGAACCAGTGGGTTTGGTTTGGTACTGAGTTTGGTTCGGTCCAGTACTGGCTTTATTTATTTTTTTTAAACCAGTTAAAATCGGTACGATTTTAATTTTTCTTTTTCTAAAACTAGAACGAATCGGACCGGTTCATATATATTTTTAAATTTTTTATATTATATATAATTTTTATATATAATATATAATTATATATAAAATAGATTTTGTATTATATGATAAATTACTAATTAATATAATATTAAATTTTAAAATCTTATATTACTATAGTTTATTGTATTAAGAGTTATATTAATATTATATAGTGCATATTAATAGTTATATTAATACTATATCACTATATATTATAATATATCACTATATTTATATATTATAATATATCACTATAATCTATAATACAATTATAATATACATTATAATATACTACAATATATTATCACTATAGTATTATATACTATAATATATTATATTCTACAAACGCCTAGTCAGGAAACGAAGAGAGTAAAACTGGAGCTCCTCTATCTCTAAACCCTCTTTCTTCTTTCTAATCTTCCCCAAACACCAGAGCTGCGCGACGGGGGGTGGGAGCTTCGGCTCCCCTCCCCTCCCTTCCCCCTCCCTTTCTTTGTTAGTTTTTTCTTTTTTATTTGGTTTTTCAGGCCAATAAGGGAGGAATGCCACTCGAGACTGTCCAGCTGCTGACCATCAACACATGCCCCTCTAGGATGTTGATCAGTTGCTGATCTACACGCCCACCGAACGTGATGCCAAACGGAGTGGTGCGCAACCTGCAAGCGCGGGATGAAGCCTCGGTCTTCTACTGCGTGTGGCTGTCACGTGCCACCAAGGGGCCACTGCAGATGCTATTCTCGGCTTTTTTGGGTCATTGGACTTCGTGACTTCAGTTTTTGACCGATGGCTTTCCTCCCAAAGAAGTATGCATCTTGCACGGCCTCTGTTGCCGTTGTTTTTGTGTTCTGTCCTTCCATTTTCGGAGTTTGGTTTTTGTGTCTTGCACGGCTTCTGCCATCGTTGTTTTTGTCACCGTTGTGTGTGTTCTATACCTCCGTTTTTGGAGTTGGGTTTTTTTGTGTATTGCATGGCCGCACTTTGTCGCAGGTGTTTGTGTCTTGCACAGCCTCTGCCACTGTTGCTTTCTTTTTTTGTTCTGTTCGTTTCCTGTGTTGCCTAGGGTGAGGTGTTGAGCTGCTTGATCGGTTGCAATTTGAGACAAGAGCTGGTTGAGAGCGGCGGGCAATAGGGGTGTGCAAATTTCCGAAATTTCCGATTCCGGCCGACCTCTGTCGAAGTCGGAGTTTCGGAATCGGAGTGGTCTCACCAAGTCTATCGAAGGTCGGAGTCGGAGTCGGAGCAAACATGACTCCGAACTCCGAACTTCGATTAATTTTAAAAAAAAACACATATACAAAACGACGTTGTTTTGCATCTGTGTTTTTTTTTTAAATTAATCTATCTGTCTCAAACGACGCCATTCCATTTAAATAGGAACGACGTCGTTTTGGTTTGCCCTTTGTTCTTCTCTCGGTCCCGTTCCACAGGCAGTCTGGCACTCAAGTCTCAACTCAGTGAACTCACTACTCAGTCTCTCGGTCTCGGTCTCTTCGTCTCTCGCACGCACCGCAGGTCCACGACTCCACAGCAGCCTCTCACGGCTCACGCCTCACGGCCCAACCAGCATCCAGCTTGCCGTCATGAAGCTTCCTTCTTCACAGCTCGAAATTATACGCCGCCAGCAACAGGTAAGTTTAGGTTTTATATTTATGCGTTTTAGATTAAGGATTTATAATCTGTATAAGTATATGGGTTTTGATTTTTGATTGTGTAGATTGTAGGAAATTGGGAATATGGTTTGTTTTTTGTTGATGGTTGTGAAAATGGTTGTGAATATGTGATAAACTTTATCATTGGGTTTGTGGTTGGACAGTGAACGGAATGTGTTTGTGAAAATGTCCCATTCAAAAAAAGGCTTAGACGCACCACGAAAACCTTTAGTCCTCCATCCACTAAAATTATTATTAGTTATTACCAATCAATATTGCACCAGCCAATTACAAACCTTGGCCCAAGTGACTAGCTGGATATGCTCCAACATGTGCAATTAATTCAATAAGAAGATAGATTCCATTTACTGTGTGCTTCTCTTTCTGTACATTTATTTACCTATGATGGTGTTAACATTTTTGTGCAGGCATTTAGGAATAAATTGACTTTTTTTGCCGCTGCGAAGAGCTCATCATCATTTCCTCCTCCCGAACTCCCAAAGATTGCATTTGCTGGTAAATATTTCGAATTCTCACCCTCCTTCTATACTAGTTATTTTAATTACAGCTGCGTTCCTTTATTGTTATCACTCAGTAGATAATCTCCTTTCAACTTGGATAAAGATTTCATAATATGCAATCTGTTAAATTTGCTCTTATTCCAAGGTGAATGCATAAATTAATGGTTTCAATTTAAGTAATACATTGGCAAGGATGTAATGTAAATGTAGTAGCACATTATGCCCTCTATAAGCCGAGGGCAGATTTTTGTTATGGCCTGAAATTACAGCCTTTTGGAAAAAGTAAGGATACCCTTTTTGGTCTACTTACTAGTTAGCCTAAACAAATTGGTTGATTTCTTTTGTGGAAGAGATTTTCCTTTCTGGCCTATTGTACATAGTTCTCAAACTCTTTTTGTATGGTAAACGATTTTATAAATATTAATCTGAATAGGCATAGACAGATTGAAATTTTATTGTATTGAATAATATAATAGTGGTTAACTTTCTAAAATTTAGGGATGATAGTGGTTTAGGGTATCAGATGGAAATGTTCTTAATATTACAAAGAGTTAATGGGATTATATAAGCTTAAAGTACACAACAACTTAAGGAAAATGATTTGGCAGGTAACTAACATTAATATTAATGCTCGCAAGACTAGTAGTCTTAAAACAGATCATGAGATATATACTCGATCGATCAGATGATATATACAGCGGCCACCTCAACGGCCAAGATTACTATGATCTACTGCATGCAGCATGGCTTATAATCAACTCAAACTTTGACCTCTCTGTATCTATAAAATAAAATGATAGCAAAGTCAAACCATGGATGCGATCATCGTCATAATTAATTTCTACCCTAATTAATATCAAATGACGAAAAAAGGAGATTAATTAAGAGAAAGACACGCGGCCTCTTAGTAATTATTAGACGATGATATGCATGCATTTAATTTGGAACTAAAAAGTCAGATATATAGTTATATGTAGCTAGCTAATTAACCCTACAAGTAACGTGTTTACTTTTCATACAAGCTACTGCATGACTGCTGCAAACTAAATTCACCAACTCACCGCCCCATGCAAGTTCACATTTTTTACTCTTCAAACTGCTATATTTAGATTAGGATACATATAGCTAGCTAGGTACATATATTTTCAGAACTGGTAACTATAAAGTCATGAGTCAGACAACTAATTATAAGCAAGCCTATAATTATTCAGTATTAGTTATTTGCTTCAAGAAACCAAAAACTTACATTTAATTAATAGCATATACTTACTTGCTCTAATTTTATTTTATTTACAATATTTACATAATTTATTTAGCAACTAACTCCTTGTTTTTAATCTAATTTTTCAGATTCTTTGATTTCAATACTAAGGAATCTATGGATGCTGGACCTAGTGGAAATAGAGATGTTAGAGACAATGTCAGTGCTCCTACACCGGCGGGGTCTCCCACCCCTCCGACGGCGTGTACTTCCACCCCTACTGCCCCATCTAGGGTAGCACCTAGAGCAGCATCTAGAGCAGCTACTTCCTGTGCAAGTAGTCGACTCCCAGTAGATATAGAAGGAGAAGATGAAGATATGTTCAATGAAGAGGAGGAGATGGCAGATGTGCCCATTGAGCATGATCAACCGCCACAGCCTTCTAAAAAACGGTCGTGGATATGGGAACATTTTACTAAAATTCCTGGTGATTGTGAGAATCCCAAGGCAAGATGCAACCACTGTGGGCAACTTTGTGGTTGCCATTCGAAGAAGCAAGGCACCAGTGTATTAATAGCACACCTTTTTGGTTGCCAACGGTATAAGATTGCGAAGGGATTGGCGACCACTGGCAGTGATCAAACCAAGTTCAATTACGAAACCAGCATGGCAACTGATGGCGGCCCTTCACATGTTAAGAAGCTTATAATCCCTCAATATAGTGAGAAGATGTTGCGGGAATTACTTGCAGAGATGATCATTACTGATGAGATGCCTTTTACCACAGTTGACAAAAAAGGCTTCAACAAATTTGCGCGCTGTCTTGAGCCACGTTTTCCCATGCCTTCACGGTATACGGTTATGCGAGATTGTATGAAGAGGCATGTGAGGGAAAAGAAAGAAATGAAGGAGATGTTTAGTCGGACTAGCTAGAGAGTGTCATTCACCACTGATACATGGACGTCCATACAAAATGTGGGCTACATGTGTATCACAGCTCACTTTATTGACAGTGAGTGGACGCTGCATAAACGGATAATTGGATTTAAAGAGATTGTTGATCACAAGGGTGCATCCATTGGTGCAATGATGGATGATTGTATTCAGGACTGGGGTATTAAAAAAGTCCTTTGTATCACAGTTGACAATGCCAGTGCCAATGACATTGCTTTTGAGTGGTTCAAGAGGAATACAACGGTAAAAGATGATATCATTCGTGGACACGAGTTCCTACATGTTCGATGTTGTGCTCATATCATCAACCTCATTGTTTCTGAGGGGTTGAAGGAGGTTGATGATTCAATTACCAAAGTCCGCAATATTGTGAGATATGTGAGGGCTTCCCCCCAAAGGCTTGGCAAGTTTAAAGCTATAGCTGAATAGCTTCAGATTCCATCTTCTGCGATGTTGTGTTTGGACGTTCCGACTCAATGGAACTCGACATATATGATGTTGGAGGTGGCGCAGAAGTACGAAAGAGCGTTCCAGAGAATGGAGGTCGAGGACGGGGGTTTGAGGTATGCTTTGATGGAGTCTACTGGGGGGGAGAAGGGGGCTCGGTACTCCGGATGCAGTTGATTGAGATCGTGTGAAGTCTTTTGTTGAATTTTTGAAGTTGTTTTATGATACAAATATGCGGATATCTGGATCCAAATATTGTACTGCGAACTTGTACTTCGACGAGCTTTCGAGGATTGATGAACACCTGCAACAAAGTTATGCTAACAGTGAGGGACTGTTATTTGCTACAGCTATGAGGATGAAATCAAAATATGATAAATATTGGGGGGATATTGTGAAAATAAATAGATTATTACTTGTGGCTGCAATCCTTGACCCCCGATATAAGTTAGAAATTATACAATTTTTCTTCATTGACGTCCTTGGGGAAGAGAAGGCTGAAGAGTTTATTAGAGAGCTGAGAAATGATATTGATGACTTATATGGCCACTACAATAGTAATAGTCATCCTACTCCAGCAAGTGGGAGCTGTAGCTCCTCACACCCGACCAGTTCAACATCTTCCGGTGATTACACTGCTTCTGCTGCAGCTCTTTCATCACCATTGGTGCGGCAATATCATCAAAGGTGTGCATCGAGGAATATTATGCAGTGTAGGTCTGAGGTTGAACGCTATTTGATGGAAGATGTCGAGGCACCTAGTGATGCATTTCAGTTATTAACTTGGTGGAAGGTTCATTTCACCAAGTTTCCTATTCTTTCCCGAATAGCCCGAGATCTATTGGCGATTCCTATCACTACGGTTGCCTCTGAGTCGGCGTTTAGCACTGGAGGTCGTGTGTTGGATGCTTATCGGAGTTCATTGTCAGCTTCAACTGTGGAAGCCCTCATTTGCACACAGAACTGACTATGTGAAATGCCCATTGGAGTAGATATCATTGATCCCAAGAGCTATAGGCTTGAATCAGGTAACTTATATTTTATATGCTTTTAAATGATAATTTAAATATTTGTAATGTTTTAATTATTCAACTTCTAATTTTTATGATTTTGTAGACCTACTTGTGAACCCTAGCATAGTTGCAGATGAGTGATAATTGCAGAGGAGTTGTGTTCATGTGTTGTAGTGATGCTATTCAGGTACTATATTAATATTTTTAAATCATTTAAGAAATTATTGACCATTTCATAATTCATACTATATTTTTTTTAAAATATTTTCATATGTGTATTATTTTGCAGATAAAACATTATGAGACTGGCTACTGGCTTCAACTTCAAGAATCAAGACTTTTTTTGCTTTCTCAAAGTTCAAGAATCAAGACTTTGTCAATGTTTAATTACTAATTTACTACTCTTTGACTGTGTAATGTATGACGGTTTAATCAATCTCATTTGTAAGAGATGTTTTTTTATTATTTTTACATAATTTTTTTGAAATCGAAAGTCAATTAGGTGGTTGGGCCTTAGATTGAGTATGGACCTTTGGAGGTGGGCCTCGGAGTCGAAGGTGGGCCTTCGAAGTCGGAAGCAGATTATTACCACAATCTAGGAATCAAATTATCCCAAAATAAACATAGTTATTTTGAAGTAAATATACTAAATAACATGGTCTTTAATTGATTATAAAATATTATTTAATAATTATAAATATATTAAATAATAAATAACATGGTCTTTAATTGATTATAAAATATTATTAAATTATTATAAATATATTAGATAATATTTGATACACAAAGGGTATAAGTGTTACTAATTATTTAAAAAAAATTGAATTTATTATTAAAAATTAATTTTTTTATAAAGATTTCGTATTTATTTATTTTTTGAAATAAAAAAATTGCATTGTATTTACATATTTTATAATTAAAAGTAATATCTTTTAAATATATTATTAATATAATCAATTTATTTATTTTCAATAAAAATGATGATTCTTTAGTCACTTTTGACTGTAAAAGAGGAAGTGACTTGCATTGGTAACTGGAAAGTGGTAGCCAGCTAATATATGCTTGTAATTACATTTTTAGACTTTGATTGTCTGGTGGTTACAATAAAGAGAGGGATACAATTGGTATTCAACTGTATTGACACCAAAAGTGATTGTTATAAACTAAAAAGTTGATGAATAATGCAGAGATCCATTAATTAAAAAAGAAAGGGAAAAACAAAAAATCAACAGTGCTACTCCCAAGAGACTTCTTAATTGTGGTGAAATGAATTCTCCTGTGCTTTCTCCTGAGTGAAAATTTGTTAAATTTATATTATCTCATTTTAAATTTTATTATTATTTTTTAAATATTATTTAAGTATAAGGGAAGATTTGCACTAAAAGCATGCCCAACAGTCAAAGCTGGGTGGCACACCAACAACAACCTTACATTAAAATACATCTAAATAGAATTCATAAAATATTACTATTTATAAGTCAACTAAACTAATATGAAATCACCTCAATATACAATCATAGCCTAGCCTGATTTGGATAGTGAGTTGAGATGGTTTGTGAATAATAATGATATATTTGAGTTGAGATGAGATAAAATATAAATTATTTGGATTAAAATGTTTTGTAGGATTTTGGAAAATGAGAGAAAAAAATTCGAAAAGATGTTTATGACTGTTTAATCAATCTCATTTGTAAGAGATATTTTTTTTATTATTTTTACATAATTTTTTTGAAATCGGAAGTCAATTAGGTGGTTGAGCCTTAGATTGAGCATAAACCTTCGGAGGTGGGCCTCGAAGTCGGAGGTGGGCCTTCGGAGTCGGAGGCAGGCCGAAGCCCAAAATGATTCCGATCGGAATTCCGAACTCCGATCAGAGTTGGAGTCGGAAAAAATCTTTCCTCCGACTCCGACGGAGTCGGAGCCCACCCCTAGCAGGTAATGTTATGGCCAGTGGTCATTCGGCCGGCCTTCGCTATGGAGGTTGTTGTGGTTCGTACACAAGCTGGGTGCTCATGCCATTTGGGCTCGTGATGTCAATGCCTACAGTGGGTGTGCCGTCAGAGCTCATGTCGTGCTCGTGGTTGGGTTGTTTTGTCGTGTGTTTTGTTTTGTTGGTTTGTTTGTTTATTTAGTTTTAGTGTAGAAATATACTATTGGACTTTCTATCTATAGTAGTTATTTCCCTCCCTGGAGGTTGGAAGGGGCCATCCCCGTTCTGTTTATACAAACTGTTTACTCTCACTTTAAAGAGATTTAGAAGTTAAGACAATGTCTGTCACTTTGTGTACGGGGAAACTCCTGAGCAGATGCGTTAGTTGGCTTATAGTCTAGTTCTCCTGTATTGATAAGTCACAATTGTAACTTCGTATACTGAATGACTGCAATTAAGTATATTTCCATAAAATATATATATAGTATATTCTACGATATAATCAATTAGTGACACGTCTTTTTAGAAATTTAGTGACATAAAGATTATGTTTAAATATTTATTTTTGGGATTTTGAGCTAAATTGGGTTCTTCTTGAATCGAGTGTGTGATTACGGACCTCAAACTTTAGAAAATTCTTATATCTATCCATTTCAGGTTAATGGTTCATAATTTTATTTGCTTCTCTTGACGCTTCTGATTTGAGAGATTGGTAAAATACATTTAATGATGATCATTGTCATCATTTAGAAGACTACGCCTGGAATAAAATGTTAGGCACTTTTTTTAAGTACCCCATTATTAATGAATTTATTATTTTAATTAAGACTTTACGATCTCCATCGTAGTTGAATAAATTGTTAGGCAGCCTAGAAGGTGCAACCCTCGCATACCACAGTGAAAAAAATGGTTAAATTTGGATAACTGAAAGCTGTGAATACGCAAGTATTTAATTGATGGTTTTGTTTTACTTCTTGATTTGGTTGGTAGGTTTGCTGGCTTTAGCCTGTATTTGGTTAGACCTAACTCAACTTATCTCATCTAATCATTACAATTTTCTCAACTTCCGACATAAAATATAATAAATAATTCAATTTTTTCAAATTTCAATTCAACTTTTTTAAATCTCAAAATAATAATAATAATATTAAAAATTAATATTTTAAATTTTCATCCCAACTCAACTCACTATTCAAACCGGCCTTAACGTCCATCTTTTGTGGGTTGTACAAGGTTTTAGTATTAGACGGATGCGTATGTTTCAGTAAACTCAAGTCACGCAAGAGATGGTGGAGGATAGAAGCTGTGGAGAGTGTATCGACTGCAATGTTTTGGTTAGAAAGATTTTTGTATTCGGACTTTTCCTATACTAAATCCCATTTTATAAACTACATATTCGGATGTATTTTACAATAACTTCTCTTTTTTACTACAATTGCACATTGCGGCGTTGCGCGGGCTATAGGGCTCGTTTTTTTAAAAGCTGTGAGTTATCTTTTGTTTGAAGTATTGTGAAGTAAAATATCAGTACATAAGCGTTTGCTTGAGATTGTGTGAACAAACGAAAACAAAAGGATCAAAATACATATAAAATGAGATAATTTTAGATAAAATTAAAAATTAGATAAAATATTATTATTATTATTATTATTATTTAAAAATTTTAAAAAAATTAAATTATTTATTATATTTTATATAAAAATTTTAAAAAAATTATAATGATAAAGATAAAATGATATTAGATTAAATACTTTGTTCTTATCTTTTTTTCAAAGCTATAAGTTGTGTTTTAATCAAATCTAATCTATAGTTTTAAAAAATCTTGTCAACAAGAAATCATAGCATACGTCATTTTCTTTTGAGAAATTTTATTTGGAGTTCCAGGTTGGAGACTGTGTGTACAGATATATTGATATATAGGAATAAAATGAGAACAAACATCATTTTGAGAAGTATATTATTATAATTTTAAATATTTTTTAAAGATAATTGTATGGGTTTACGTGAACAATCTCCAAATAAAGACTATATGTAGACTAACTCTTTTTCTTTTTTTCTTTTATTTTATTTTATTCAAGTTAATTTGCTCTAGAGTGTAGAATCGAGCACGATGTGTCCTGACAAAAGTCAAAATAGTTTTTTTTCTTTAATTTTTTTATATAATTAAACAATTTGTTTTAAAAAAAAAATTACAACATCATTAAAAAATATTTCTTTAATTACTAAATAAAAAAATAATTGTGGAGACTCAATCGGGACTCAATTGTCGGTAAGAGTAAGTTTATTCTTTGCTCTATCGTCTTTAGCTTTTCCTTATTGAGCATCTGGTTCATATTCCCTCTTTTTATGCAAATTAATATATGTTAAGTTGAAATTGTTTTTGTTATGGTCCTGTCTACAAGTTTTTAACCAAAGCAATAGCAGCAAATTTTTTTTCTAAAAACATTTTAAAGCACATTAATAACAAATAATAGACTAATTTCATTAATAGAAATACATTAACACAGCAAAAAAAAAAAATTATATTTAAGGTTAAACTTTAAAAAATGTTGATGAAAAGAGAGAATAAGGAGATGATATTCAAATATAGTAAATAAATAATAGAGAAAAGGGATGCATGGTTTGAGGATGAAGATAGGTAATTAGACTATTAGAATGACAAGAAAAGAAAGAGGGAAGATGAAAAGAAAGAGGGGGGGGGACCCTGATAGATATTTTTATGTCCATAAATAAATGCGCTAGCGGTTGACAATCATCCTGTTTCATGTCTATCCGCTACTAACTAATGAAGTGACTTTTGTTTTGTTTTTTAGGCGTTGGTAGAGTTTGCAATGCTTGCTTGTTCTTATCAACATTCTAGACATAAAAAACTCAGATTCATGAACTGTTTTTCAGACCAATCCACATTATTTTTTTTCCCCAGAACGGGAAAGGAGACTAGATGTACCACAGATTATATAGGCATCAAACTTTGTTTGGGTATCAAACTCATCTAATAATTACAATTTTTATAAATTCCAATACAAAATATAATAAATAATTCAACTTTTTTAAATTCCAAACTAATAATAATATTAAAAAATAATATTCTAATAATATTTTATTCAACTTTTAACTTTCATCTCAACTTACTATTCAAACTATTAAAGATTTTTTAAAAAATAAGTAATTCTATATGTAATTGTAGAATGTGCAAATATCGTATAATCGCTATAAAAAAAAAGTTAAATCCTCTATTAAAAAATTAATTTTTTTCATATAAATTTCATATTTATTCACTTTTTTTTAAATGATTACATTGCATGGCGCATGTATATTTCCGACTATAACTATCCTTTCTTTTTAAAAATACTTCATATTTATTTATTTATTTTGCGGCGCCTCTTGGGATCAATGTCACCACCCTTTGACTAAAATGGCGATCTCATTGCTGCCTTTTCTAGCGAAAAGAACAAAAATTATTGTAATTTTGGATGCACAATGTACGGAAACCACCATAGATCAAGCCCACAGAGAGAGAGAGAGAGAGAGATATATATATATATATATATATATATATATATATATATATATGATCAAAATTCAAGGTTCGGGCATAGCATAGTCCAAACTTACACCATAAAAATATATTATCATAGAGAAATGAAGTAGTGACAATCTCTCAAACAACTCCAAGGTTCCATATTAGAGTGGTCCTTAATTACAATTTCCAATGCATTGGACTATGAAATATGAATAGGAATCATCCAATGCATATGTTTATTGACATTGACATTATCATTTTCATTCATGTCTCTCACCTGACTTTACACAATACAGCATCTCAGCACTAGCCCCTTTTGATCCATCCTTCCCTCTTCATTGCCTGAAGAATACATCCACACATTAACTTCCTACTTCTATATAAACATTTATCAACCAGAAATAAAAGCTAACTAATTATATAATTAAATCAATATAAACACGACTTGTACTTTGGAAAGCCATTCGAACTAATCAATTATGGGGAGGTTGCTCATGCTTGACCCCAATAGTTTACTACTTTGAAAAGCAACATGCTTCAGTTACCCTTAATGAGATTCCGCTGTCTAATTTATGCTGGTAGCATACCGCACCATATTGTGTGTAGCATTACTCATTTTTTAAATATTTTTAAAAGAACTTCAGTGTAACACTCACAAAAGCTGTGGCCTTCTACTATGTTACACCTTCACCTATAAGTGCAATGGTTGGTCCCTCCAGAACTGATAATCTCCATTTGACTTGAAAGTTGTCTTTTTCTTATTTAATCAAACCCGAAAAATCATTTCATGTAAATGCTCTTTAAATGGTAAGAGCAAATTAAAGTAAAATAAGCAAATTCTCCAGTAAAATTAGGTATAACATAGACAAGAAATTCCTGCCCTCTGCATTCCACAACATCCCTACAAAAGGAAGCTCAAGAGCATTTTGGAAAGTGCATGTAACACCAACTGCATCCTTTTTTGCAAAGAAATTTGCTATGCTGTTCACTTCTCTTAAAAAATGAGTGATCTTCAAATTCAGCCAGGAAACTGCAATAGGACTATCATCCCATAGATTAAGAACCTCCCAGTGAGTTCAAAAAAGACATGTTGCATTTGCACAGTCTCCAGGATTCCTCATTGCCGTCAAAAAAGAAAAAGAAAAACTCAAGCCATCTAGGACAGCCATGACTTCAGGAATTAGTAACCATGGCTATAATGAGTTGAAAACGAAGCCAACAAAACCCCAACCTCTACCCCCGAAATAACAGGGTTTCCCTAGGCAACTTCCATCAACATTACATTTAGCACATCCTAGCAAGGGTCTCTGCCACTTAAGAGTCTGAACTTGAGGTTGTTTGCAAGAAATTTGAGAAATACCAAGATGATGAATTTTAGACAGGTCACTGCCAAACTTCTTAACCTTTGGCAGCTTGGTAATTATCTCAATGACAATGAGCATGCATTTAATCTGAGCAATCAATCCATCTAAAGTACCCAATGTTTTTTTTTTTTTTTTTTTTGGGATCAGTAAATCCAACTGAAGTACCCAAAATGCCTTGGCCATAACTACCAGCTAAAAGACAACCACAACTCAAAACAGAGAGCTAGCTTTGCCTTGTTCTTTTTTATAAGTAAAAAATTTATAAAACCACATAATTAGACATAGCCCCCAAGTACACAGGAAATATATGAGAGAAAAACAACTAATTACAAACTAAAGAAAAACAGCACAGAAGTCATTTAGACTAGACCCATCCATTACAATAATCGAAGCCCAAAGCAAAACTGTATGAAAAAAGTAGTCTTTAATCCCTCCTGCCAAACGTTCTCTATTTTCGAAACGGTGCCCATTTTTCTCATTCCAAATACACCACATAAGACAAAGATGTGCCATCTTCCAAATGACTGCAATTTGAAGATTGCCTTGAATCCCTCTCCAACAGGCCAAAAGATTCACCAACCTCTTGGGAATCACCCAAGCAATGCTCAGCTTAGCAAAAGCCTCATCCCACAAAGCCTTCGACACATCACAATGGAGAAGAAGGTGATCTGCCGATTCACCACACATTTTGCACATGAAATACCAACCCATTGCAATGATACCATGCTTTCTCAACTTATCAATAGTAAGGATTTTCCCATGAGAAGCCAACCAACCGAAGAAAGCCACCTTGAGAGGCACTTGGCATCTCCAAATATTTTTCCAAAAGTACAAGAATGAGACGCCATGGCCATGTATAAAAGATCTAACCGAGAATTTCTTAGCTGGTTCCAAAGTAATCTATCAACCCCTCCAGATTTTATGTTAAGAGGTTAAAGCAAGCTGTAAAAATCAGTGATGTCCCCCACCTCCCAATCCTGGACATCTCTAATAAAGCTTACTGACACTGAGTGAGACCAGAAATATTATCCATATAATCAGAGCCATGGAAGCATCTTTGTTGGAGGCAATTCTATAGAGGGGAGGGAAAGTATTCTTCAAGGCCTCATCTCCACACCATAAGTCATGTCAAAATCTGAACTGGTTACTCATACCCACCTCAAATCTGAAAGTTCTGAAGAACTCCCCCCAACCATTACGAATGAATTTCAACACTCCCACACCGTATGCCCCTCTTACTTCGTTTGAGCACCAACCTTCCCAAATACTCCCATATTTGGCATCAATAACTATCCTCCAAAGAGATCTCCTTCTTGATAGTACCGCCACAACCATTTCCCCAGGAGTGCCTTGTTGAAAGTTTTCAGCTTTCTAATCCCCAAACCTCCCAAAGATAAAGGAGTGTAAATTTTGTCCCACTTAAGCAAGTGTAATTTCTTTTCATCCTCCAAACCACCCCACAAGAAAGCACAAAAAGATCCTTTCCATTCTATTAGCCACTCCTACAGGCAAAGGAAATAAAGAAAGAAAGTAGGTTGGGATATTAGATAAAGTACTCTTGCTTAAAGTGATTCTTCCCCCTCTGGACAAATAGATCCTTTTCCAACCAACCAATCTACATTCTTTTCTATAATCCCATCCCAAATTGCCTTAGATTTATAAGGATCTTCCAAAGGAAGACCAAGATACTTCATAGGCAAAGTTGAGACCTAGCAACCCAAAATATCAGCCAAATCCCCTAAATTATTGACCAAACCTACGGGGACAATTTCAGACTTTAACAAGTTCACCTTTAAGCTGAATACCGCTTCAAAACATAACAAGAGTGCCCATAATGAACAAATGTGATCATAATTTGACTCTCAAAGGATCAAAGTGTCATTCGCCATGAATATTGCTCCATAAGGAGCTTTTCATAAAAATGAACAATGTGATCCTTAATATCCCGACGATCCATAGGGACACTACCTTTCGAGTGAAGCACCTCAATGGCATTATTCCTTCGAAGAGAGTTGGCAACTCTATGAAAGAATTTGGTGCACTTGTCTCCTCCCTTCAACCAGCAAGACTGAGACTTTTGTCGCCAGGAAATCTCCTCCAGTGATTTTGTCCAGCTAAGCAGCAACACCAAGTTCCCTATCTTTCTCATCAGCTGAAAGATCCCCAACAGCCTCTTTTTCATCAAGGCAACAAAGCTCCTAGAAAAGAGACTTTCTTGTCCGCTATGTTCCTAAGAACTTCCTCATTCCATTTCTTCAAGTCATTCTTCAAAGCTTTGAATTTTCCAGCTAAAACAAAGCTGGGAGTACCCGACAACTGATAAGAGGACCACCATGCTCTCACCTTTTCTACAAACCCATCAACTTTTAGCCACATGTTCTCAAATTTAAAATATATCCGCCCCTCATGAATACCCCCACAGTCCAAAAGAATGGGGAAATAATCAGAACTTAATCTTGGGAGGTGTTTTTGACATAAACCAGGGAAGTGCGCCTCCCAAGAAGGAGAGACGAGAAATCTGTCCAACCTAGACCATGCCCTCCCATTCGACCAAGTGAAATTACCCCTTGGCAAAGGTAAATCAACCAAACCCATGTCAAAAATTAAATCAGAAAAATCAGCCATGGCCGAACGGCCTGAACCTATACAAGAATTCACCGACCTTTCACTCAGAAATCGAGTGATGTTAAAATCTCCACCAATACACCACGGACCCTCCCACCAACTACACAAACCAACAACCTCATCCAAAAGAAATCTTCTATCACTATCAACATTGGGCCCATCCACACCAGCAAAATGCCACCCGAAACCATAATCCACATTCTTAAAAGAGCAGGCTACAAGAAATTCCCCAGCATACTCTTCTACCATATTTACTACTCTCTTATCCCACATCAAAATAATACCTCCCAAAGCCCCATACAAGCAAGAATAACCCATCCCACATAAGAATGGCCCACAAACTTCTTATAATATTTCTGTCAGTGAACTTTAGTTTGGTTTCCTGCAAACAAATGACATCCACTTTCCCTTCCTGAATCAAATTTCTTACGCAAAGACCCTTACACGGGTCATTCAACCCCCGAACTTTCCAAGAAAGAATCTTTGGCTTAATGTATCACTGCTGTTTGCCCTGTCTTTATGCCTTCCTCTACTAGCACTACCTTCCCTTACATCATAATTGATAGAACATGCCAATCTCTTAAGCTCCCTTTCTTTTTTGAAGGAGGATCAAGCCACAAAAGGTTGTCCCACCTCAATAGCAGTAAGAATAGTTTTAAATTGTTCTTTGAAGCCCTCACATGAAATCCCTACACAGTCACGAATTTCGTCCACCTTCTGTAATACACAATTTGAATGCAAAGCGCCCAAGGGAGAGGCAGGGGTCTTGAGCAAATAGGACTAGGCTCGTCGCCCATATCATCCAGATCATCAAAAGTAGAATCCACCTCTATCCCCCTACATACCAGCGGCAAATCATGCTCTTCAACAAACCCATCAGCCAAAAACACCATGTTATTTTCCTCAATAGTGCAGAGAACCCTTGAAGGAACCTCCTTGACGTTCAACAGAGGAGATTCCTTCTCATTTTCAACAACGACAACCTCATTTGGCTCATCTAAAGCTGGGAGGGACAACTGGGGCAACCAAAGGGTAAAGAATGGCCATCTTTGACATGGGTATCATAAAGGGCCTCAGATCGCATGACTCTAGAGGTTTCCGCAGCCTCTCCTACATTATTTGCCCTACTCAAGACAAGAATCTGCACTGACTTACTAGCCAGCGACTAGAGACCTATTCTGTGACGGCGGAATGGTGACCAGAGCTACCGTTGGCAGTGACTGAGTGTTGATGCTCATACCGGCTGAAGAGGCCTCGGATAGAGTTTTGGCCAACCATGTAAGGGAAGTGGGCCTTAGGATAGAACATCTGACACCTTTATTCAAGCCCAACTTGTTACCACGTCCGGCTGCTTCCTTGGCCCACATCCATTTGTTGAGGAAGAGCTTAAGTTACATGGGCCGATCAACCCACTGCCCAAGCCCATAACCAAATTTAGGCCTGAGTCAATTTTGGTCATTAGACCACTTATCTACTCCAAAACACCTGACAACTTAGCTGTGGCAGCCCACAGCATCCCTTTGACTTCTCCCACTGCCGGAATACTCACAGAATGCAAACTGCCACCCCTGCATCCCTTCATGTGATGATACTTGTCCACATTCGAAGAGAGTTGCAAACCATTTTGAATTGCTCCAACAATCATCTTCCCCTTCCTCCGAACATCACCCTCCCCACCGTTTGAGCAACTATTAACCGGAGGGCATGCCAGTTTCTTCAGAATCAACACATAAAAGGCACCATTAGGAGGGATGCCCCTCCCCGCAGAAAAAAAATCCTCTAGACCCCTCCCTAAGCCGTTCCTGAACAATATCAGCATGAGCATATAGTGCTCTGTTTTCATAAACTAACATAGAGAAATTGATTCCACCCACCAAGCGGATGTTAAACACAAAGTCCTCCCAACCTTTGCCGTTCAAGCCTTTGGGGACAACCAAGGAGGGCTTCTACCGTTCCTATACTCATCCAATTGCAAGAAACAGCCCCTTGGATTAGCAAGATGTTGAATGATAATAACTTTATTTTCCTCCCACACCTTTCTGAGGAAATGATCACACCACGGGTGTTCCAAGCACTCCTCCATCACCTTTGCCACCCATGTCGTTGAAGACACACTGAAAAAAAGGCACTTGACCACCCTTCTTCTCTCTGTAATATGAATATTACCAACCTCCTTCGAGAAGATGAAAGTCTTTGATTCCACCTTCAAACACTCGGAGCTCGACATCAAACCCACCTCTCAAAGGAAACAAAAAGCGGAAACTAACACGAAGAAAGAGTTCTTGTTAGGTATAAAAAAAGGAGGAGAAAGGATTCCAGCATAAAGCGCCGAAAATTTGTAGAGGGAGAAAATAACGGGATTAATTCTGGCGAGAAGCGCCGGAATTAGACAACTGATTGACGAAGAGAGAGAGTCATCATCCCATGTTCACTGTCCCTTAGAACTAGCTTTGCCTTGTTAAACTATAAACTCATCACATCATACCATGACTGTCCCTCCAAACATCTTAGCCCAAGCCACAATGAAAAATATTTCCAGATCATGGCAGCTAACTCACTTAAACTCAGAATATGATCCAGGAGTCTCAACATCAGGACATAGACAGCAATCACATTTTAAGCTAGGCAAAAATGACAGCTTTTATTTTTTATTTTTTTATAAGTAAAAATATTTTATATATCAAAAGGAGTAATCAAGTACACTGAACGTATGCAAGAAAACACCTAGCCCATAATAAAGCACTCCTAATGACCCAAAAAAGCCCGTGAAAATCAACCCAAAATACACTAATCCCAAAACTATCCAAAATACCCAAAACATTACACTGAACCTCAACCCCTTGTTTCCCGTAGAACTAATACCCAAGCTAAACCCCAACCCCTTGTGTTTCCCATCTTCACATTGCCCTCCCTTTAGACTTCCCTCTAACTGAGCTACCTCCCTTAGTGTCGTAGTTAATTGCCCAAGAAAGACGCTTTTAATGTTAGCATCAAAAGGACGGCCATTATTGAAACATCTCCACATAATCACTGATATCCTTGCAATTACATAGCACCTGCTGACCATGAGACCTGATCAAACAACAGGTTGATTTTATCCAAAAACAACCATCTCTAGCTGCCTTCCAAATGAGAACATCAGTTCCAGACCTTAGGTAACAGGAACGAGAACATATCTGAGTAGTAAGAACAACTCCCAACATTGAAATTAACCTGGCCCCATTCCCACCAGATGAGAATAACTTCCAACAGGAACATGGGTTCTGAAATCTCCTTAACTTTTTGAGCTAACAAACCTAGCACAGACCAATCATCATGCCAAAAATTAATATTCCTTCCTAATCCAGGTAAAGCCTTCAATAAATTA
This sequence comes from Carya cathayensis, assembly GCA_011037825.1. Taxonomy (NCBI): domain Eukaryota; kingdom Viridiplantae; phylum Streptophyta; class Magnoliopsida; order Fagales; family Juglandaceae; genus Carya; species Carya cathayensis. Next base: position 1,510,487 of record QGSO01000156.1, read on the forward strand.
ATCATCCCCTGAATTAATGGAAGGAAAGATCTCCATAAGCTTCAATCTTTTCTAGATACCAAGAGAAGAAGCAGCAAAGAAGGTCCATAAGAACAGACTGTTACAGACACTAGGAAGATACTTTACAGATATGTTACCACAGCAGCAAAGCACTACAAAACACACGGTCTAGCCTTGCCCAAATCCAATGCCCTCAGTCTTGATTTTTAACTTCAATAGGATTTAGAGCCTTCGAAGGTAAGTCAATCAATCCACAAGATTAAACACAGCTGTTAAAGTCTCCAATAGCAATCCAAGGTTTTGGACTCCCTCCAGTCTTTTTCTGCACTCAATCTTTGAGATACTGAAGCCCCCCCTTCCTCCCCCAAAGCATCCAAGGAAGACCATGAATTTGCAGTTCACATAATTCCTTCCATAGCTCCCTTCTGTTGATAAAACCACAACTAGCATAAACAAAAGCCAAAACAAAACAACAGTATTGGATTGAGAAGAGGACTTAATCAAATCAAGCTTAACCTTTACATTCCATAGAATCCAAATCTTCCCATACTCCTTTTCATTAGAAAACTAATGGTGGTAACATCACTCTGTTTCCAATTCAAGAAGCCTTATTGCCACAAACAAATGGTTCTAGCGCTACTACTACTTTCAATCTATGAAAACCATCCAAACTTCTAAGTTGCCCTGCAGATATCAAATTTCCAATGCCCTTGCATTCCAGATCATGAAATTAGGAACTTCAAAGTAGCGTTGCGCAGCAAGTTTTCTTTCAAAAGTTTGACGCAAGTTGTACCTCCCAGCCACCTTAGCTACTCATAATAAAAACTAAGGCCCTATACGGAAGTTCATGCTACAATAACTATCAAAAAGTGATCCATTTGCCGAATGGCACTCATATATCCCTAGGTGTCAGTCTGTACTTTCCCCTATTAGAGAAGGACGATGCCTGGAACTATCAAGCACAATACAATCTACATAATAAGACTTCATTGGGCATAGAGATACATAAAAGAAGTATAATACTTTCGTAAGCAGGTGGTGATCCAAACAGGCTCCAATGACACACTGGAGACATGTGTTAATGCTACCCTAACCAGTTTAATGCAACTTCAAATTAAATTTAGTGCATCATTATCTCTTTTTACACTTTCTCAGTAAGTCCACCAGAGTACCACAACTCAATAATGGTTGTTAACTTTATCAACTAATTAGGATGGCTCACCCCTCTTCAGCAATAAAACCTAAAGCACCCTATTTTCTTGCCCAAGTTTCTCATGAGATTGCTATAGATGAAAGACAAGAAGATAAACCAGAATTCATAAATCAAATGTAAAATGGACATGCCTTCCGGGGGCTGAGTTAGCTTCCGGTTTTGGGGAGATGCCATGTCTTTCTTCAGTTGAGTCAATATATCCTCCATTGAATATTCCCTTTGCCAATTAGAAAGCATTGGAAATAAACTAGGTTCAACCTGGTAATTTGACCATTGATAAGCTTCTCTTCAATCATACAACAGTATAAATTGCCTTAAAAGAGTCGTATAACCTACCACTCCAGTTTCTTGATTGACGCAAGTCATATTTATCCGAGTTTGGAACCTAACTGAAGGTGGGTTATCTGGATAATCCTTCCCGCAGAACAGTTTCAACTGGTAGATTCTCCCTTCATGAACAGTCTGAAAGCAGCATGAACAGCAAAACATCAATTACTGCTACTTAAGTTATAAGGGTGAAAGTTAGACATTTGCAATGTTGATCAGTGAATATCAGGTCATAATTTTATTTTTTTTTTTAATAAGTAAGAGATAAATATTATTGATATGAATCAGGTCATAAATTCGAAGTGAAAGAAATTGAATGTGAAATCCGAACCACTCTTCAGTTCTAGGTGAACCATCTCACAACCATATTGTAACTAACAATACTAGTGTGTTTGGACACGTGTGAAAATTACATTCTAGAACAATCTCAAGATGCGTGTAACATGCAGGGATACCATCCAAAATTAAAATAGCTGACAGGACACCTGGGCTGGATTATAAATGCAAGTTTCAAACTAAGTGGAGATTTCGAATAGATTTCCAATGTTGATGCTTTTGCACCATATTGCCTCTTTCTCCCTTCTTTATCCTTAAATACATCTATTTTCCCGAGCTTAGACAATTTTAGTACTCAAATTGGGAGAAAGAAAAAAGATCAAAAAAGGGCTAATGTCAAGAAATTCAAGCTGAGTCAAAAGATAAATAGATCTTGTATTATAATGGAGCAAATAGCAAGAAGGTTAATTGATCTTCAGATAGAAAGATAAAATGTGTGGTTTTGGTCAAAAAATTTTACCACTATGAATGGTAATTATATATGACCAACACAATAAATTAAGAGCATATCAAAGTTGTGAACCTAACTATCAATATGTATCAAGGAAGTTAGTAGCCACTGCTTCAGAACAATAGACTTTTACAGTTTATCAGCCATTAATACATAAATGTGTCATTCATGATTGCTACAAATTACAGATATTTTTTTAATAAGTAAACTACAAATTACAGATAGTGACTACATATGACTGTGAGAAGTCAACTAGGCATAAAAGTTCCACAACAGAAAGCAGAAATCTAGAAAGTTGAGCTCAGATAAAAAAAACCATCCAAGTGTTGTCAAGCTGCAAAAGAGAGATCTTAACTATTCATAATGACATTCATTTTTTTAACTTTTCACTTCTATAAGAGTTATGAACCTAAGATCCCCTGCAACCAAACCTTATTACTTGACCATGTGCATGACTATCGTTAAAATATAATCTGTACAACCTATTTGATTGGCAGCATGATTATAAGCATAATCAATATTAAAGCATATCTGTAAAGATAATTCAGCCATTAAAAGTGCCAGATTTTTACATTCGTCTAAAGCACTCCAGATCCCACCATTTTACAGTATAAGATTCAAAATGTTAACAGTCACTAGTTAAAGTCAACTAGATTGTCATCAGTGACTAGAAAAATCATAGTAATTCCAAAAATAACTGAAAAAGGAAGGCAGCCCTCACACACCAGTTCATATACTTTTTCTGATATGTCATACACCCATTCATATACGAAAACTACATAGAGACAATGGTAAGAAAATAAAAGAGGAGAAACAAGAAACCAACATTGGGCGGACCAATAACAGTCCCTGTCCATGACTGCATGTATATATCATCAGCATCATCCATTCCATAGCTAACAGTTCCATCCCCGATTCCTTTTTCACCTCTCTCAAGCTCTTCCAGTAATCTGAAATTCCTGGGAACTGCAATGACCACAAATTTCAATCACATAATTAAAAACCCAACCATACTTATATCCTGAAATGCCAACACTAGATTTGTCAATGAGATAGCTATACTGTTTTATGAATATTGTGAAATTACACATTAATTTCAGTTCTCAATAGGCAAATTAAAGAAAAGAACTGTGGCAACCACATACAGGTCCATTTATTTAGATACATTACTACTTTCAAACATTGGAGACACCCCCACCCTCCCTCTCTACATACACACTTTTTCTTTTTCTTTTTCCTTTTCCTTTTTCTTATTTGATACGTACACACAAATTTAGAGTATGAGATTTGCAAGCAAGAAAAGATCTCAGCATAAATACACCAGAGATCACCTAATTTATATTCCTAATTACACTTGAATCCCTGAGTTATAGGCAAGTATATGTGGGATAGTTACAAGGTGCTATCATTGCTTCGTATCACAAGGACATTGCCACCCTAACAGTTTTTTTATAACTAATTAAATATTAAGATTGCAAAGGGGTGTGCATAATCCAAGAACAGTGGCTGTACACGAGAAAGCAGCTAATTGGTGAGAGGAAAAAGAAAAATAAGGGCAGCCAGAGAGACTTTGGGGCCACCAATCAAGAGATTGAAGAATGTCCAAAACAACTCAAACTCCCAATTGTGTGCTCATCGAATAAAGGTGATATACTACTTTCTATAATCATTAGAGCTCTGCCATGTGTTAGCCACCAAGGTGTCACACACAATCCTGAACAACTCTAGGAAAATAGCCTGCAAAGGCCTAGCTCCACGCAAAATCTCACATCAGAATCTGATCCTAGCATCATTGCCTACCTCAAATTTGATCAAGCTTGAGAAGAGCCCCCATCCCTTTCTTATATATTACCAAACACCAATCCTATAAGGACACTTCATTAGAGCTCCACCTTCCCAATGTGGCAAAATTCCATAATCATGATGCATCCCTTTCCATGGCAAAACACCAAAGCCATTTTCCAAGAAGGGCATGAATTACCAGAGATTAGAGTAAAAGTCTTTGGTAAGCTGATACAACAATACTTGAACTCCTCACCAAGTGCACCCATAAGAAATCAATCCACAGTTCTCAATCTGACGTCCCACTCTAGCTGGTATAGGAATCAAACGTGGATAATAAGTAGGGAAGTTAGATAAAGTTCTGCTGATCAAAGTTAGTTTCCTTCTTGCCAAACACGGTACCATCTTCACAACAACGTCATCCCAGATTATGTTGTACTTGAATGACTCTATAATCCCTACTCCATAGATAAATCTCCCACCCTACATCTCTTTATGCTAGCCAATCAACTAATATCTTCACCAGCCCACAGAAGAACTAATTCTGATTTGGCCTAGTTTTTTTAGTCCCAAGGTAGCTCCAAAGCATCATAGTAAGCAATCCAAGTGAAGAAAATGATTTGAATCTACCGTCACATGAGATCAGTTTATTATCTGCAAAATGGAGATGTGACACAAGCCACTGGTCAGTATTTCTGTAGCTTGCCAAAAATACACCTGACAAGAGACCTCTATCTATAGCTCTAGTCAATATTCTATTCAAAGGGTCCATGACAACAATAAACAAAAGGAAAGGACGGTAGTGTATCTCTGCCTTAGGCCTTGAGAGCTACAAAAGAAACCAAATGGAGAACCATTGATTAGAATACAAAACCACATTGAGAAAAGGCAATGTGTAATCCATCCTACCACTTCAGATCAAAATTGTCTCCAAAGCAAATACGGCAAAAAAACCCAATTAACGTGATCATAAGCATTCTCTTTCCATACATTTGGTCCCCTTGATACCAATAAAGTCAAACATAAGCCCATCCACATTTGGCTGCCAATTGAATTCCGTAGAGAGATTATTGTAATTGTTCTCCAGAAATGCCTGATCGGAATATGCTTGAAGAGAGCCATGACCGGATCTGATACTGAGTTTTTGAATCTGCTCTCTATTTTCTGTGGGATCTATATAAACTGCTCATCCACCATCATAGACTCAACAGTATTATTTCTTCTAGTCAAGTTGGCCACTCAATGTGAAAAACCTAGATTCTCACCCCCTTCATGCAACCAAATTGCCATTGACTTCTGTCTTCAGCTTATCACCTCTATAAGGACAGCTCTTTCCAATTCTTGATACTTTCCTTCTTTCTCAACTCCTCCACCTTAGATAAGGATCTTTCCTCTGCTAATACATCAATCCCATGTGATTCCTCCTAAAGAAGAAGCTTCCTCCTCTCATAACCTCCATTGTTTCACTTTATCCAAAAAGCCTTCATTTTTTAGCCACACGTGTAGTAATTGCATCTCATTGGGAGTGAATTGTCTTGTAAAACGTTTATTTTGATTATTGTAGCGTTCTCCAACTCAAAGTGGAGGAATAAATATACTTTCTACTGTATTCCCTATGTTATTACTACTGGGACCTGTAAGTGGTATCAAAGAATGGTTACTACTAACAAAGAATGGCATTGAGAAACTGGAAGCTTTTAGATTAATTCCTATAGCAGAACAAATGGTGCACTTAGAAGAAGCGTTTAGATATATTAATGCATGTCTCACAGCCTCACATGAAAACCTGAACGAAATTAGCTAAGAGTAGTTGAAAAGGGGAGTTCTTCAAAAGCTCAGTAAGAGCATGAAGTTTTTTTTTTTTGGATAGGTAAAAGAAGTTTTATTGATCCTCGTAAATAGGCAAAGCCCGAGTACACATGGAGTATACAAGAAAAGCCTAGTTACAAAAACTACGTGCTACGGATAGTAGCATACAAATCATTAAAACCCGTTCCATTCCATGCAATAGAATGGGCCCAAAGCAATAGAGTATGAAAGAAGAAATCCCTAAAGCTGTCCGGGGAGCGTTCCTTATCCTCAAAACAGCGGACATTTCTTCCGTTCCATGTGCCGGTCAAAGGAGGGTTGACGGAAGGAAAAAGAGAGAAGGGAGGGAGAGAGAGAATCGGGCGCACGGAAGAAACGGGAAAGAAAGAAAAGAAAGGAAAGAAAGAAGGAAAAGAAGAAAAGAAAAGGAAAAGAAGGAAAAAGAAAAAGAGAAAAAGAAAAGAAAAGAAGGGAAAAGAAATGAAGTCCAAACTTCACTTCCGGGATCCAGAAACTGATCCGCCGAAAACGATAATAAAACATAAAACGACTAAAATAAATTAAACACCACATCAAATAAATAAATAAACATCATTTAAAATATTTTAAACCCAACGTCGAGCTAAAATAAAATAAATAACTAGCAAAAACCAACTGTTAAATTTTTAAAACCAAAAACGAGCTAAATCAATCAAACAGCAATTTAAATTCAACAGCCAATAAAATCCAAATTAAAATCCGATAATTAACAAATAAAAGCACTATAATATTAATTAAATTAAATTATTCCTTCAGTGAAAATACACGTAAAAACGGGTCATCACACATATAGCTGCGATTTGCGGGATACCACAAAGATTTCTCCGATTGGCAAGAAGATCAATCACCCTTCTAGGCATAACCCATGCTAGCCCAACATTACAAAAGAAACCATTCCATGGGGCCCTGGGAGGACAAATGATAGATTTCAAAAGACTTGGAAGCTCAATATGAGATTTGTGCAGTAAGATAACTTCATGGGAATACAGGCACATGGCTGCATTCAGAAGAGGTCGTATAGACAATGTGTATGATGGAGTTTCTGTAGAAATGTTAAGTGGACAGTTTGAGCAGTTGGGAAAAAGTGTAGGCAATGCGGATGATGGAAGTTTTGTGACTTAGTGCATGCAAGAGGTGGCAAGTGACATGGTGGTGCAGAAGTAATCCAACAGAGAGGTTGTAAAATGTTTCCTTTGTTGTGGTTTTCTCCCAAACGAAGTGAGGTTGTCCATGTACTTTCTAATATATTTTGTGTGTTAAAATCTACACCATTTCTCAAGAAAGAATCTTTTAGCTCCCAAAGTTGGCTAAAACTGAAGAGAATTTATCTATTCACAAGCATTCTCACTTCAAAGAGAATGGAGAGGAATAGATTCCCTTGATACTAGTGTGTCCTTTATCAGCCATGGTGATCCTGCCACATATTGATCGCTATCATGATGTTAGCACATTAAATTAGTTACAAGAGGCCATGTATTCCCATTTTTAACTACTAAAGGTGGGATGAGACCCATAGATTCAAAACTTAGAAGGCCTAAACTAAGCCACCAGATGTCATCTGCTTACTCTCCTTCCACCTTGTTTCTCTGAAGAGTATGAAAAGTTCTGATCATCAACCCATAGTTCCACTGTGAATGTAAGATTAAATGCAGGAACCAAACCCATAGTGAGTTGTTTGGAGCCGAGTTAACCAGAGAGTGCCACAATAACACAGTTAACAAAATGTGTGATCTGGATTCAAGCTCAAAGATATAGACAAGTCTATGGTCCATCGTATCTTTCCATGGCCAGTCGACTTGAACAATCACTTTCGTTAACCATTTTCGACTCTTGGAATTTTTCTTATCCTCAGGACACATTAGAAATAGAATTTATTGAAAGTAAATAAAAAAAAAGGCAGATTGATCACAATGTTAAAGTCCAGGCTGTCTAGCAAGGACATGCCCAATTTGTATCAATAACTTAGGCAACACGACTATTAACTCAAGACAGAAGATGAAGACATAAAAGCATATTGATAATGCTAAATGCAATATCAAATTTTGAAGAAGGAAGAGAGAGGGGAAGGGGGAGTAGTACATACATCCCCAGTGGGACTAAAATTTCTTCAGCTTTTCATTTTTTTCACAAAATATTTATAATTTAATCCACTAAACCTAACTGTTTTAATTCCAACAGAAACTAATCGGTTGGAACTCACCTATCTAAATTTGTATAATAAATCTATCAGTTTAATTTAATGCAATAAAAAATTTTGTATCAACATCAAAATCCATTATCATTACCATTCAGAAGCAAAAAAACAAAATATTAAGGCACGGGAGATCTAATGTATAAAGATTTTAACAAGCATAGCAAACACATCAAATGGCCATCACCATAAAGGTGTATACAAGTAAAACCAACTCGAAATAGACAAATTTATCCTAAAAACAAAGTAGATGAGGCATTCATGGAGAAAAATCGTTGCAAGCATATCTGTATTCAATTCCACATTATCGCTCAGTACTTCACTGAAGCATTCTGTTCTTTCAGTACATGTTAGGCTCCATTGGGCAAAACTCAGAGAAAAAGAACTAAACGTTGTTTTCCGTAGATGTGATCATCAAAAAATTTGATACGATTTTCATTAACGATCACAGCTTCCACACTTTTCTTATTGCTGTCTGTATCTTTTCTCCTTTCACTTGATCAGTGCTTCTCCCACTTTTATAGGTGGACACAGTCGAACCAATCACCACATATTGAGAAGGTCCTTAACAGTACTCATATATCAAACAAGGCCTACGGGCGGTTGTAATTACGACACCAAAGTGGGTTCTTATTCCAGTTTACCTACCGAAAGGGTTAAGACGCTATACTATACTGCGCCAGAACTCAACAAACCATCAAATCTTCAAAACCAAATTACCCGGGCGCCCGCCTGGGGGGGGGGGGGGGGTGGGGGGTGGGGTTGCGCGGGGCGGAAACGAAACCCCATATTTCCGAAAAAGACCAATAGAAACCAAACCAAAACCCCTCATGTAACACCCACCGCAACAAGAAGAGAATGCCAATAAAAAACCTAGCACAAAAAGATATAAAAAAATTGCAAGGATGCCCAATTCAGATGGAACAAACCATTAAAGAAAAAAATTAATGAATAAGAATCAAAGCTCACCGACAACCCTGGATCCCTCAGAGCCCATTTGACAAGCTAGGGTTTATGAATCGTGGAGTGAGAGAAACAGAGGTTTAGATAGAGAGAAAAAGGAGGAGATTGAAGACTAATTTGTAATTAAGATGAGGATGGGAAGTGCAAGTTGGAGTGTTTGCCCAACTACTGTTCTACGGAGTGCAAAAGATTAACCCCAAATTGTGGGAGGAAAAAAAAAAATATATATATATATATATATATATAATAAAATAAAAATAAAAAGAGAGTTTTGTAATTCATCACTTCACACTTCTCACACTATATTTTTTTTATTTTTTTTCTTTTATTAGATATGTGATATATAGATAATAAGTAAAAAAATTCAATCAATTTAAAAAAAATTAATTTTAAAAAATAAAAAAAATAGTATGCAATGTATAGAAATAATTAAATAATAAAAATTTTCTTCATTTAAATACCTAAGCATTATGTTAAAATGTTTATTAATACTATTTTTAAATTATGTCGCACCACATGGTTTCAATGCAATTTATTAATAAAAATTAAAAATATAAACATTAAAAGAGTAGAAGGAATTTAATTTTTTTTTTCATATTTTCAAACGCCTTTTGGCTTTAAATATAATGTTTTGTATTATTTTGACCATCTGAACATATGTTTTAAATAATTCAATAGCAGTACTGTTTATTTTTATCTTAACGAGAAAAATCATATAAATTTATAATGATTATTATTATTATTATTATTTATTAAAAAATGAACTTCATTGCAAATAGGCACAAAAGACCTTAAGAGTGTTTAGGGGAGAGTTCAGTCCGATCCGATGTAGTTTTATAAACCGAATCAGACCTATTCGATCCAAGGTTTTTCCACCCTGGACCAAACCGAACTTCCTAAAAACCGGTCCGGTCTGGTCGGTTCGTTCGGTCCACCCTATGTTTTTTTTTTATCCAATGAAATTGTGTTTAATACTTATGTAATTATATTATGATATATTTAATATATATACATATAGTATACTATTATATATATATATATTAGTAATAAGCTAATACTATTAGTCTATTAGTAATAATACTATAACTAATAACTATATGTAATAATAACTATACTATAACTAATAACTATATGTAATAATAGTAATAATGATAACTATATATGTAATTATGTGTAATAGTAATAGTAATATATGTAACTATATGTAATACTAATAACTAATACTATTAGTCTATTAGTACTAATAATTATACTAGTACTAATACTATAACTAATAGCTATATGTAATGATAGTGATACTATATGTAATACTATATGAAATAATAGAAATAATATTATAATAGTAATACAAACATCTTTATACCATCTAAATAAGATATAATACTATATATCTTATAGTATAGTATTACTACATATAATATAATAGTGATACTATATGTAATACTATATTAAATAATAGAAATAATATTATAATAGTAATACTCTTATTGCTAATACTCTATGTAGTTATAGTGATTTAATACTAACATATTACATATTAAGTTAACTATACTAATACTATTATAAATTTACAAATATATGATATATTATAATTTATACTATAACTTTTATAATATGTTAATACATTAATATATATACTAGTACTATATATATGAGGAATGCTACACAACCTCCCAACACTCCACACTCCACTTTTTTTCAAATTTTTAATATTTTTTTAATATTTTTTTTTTTGAATTTATTCTTTTTAAATTAATTTAATTCTTTTATTCATTATTTATATATTAAATATTTGATAAAAGATAAAATAATAAAAATTAAAAAAAATGTGGAGTGTGGAGTGTGTGTGAATAGTAGGAGGTTGTGAAGATTTTTTCTATATATATATATTTTTGATTGGTTATACTAGTACTATATATTATAGCTAATAGTTATACATTAAATAATATATTAATACATTGATACTAAATATATATAGTTGTAGACTTATAATAATTTAGTTATTATGAATTTATGATTAGTATAACTATATAATTGTATTAGTATTAGACTATTAGTAATTCAATTTGGCTATATTATATTAGTAATATTAGTTATGTTGAATCAGTTAGTTAGTATAACTATTCTACATTGTTAGTATTAATATAAATATTAGTATTCGTTATAACTATAAAGCCTATATTATAATTGAGTCTTAGACTATATAATAGACTAATAGTATTAGTACAACTATATAAGTATACAGTATAGCTATATATTAGTTTTAATTATAGTGATTAGTATAACTATATAATAGTAGATTATAAGTATAACTATATATTAGTATTAGTTATACTGTTATAGTGATTTAGTATATTATAATTTCTATATTATATTTATACTATAACTCTTATAATATATTAATATATACTAGTACTATATATTATAGTTATATATTAAAGAATATAATAATACATTCATACTATATATATATAGTTATATTTCTAGTGATTTAGTGATTAACTTATTATGATTAGTATAACTATATAAATTATACTATAGTAATAATTATATTAATTAAATATAAGTATAGTGATAATTAAATTATATTAATTATAGTGATAAATATACTATATAGCTATACATAGTATTAATTATAATGATTAATATAAGTATATAAATTAGATAATAGTATATTAGTATTAATAGTAGACTATTAGTATAGGTTACTATAGCTATTGTTGAAGTATTAGTTATAATGATTTAGTATAACTATATTAGTATAAGTATAACTACAATCTATATTAGACTATTAATATTTTTTTATACCATATATAATTAATTATATACAACTATTATATAAATAATATATATAAATAATAATTTTTTTTTAATTTTTATTCGGTCCGGTCGGGGGTAGAAAACCCCTGGACTGGGGCCGGACCAAACTTAGTTGGTCCTCCCAAATTTGGATCGGGACCGGACCGGACTCATTCGGTCCAGTCCGGTCCGGTCTAAAAATGGTCGGTCCGGTCGGTTTGGCAGGTCCGGACCGGCCGATCCGGACCGGCCGATACTCACCCCTAAGAGTGCTTATAAAAAAGGGCATCTATGTAAACAATATTATCAATATAAAGAAAGGAACTCCATGCCACTACAATTTCACATCAGAAATAGACCAAGCATGCCTTGCTAAGTGATGAGCTGCTATATTAGCCATACGGAAACCATGTTGGATCTGACAGTGCATAAATTTGAGCATGAGTCTTCTAATTTCAGTAATCACAATTCTCCTAAAAGAGCAAGGTGAATCAACACTGTTTATCTCCTCTACTAAGTGTAAACAATCACTCTTAATAAGAAGATTATGAATGCCAATCTGAAAATAGAATTGGAGACCTCTCAAAACTGCCATAGCCTCCACATTTTTCTGGTTCTATGAATTTTTCTTCAACTTTGCTACGGGCCATGACCACCTCACCACAATCACTGTGCAGAATAGCTCCAATTCTAGTTTTATTGCAATCAAAGAAACGTGCCCCATTTACATTCAGTTTAAACCAGTCTAGTGGAGGAGGAGTCCACCTATAATTCAGATTCTTGACCATTACCTGCTGCTAAGAACCTATAGACAGAAAACCTTTGAAGGAGAGAGCATAACTTATAACTTGTTGAGGAGGTAACTTTACACTTTCATGAATCATCTTATTCCTTCTATACCTGAACTCCCATGCCATAAGAATAAAATCTGTTAAACATTTAGTAGACTCTGTAGAATAAATCTCCGTAGCAGTTAGCATAAAAGATCTGAATGAATCCATTTTCTGTAAAATAACAAATTTGTTCACCCAATATTGATTTATAGTTGTACAAAAGATGAGGGCATGGGCTACATCTTCCATTGATTTATCACAGAAATAGCATGAGTCATCCACCATTACCCTCTTCCTGACCAAATTAGATTTTGTGGGAAGAATCTCTTTACATGCCCTCTATGCAAACATTTTGACTTTATAGGGAATTTTCAGTTTCCACATAGTTTTCCAAAACTTCTTGCTTGAGGCCTCAACTGATGTGTCACCTGTATTAATGGTAACTAACCTCTTGAAAAATCTATATGCACTTCGAACAGAAAAAACTCCACTCCTTTCATGCTCCCAAATCCACTTGTCAAGTTCATTTGTAAAATTGGGATGAATCATAAACACTGCTTTAGCAATTTTTAGATTGAAGAGAGTCCCAATCTTAGATATATTCCACCAATGGTCAATTACCAATTTGAGGCATACTGTTGAAAGAATAAAGGGGGCATGCCACTATTAGAGTATACGAATTTGTAAATTTCCTTCGAAAAATTGATTTCCACTATTAAAAATATATTTTTATGTAGATTTTAGATTTGTTGACTTTTTTTAAAATAAGTGTATAGCACTTATAAACCTTAAAACTGTATAAAGGTGTTTTTTTTAATCTTTTGTAATTGTAGGATATACTATGCCAATGTTATCATTTTAAGATTAAAACTTGAAAAGCGCCTAATATTTTAAGAGCGTTAACAGTCGGTTGAGGTGATAATGAATTATGCATTATTAAAATGAAAAGGTACTACAATAAATTGGAGAAAAAAAACCATAGCAAAGCCCAGGAACTAATGTGTTTTAAATGAAAAAAATTATATCCATCATCCTCACATATCATATACCACATTTTTGTTATTTTTATTTTTATTTTTTTCTCTTACCAAATGTGTGGTATATGGATAATGAGTAGAAGAATCTAATTAGTTTAAAAAGGATAAAACAAAAAAATTAAAATAATAAAAAAAATGAGATGTGTGGTGTGTGTGGATAATAAGTAACAAAGCTCTTAAATGAAAGGATTGCCCAATTCAGGTCTAGTCAACAATGGGCCCAACAAGGACAGTTCATCCCGGTTTCGGACCAAGTACCAAGGTATATCCGGTCGGAACCTAGGTTTCAAATTTGGACCAGAACCGACCCGGGTTAGCCCGATTATGACCTAAGGCAAAACCCAGATGAATCCAGGTTTTTGAAACCCAAAAATTCAGGGGATGTATGCAATGAAAGGGGATTTTTCCACCGAGCCAGAGGCCTAAAGCATAGGCCCAAGTACAAGGGAGGCCCAGGTCAACCGAACAACCCATCGGCCCATCAGAGGACCCCGACCTTGGAGCAAAGGGCAGCTTGTGAATTCAAAAGTGCGGGAAACCCTCATAAGGCAAAGAAGGGGGGAACACGCCACCTCAACACCCCCATGGAGCCTAGTCTCACATAGCCCTGAGTAGATAGGCAAGCACAAATCTCGAAGAGCCCTTTGATCCTCTAATGGATAGGGAAGGAAGGACTTGACTATGTAAACCCGAAGGATAAACAAGACAGGGAGCCATACCACATTTATTACGCCACCCCAAGGAGCCACATGACATTAAAGGAACCTGATACAAGGGACACATCCCTCAAACACAGGGTATGGGTAGTTGACCCCAAAATTAGGGTATAAAAGGCGAATCTCCAAGTATTAGGAACTCTCTCTAAACTCCTTATTTGCTTGCATTAAACATTAAGACGATACTGTGTATGGTATCGGAGACTCCCCGGCCCAAGACTGAAGACCCAAGTTGCTAAGAGTCTGTGCGAAACACGAAGTTAACAATGGCATTATTTGTGGGATTTTCATAGACTTCATGTGTCCTTTGTATGCCTACGAGACCCTCTTCTTAGACAACTCAGGGACAGGAGGAGGCAACATCAATGAACATGGAAGCCAGATTAGCAACAATGGAACAGTTGGTGGGAAAGCTGACTGTTGAGGTGGTTACCCTACGGAAAGAGAATGAGTTGCTCAAGGGAAACACCAACGAACCAAGGCACAACATAGAATCCAGCAATAGTGAACATGTTGGGTCCAGAAAAGCTAGAGGGGAAGGTGACGCAGAGGGGGAACATGTAGAATAAGCTGCGTAACCTTAAGGGAAAATATGAGAAGATGGCAAAAAAGATGGGCACCTCCTCATCGATGGACCAACTACTCACCAGCACGTCCTACAACGAGGAAGTGATCGCGATGCCCTTACCACCAAAGTTTCGGGTCCCCCTTATGGAAATGTATGACGTGATCAAAGACTTGTTGGAGCTCTTGGAAACCTTCAGGGCACACATGACCCTGCACGGTTTCCCAGGGAAGGTGGCTTGCAGAACCTTCTCGCTGACTTTGAAAGGATCGGCGAAAGTGTGGTTTGGGCCCTTCGCACCCTAGTCCATAGAAAATTTCCGGGAGCTAGCCCAACTGTTCCTTACGCAATTTATGGCGAGCAGGAGAACAAGTTGCCTTACAGCGTACCTCCTCACTATAAAAAATAAAAAATAAATTAAAAAAAAAAAGGACAAGAGCCTGAAGGTGTACTTGTCCAAGTTCAACAAGGAGCGCATGATGACGAACGATCGTGACCTATAGATAACCCTAACAGTGCTACTGGGAGGAGTATGGTCCTGGTTCTAGTTCATAGCAGAGCTGGCTAAAAGGACCCCCGCCACATTGCGGGAGTTCATGGATCAGGCTAACAACTTCATCAATGCCGATGACACGCTCTGTGCTTTGATCGAGTTGAGGAAGAAATAACTGGAGCGAGCAAACAAGAAAGAGAAGGCCCCGACCAAGGGCCAAGCTCCTGAGAAGGCGACGAGAAGACCATGTGATGGAAGGAGGGAAGAAGCCCCTCAAAGGGCTTGGGATTTCAGCTTGATCGGTCAAAGCTTGCCATCCAAAAGGATGACCGCTAGCCCACCCAAGATGATGACTAGCCAACTCACCATTATTGCACCTACCACCAGTTCACCACCCACAACATGGAAGACTACCACTCCTTGAGAGGAGAAAGGGATTGAGTGGATTGGCGAATGCAAAGGTATCCTCCCACTCATCGACTAGAGCAAGTGTGGAGGAGGAGGTCCTGAGAGAATCGTCAAACAGGGTGATAGGCCAAGGAGAGCAAAAAGCCTAAGGCAAAGGGAAGCTGGGCAAAGGCCCCCTTGTGGTGCTCCTAGTCACCATGTCAGGAGGGACCCCCGCTGGGGGAGATCAGGACCATCGCAGGGGGGTTTGTTAGTGTTGGTGAGACCTCATCCAGGAGAAAGGCACATGCCCGGGAGGCTCGTTACCTAGAAGTGTACTCGGCCGAGTACCGTCTAGCAAAGTACAGGAGGAGCAAGCCGACCCCCATAATCTCCTTCGAAGAAAGGGACGAGGAATGAGTCCTTTACTTGCACGACGACACCCACATGGTAACCATGTTAGTCGCCAACTTCACTATGAGAATGATCCTTATCGACAACGGTAGCTCGACGAACATCCTCTTTTGGAAAGCATTCACTCGAATGAGGATAGATGCCTCCTGACTCCAATTGGCCACAATGCCACTCAAGAGCTTCTCTAGGGAGATAGTTCAACCAATTAGGACCATCACGCTATCTGTCTTGGCAGGTAACACTCCTTGCATGGCCTCTTCCATGGTTGATTTTTGGTGGTGAGGGCCCGATTATCTTACAACGCCATAATCGGCCTGCCAACCTACAACAGCCTGAAGATGATCATCTCCACCTACCACCTGAAGATGAAGTTCCCAACCTCTTTGGGGGTAGGGGAGATCCAAGGAGCATAGGTCCTAGCACGGGAATGCCATGTGTAAGAGATGAAGCCCATAGTTGGCAGGGTACACATGGTGTGCCCCCTGGCCCTTTGAGAAGGTGAAGCTTGACATGAGGAGATCAACGAGAAAAGTTAGATATGTGCCTCACATGAAGCCACGACCAGTCTTCATTAACGACTTCCCCTGTCAGGCTGGAGGAGGAATTGGGGGCGCATATCATAAAGAGTAAGGAAAGCGAATTGCTGCACTCCCGAGAGTCTTGTAAATTTGTAATTTATGTTTGTTTGTTGTATAAACTATATTAATGAAAGCATGAATTTTTCAAAAATTGAATGTGTAAATTATTCGATATCTCCATCAACAAAATCTCCAATGACTACTTACCTCCCAACAGGACACGAAGGGGATATATAACGCCTAAGTGCTGCTCTATCCTTCCTGTAGAGGATTGTGGGCCAACCTTCAGCTGCCCGATAATTTACCTTCTTTGTGAGTGTCAACAGGCAAGAGCACGTCCAGTCCCAAACTACCTGGTAACTTATCTCCCTCTGGGGCACTAAAGGGAAGATGAGCCTCAAGGCCATCTTCTACCTCCTATAGGGGAAAGCGGGTTAGACCCATCGGCCACTCAACAACTTACCTCGACCTCTGTCACGACAAAGAGTGGGATCAGCACTAACCTATCATTCACTTACCTTCACCTATGATGCCAACAGACGGGGTGGGTACAATGACAAACTAATCGAATAACCTACCTCCTGGTGAGGGTCAATAGGCGGATCCACCCCCCCTCCCGAGACGACCTAGCCTGAGAGTGGACCCTACCTCTCAGCCGCCCAAATGGATTACCTCATCCTATCATGGCGAAATGCAGACTAGCTGCTCAGCTGTCTAACATTTACCTTCCCCACGTGATACCAAAGGGATGACTATAATGCCTAAGGCTGCTTGAACTTTCCTATGTTGAAGTGCGGACTAGTCCTCACCTACCTGACAACTTACCTTCCTTTTGAGGATTAACTGGCGGGAGTGGATCCAGTTTCAAACTGCTTGGGAAATTACCTCCCCATGGGGTCCAAAGGGTGAGATGAGCCTCATGGCCATCTTCTCCCTCCTGCAAGGGAGAGCAGGTCTGGCTCTTCAGCCACCCGACAACTTACCCTGACCTCTACTGTGACAAAGAGTGGGATAAGCTCCAGCCTTACCCTCACTTACCTCCCCTGCGATGCCAATGGACGAGAGCGGGCTTAGTCCCAAACTTTCCGAACAACCTACCTCCCTATGAGGGACGATAAGCAGGACCAGCCTTGTGGTTAGCTAACCTCCCCGTGAAGGAGAGCAGGTCTAGCCCCTCGGCTACCCGAACAACTTACCCCATCCCCATCATGGCGGAGTGCTTACAAGCTCCTTAGTTGTTCAATAGGTTACCTCCCTAGGGGATGAAATGGGGGCATGGCTTGAGGCATCCCTACCCCTTCCTCGGTGGAGTGCAGGTTAGTCCTTCGACTACCCAACGTAACTTTGGAATGCTATCTCCCTTAAAGGAATGACTCCAATCATCACCTCCTTCTTGGCAAAATAGCTCAAGTTTGTAAATTTCAAAACTTTTTATACTAGATTGACTATCACAGTTTGGACATGCTGCTACTACCTACCTTCCCGTTAAGGACTAATAGACCAATTCAACCTCAAGGTGGCCCTACCTGCCTCATGATGAAGTGCGGGCTCATTCTCTCGACTGCTCGAAGTAATCTAGGGAGAGTTCTACCTTGCCGAGCTACTCGGCCCCTCTAAGGGATTGAGATTACCTCCCTCGGGGCACAAAACGGGAGGGCATGGCCTAAGACGTCCCTACCCCTCCCTTGACAAAGTGCGGGTTCAATTCTCGGACTACTTGATGCAACTGCAAGGCGCCATCTCCAACAACAAAATGCCTCGAACCTACGCTACGCTGCTCAAACTGATCAAATGAGCAAGTGTAAGAAATTATTCACAATAACTAATTTGACTTTCGTAGTAGGGATAAGTATCACCTACTTACCTTCCCATTGAGGACCAATAGGTTGATCCAGCCTTAAGGTGGCCCAACCTGCCACACAGCGACATGGGAGATTAGTCCCTTGACTACCCAACATTACTTAAGGAGGATTCAGCCTGAGTGCACTGCTTGACCTCCTCTAAAGGCCTATGTCGAGCCCAGCCCTATGAAGAGGTTAAACAGGCGAGAAAGGTCAGGGACTGCCCGATCTCCCCAGCACCTAAAGGGCTTGCTTGGCCATGTTCTTACACAAACTACACGGTCGCATTCATGTGCACACTATGCAGAGGAAACCACCACCAACCTAACTCCTGCCAAGTGTTAAAGTAACCAACGACAGGACAACTCATCGGTTGAGGAGACCAAGGGGAAAGGGATGGCTCAAGGCATCCTAGTCTTTCTCCCCATTGAGTGGAAACCCAATCTCCCCTTGGCGCGACTTAACTTGTTGAGGTTGGAGTTATCAGACTACAAAAAGAAAAAGAGGAGGTCGAGTCTGTTAGTAAGTAGCCCATGGCGCCAACAGCTACATCTCTTACCCAACGCTCCCCCCAAGCATGCAGGATATATACGCAAGATATAAGTGAAAGAAAAGGAAGGAAACTAGCTTTTAAAGGGGCCACCAAGGAGAGTCACTTACCGTGTCCCCATGGACTTGCCTCAGCCCTTGTCCTATCAGGCAACTAGTGAATAAGCAAAGAAGGAAAAATAGTAAAGTAAAATATGCGATAGAGTAGTGAAGGAAAATATTTGTTCATTGATGATTAGTGTCTTTACAACTAGAGAAAGGCAAAAAGGAAAAGTTACATCAAAATGTTACAATAAAGGAAATACAAAATAAGGTAGGAGAGGCGTCAAGGTCCTCCTCAGACTTGGCAGGGTCAATCTCTAGTGCGTCGGGATCTGCTTTAGGCACGACGGGGTCAACCTTAGGAACCTTAAGGCCTGCTTCAGGCCTTGCAGGCTCAACTCTTGGAGCATTAGGGCCTGCTCCTACCCCCTCAAGATTGGCCACAGAAGCTTTAGAGTAGGGAGAGAAGGCATCGGGTATTTTTTCTTGGCCTAACTTACAACCATGCTCAAGGGCATTAGGATCGAGAAGAAGCTCACAGACGTCAAAGGCCCTCAAGTGTGCCTCGAGCACCACTGAGTCCACCTGACGATTCAATATGACATAATCTCGAATCTTCTTGAGGCCTTCGATGTACCCATACACCCAAGCTTGGTCGTGAAGGACAAAGAGAGTCGGTCCCAACTGCCCGTTTATGGGGGAAACGACCTTCTGCACGTGTATATGTGTTTGAGCATGAATTCATGAAACGCTTCATCAAATCCAAAACCTTCTCACTTTGGCATTGTGTGTGGTGTAAGAAAAGAGAGTGTTTGGTTTCCTCACCTTGAGTGGCTTCCTACTTAGATGGTGTCTTCAGCTTGGAATACACTTAGAATGGTGTTTGCAAGAGAGTGATAGTGGCGTGGGTGATGTTTGGATAGAGAGAAACTAGTGGAAAATGAGAGAGAATGGTATGGCCGAATGACTAAAAAGAAACTCCACCAAGTGACTAAAAGACTTACGCTGCACTACTCTGATACTTTTCCACCATAAGTCAACCACAAGGTGACACCCATCACCTCGGACTACAGGCCACATCACAGCTATTTCAGGACACTGTTACACAGTTCTTGACACTACGCAATACACTCCACGCTCCTCAACTATGCAACCATTCTTTTACTCGTGACACGCCTTACGGTGCATCGATACACAATACAGAGCACACACCATGTGTACTTTCTTCACTCTACGCCACATGTCACTATGGTGCATATTACACAGTGCGTCACTGCACTACAGGGAGTATGTTCTACGTGTACTCCCTTCACACACCATGCCATATCATAGCTATGGCATACACCTCACACCCATACTTACAACATAGTCCACAACACTACACAGTTATGCCCAACACTTTGTTATACAACCACACTTCACTTCACAACTACGCAGAAACTTCACAATTACTAACAACACAGTCTATAATCCAACTAACCAACTACCACTAATCTAAATAAAGAGGGATTGAGAGTTACACCATCGATGGGGTAACTCGTACGTCATTCGTTGCCCGTCACGGTTAAAGTGTTGGAGGAGTCGTACGTGGCGGTTAACACCGCATACTGTGGTGGTTAACCACGTACAGTGGCTATCAACCACATAAAGTGGTGGTTTGAGCTTGGGAATAGTTAGGCATAGTTTTGGAAAGGCTCAAGGTGGCCTCATGGTGGTCTAAGGTGGCGGAGCACGGCGGCATCACGCCATGGACAGTGCATCTGAGGGTATGAGAGTGCATGAGAGATATGGGGATGGGCTAGACATCATGGCTAGGCATGGAAGAGCTTGAGGGAGGTGTGGTGGAGCTGTGGTGGTGAGGTGGTGGCTGGACGGTGGCTCACGGTGGTGGATCAGGCCTTAAGGTGGAGGATAAGCCGTGAGAGAGTGGGGGAGAGTGAGGGCTGTGGGTAATTCGGTTGGGCATAAAAATGGTTGGGGAAGGTCGTGGTGGTGAGAGGATCATGGTGGCCATGCGCGGTGGTGAAACTCTGTGTGTGTGTGTGTGTGAGTGACCCATCGGGGAGAGAGAGAGGTAGGAGGAAAGGAGATCATGGAAATGAAGCCCATGGAGTGAGGATTCTGTTGGTGGTGGTCGGAGGCCAAGCTGGCTGTGTATGGTGGTGCTACGGTGGAGAAATGGGTGTGAAACCCATTTTGACTAAACTGTCGTGGGAGTAGGAAGAGAAGACCGTGGAGCTTACTGATGGGAGGAGATGTTGGCCAGAGGGAGAGGGACAGCTGGTGACCGGCAGTGAAGCCATGGGTGGTTGGCGGTGGTTGGGCTGGAGGAGGGAAGGAATCGGCTATGGAGAAGCTGAACAGTTGGGTTGAGAGAGAGAGAGAGAGAGAGAGAGAGAGAGAGAGAGAGAGAGAAGTGAGGGAAAAAAGGTAGGGGTTTGGGTATTTAATCCAAGCTATTCATTTCGGGATCCTCAAAACGATCTATCGGTGAGTTTAAATACTGATTTGAAAATGGGTAAGTGTTTTATTTAAAAATAAAACATTGAAAGGAATTAAGATAGAATATTATTTTATAAATTCCTTCATCATTATTTAAAATGATGAAATCTCGTTAATTACTTAAAAAGGATAAAACCATTTAAATTAATTTAGAGTTTTCAACATAAATTTAAATTTCGTAATATTTTCAAATGACTAATATATATTTTATTTAAATAATTTTTCACAATTATAATGTTTTTAGAGTTCATCAAAATATTATAATTGTGTTATTTTAAAAACAAGTTTAGTTCAATAACACTGGAAATATCACATATAAATATTTTCAGAATATTTAAAATATCCGTAAGTTTTAAAATATCGAAGTTGATTTAAAATCTGCTTAATATATTTTAAAACACGCATTCGAGGCTCGGCATGTAGATTGAAGCTCATAATTATAAAAGAAAGAAGGAGCGTGTTATCATACATGTTCTTCAAATAATGGATTAACTATTTTTTTTCCTGATTCATCTGTACCATCCTCATGTTGTTTCTCCTTACTACGGACCAATGCTTCCACATTGGTTGCTACTACCTGGAGTTGCTAAGCTAAGCTATCCACGACTTGCTGCAAGGAAGCTTGATTCCTCTGCTGCACCTCTTGTGCCTGTTTGATTTCAGCTATGGACTCCGCAAGTTGAGAGTAACTTGTACCAGCACCACCTTCAGCCATGGGTCGACTTGGCTCTAAGATACCACTGTTACGTATAAGTAATTTGTAGTAGAATTGAGAACACTTGGTTACTTCGAGGGAACCAAATCCTTCACTAACAATTTGTCAAATTCAACTTGACATATTTCATTGATAATGGTAGAATAAATACAACTAGAAATCATAACAACCACCTAAAGAATTGGACCATTAATAACAGTTAGCTACCCCATTACACCCACCAATATACTGGAAATAAAACAATCGTGAACCCAAATTTGCAGCACAAGACTCGGACAAAGCCAGCCCACAAACCCATTACAGACTAATAGAATAACACTTGCGGATAACCGACAAATAACCAACTGGAGAAATCACTAGTAGAAATCTACTTGCTTGGGCCTTACATAACAATGCCAACCCCAATAAGGCCAATTCCTATCCCAAGCCCAAGCTCATTACATGACAAATAAAGATGCTCTCAAGTAATTGATGATTAATTTAGGGAAACTGGTTAGCAAAGTGTCTTTTAAGAGTGTGGATTATGATATTTTTATGGTTATTTTCACTGCTATAGAGGATAAGGATAAAGTTTGGCATCACAATCTTTGGTCATTTGATAAGAATTTGGTTATTTTGAAGGAAGTTGATGGTGAGTTACAGCCATAAAAAATACAAATGGCCCATGCTCTATTTTGGATTCGTATCTATGTCATACCCTTTTCACAGTAAGTTGGGCACAGTAGGTCGTTTAATTTGCCATTCTATTGGTGAGGTGGAATTTGTGGATGTTTTGGAATATGATATTTGCTAGTGTGGGTGTAACGGATTTGGTTTGATGTAGTTATGGACAAAATTTGGTACCGAACAAGTACGCTCTTGTTTAGCATTTTCGAAAATCGATTACATACCGATTATCCTCCTAAACTGGTACCTTCAGTTTTACCGATTCCCGTTTGGTTTGGTCTGATTTTAATAGTAGTAGTACATATTTTAGTATTAGTTATAGTGATTAGAATAACCATATTTAGTATTTGTTATAATGATTTTAATTTATTATAACTATATTATTGATAGTGATAATATTAGTATTATTATATCATTATTTTATATATAATTATTTTGTACAGTAATTTATATTTATACTTAAAATATATTACTAATAGTAATATAGCATTAGACTATTCGTATTAGGCCATAAAATGAAAATTGTAATTAATATACATTATATACTAATGTATATGATTATTACTAATTTACTAATGTACTTATAAAAAAGAATATATTGAAAATTTATTAGGCCTTAAAATGTTATTAATATATATATTTTATGATTATAGTATATGATTAAATAAATTTTCATATTTAAGATTAAAATTTTATATTATGAATTATAATAACATTATCTTATATATAATTATAATTTATATTATTATTATATATAACATAAAAAAAATTATATAGAATATTAAAAAATTAAGTTAGAATATATAATATAGCGAATCGGTTCAATTTTAAAAAGCATGTAACCGAACCAGATCCATACCAGCCAGTTTTGGAATTAAGAAACCGGTTCCAGACCGGACCAAACTGGACCGGTCCGGTTAATTTTCCACCCGGCCACGATACTTCCGTCTTGGTTAAGGGCAGGTTTGGAAGCAAGTGACAGTCGCTGTTATTTTGCGTTGCAGCTTGAGTTCGGCAGAGATGGAGTACGTGAACCCCGAAGGACTTCGCTTGGATGGTCGCCGTCCCATGGAAGTATTATCTCTCGCTTATCCTATTTTACCTTGCCTTTGAGAATGAGCATTCCATATTTTCCGAATCTTATTGTTGTCTTCGCTAATCGCATGGAGTTGCATTCTCTTTTATACCCTATTATCCTCGTTTACCTTTTTTGTTATGCAGCGCTTTTATTTGTTTCTTTTACTTATTTCAGATGAGACAAATTCGAGCAGAGATTGGTGCAGTTGCTAAAGCTGACGGGTACTAAACCCTTGATTGACTTTTTTTTCTTTTTTCTTTTTTTCCTTTTTTTGTTTCTTTTCTACCCATGCTCTACCCTTTTTTTTTTCTCAATTCTTTGAATGAATTACAGGTCTGCTGTGTTTGAGATGGGTAACACCAAAGTCATTGCAGCAGTATATGGCCCTAGAGAGGTACCCATAGCATCCGGTCCTGTTTTAGGCTGTTTATTTTGCAAGATCAGTTCTTTTCCAAGTTATTGCTATGCAATGACTTTTAATGACAAATGCTCGTTTGCAGGTCCAAAATAGGAGTCAACAAATTAGTGACAAGGCGCTGGTAACAATCTTTTATACTAATATTTCTTTTAATTTTTAGTATTAAATACGTTCATTTATTTATCTTCTTCTTTGTTTTCAATGTTGCAGGTGCGCTGCGAGTATAGCATGGCTAATTTTAGTACTGGGGATCGAATGAGAAAACCAAAGGGTGACAGGTGGTCGTCTTAAAATCATCAGTCACCTAATTTCTATTTGTTGCCTTGATTTAATCTTTAGTCTTCTATGTGTACAAAGCCATATGATTGCATCACCTACTTAATAATGTAGGAATGCAGTTTTAACTTTTGTCCTGATGAAATATCTTATCTGTTGCTAATTGATGAACCAAAATCGTGCTGAAGTGGCATTCATAGTATCATAAGTTTGAATGAGATGTGATTTCAATGATTTGTCTGTATAAGTGGGTTATCAAGCCATGTAGTAGTTTCATTATGAAAGAGGATGTCTACTTTTGGTTTCAGTTGCAATACTTGGCTAAGTTGTTTATCTTACAGGAGGAGGATGTCTACTTGTGATGTAATTCCAAAGAAGTATTTTAGGAAGAATTTTTAGATCTCTGTATTGTGGAAAATGAAACATCTGTGGTTGGTTCTAAGGATTGTACGTGCTTCATCACCTAATCAAAGGTGTATTATCTTTTGCTTGCTTATTGATAAGAGCTTTTATGTTCTTAGACGATCCACAGAGATATCTCTTGTTATTCGCCAGACCATGGAAGCTTGCATAATGACACATTTGATGCCTCGGTCTCAGGTTTTATTACAACATCTTAAAACCTTTCCTACATTAGTGTGTTGCTTGGTTTTTTTTTTTCTGAAGCCATGTTTACTTATCTTGCAGATAGATATTTTCGTCCAAGTTCTCCAAGCTGATGGAGGTAGGTTGAGACTCAATTGAATCAATGCACAATTATTACTTCTGGATGGGCATCAATTTGTTTAAAATTATTTCATGGGTTGATGCTCCCTTCTCCCACAATGTTTGTGTGATAGTAGATTGGGGATTTTGTATGAGTGGCTGATTAGGCAACAGAGGGTCATAGGGAAATTATTATGTAAGATTATACATGCAGAATCTGGCTCACGTTTTTGTTGTAAGATACATGCTTATATGTTTTTCATGTTGTTCTTAACCAATGTTTGGTTAGGGGTGAATCGGTGATGCTGCCATTTAGTTGGAAACATGTAGACACTTAATGTACATAAAAAGGAAATAATATTAGGGCTCGCATTAAGTATTTGACAGTTGTACCTATATATCTATGGTGGTGCATTTGGAGGGAGCGGAATGCAAGAAGCTTTGATGACCAAGAGCAATTGATGGATGAGCTTAGAACTTTCTTTTTCAATACTTTACTCCATAGGTTGATTGTAATTGATTTTCATGGCATGTCTTTTCATGATTTTCTTGTATTTCTAAACTAGCACGCCTAGGCATTGCTCATGTATATGTCCCGTATACTTGGGCATATGTCTTTTCTTTTGATCGATAAAATTTTGTTTACCGATTAAAAAAAAAAGAAAGTATTTGACAGTTGTAGAACCTGTGAATGGAAAATACTAGTTTAATACATAATCAAATCAAACTAGCATGTTATATTGAGTTCTGTTCTTGGATTGGGAATTCATTTTCTGCAGGGACTAGATCTGCATGTATCAATGCTGCAACTTTGGCCCTTGCAGATGCTGGGATTCCTTTGCGGGATCTTGTTACTTCATGTAGTGCTGGGTACCTTAATAGCACTCCCCTGCTTGGTAAATTTATATCCCTTTTAATTTATTTTTCTGGTTTGTTGGCACATCTTAATTTTAGCTTGTCCAAATGAATTCATGTTTAGAAAATTGTTATGTGAACAGATTTGAACTACGTAGAAGATAGTGCTGGAGGTCCTGATGTCACTGTAGGGTTTCTACCTAAGTTGGACAAAGTGACTCTTCTCCAGGTTATATTTGAACATCTGTTCTTGTCTCTATATCTCTTATAGGTTTAGAATAGACTCACTTATAAAGAAATCAACTCTCTCTCTCTCTCTCTCTTCAATTTAAACTTCAATTATTTGCCTGCCATATGATCCCTACCCATCATTAGATCAACTGCTTTTGGCCAAGGTTCATGCAAATATCTTTTCACATGGCCAGTTGGCCTTACCGGAATTTGTAATATCCAGAGTTGGATAATATTTCTTGATGGATTCTTCTCTGATCCATATAGTCAACCTGAATATTGAGGATTAGGATTAGGCTTTAGATTTTTCGATTACTTGTATTATTGAATATCTGATACCTTTGATGTTTTCGAATGCTTTTACAATTTTCGTATTGTATTAGATTCTAAGGTTCAATTGATATTGTGCATTTTCCATAAATATTATTATTATTATTGATTTTGCAGCATAAAAAACTTATTTGTGGAGCACTCATTTGTTATGTTTCCTGAAGCAGATGGATTCTAAGTTATCAATAGACCTTTTTGAAAATGTCATGCAACTTGCAATTGAAGGCTGCAAAGCAGTAGCAAATTACATTCGGGAAGTAAGAACATTTTCCTACTAGCCTAGGATAATGCTGGCCTTTTCATTTTTAGATTTAGTTCTACTTTATCAGGTGGCCTCTAGCATCTCCACATTGGCGCTTGCGTCATTTGTTCTATAAGTGCAACAGATAAAATAATAATAATTGTAAATAAATTAAAAAAAAAGAAAGAAAAAAACTTGTTCTATAAGTACAATCATGATGGGTTTGTTGAAATATTCTGTTTGGTTGGCAGATATTGCTAGAGAATACTAAGCAACTAGAGTATCGCCGGGGTCTATAGTTTACAAGCATGGTATGAAACTTAAAATCCTTCCTTTATTGACAATTGAATTAGACATAATACATGTGATTAGGATTTGCTGGTCCTAAAAATCAAACTGCAGGCGTCTCTTCTCTGACCTCTCGGTACTTGGAATCTGCAGCTTGGCCTGACCATTGTTGAACTCTTAGAACTGGCACCTGTTTCTGGTTGGGATTGTGGTAAAGTATGTTTACCTCAGCTCTTGGAAATACATTTTTTTTGGGTTGTATCTTAAGCTTGTTCTAATGATGCCCTCTCGTTTGTATTTAAAACCATGAACTGAATTTTGAGTCACAGAGAATTTTGATCAAGAGAGTTGGCATGGAGTTTTATGTTTCATTATTTTCCTCGTCTTTTCCCCTAGTCATTCCACATAATGTTCTTCCACCGATCGTTGTGGCACCTGAACTGAATTGCCTTCAATCGATGAAGTTACGCTGTAAACACGAATTGTACAATGAGAACAAGAACTTGTTAAGGGCTTTGCGATCAATGTAATGGAACATTCTATTACAGTAAATTATATACGAAGAGTTCTGGAAAGGGTTTACATAAAAAATATGGAAGCTTGAATATGCGACACTTGGAACATTTCGAATTCTGCCTTCCCACATTTCTCTCTAAGAGCCCCTCTAATTTATTATGCAGAATTTAGGCAACACTTTACATCAATGATAAAAAAGAAAATGTTTATGCGACTCCTTAATCCCCATATCCACATTTTGGGGCGGCATTATGACTGACTCTATTCACATCTTCTGTTATCATTATTCTCTGGACGTTCTTCGATGTGGTACGAAATGATTGGCAACTAAGATGCGGTTTGGATAGAGAAATGAGATGAGATAGTTTTAGATAAAAGTTGAAAGTTGAATAAAATATTTTTAGAATATTATTTTTTAATATTATTATTATTTTTAGATTTGAAAATATTAAATTATTTATTATATTTTGTACAGGAATTAAGAAAATTTGTAATAATAAGATAAGATGAGATTAAATATTTTTACTATCCAAACGAAGCCGTAAAACATAATACATGGTTTTTACTCATTTAATATTACGTCATGAGATGATAAAAAGATACTAAAAAGATTAATGCCACTCTAAATATAAATTACATCTCTTCTATCTCTTCTTTTTACTCAAATTTCTTCACATCGCCCTTTTATCTTTTCTTTCTTCCAACAGCTGTCTCTCCTTTTCCTTCTTTTTTTTTTTTTTTTTTTTTTTGGGGTGAAAAAAACGTGAAGAAGATTTTACTCCTCCGAGCCTCTTCCTTTTATTTGTAATTTTGAACTTTTGCCCAAGTTTTTTTTTTTTTTTTCCTAATCAAGCTTAGTATATATATAAAAAACAAAGGATTACAAAGGAAGGGGCGGATTCTTTCCACTATCCAGATACAAGAAACATTGAGGAATAAAAAAGAGGGGTAGGTTACCAAACACATGGTTTGTAGCTACCCATTGCGCCACTAAGTGTGCACATCGATTTTGCGTTCGATGGATTTTAGTAAAAGACCAAAGGGGATGATTTTCTGCATAGGATCTGATGTCTTCTATAATCGGGGAAATCGACCAGAAAGGGGTAGAATCTTTACTGTCAACTACTGAGAAGACTGCTTGAGCATCACCTTCTATTGTTATACAACTCGTGTTGGATGGAAAAGAACCACTTGCCATGACTACTGCTAGTAATGCCGCTTTAGCTTCAGCTACCAAAGGGTTGAAGTGGTGATTTTTTCTGTGAAGATTTCCAGAATAATACCTGAATGGTTTCTATGCACTGCTGAAGCAACCGAAAAATCATTTCTCACCGCTGCATCGAAAGAAATACTAAAAGATCCAATTGAAGAAGGATTCCATTTGAGAGTTTGGGCTTTAACCCAAGAGCAGTTGAACCAGGCATTTTTGTAACTTTCATAAACTGTA
The DNA here is from genome assembly GCA_011037825.1 of Carya cathayensis. Classification (NCBI taxonomy): domain Eukaryota; kingdom Viridiplantae; phylum Streptophyta; class Magnoliopsida; order Fagales; family Juglandaceae; genus Carya; species Carya cathayensis. The sequence goes on from QGSO01000156.1 coordinate 1,540,120, forward strand.
GATAGTTGCTTCTTTATCTCTTCCAGAGAAAAACTTGAAGAATTGTGAACTATTTCATTTCTGTTTTTCCATAAAAGATCCAGCAAAATGACTGCATAAAGTTGGAAATGATGACTATATTTTCCTTGTAGGCCCAGGAACTTACCAGGATAGATAATCATTTTTATCCAATCTGTGGTGGAGTGGATTGGAAATCTTGCTATATTTAACGGCCAGCTACCTTGTTGCCATAATATTCTGACTATTGGACATTCCACAAAAAGATGAAGTGCTGTCTCCTCCTCTTGATTACAAAAAATGCAATCTGTGTTGACTTGCTGTGAGATTCTTTCATTTATTTTCATTTTTGTTGGTAAAATATTCCAAAGAATCTTCCATAAGAGAAGTTTGTGGCAGTCATGGATTTTTAGGCTCCACAGAGGCTTAAAAAGGGGGTTTTGATTTTGGAGATCGAAGTCATGGTAGTCGATTTGTGCATGATAAGCTGTCTTGACTGAGTATTTCCCACTATGATTAAGTGCCCATATTTCTTTGTCCTCACCTTGTGTTGTTTGAGACAACGAAATCTTCAATATTTCCCTTATGCTTGGTTGGTCAAAAAGGCTTTGTAATTTCCTGATATCCTAAGATTTCGGGTTATATCTGATGAGGTCAGAAACTTTGATAAAGGGTTGAAAGGTATCCATGTTCATAATGGGCGTTGGCTTGAAAGTTTTTAAAAAAGGGATCCATGGGTCTTCCCAGCTATTAACCATTTGGCCATTGAAGATTTGGAAGCACCAACCTTTAATCAGTAGATCTTTAGTTTTGAGGATGCCTTTCCACATTGGAGAGTCTGAAATTTTTGAGGTTGCCGTCCAGAAGGTTGAATTCCTGAGGTATTTGGAGGATAAAATAGTATGCCATAAGCCGAAATTTGGTCCACTAAGCTCCCAACCTGTTTTTGCTAAAAGAGCTCTGTTCATGTTTTCTGTCAATCTGATATCCAGACTTCCCATTGTTTTTGGTAGATAGATAGATTTCTATGATTTGAGGGTGAGGTTACGTGCTTTGTCTTTTGGGAAGCCCCACCAAAAATTTTTCTGCATTTGATCAAAGGTCTTGCATACTGCTTTTGGAATCTGGAAGGTGCTCATGCAGTAGGAGGGAATGGAGCTTGCCACTAATTTTATCAACATAGTTTGTCCTGCTTGTGATAGAAGTTTTGCTTTCCAACCTTCTAGTTTTTGTCTCACTTTATTTAGCAGATCTGCATAATCTATTCTTTTCCTTCTGTTAAAGGAAGTTGGGAGACCCAAATATTTCATTTTTGCTGGGAATGCTTCGTAAGGAAGCCAATTTGAGATAGAAGCTTTGTCTTGATTACTCGCGTTCCTTGTGATAAAAATTGAAGACTTTGAGAGGTTTATTTTTTTGACCTGTCCAGCTTTGGTATTTTTCTAGGCATTCCACTATGGCTTTTGCATTTTTTTCTGAGACTTTAGCGAAAATGATTGTGTCATCTGCAAAGAGTAGGTGGGAGATTGGCGGGCTGTTTCTGCTTAATTTGATTCCTTCAATTTTTTGTTGTGCTTCATCTCTTAGAATTAACCTTGATAGAGCTTCTGTGACTAAAATAAAAAGAAAAGGCGATATTGGGTCACCTCACCTTGCCTTATGCCTCTTTCTGCTTTAAAGAAACCTCTTGGTGAGCCATTGATAGTCACTGAGAACGTAGCTGTTGATATGCATTCTTTAATCAAATTGATCTAATTTAAGCTGAAGCCTAGACTGTTCATTATTTCGAAAAGGAAATTCCATTCCACTCTGTCAAAGGCCTTTTCCATGTCCAACTTTAAAGCCATCAAGCCTTTCTTTCCAGTTTTCCTTTTTAGTAGGTGGAAGAGCTCATGAGCAATCATCGTATTTTCTTTAATATTCCTACCAGGGACAAAAGCTGTTTGTAGAGGAGAGATTATTTTGGGAAGCAGCTTCTTTAGCCGATTATCCATGATTTTGTAGCTGACATTTGTGAGGCTTATAGGACGATAATGGCTTGGGGAATTTGGACAAGGTGATTTTGGGATCACCGCAATATTTGTGTGGTTCATTTGCTTTAGGAGCTTCCCACTCAAGAAAAAATTTTGTATGGCCTGAGTAACTTCCACTTTGATGATTTCCTAATAGTGCTTAAAGAAAAGAGCTGTCATGCCATCAGGGCCAGGGGCTTTATTGTTGGGAATTTGTCTAAGAGCACTAAGAATTTCTGATTCATCTAGAATTTTGTTAAGCATGTTGTTTTCTTCATCTGTGATTTGCTTGTCGAAAAGCTGACCCAGTTGTTCCGGAATTTGGGGCTTTGATGAAGTATAAACAGATTTGAAATGATTTATGAAAGCTAATTCAATAATTAAATGGTCCATTGACCAATTACCTGGTCCCAGTTTGATTGATTCAATAGCATTCCTCCTTTGTCGAATTGTGGTTGTCAGATGGTAGAATTTCATGTTGAGGTCGGTTGAGGTGAGCCAAGAAATCCGAGATTTTTGCTTCCATAGAATCTCCTCGTTTTCTCTCAGTTTATGGAGTTTACACTACAACTCAATTTCCAATGCTTGATTTCTTGACGTAGGCGTGTCGCTTTGGACGTCTAATAAGTCTGATTCTACCTGCTGGATGTTGTTTTGAATTCGCCCGAAATGGTTTTGTTCCATTTTTTTAAAGCTTCTTTTGTTGAGCTGATTTTCTTGCATAGGATGTAAGCATGATTGCCTTGAAAAAAAGTACTCCATGCTTCTTGAATTATAAGTTGGCTCAGAGGTTCACGAGTCCAGAATTCTTCAAACTTAAAAGATGAAGCATTACGCATGTTTTTTGTTGTGTTGAGAAGAATGAGATGATGATCTGATGCTGAAGATGCTAGGTGTTGCAGAGAAGCATCGGGAAAAAGTAGTCTCCATTCTTTATTAACAATGACTCTATCTAGTCTTTCTTTAATAAGAGCAGCTCCTTGTCTATTGTTTGTCCAAGTGAATTTTGGTCCTGTAAAACCAATATTTATAAGACCATTGCAATCCATTAAAGTTTTTAAGCCTCTGTTTGGATTGATATGGACTTGTCGACCCCCATATTTCTTTGTCTGATTAATCAAATCATTGAAATCCCCCATGCATGCCCAAGGCCCTGGGAAAGATTGATGAATATTGCCAAGGTGATTCCAAAAAAAATCTTTTGATTCAAGTGAGCCAAGCCGTAAACAAAAGTAACCAACCAAGGATGGTGTGAAGGATCAGAGTAAACAAGAACAGAGATTGCATTAATATTAATATCTACAGGTTCAAGATCCATACCTAGACACCAAAGCAACAACAAACCCCCTTTTTTACAAGCAACAGGAAGATTCACAAAACGATGGAAGCCAAGACTATTTACAACAAAAGTAGTGCAGTCATCCGACACTAAGGTTTCCGATAAGAAAATGACATCCGGGTTATGAGTCCTAATACTAGCCCTTAAGCTTCTAATTGCCTTGGGAGGGGCGAGCCCTCGGCAATTCCATGCTAAAGCCCTCATGGATTTTTTGGAGGCATGTTTAAGCTTGCCTCAAGAGCTGACTTGGACTTTTTCTTGAATTGGATTGTTGGTCTGGTGTATGGGCTCATTTTTTCCTTTCCTTTGGATTTATTTTTCTTTCCATCGGAATTGGTCTGCATTGCCATTAAAGTGAGTTCTGAAATAGCTTCCTCTGATTGAGACTGAGTTACACTAGCTTCATGTTTCTCCATTTTTATCAGACGTTGTGACTTAGGCTTAGGGGCGTCCTTCTCTTCCATTTTATGTTGCCTTTTCAAAGGGAGAGTATGGCTGACTTGACCCACTGGTTGAGATATAGTGGATGAATCTGAGTCTATGATTGTGACCTTGTTGGAGCTGGAAATTTTTTTTTGTTGAACCAGTGGATTTTCGGATAGTGCAGGTACAAATTGAGAGAATTCTTTAACCACATTTTCAAGCATGATTTCCTGTGCTTGGGTTGTCTCTGCGATTGGACTATTTTCTCTTGTGATAGTCTGTTCTTTTTTTTTTTTTTCAGAAACAGAGTTAAAGATTTCATCTTCAAGCTTTGTTGTGTTAACTCAGAAGAGAGGCTACTGTTAGGTTGTAGATGATGGGGTGTTTTGGAGAAAGAACTCTGAGATTTTATTTCTGAACTTTCCATAAAGAGAGGACGTGTTTCGGTGCAGTTGGGTTGATGTCGAGGAGATAGTCCTTCCATTTTCGATAAGGATTCCAAAAGGAGTTTGACTTGGTCTTCTTTATAAACCTGCAAAGCCGAATAGACTTTCTTCCACTGTGCTCTCCATGTGGCGTTTTTCCTTGTTGATAGAGGCTCTGATGGGAGAGGTTTAACTGAGTAAAGTAGCTGTGAGTCTAACAAAGGTTTCGGCATTACTCCATGAGTCAGAAGGGGAACATTGCTTCAGAAAGTACTTGGGAATTCAGACTGGGTAGTTGAGATAACAGTGAAGGGAGTAACTCTGGTAGGTGGAGTAATGAATGAGGAAAGATCACTGTAGTTGTTCTGGACATGCCGAGCGATTGCCGATTGGGGAGTGGAGGGAATTCTGCTCATATTCAGTTTTCCATGCAATGAAGATATAGGAAAAAAATTTCTTAGTTCTAGATTATCATCAGATAGCCTTAGATCCTCTTCCTCACAGCTGTATGATTGCAGGTTTAAATTTGATGAAGAGCTTCCCTGTTCTGTCCCGGTTTTGCTGCCAACTTCTTCCATATTTTTCCAAATTCCAAGTTCCAGTTCTGCATTCGGCTTGTTGCTTTGTGAAGGCTAAGTTCTTCTGCTTCCGTGTTCACCATTTCTTCTTCTGGTTTGTATATTGAGGTGTGGCTTTGCGGAGAATAATATTATGCTCTTAATGCAGGACCGAATCTGGTTTTTGATAGAGTTGAAATGGAAAAACCACAGAATATTTGGGAATGTCCAAGTCTACCACATGCATAGCAAAAGTCGGCTAACTTCTCATACTTAAAAGCAATATAAACTTCTTTGTTTCCAAATCTCTTTAAAGGGAAGCCTTTCTTCAGTGGTTGTGTTACATCAATGGCCACTTTTATACGGATGAATTTTCGAAAAGCCAAGCCATAGATCGGGTCAACTTCAACTTTGATTAGATTCCCTATCACCTTACCGATATCAACAACATTTTCCAGGTTAAAATGATCTAGGGGTAAACCGTGTAACTGGACGTTGAACATTGCCTCATTCAAGCTTATTTCTTCTATGGTTGCCCCCGGTGACCATTGTTTTAAGATCATCAAATGACCCTTAAAGTTCCAGGGGCCTTGATTTAGAACTCTAAGTTTGTCTTGAAGAGTTCTAAATGTAAAGATAAATTTGTTTACATCCATATCTTCAATCAAAAAATTTTGAATAAATTTCCATGATGCTTTGATGCATGAATGTATAGCAAATTTATTCAAGGGTCGATCAGCTACTAACCTTCCAATCAGAATTTTATCAGATGATAACTTGGCTGCTTCTGGAGTTGTTTTGAGCTGAATGTCCTGCCATGATAAAGCTTCCGTATGAGTGATGAGTGCCTCTATGTCCATTTAATTTCTATTCTGAAAATAGAAAGACTGAAGAAAACTGAAAGAGAGTAGGGGTGGGAAACTATCTTCACACTGTTTGTAGGGGATGAACTAAAGCGAGAGGAGCATCAAGGAGTGCAGTAAGGGACGAAAAAAAAGGAAGGGATTTAGTTGCCCTGGAGAGAAAATGAGAGTGTCATGGAAAGAGACGCAGAAAAAATGCCCAAGTTTTTATCTTAAATGTGTGATTGTGTGAGAGGATGTTAAATTATTTCTGTTGGGATATAAAGCAAATTTTCATGTGCATATTGCGTTTTAGTTTGTCATGTTTGGATGGAATTGAGCTAATGGTGATATAACTTCATTTATCTATTTAATCTCGTTTTCATTGCAATATATATATATATATATTATATGATTTGGTCTCATTACAGTGGTCTCAAATCTATATATTATTTGAGCCAATGGTGATTTGGTCTTACTTAATTTCCTTTCTTAATAGAGTTCTAGATGAATGTGAAGTGCATTTAAATACAGAAGTGAGTAATATTGTGGAGTGCATTTAGGAAAGCTTATGTGAGTGTCCTTGGCAATATTATGCTCAGGATATAATGAGTATAATGTTACCTTTCTATTTTTTCAATATATATATATATAGATATATATAGATATATATATATATATATATATATATTTATATATATATATATATATATATATATATTATCATTGTGAGTGTAAAAACTCATGTTTTAAGTCTTGACTTGCATTCTCTATGAAGGGGATACAATATCTCAAACCCAGATAAATCAGGCATAGCCTATCAAAGGGTTCCCATTAGAAGACAAATGAAGAGAGAGGAAGAAGGGACAAAGAGGGAATAAGGGAAAAGAAAGTATTAGAAGGGAAGGTGGCCATGGAAAGGAAAAGGAAAAAGTGGAGAAAAGAGAGATAGTCAGACACGCAAGAAAAAAGGTTGTCATTCCTCACCACGCCCAAGGCAAAGGATAAAAACAAATCAGACAAAGGCGAGAAAGGGGGGACTTCTTCACCTTCTTTAACCTCGCGATGAAAACTCCAGCGAGAATACCTCATCCAACAAATAGATCTCCAACTTCCATAAAAAAAATAGTATTGAGTTCCGGAAAGAATGTTTATCGTGAAAATTATATAAGAAAAATGCTTCTTACAACTGGTCTGTGCAACCGCGCGAGGAGCCTCCACGTCATTAAATGAAATGCTATGTTTCATTTTTACATTGCAGTAGGTGGGGAGAAGAAAATCTAGCTACACGGGCGGAATTTTATGTTTAATGAAACGTTGTGTTTCATTTAAATTCAAAACACACCATTTCATTCCTCTTGCGAATTTTAGCTAGGCATTCTCCCATCTCCCCTCCCTTTTCATTCGAAGTGGGTCTTCCTTCTTGATGGGCATTCTCCCTTCTCATCGTCCTTCTTGTGCCTTTGCTCTTTTGAAGTCGTTGACAATTGGAATTAGACTTGGAGGGGGAGGATGGGTTGTCATCGATGTTAATGATGAAGCCTTGGCCCATAAGTTCATTGCACCAATTGAGCGTGACCAGGAGCTACCTTTGGGTTGAGAGTTTGGCTTTGTATATACATCTCACTGCATTTGGGCTCGAAGGAATCATCTTTGTTGAGAGATTAGGTTGGTTTGGCAATACAAATCAGACACCTTAATAGCATGTTCACCATAACAAGATGCTATACTCCTCATCGTGGAGAAAGTCAAACAAAGGAAATGAATGTGAGAAGAAAAGATGAGACTTAGAACATATTTCTAGAGAGAGAGAGAGAGAGAGAGAGAGAGAGAGAGAGAGAGAGAGAGAAAGAAAGAGGAGATGGGTGACTCTTCCTTGTCTTAGTTTTTGTTTAGTTTAGTCTCTCTTTTTTTTTCCCTCGTCTTAGTTGTCCATACCAGAAGAAGATGAAAAGGTTGAAGATGACAAAAGATGGGTTGCATCCACTTTATGGTCTTGTCCATGGTCTTCTTCCTTTCCTTCAAAATGGGTTTTGGCATGGCTTTAGCACCACTTTTCTGTCAAAATGCCCTCACTCGAACAACGTTTTTCTTCCCAGATGATTGAAATGCTTATAGTGTAAATTCTCTGTGCGATCTGTGCAAAATGCTTTCACTCAAATATGAAACTTTTCTCAAATCTTCTTCCCGAGGTCCTATTTTCTCTCATGTATTTACAATCCAATTATCTTCTTCCTAAGGTCCTACTTTTCTCAAATTTATTTGTTCTTTTTATTATTTTTTTATTTTTCCTGACAGATGCAGACGTGGCAATTAGCCGGTTACATGGCAGTTGCACACGCACTGGTTGTACGTAGCAGTTTTGATTATATAAATTCATTATCGTGAAAAAAGTGGATGGAATGGTGATCTTTAAAGTTATTAACTTAGCCAAAAGAAGTAATTAAGTTTGAAGTAATAGAATCAATTACAACGAAGCTAGTTCATCACTAATGATACGTCAACACTTGCTGATTAATAATCACTGCTAATGTGAAAACAAAAATCATTCGTGGCGACTTAAAGCGCCGGAATATGTTACAATATATTAGCTCGAGGCTTAAACTACTTCTCCAAAATTATTTAGTGTTCTTCTCATTTTGTCCTGTTTGACCATGTGTTATTATTCCCTTCTCATGTATCTATGAGTCCCTTTTTCTCTTAAGAAGGAGAACCCCACGGGTCTCCTATTGAAAACTAGAGACCAACGTCAACCACAGATCATCTCCTTCTCTACTTGAGAACATGAAGGAGACCCATGGCCCTGGGTAGAGGTGGAACCACTCCTAGAGTTTTAAAAAATCATCAAAAAATTCTTTATAATATCTATATTAGAAGAATTTCAATAACTAATTCCTCCTCCCCTCCTAAAAAATTTTATTTTCATAGTTTTGCCACCCAACTTAAATTTCCTTCGTACTCTCCACTGAGAATGAAGATACGAATTTTTTGATGCAAAATTGATCACAATCCCATACATACATACATTTATATATATATGTGTGTGTGTGTGTGTGTGTGTGTGTGTGTGTGAATGTATGTATTTGTCAATATTTTTACATGATACAATTGGTAGAATGTTTATGTAGGGTGCTTTCTCTATGGCTTATTGTAATTTCCATTTAGTCATCAATTGCAAGGAAATGTCAAGTACTAATGGGTTGTTTATTGTTTATTTTATGTTTTTGCTTTGTGAAGTTCCCCTAATGCGATTTTCATATATGTGAATAAATGAGGTTCCTTTTCCTTCTAATAAAAATATTTTCTAGCTCTCCATGAAACTGGTAGCAATGGCATTGATTGTGACTTCGTTTGGCATTACAGAATGATACTTGTTCTTGATTTTGATTTCTTCTTTATTATTTTCTTATTGTTTTTCATAACACTTTTTATTTCATTGGAGGTGGTTTTAGGGTTTCCCTATATGTGCATGTGTTTGAATATCTAGTTTTGTGTTTCTGGGTTTTTGAGTTTAGGTCATTGTGGGTTTGAGATATTTTTTTTATTTGTGTTTATTTAGTAAATTTAGCCATTGCTCATTTACCACTTATTACCTATGTTTGCTTACTACTTTGGACCGTAGGGCTGAACAAAAAGGCCGCCTACCCAACCTAACGGTTTTTCTGACCTAACTCGTTTGAGGGTAAAATCGAAAATGGAAATGGCCGCACCCGTTTTCCATTTTAATGGGTATTACCCATTACCCCCATTTGAAATGAAAACAATGTTACCCTCTCACACACTAACCCTTTCTCCTCTCCTTTCCTCTCCTCTCTCTCACTCTATGGTGACGCTCTCTCCCACCCTCCTACTCTCGACTCTCAAAACTCCAAAGCCCGAAGCTCTCATATTCTGTCACAAATCACTGCTCTCACTCTCTCTTCTTTTCACACTCTCTCTTCATGTCCTCTGTGTCTCTCTCTCGTAGCTCTCACACTCCTTCTTTGTGTCTCACTCTCTGTCGCAGCTCACTCTACAAGCACCAACAACACTAATCAAAGGTAAGAAACATTGATAGTTATATTTTTTGGTTTCTTGGTGTTTTTGTTTTGATGTGGGATTTTTTGGTTTTTGAAGGGGGTTTGATTGTTGTGATTTTTGGTTTATGAATGCAAAATTGGCTCGGTTTGTTCTAAGTAATTTCCATCACACAAACCCGATTATCACATTTACTCGGTGAATTTTAGAGGGATATGACTGTGCGTTAGGTGCGTGAATGAATTCTAACTTAATTAGACTCGTTAAGAAGGATATTGGGGATTTTAAGGCCACAAGCGATGAGAATAAGTTAAGTGATTTTAGGATCATTTTCTAACTTCATTTAAATTTAGGAATTAGTAATGAAAATTTATTGTTAAAGAAGAATTGGGGAAAAGAGCAATTGGTGATTATTTGCATTGGTGGGAAGTCTTTGACTCTCTGGCTTGCTAGAACCATTGATATGGTAGAAACTATGGGGAGATTCTCCTCAAGTATGGAGATAAATGATTAGGAATAAAGAATTAGGAATTTTACATTTTGTTGACAGATAAATGATGTTTGTCCAATAATGCTCTTTTGAAAATGAAATTTTGCTCCTTTCCTCATTTGTCATTACCGATTTTTTCTGGTTTGCATACTAGGATTTTTTTGATAGTAATAGTCTTGCGTAGTTGTTGCTCTACAATTGATTGAGGAACTATTCATGTTCTGCTTGGTGTCTTTAGTCTGTATGTGGAACTTGGCAGGATTGGTACATGCTTTTCTATAAATAGGAGCATGTAATATGTTCTTTAGTAACTACAATCTCTTTCCATTACAATGATGAGAAGACATGGACATATGTTTTACTAATGGTTCTTTATCGACTTGTAATTCTTTTTGCAAACGTTTGTGGGGTTTATTATGCTTCTGTTCTTTTTCAACTAAGAAAATAGACCAATAATAGATCCCTTCTTTCTAGTAATGAAATTAGAATAATTTACATACCGATTATGGACCCCCTATATGTTAGACGAATATCTACAGAGGTCCTCTCCTTTAGAGGGTGAGGTTTTTTCTCTTTAGTTCCTTAGTAAACTTAGAGCTTAGTCTCTCGGATACCATGTTTGTAGAGGGAAGGATCAGGGAGGATGAGATTTCCAAGCTTTGTGAGGGACTAACACTCACTGAGGAGGAAAGGCAAGAAGTGGTTGTAGCCGAGGAGGACATGTTCTTGTCTATTGAGAGAGTCAAGAGATGCCTAGTGGTAATGGTGGTTTCAGATAGAGATATAAACAAAGATGCATTTCGTGCCACCATGCTAAAATTGTGGCATGCAGTGGGACGTATCCTGCTCAGAGATTGGTTGGAACAAGTTTATGGTTCGAGTTTCATACGAAGGAAGATAAGGACTCAATTTTGTAGGGTAGACCACAACCCTTTGATAAGTTCTTGATCTGCCTCCAAGAGCGTGATGGCTTGATAGCTCCTCGAGATATCCAATTTACTATTGAACCTTTTTGGGTTCAATTTCATGATATTCCCTTTATAGGCATGACCAAGTAGGTGGGGGAACAACTTGGGGCTACAATAGGGAAGGTTTTGTTAGTCGATACAGAAGGGAGTGGTGCAAGTTGGGGCAAGTTCTTACATTTGAAAATTCTGATAGAGCTATCCAAACCATTAACTCGAGCAAGGTTTCTGATGCTAGAGGAGAAAAGACTATAGATTTCTCTCAAATATGAGACTTCCTAACTTTTGCTTCCAGTGTGGCCTTATCTAGCACCTAAACTAGCGGTGCCAAAAGAGGGGAGATCAGAGGTTCAAGGGGGCAGGCTTGCAAGATTAGTATGGTCCATGGTTAAGGGTGAATTCCCCATTCAAATCCATCTCATTCAAGCAAGCCATGGAAGGGACTGGACTAGCTCCAAGCACTGGGGTTGGGCAGATGGATGATGCTAGGGCAGAACAGGAGGACACTTCTGAAAAAGGAAATGAACCGGTAGCAAAAATAGACACGATTGAAGGCAGGCAAAACTCTATTGGAGCATACCAAGTAGTCAAACCCTCATATAGAACATGAGGAGGCTATGTCAGAAAGTATGCAAGTTGACCGAATAATTGACTAGTTGTGCTATAATAACATTTGTCCACATAATAGCCAAACTACCACTTCTCCCCACATTGTCAACCATAAAGTTGTGTTCAAATCTCAATTTATTGTGGATTGCTTCTATTTTTTGTCTTCTGCATTTAGTTTCAATGAGAAAGACTACATTAGGCAACTTATCTTTCACTAACAAAAGAAGTTCACAAACTGTACAAGGGTTCCCAAACCCTCGATAATTCCAATACAGGATATTCATTTTGTTTGGTAGGGCCAAGTAGCCTTTGCCAATTCTTTCTTACTAGCCTTTCCACTAGTTTTTTGTTGTTTTGATTTCATATAGTGTCCCAGGTGATCCTATATGTCACCAATAGATCTTTTCTAGCACATTTTAAAGGGGGGCAGTGCACCCCAGGGAGTAATCTATTGAGGCAGACTACTCCAAGTGACCATGTCCCTTGGCTATGTGACTTACTTTAAAAGTGTTTTAAAAGTTACCCCTAAGTATAAGAGTTGTCAAGTAGTAATAGGAAAGTCCCTAAGTCATTTCCTCAATGAATGATTAGTTTAGATTGCAAATTCATTCACTATTGAAAATAAAAGAAAATTATTAACTAAGGCTATCTACAATGATATTCACAATGAGATTTGATTCTTTTTAGACATTGTTAAAAATGCATTGTTTCTTTTTGTATTAGATGGTGAGTGAATGTTAAAGGATATGCAAGAAAAGTAAAGAAAATAATGTGTCGAAAAAGAGTGGGGAATAGGAAATATTTACTCGCATATAAGAATTTTTGTTCTAATGCACATTGATGCTACTTCAATCACTTCTGTTCATTTAGTGGATTTGTGAATGTGCGTTAATAAATTATGATTATCCTAGCTTAAGAAGCTAAACCACGTTCATCAATTTTATCTAATCCCAAGTTCCCAAGAAACAAACAGAAGATTGTGAAACTTATGTTCTAAGTGGCATTTTATCAAACACCATGTGTGCACTTTCGAAATTCAATATTTTCCATTCCCAAGAGTTCGATCTAACCCAAAAAACGATTTTCACTACTTAGACTCATCAACACCAATGAATATAACCCAAAGCACAAATCCAGACAACAAAAAAATAATCCAATGTAAACCAAACAATTCAACAAGCATGAAAATAAATTGAAAGCTACTGAAGGAAAAATCGGATACTATCGAAAATGGATCCAAACATAGTAATTACTAAAAGAATTTAGCTGAAACGAAAAAACAAATGAATGAGAACAATTTAAATGTAAGTGCAATGTAAATAAGAGCTTGAATCCAATCACAAAAGAAAGGAAATGTAAAAACTGAAAAATGGAGGAGAAATGGGTCTTGGGAGTCAGCTGAACTCTCTAGCAAAAACCAACGAATGAGAACTTCCTCCTTGCATTTTCTTTCACCTTTCAGGTAACAAAAACATTGTTGATCTATGCACATAGATCAACAAAGCCCAAAATAGAGTGGGCGTGAAGTGTGCCTTTTTTTTTTTTTTTTTGCTGTGTAACCGAACTTCCCTCCAGTAGAACTGTGTTGAGGCTTTTCTACCTTCAGCAATTATATGTCTAGGAAGAGCAAAAAGGTGCTCTACTATAGCTTGGAGTGAAACACATGGCTGGATTGACTTCCGTGGAGTGAAATGCATTGCTGTGGTGTGAATTACTTTCTTAGGGAAAGAAACCAATTGAAGAGTCAAGGCCAAAAAGCAAGAAAACAAATTCAAGCGTGGTCCCACGTGAGGAGTCAAAACCAAAGCTTTCGTGTGTTCCATTTCTTTGTATTCTTGTGCATAGCTTTTCTTTTCTTTTCTTTTTCCTTTTGTTTTTTTTTTTGGTCTTCTTGTGCTTTATTTCTTTGTCAAATTCCTGAAACTAGTCGGTCCCAACAGTTTGAACAATGGCCATGCTGTGTGTACTCAAAATCGCCTTGTTTACGTAGCCTCTAGTTGCATGTGCATGAGTGAAAATATTACCTAATGAAATCACAGGTTATAAAATTTAACATAACCATGATATTAACCAATTTCAATCACAACTCAGATTTATGCTTTTTAACAGTTTTTCCATCTAAAACCGATAAAAATTTCAATGAAGTAACTAAAATATTGGTTCTAGATATGAAATATGCAATAATTTAGCTCAATCACTATGCATGGATGACTTTAATGAGATCATACCTCACGATGAAAAAGCTGGTGCTGCTCTAAAACCTTATAGACAAATGGAACTCTTTAGGGAAACTCTAGAGGACTGTGGTTTGAGTGACCAGGGCTATAAGGGATCTAAATATACTTGGTGTAATGGTAGATAAGGCAGTGCACTCACTAAGGAAAGGCTGGATAGAGTGGTTGGTAATCGAGCTTGGAACTCTCTTCATGAACAAACTAAGATCTCTATTCTCTCAGTTCAATGTTTTGATCACAAACCCTTGCTCACCTCTTGTATTAACCCTCTCATTCTTTTCAAACCCAAGAAGAGAACTGCGCTAGCAACACTTGATCAAATGGTGCAAAACTCTTGGGATTCTAGAAAGGTCATTGCTGAGAAGAGGGATAAGATCAAAGAGATGCAAGACCTAAACCAAGGGGATCTTTCTGAGACAATTAGAGAACTGCAAAGGGAAGTGAATGACATTCTTGAAGATGAGGACCTCAAATGGTGTCAAAAGGCAAAGCAAAGGTGGTTAAAGGATGGTGATAGAAATACTAAATTCTATCACTCTTGTGCTAACCAAATGAAGAAGTCCAACTCAATTCTTAATATCTCTAGTGAGGAAGGGATGCATGCTTTACAGCCTAACGAAGTTAGTGAGCTGTTTCAGTCCCTTTACATGGGCCTCTCTACCACCTCTCAGCCTCAAGGGATCAAAGACAGTCTAGCTCACTTAGGTAGAGTTGTTATTGCTGAGATGAATGACTAGCTACTATCTGATTTCACAACTGAAGAGATTAAATTGGCATTTTTTTAAATGAATCCTCTCAACTCTCCAGGTCCTGATGGATTCCCTACAATCTTTTACCAAGACCATTGGGACATTGTTGGTAAAGATCTAGTGAATGTAGTGAAGGATGTGATGTCTTCCAGGTCAGGACTTGATCGAAGTGTTGAATGAAACATATATTACTCTTATTCCTAAAAAGCAAAACCCTAAACTAGTCATTGAATTTCGTCCCATTAGCCTTTACAATGTGTCCTATAAGGTCATTGCAAAAGTCCTAGCAAATAGGCTAAAAAGGATCATTCCTGAGATTATTTCCCCAACTCAAAGTGTATTCATCCCTAGTAGATTAATTTCAGATAATGTCATAGTGGCTTATAAGGCATTACACACCATGAGGACTAGAATGTAAAGGAGGAAGGATGCTTACATGGCTTTTAAATTGGATATGAGCAAGGCATATGATCGAGTTGAGTGGGACTTCTTCGAAGCTGTCATACAGCATATGGGTTTTGATAGTAGATGGGTCTATCTAATTAGGCAGTGTATTTCCTCAGTTAGCTATGCTCTCCTTATTAATGGTGTCCCTCAACAAAAGTTTCAACCATCCAGAGGAATAAGACAAGAGGACCGCCTCTCACCTTATATTTTCATTTTGTGTGCAGAAACTCTCAGCTCAATCCTTGACCATGTTGAATCTTTTGATTATATCTCAAGCATCCCAATGGCTCAAGGTTCACCTAGTATTAACCACTTAATTTTTTTTTGTAGATGACAGCCTCCTTTTCTGCAAAGCCAACTCATTAAAGTGTAGTAGATTACACAAGCTTCTTGAAACCTATGAGTAGGCCTCTGGTTAGAGGCTAAATAGAGAGAAAACCTCCATCTTCTTTAGTAGCAACACCAGACCTGAACTAAAAGACATTCTCTTGGCTACCACTAGAGTAAAGGCCTCTAACTCTTATGAGACTTACCTAGGTTTACCATCATATGTGGGCAAACACAAGTCCAAGGCTTTCAACTCCATACTAGACATGATTAGGAGCAAGGTGAGCAATTGGAAATTGAAATTTCTATCCCAGGCAGGAAAAGAGATTCTTCTAAAATCAGTGATCCAAGCAATCCCCACCTACATTATGAGCCTGCTCAAAGTCCCAAAATCACTGATTAAAGAGATAATTAGAGTCATGCAAAATTTTTGGTGTGGTCTTGAGAGGATAAATCCAAAACTCACTGGCTCAGGTGGCAGTAGTTAGGAAAAGCCAAGAGTGTTTTGGATTTAAGCTTCAGAGAACTTGAGAATTTCAACTCGGCAGTACTAGCCAAACAAGGTTAGAGACTAATTCAACATCCCCACTCTCTAGTAGCAAGAATTCTGAAGGTAAAGTACTTCCCTTAGCCAGAGTCTTAAGTTCTAAAGTTGGGTACAATGGATCTTTCCTATGGAAGAGCATCTTGGCAGTTAAGCAGCTTTTAAATGAGGGCCCATTTTGGAAAATAAGTAATGGGGAATTAACCAAAATTTGGAAGCATAAATGGATACCAAAGGCATATTTATTCAGAATCCAATCCCCTGTGAGTCTACTAGATGAAGATGCCTTGGTAAAGGACCTTATAGACCCCAATACTCAGCAATGGAATCACTCTTTATTGAAAGAGCTCTTTTCTGATTCTGAATATGAGATGATCAACAGAATTCCCCTTAGTCTAATCAATAGCTCAGACAAGTTTACATGGAGAGTACCTCTGATGGCAAATTCATTGTGAAGAGTGCTTATCACCTGCAATGGGTCCTCATGGACAGCACTCAGGGCCAATCCTCGAGTATTTTTCCTACTGCAGATCTATGGTCCAAACTATGGAAACTTAAGATTCCCAATGCAGTCAAGTCTTCATTTGGAAAGCTTGCCACAAGGCACTCCCTACCAAATTGAAACTGTTTAAAGGAAAGTAGTGGAATCACCCAACTGCCCCCATCTGTTTTGTGGAACCTGAATCTGTTGCTCATACTCTATGGAACTACAGGGCAGGCTAGGATGTGTGGGGCTCATGCTCAAAGAAATAGCAAAAAAGCTCTATAAAGGTATGCACCTTCTTGAAACTCCTCAAGCAAATGTTCTCATCTCTGCAATGGGAGGACCTAGAATTGTTTGTTGTGACAACTCACAATCTATGGAAAAGAAGGAATGGTTTTGTCTTTGAAAAGGTGTTCACCTCTCCAGATACCTTGATCTCTCAAGTTCACCTTCTTATCTTTAGATTCCAAGTTGCTAATCAAGTTGCAAGGACTTTGCCAAGGGAGGACAACACCTCAGCTCAACAGTGGATAGCTCCTTCTCAAGGTTACTATAATGTCAATTGGGATGCTGCCATTAATAAGGTCAATTTTAAGGTTGGTATAGGAGTTGTGATCAGGAATTGTGAAGGCAAAGTATTTACTACCCTTAGATCTACCCATGATCTCTTTCGAAACCCTCAACTTGGTGAATCAATTGCTCTACTGAAGGTTTCTTTACTATGTACTGAATTGGGGCTGACTAAAGTGCATCTTGAAGGGGATACTCAAGTCGTGGTTAATGCTGTCAAGAGCTCTCAAGAGAATTGGTCCTCATCAAGGTTGCTGATCAGGGATATTAAACTTATTCTAGGGAAAGTGCTTTAATGGTCAATTATGTATGTTCCTAGGAATTTAAACATTGTGGCTCATGTCCTTGACCGTAATGTTTTACTCCTCACTGAAGAGGTTATTCAATTGGGGGATCCCCTTCTTGTATTCTTTCTTTGATTCCATGTCTTTAATGAGATCAGTCAATGTTGTTTCAAATAATAATAAACCCCCCAATATAATAATGTTCAAGGCTGCAATGAAGAAATCTTTTGCTGAACCCTAGAAACTAGATTTTCAACTAATAGCCTCTTACAAAAAAACTGATTGGCAAATTAGTTTTAAGTATCTTTACAAACCTGAACTCCAATATATATAGCTTACAAAATAGTCATGAAGGGTGATGTTCATAAAAAAAAGTTTACAAAATACATAGTAGGGACCTCTGATGTTGGGACTTTCTTAATTATATAGGTATTTATTTCACGTCCAATGAAATTGGCAAGAAGTGTTGGCATCTTGCTCATAAAACTTCTAATAATTGTATTGCACATTTTTCATCTTGTTGTTCGTCTCAAATTAATTGGTAGGACGTTGGGAAAATCTGCAACTTGTATGCAAAAGTAACATTGGTAGTTGTCTTTATACTCACCTGATTGTTGTTGTGTTTTTTTTTTTTTTTCACAATTGGTAAGTGGATGTATTATACATGATATTGTAGGTTTATGTTTGGATGAGGAAAACCATTAAAATGTATAATGTTTACTTATGTGGCTACGTGTACAAGGTTTCTCCTCATACTAAACAAAACATGATGTTATTTTTTACTTTTACTAATAGGGCTTCTTGCATGTTTGTTTAGATACTAGATTCTGCATTCTCCAAAGCGTATGGGAGTTTGGCCCAAAATGTTATCAACAGACTTGAAAAATTGTCCAAAGGAAAATGCCCTCCTAAGATTTTCCTGTGAAATCTTGTGACTATTTGTAAACAAGCTCCTTCATGACCTGTTAGCAGTGAAACAAACAGATGGAAAGAAGTCACTCATGATGGTTATTTATGATGCCTCTTGAAAACTCAAGTGTACAAACAAACAACAGTATAATTTTGTTATTTTTATTTGTATGTTTTACACATTTGCAAAAAGTTAATTGGGTTTCTAACCTTAATCTTTTATCGCTCTTTCAATGTGATATTTATTACTGTATCACCCAAGGCAGGGTTAAGAGTAAGTCAGACAAGATTTCTATAAGACTTGGCTTGAGCCTTTAATTCAACCTTAAATGTGGCCAATTTCACTTTATTTTATTTTATATCAAACCAAGTTTTCTCCAAATTAATTGCAACTCATTTAGACTCTTTTTTTTTTTTAATCAAAATGTGCCAATACAATAATTTCCTCATTTACATCTAATACCAATTTATATTCTATAACGACACAAGATTAATGTGACTAAAAATAAACATGTAGATCAACTAGAAGTTGTCATGTGACTTCATATTCAAGATTTACAAAGTCCAAGAATAAAAATAACATGCATTTTGATAAGTCCAGGCATGCACTTCGAGCCGACTTTGTGCCTTTAAGAAATTATCTAGAATTGGTTAGAATGATTTTATTTTTTGTATAGAAGGGTAATCAAAATTTTCTAGTATAATGAGGGGAAAGAAGAAGAAGAAGAGGAGGTTGGGTTGGGTATTCCAATCTTCCGAAATCGGCTAATTAGAATACACTTGAATCAGGACTGGTTGGAAGATGGATTTTCGGGTCCAATGAATAATACTACTTTGGGGATGCATTTTGGTATTTCCTTTAACTAAAGCTACTTCCTTCTACTTTGTGTCTTTATTGTCAATTTGCTAATATTGCAAGTCAAAGGAAATCTTCTTCTAGATTTGATTAAGAGACATGTTTCATCCATAAAAGAATCTCAAAGAAATAAACTCACAAACTGACATGTCTTGATGTATTACCTGAGATTGTAAAGCTTTTTTTTAATGAAAAAATAAATATGACATATCGCATCGAGTTATGTTAGTTTATTAATTTATTTTTATGAGTTCCCTTTGAGGATCTATAACTTGATTAATGAATAAATGATGTTTGTATAGTGATAGGTCAATATTATCCATGACATTCTTTATAATACAAAGGAAAATTTATGCCTTTTTTTGTTCATGAAAAGGCCATATGACTTTTTTTATTGTTAATTGTTTTAGATTGGAATTCATAGCTTGCACTATATTGTTCTGGTTCATTCTTTTACCAATTTTGTTGCAATTCTTTTAACAAGTTCTTAAGTTTATCTTTTAACTTGTAAGACCCTAATTAAGAGCACCTTAGGACTTGGCCTTAGTAAACATGACCATAGCTAAGTAGAAGTGGTGATCCTAGAGAAAAAGGAAAATTTTGGAGTTTAAGTTGGTAAAGAAGCTTACACCATTGGTTTAGTTAGTATTTTTAGAGAATTATAGAGCTATATTAATTTTGAGAAAATGTGCCAATAGGCCAATGGTAGAATGACAAGTGGCATATTGGAGACTTGCCACCTTGGTGGGCTTAGTAACATGGTTAAAATACTAGATGAATTTGAAGAAGGCCCAAGCGTCGGTTAAATAGGGGCCCTAGCTTATTAAAATGAGAGGGCTAACTCACTAAGGATAGATTTAAGAACATAGGCCCAACTTGGTAGACTCAAGACCATAGGCCCAACTTAGTAAATACAAGACTATTGGGCCCAACTTAGTAAGATCCAAGACTATAGGCCCAACTTAGTGAGGCCCAAGACTAAGATCCAACTTAGTGAACTATTAAAGCCCAGGAAAGGCCCAATAAAATCTGAACATGGGGCCTAAGGAAATGGTCCATTTCAAGGCCCACACAAAAGGCTCGAATATTTGGACCATTGAGCATTCAACACTTGGAGCAAAAACTTAGTATTTCTATCACTATTTCAAATTATATACCATACAATTGGTTTCTTTCTTCCAAAACCCACATGCCCTTAGAGTTTACTTTTCAATCATGGTAAGATCACTAACTTGAGTTTAGGTTACTATTTCAAAAACTCTCATCATTTCCATGAATAATAACTCAAACATCATGACTTGCATAGCTTTCTTCAAGTTCTTTTCTTCATGATTTTTGATTTGCAATTCGTATCTTTTCCACTTGTTTTGCATCACTCTTAGGCAACTCTAGAATAATAGAACAAATCCAATCCATGTCACTTCAGGAAAATTCATGTCAATGCCATGAAAGTCCACCAATCAGCACACGCTAGTGCAAACCGATGGACCCCTAAACAAGGCATTGAAGCTATGGCTCTTCAACAAGTTTTCAAAGAGGTTTTCTGCACCATCCAACCCCCATCTTGTCTTCTAAATCCATACCTAAATAAGACCAAAAAGGGTCCCAAGAATCAATCCAAAAGTTCAACTATTCACCTAGGAAATGAGAACTTGACCAAGCCGACTGCACATGTTCTTTCAAAGACTTTCTGCACCAAAACCAACCACCTCCACATGCCACCACCTCTGCCATTTAACCCTAAGGAAGTGCCCCCAAAATACCCAATTGCATGCTTGGCCAATCACCTCCTATGGACAACAAAACCAATGGATGAATTGGTGCTACACAAGGTGCTTACTTGGTTGAAACCTAGGCATAATCAACTTTCCTTCATTTTTTGCACAGGCAAAACCCAATGGCAACCATTCATACCTCATTACCCACCTGGAAAAGCTACTCAGTAGTGGTTACTATGCTTATAAAATAGATCACAAGGATCGGTCAAAGAGGGATAAAAAAACTAGACAGCTTTGGTGAAGCCAAAACGGTTGGCTTTCAACTAGGTTTCTCATGTGATTTCTTTTCTAACTTCTAAAATCATTCAACTGTGCACCTATGGCCTTCACCTAGCTCTTCTCCATGAGGTAATAAAGTGGTTTATTCAACTATTCAAACTAGGGGTGAAAAAAAATCGGGGAGCCAATAAACCGGACCGAATCAAACCGGTGGGTTTGGTCCAGTACCAAGTTTAGTTTGGTCTAGTACTGATTTCATTTTTCTCAAAACCGGTCAAAATTGATCCATTTCCGATTTTCCCTTTTCTAACACTGGACCAGATCGGTTCATATATATATATATATATATATTAATTTTTTATATTGTATAAAATATTTTATATTATATATAATTATATATAAGATAACTTTGTATTATATGATAAAATACTAATTAATATAAAATTAAATTTTAAAATCCTATATCACTATATATTATAATATACTATAATGTATAACAATATTATAGATTATAATATATCACTAGAGTCTATAATACAATTATAATATATATTATAATATACTACAATATATTGTCACTATATTATATATTATATTATATTATTATATAATATACCGGACCGGAATCGATAAAACTGAAAGTACCGGTTTAAGGGTGTAACCGATTTGGTATCGGTTATTCAAATTTCAAAACCGGTGTATACCGGTTTAGTTTTAAAATATGTCCAAAATTGGGGTGTAACCGGTTCGACTGAATTGGACCCGTTACATCCCTAATTTAAACTGTGCAAAAGATTCCATCAAAACCTCGACTGCCCACACACACAAATCATGTCTCACACCCTTCAGCCAAGTCGTGTACTACCTCACCCCTCACCCTTTCCACTGAGTCCTATAAATATGCTACTTCATCTCTCACTTCCTAACACATCTTATTTAAGCTTCTCCTTAAGTGTTCTTGATAGCAAAATTACTCGTAGTGTGAGAATTGAGTGAAACTGTGAGTTTGGGTGAGTGCGTTGGAGGGAAGTGATCTTGAGTGACACAAAGGCTATGGTTTTGGTGAGTAATCCTACCCTATATTTTTTGTAGGGTGTTAGATTAACATTTTAGACTTTAATTTATGGCATAAGAAGGAAGATTTGATTGAGTTATATGAAGTTGAAGTTGGGGTTTGCACATACGGGTCAGATTTGGAGTCTTGCATTATAAATTATTTTGTTATGAAATTTTAGCCATGACATGTCTTGATATGTTATCCTAAAATTAACTAACATCTTGATTAATTGAGTGGAGGTTTATAATTGACAAAAATAGCATGTCATGATAGGTTTATAAGTCAATATCTTAGGTTGATCATCAAGCACATTCAGTTTCCACTTGCATGAAGCTTATCTTGTAATATCATGTTTAATTTTCCTAAATTTTGTGTTATAAACCTTTAGAAACCTATAATCATCATTTTAAGAGTTGAAATGCATGATTTATTTAGGCTTTAAGAGTTCACATGTCAAAGAGAAGCTAGAAACATTATACTTATACCCGATTTGAAAGTTTTGTAATTTTTGGTGTTAATCGATGCATGAATGTTGAGAGGAACTTATGTGACCTGAATCTAAGTTTTTAACTTGTCTTTAGGGCCATATTTACTATTTACTACATGATGAAATTTAGTCACACATGCATCCATAGCAGTTATCACAAATGGTCATAATGCATGTCACATGCTGGATGGAGTTAGCATATTAGCTATGTGATTCTTGCAATTCTAAGATCATATATGGATTTAGAATATGGAAAATATGAGGTTTGTGCAATTTGGTGAAATTTGGGATCAAAATGCAAATAGTCAAAGTTTAAGGCCTAAGTGGCAATTTTCAAGAAATATAGGGGTAGTTTTATAAATATTGTTTTGAACCCTCTTGAATAAGAAAATATTCCTTAGTTATATGATTCCTAACTTAGGGCTTGTTTGGAAAAAGTCTCAATCCCAAAATTCTCATACAATCTCATCACATCTCAATCCTAAGTATCACTCAAACACAAATACTTTCAAATTAATCATTACAAATTTTCCAAACTTTCAAGCAAAAAATAAAAAATAATTCATAATTTTCAAATCCCCAAACAAAGAAAATATTAAAAAACTATATTCTAACGATATTTTCAGCTTATAATATTTTTTATTCAACTTTTTCTCTCTCTTTTCCCAAATCCCATAAAACATTAACTCAAATATCTCATTACTATTCACAAAATTCTTATCTCATCTCACTCCCCAAGCTTGTCCTGAGAAGTATCTCTTATTGCAGCTGCACCATTTGCTAATAACCCAAAAAGTTTGAAGTTAGTTTCTAACTTACCATTGGATAATTTATTTATGATTCTTGTATAAACACCACATTCATATTATAAATATCATTTTGAGCATATAATATCATATAATACATCATTGAGCATTTGATTACCTACTTACATGACATGTGAGGTTTTTACCATTTTACCATGTTACATAAAAATGCCATTTTTACATGAACTACATAAGCACATATCATAAAATACATTTTTTAGCATAGCATGAGCAATAATTTTTGTCACGAACCCAAATACTAGGATGAGAAATTATCCTAGTGGAACTCCTCTGTCCACTCTGAAGTGAGTAAAAATGGAGTGGTAACATATGGATTGACAAAGAACCGTCAATGGGCTTCTAATGGATTCTTTTTAAAGAATACCGAAGCGAAGTCGTATATAGCACCTAATGTTAGTGGGTGCATATGTTAAGATGATATGTTATGATGATGAAATGTTATGATATCAATGCTTTGATATATGAGTCTACAGTTAACATAGTTTTGACATGAGTTGTACCACGGTTACCAATAGATACTAACAGTGCAAATGGGGAATTGTGATAATACCATATGTTATGTTTTGTTAATGATGACTCTTATAAGGGGATTTTCCCTCCCTAATGGTTGGTCCATATAACAAGCCCACAAGGAACCTCGAGGGAAAGGGGAAAGAACCCAACCAGGCCTAACAACCCTCCTCTAAAAGGAATCACTAAACCTCTATAGAGTACTTGGCCTATGAGCAAAACCAACTCATGACATGGGAAAGACGAATGGTAGGCATGGAACTCACCGCCTTGACACTCTCCAATAACACCTAGCCCTTGGGAACCTGTACAGGCAGGTGAGCAAGAGATGTGGGGGGCCCTCAATCTCCTGACAACAGGCAGGGAGAGGCTTAACAATGAACATCTGCAGGACAAAGTGAGTGAAGGAGCCACGCCACATTAATGGCGCTGCTCCTCGGACTCTACGCCGCATTAATGGCACCACCCCAGAAGTTATGCTGCATTAAAGGATTCTAATTAGGTAAATAGTTGAAGTGATTTGAACTCCCTGAGGTAAGGTATGGATTGTCCCCACTCAAGAATTTAATATAAAAGCCGACTCCCAGGTATGAAGAACTATCTCTAATACCTCGAAACTCTCGCACAAACTACCAAAGAGATATACTTATTTAAGCATTAGAGACTCCCTAGCCTCCACCAAGGCCCCCCACTCTCTGTGTTTTCTTAAGTGTGCAGATTAGAGGACTAAGACTTGAGTTGCTGGAACCCGACCCAAAGATGTACAAAACACGACATTAACAACTCAAATAAATAAGAAATGTTATGCTTTTTAAAAGATGAAGTACAAAATGTTCTCTGTAAGAACATGTGCACTAAAGTTTTTTTAAAGATGTTGAGGAATCTGGATGAGAGACAAATATAGGTTTTCTACAGAACTGGCACGCATCTCATGTTTATCATCAATTATGTATATCTTATCTATGTGCAAGTTGGATGTTTAACTTGTTGAAATTTCAAAAAATCTCAATATGGTAGTCCTACTACTATTCTCCTGCGGAATGGTAGAAGCTGTGTCAGGATCGACCTCTGACAAATGGGATGGTGATGAACTCCACCCCTTGGCTTCAAATGATTGGGAACGAGCTTGACCTAAACCAAAAGGTGGAGTTAATAATGATGTTCTTAAAGATGGTCCTATTTACTAAGGAGCGTATTAGAGAGATGTTTTGATCAACCTGTTTATGAAACCTTGTTGTAGTTGACTGTAATAAGGAGATTCTATCTCTCACTTTATGTTTGAACTTATGCCTTACTGTTTATGGTTAATTTGAATTATTAGGATGTAAAGTTCATTCTGGCATGAATTTTTATAAGTCACTTTTTTTCCCGCTGCAATTATTGTATATTGCTAGTTGTATACAAGGATGCATTGCATATTGTCTGTCATGAAAGGATATGTAACCATGTGTTGCATATCCTGACGCTCTAAGTCTCAATTACATCCCAAGCAGAAGTTGGAAGCATCACATAACTTACACATGATTTTGTTGCAATTGCTAATCTGCTACATAACTTGATCAATCCAAGGGTGCTTGGTGCTTCGTTGGGATATACTGGCATGTTTACTTGTTATGATTTTTCAATTAATTTGTCTACTCTTGTATATATTTTTCAATTATGATAACTTCAATTACTTTGTAAGCTTGCTAATTAAAATTTAAAAATGCCCCTCAGCCCAAAGTTTGTTTGTGACTTAATTTGAGAGTCCAAGTATATATATTCTTGATTTACAATGTCCATAATTATGGACAAAAAATATTCGAGATATATATTTTGGATTTTCTCAGTTACGGTAAATCAAAGTGATCTGTTGTTAAACTAGAACGTGTGATTGCAAAATGTCACCTTTATTTTTCCAACTCGCAACAAATAATATATTGGTATATTCTTATCCTAAAACTTAGTCCAATCAAGTTGAAGAAGCCCTATTCTGACAATTTTCGGACTATTTACAGTGCAACAAATAGCCACGTATGTTGTACTGACAAAAGCTTTATCTAAAATTATTATCTTAGTAGTGAGAAACAGCGACTTTAAGTTTAATAGGAGCTGTTGAAACCAAAATCAATTTGTTTCACACTTGATTTTGCAGATGATCTTTCGATTTTCTCTCAAGGCAGGCATGGAGATGTGGGAACTCGATTTCATTCGCAGCTACCACCAGCCCTAAAATTGCAAATCCTTGAGATCCCTTGCTAGACTACAGAAAAAAGTCACTTGCTAATTCTTTCAGGTTGAAGGAGGAGCATTGTAGGAAGGTTGGTGGGAGAGAATTGTTGCTAGAGCTAAAATTCAGACAACTTTCAACTTTTTTTTATCTTATGCAAGTCAACTCCAACTTGCAAAGCAATCCTTTTATCATTCAAACCTTCTACTCATATCTCTCTAGCCTCCACACAGCTTTGCTAAAAAGGAATCTTTGTGCCGAAGAGGAACACTTTATTTGGTACAACTGGTTTAGAGTCTACTTGATTTGGAATGGAAGCATCTGGGAGATTAATTTCGTCAAGGAAAATCTTAGGCATAGAGGAAAATTCTCAAGCTTAGTACCCATGACAACTTTGTAATGACGAGGAGCACTCTATTTTGAAAGTTGTTAGGTTGTGCAAGGAAGCCGTATCCCTTGCAAACTTAACCAGCCTACAAACTTAAACAAGCTTAGGGCTGAGCAATGGGGGTCACATCCCGGCCTACCCGGCAACATCCACCTTCTCGCAAGGGTAAAGGACAATTTTGCCCATTACCCATAGGGGAGCTGCGAGTAGAGAGCAAGTTCAGGGCATGGAGATTTCTTTTAACAGAATTTCTAAAGCTAAATAAACAGCGATTACATTATTTTTCCACTCTGCAGAGGAATATAGTTCGATGGGGAAAAAAAATTGTGCAGCATTGTCTCCATAGGAAGACCAGACTAAATTTATAAGGCATACAGATGTATACGTCCAATGATTTCCCCCAGAACTAATTAATACATTTCAAAAGTAAACTACCTAGTTCGTGTCTTGACAAACTTGCCCCTAGACATCTTCTTCTCCATCTTTTCTCTCTTCTTGCGAGACTTTTCATCCTCCGCATCTCCCTATTTCACACACAAGCATATAGCAAACGGTATTGGGCACATAGATGCTATCCATAGCTTTAAAATAAAGAAATAAAGTCGGGGGTAAGATAGGATACCTCTGAACCTTGCGGCAAAAATCCCCTAATGAAACCAAAAGACTTATATGCTCCAAATGCCGGTATCTGGAAAGCAACGAAAAAACAAATTGTTACAACACCAACCAACTTTCTGTGTCCTAAACAAGATATTCAGAAGATAGCTGTATTACATATAAGGCACGTTCTACTTCTACAGATAAAAATTTAACAAAACTTCTCCAGTCTGTAAAAAATCTTCTACATGTATTGAAGTCTTTTACAAATATCCAGAACATAGTTACTTCCCTTTCGCCGGAAGAGCCTCAATACCATCAAGTGTCTATATTTGATCAAAATACCATATCAAACATGAAAGCCAGACAGAACAATTCAAATATTAAGTCTTGAACTTAGGAATTTACACCGCATGTCTCATTAGATGATCTAAACCATAGGTAAAAACCTCTCAAAATGGGGAAGAAAATGTGGATTTGATGCTTAAGCTCATATCTTCTACAAACAGGGTGAACACAGATTGATCCTCAGAGACATCCATAAAGATGTATACATGTAACATACGGATCCTATATTAGAACATAGAATAATTTTTGGTTTATTTTTTTTAAATATTATCATAAACCACTGCACAATGCCTTGAACTTCCGTCATTCTCTGTCTCCTCTTGGGTTTGCCCTTCAGCAGCTTAGCGTTACAACAGTCAGTAACTGACTCCAATTGAGCACATTGAACACCCTTTCTCCATCTTTAAATCTCCTCTCCCTCTCAATTTCTCCAAAACTGTAGCATTCTATCCTCACAGCAAGCCACAGCCGTACGCCATCCCAGTGGCCACCTCCACTTCCCTCACGTCCAGACCACCATGAACCACCCTAGCACCACCCAAGCAAGCCAGTGAAAGCTGAGACAGCCACTGCCTTCAATTACCTTATTCAACCCCAAAAATTACCAGATCAGCCACCATCACGCCACCAAGGTAAGATTTTCTCACCGGATTTCCCTTTCTCCACCGTCGCTTTCTCTTTATATAGCAAGTGACCAATTCCTTTTGTGTGTGATTTGATTGTGCCCACCAACAACCGCCACAGGGAAAGTCGGAAAACCACCAGGACAGCCAGAAACAGCAGGCCGAGCACCTCCCATCATCCTGGCTGTTTCTGGCTGTCCTGTTCATCCACCAGAGACTCCTTTTGTGTTTCTGGCTGACTAGCTGCTCCATCGTATCCTTCCTCTCTCATTGAGTCTCTGTTGCACGGTTCCTTCTCTCTGAGGTGAACTCCTGCTTCTTTCATAAGGTTTTTAGCTCTTTCCGTAAAGTATGTACAGACCTAAAATCACAAAAATTCCATTTAACCTTTCCATAAAGCATAATACACGTACAGCTACAAGGTGTTAATTACAGTAATGCCAACAAAGTATAAGTCATGTCAGTATGCACCTTGGGCTTGTTTTTACCTTCGGTTTGTTTTATTTTGGGCCTGTTTATGTGGATGACACTTAGTTTAAGTAACTTATAATTTCTTATGGAGTCTAAATTATATTATTAGACTACAGTAATAAATCACAAGAATTTGATTTAAGTCTCACTATTGAACCGAATTTCCACAGCTTATTTTTGACAGACTTGGATAAAATCTAATTATTCTACTAAAGTATAATTTAAATTTTTTTTGGTGCGTTAAAGTATAATTTAAAAATGAAGACACGTTATGAGTATTTATATAATATTAGTATTTATTAGTTTTGTATAAAACTGAATAATTATTAAATTATTTTCTATTGTGTATTTAATTAAATAGAATATTATGACACACTTTCCTAGAAAATTTAGTGATGTACAGTACTTCATATAGGAGTTAGCTACGAG
Organism: Carya cathayensis; assembly: GCA_011037825.1. Classification (NCBI taxonomy): domain Eukaryota; kingdom Viridiplantae; phylum Streptophyta; class Magnoliopsida; order Fagales; family Juglandaceae; genus Carya; species Carya cathayensis. The sequence continues at coordinate 1,569,143 of QGSO01000156.1, forward strand.
GTAAGATTTCGAAATCTACACAATGGTAAGCAGCTTGATCATAAAAGTTGGGATTAGCACAAATTAGTTTGTTTGGATAGATTAATTATTAAAGTCCGTTCTTTGGACGCCAATTTTCATGTATCACGCATGACATGAAATATTTAAGCATGACATTCATCATAAAATATGATCACGTTTACTTCCAGTTTTGTTATTATAGCCAATTATGTTATTATGTATATCATACATCTCATGTCGCATAAGACACGTAAGCTTTCATATGATAAAGTGTAAGATAAAGATCAAGATTAATAAAATGACCATATAAATGCATGGTACCACTGCAGTCATGGGTGGATGTGCAAGCCAGAGACCTAAGCATGGTCCACCACAGTATGTTATGATATGAACAGTGATTCCCCTTATGGCCACAGAATATGGAACCAGTGCACAACCTTGCACACGGAATTAAGGTTTGTTGGCCAGTCAAGACAAAAGACTATGACACATGAAACATTTGAGTCATACATGTCATAAGCATAATGTTTGAATAATCAAGATTTTCATTCTCTCAAGCATGCAAAATTTTATGAAGAACCTTATGTCTACGTTATGATGGGTTTCTTACTAAGTCTTTGACTCATTTTAGTTTTTTTTTTATTATTATTATATAATATATATATATATATATATTTAACCACCCAAGTGAGGAAGACAATTGAGAATAAGCAAGTGGGCCAGGCTTGAATGTAACAGTCTGATGAAATTTAGTCCCAGACATCTTAGTTTAGTTTTACATTGTGACAACAATTTTTCCAGTTTAATTTGTTTAAAAACTTTGATTACGTTTTTATGAAAGGCATGGTTTTCTTAATAATTACTTTTATGAAATAAATAATTGTTTTATTAATTGTGTAATCTCTTACCTAACTTTATTTACGCAAGTACATGACCTTCATAACACTCCCTTCCCTTAGGCTAGAAATGTCACATACTTACGTAAATAAAGTCAAGCAAGAGATTTGCATAATTAATAAAACCATTGTTTATCTCATAAAATTTCCTAAAATAAACCATGTCTTAAATAAAAACATAATCAAAGTTTTCCCACCAACTAAATTGGGAAAATGATTTTCATAATGTAAAATCAACTAAAACGCCTAGAACTAAATTAATCAAACTGCTCCATCCAAGCCTGGCCAACCTACTCGGCCTTATTGTCTCCCTCACCTAGGTGGTTAAAAACATAAAACAAAACAAGGGAAGTCCAAGTTAATACCAATTGAAGGTAAAAACAAGCACAAAATAAAAGGGAAGTTTGGTGCCGTTAGACCAAGAAAGCAACGGAAATTAAAAGGGCAGAGAAGCTGACGTGGGCTTACTAGAGCGGCGCAAGGTGATGGGAAGCGTTCGACAGCAATTTCTGTGGCTGTCCAAGAACTTCCAACTCCCCCTGTGGCCGTTGACAGTGGAACATAACATACCACACCCACAAATTAATTGGTCAAACGTTATAGGGAGAGAAAATGATGAAAGAGATATATGGGGTCGATGCCCTCATGGAGGGACAGGAAACTTACCGGTTGGCGTCTTCTGGTGTTCCTGACGGTTTACAGCAAGATGGGTGGTTCCTTGGGGCTGAATGGTGAGTTGGGTGTCTCGGTCTGTACTGGCTTGTTTCACCAGTGGTGATTCGTGTTGATCTAGGTGTGAGGTAAGAATGCTACAGAATTGTGGCTTGCTGTGACGAGGAGGTTGCTGTGGTTTTGAGAAGATTGCAGGAGAGAGAATTAAAGATGCTCAACATGTTTTAATTCCATCAGTTATAGACTGCGTAACATTCACCATTGAGAGGTCATCCAAGAGGAGATCGAGGGTGGTGGAGGCTTAAACACATTTAACTACACTTATAATAATAATAATAATAATAATAATAATAATAAAATCTTGAATTTTACAGCATTACAATACATGCAATGATGTCCCAGGTCAGGGTCATCCAGCTGTAATCTGTTCCATCAATCAAATTGAGTTCAACATTAAACAGAAAGATACAATGGCCCCCATGATAGCTACCAAATAATTATCAGCAACAAAGAGACTTGTTTGAAAACAAAGATATTCCTGTTTCAGGCCAAAGATCCAATTATATAAGTGGCTGAGAATTTCCTAGTACTTGGCCACTTTTGCATTAGTTTTATGACTCATTTGACTCCTCACCTCTTCTCCCAAAACAAAACCAACCCCCGAAAAAGTGATATTGCAAGAGTTAATTAAGTTTGACCTTGAGGAACCACAAATTATGTCATTCAGTGATATAGAGTGATTGCACCATGATATCATTGCTACTTTTCTTCTAAAAGAAAATCATAGCTCCTTCACCAATAAAATTCAGAATCAGAACCAAAATGGACCTTCTCCATTCATAAAACATAAGCATGGCCATGTGCGAATGCAAGTTGATTACAAGAAAAGAAATGTGAGACTGCAAGCTTAGAGAAAAATAAAATAGACAGATCTTACCACCAAGTAAGTGAACCAAAATTTTCCAGAGATGATAGACATCACTTGTACGAAGCTTGTAATGTAAATTACATCATGTAAATAGCTGCAAGACATGACCAACTATAAGTCAAAATGTCCATTCCTAAATTTCATGTCAAAATTTTCATTCCTAATTGGTATTTAGAAAACATGTATAGGAAGGGGGTGGTAGAAGAAAAAAATATAGCAAGTCTTATTGAGCCTAATTACAAACAATTTATTATGTCGATGTAATAGCATTTGACACCTAATATGCAAAACATGCCTTGAAACTAATTTCAAAAATCAATCCTTTCATATCAAATAACCAGCATGTGCTTCAGGCCATAGTCTAAGGATTAAGAATAAACCACAAACGATTCGAAGAAGCTAAGATATAGATAACATATACATTTAAAACAAAAACCCCTAGGGGTTGGCTCAAGTGGTAAAGGCTTTGGGCTTGGAGATATGCTCCCCTCAGGTCTAAAGTTCAAATCCCCTTGAGTGCAAACAATCTTTAGGGGCCATCGGACTGGGGGATTTTCTCCTTGAATTACCCGAGGTGCACTTGTAGGAAACTCATTGCCGAAGGCCTATGCACCCCCGAGATTAGTCGGGACGTTGTTCCTGGACACTCGGTGCCAATAAAAAAGAAACACAACATAAAATGGATACACCAACACCAAAGATAATTCTTGAAAAGGTAGGATAGGGAATGGCAAGGATATTTTCACAAACATAGATTCTTCAACTTTGTGTCATTTTTTTTTAATTTATTTTTTATGTCGGGGAACCTCTCCAAGGCAAAACCCTTCGGACCCACCCCTGCAGAATAAATCCCGGTCCGGTGCACCACACCCTCGGAAGTTTCCCTACACGGAACTAGTTAAATTGCTGGCTTTTCACCAGGAGGTGTGGCCTCAAATAATTGTTTGCACCAATGAGGTGTTGAACTTTGTGTCAATTTTGTTGTTATATAATGTGTATGGATATCTTTCCTCTCTACTGTAAACTTGGAACGTTTATGGTCTAACACTCAAGGCTGGTCTAATTGTATCAAGGAAAAGTATCATATGAACGTATCTGGTTTGAGAAGTGTCATCTGATCATATCAGCCTCGGATACAAACATATAAAAGTTACACTAATAATATCAATTAATTATCTGAGATGCCTTTCAATGCGGCGGCTCTCCTGCAAAAAGTCATCAACAAGCAGCTAACATCAAATTTTTGTCTGCTCAGGTCTATGTTGTTACCATTACACATGGCTTCTACCAGACATCTGATATCATCCAATGCCATCTTGAGCCACACAACATGATATAGGTGCCTCAGCAACTAATAATTCTCTCATGTTAGTTTTAATTTTGTAAACAGGGTGACATCTATATTATCTTAAGGAAAGACAACTTCTTGCAGATTCAATGCAAGCATGCATACGTATGTAAAAAAGAAGAAGAACAAACATGAGGAGGCATACCCACAAACTCCACCAGTACTCATATCAAAACCACCATCCAAAAGCTCCCCATCATCAGCATAAGCGGGCTGAGCCATTCTGGCAAGTTGTTGGTAGGGAATCAGATAAGCCACAGACGTGAGAATCAGACCAATCCAATGCTTCCAGGTGAAACTTGAATGGAAAGCCACCATCCTCACCAGCACATAGATAACCTACACATAAATCAGAACAAATAGATACTAGCAAATAGCTACTAGGAAAATAAGAAAACAAAGCAGAGCAATTGATCAAGAAAGAAAAATACATTGCAGGCAATGATGATGCGGCGGAGGTTCGCCATGTGGCGAGCGTTCTCTTCCTTGCGCTTCTTCGCACCTTGATTTGCCATTTCACGCTACCCTGTCTTTGATACTGTAACCCTACAAATAGCAAAGAGGCCTAGATGGTGATTTCAAGAGGAGGAAGAGCCTCTTGACAGCTCAAATCTAAACCTTCTTTTTCAAATTAAACTATCCATATATACTAGTTTTGCATATAACACATGATACCTAGGTTACAGAATAATGAGAGAGAGAGAGAGAAATCGGTTTACCGTGAAGTAGTGGACGGTGGCTGGGTGGGTGGAAGCCTTGAAGCGGAGTAGGCTACTGCCGAGCCGTGTGCGTCTGGCCGCTGGAAGCGCTGGAGTGAGGCAGAGTAGCTGAGGTCTGATCGGCCGAGTGCGAGTGGGCTACGGGCTACGGGCACCAGCAGCAAAATTTAGGGTTGGGGGTGATTGAAGAGCGAAGACGGAGGAGACGAAAGATAGGAAAAATGTAGTTGCAAGTAAAATTAGCGAAGACCGAGGCCAGCATGGAAGAGAGAGATTTCATTCATTACCTCCGGCCGTGAAGAATATAAATGTCATGTAATTTTTTTAAAAAAATAAAATTTATTATTAAAAAATTAATTTTTTATCATATGAATCATATACATAAACATGGCATAATTTTAAGAAAAAAAAAAGAATAAATACGAGAGACACATAATAAAAAATAATAAGTCTATTTATTATTTATTTTCTTATTATCTTATAATGCGGTATTAAATGATTGGTTTATAAATAAAATATAATAAATAGTTTCAAATCATTTAATGTCACGTCATAATGATAAGAGAATGATGAAAGTTGAGATAATGAGTAGTATTACTTTAATAAAAAACTAATGTTTTAATAATAGACATCACTCTTTTTCAAAATAATTATGTAGCATTTACACACTCTACAATTATACGTAGCATTACTTTCTTATTTAATTATTATCTAATTATTATAATTTTCCACACTTCCTTACAAAACATAATAATTTAATTATTAAATAATTATTATTTATTTTTTTCTTTTGGTCCAAGAACTAAATGCTACTAGTGAATCAAGGTCTGCTTGGGATAATTTGTTTACGAGGTGAAGAGGATGATGAAGTAGATTTTGAGGTGTTCCATACAACATAAAGGGCGCATGGCAAATGTTGCAGCTCATACATTGGCAAGATATGCTAAACATCTTGATGATTTGATAATTTGGTGAGATTTATTCCCTGAATATATTTTACAAATTATTTGGTCTGAATACTTTATGTAATTGGGACTATTAATGAATACAAAGTATTATGTTACTATAGAAAAAAACAAAAAAAAAATTATTTTAATAAATTATATTTAACAATGTTTTAATTTTATAATATTTTTATTTAACTTTTTCTTTCTCATTTCCTAACATTTCATCAAACATTTTAACTCAAATTATTTTAACTCATCTCATCCTCAACTCAAATATCTCACAAGCTACAAATCGTTCAAAGGAAAATGGTGGTCCTCATGCACCACCCATATCTGTGTGTGGTCCTCACTCGCCACCTATTCTGGCAGCTCTTCTCACCACATGTGCTGAATCATTGAACTTGCCACAACCATGCCTTTCAAATCTGACCTTTGTGGCTGAAAAGAGATAAGTGTATATTGTCTTTACAGGTTGTCACAGATTCTGAGGTCTACCTAAGTTGATACAAACTATAATGTCCTTTATCGCATCTATCTTAATGCTTTCCTTTTTTGTTTCATTATTGTTAATTAAAATAAAAAGGAATTCGTCTCTTGTACGTATGTTTGTAAAGGTTGAATCCTCTCTTTCTATGAAATGTATGGTTGAGTCTCTATTTAGGTAGAGAGCATTGTCTCTTGGAAGTTTGTTTGTAGAGAGTATTAACAATAGTGATGACCAAAACCAGTCATAAAAGAAAATTGTATATTGATAGAGTTCCAAATGCATTATTTTAGTTTATAATGTCATGTTTGATATGGGGACATCCCAGTATGCATCCAATCATGAATGTAAGTTTCTATGATGAATGAATAATGACAATTTTTCTTAAATTAAATATTTCATTACTATTTATAAACCATGTCAACTCATCTTATCTCTACTTACTATTCAAACTAAGCTTATGAGTTTTGCATCTTTTGCTACACATATGGGTTATTACACCATTGGAATACAACATAATTTTTAAAAAAATCAAAATATTAAGATATTTTAACATAATTAATGTACAAAGTTTCTATGATCAACGTGTTATCGGTGTATGAAAAATAAAACTTTTAATTAAATTTTCTCTACACATTAAATGATACGATACTATTTTTTAAGTGATGTATATTTAAGTGATATATATAACAAATCACTGAAATAATTATTTGAAATTATTTTAATTTAAGATAATAATATTTAGAATAAAACGTAGCATTACAACAAGCCATTGGACAGATCACAGGATACTAAACCGAAAAATTTACTGAATCGAGAGTCTTCAAACACAACCAAACATATCCAAGTTGAGCTGAAACAACAAAAAATGGGAATGTTTTGTACATATTATAGTGTTTCAATACCAACTCTGATTGGGTGGGTGGAATCTGCTGATTGTAAAAGAGTTATGAAGGCATGGATGGTTAGATTAGGTGATAAGGACATGGGGCTGTGATAGAAAAAGTATCAAATCGTAGTGCAAAGTTACAGGTTTGGAACAGAAAGGTCTTTGGGTAAATTAATAAGAACATTCAACAAAGTAGAAGGAAGATCCAACAACTTCAAGCATCTGACCCTCATTATACCAGAATTGAAGAACATAAGGAAGCTCAGACAAACATACAAATTTGGTTAGAAAGAGAAGAAATAATGTGGTGATAGTGATCTAAAGCACTATGGCTTCAAGAAGGATATCAAAATACAATATTTTCCATAACAAAGCATCCCAAAGGAAAAGGAAAAATCATATTAGTGTATTAGTGGAGTGAGAGATGGTGTAGGTGTATGGCAGGAGGATGGGAGAGATGAGGTGATACTAAATTTTTTCCAATAGCTTTTTTTTGCGTCAAATCAGAGGGGGAATTTGGATATAATCAATGGCCTAGCTGGAAGAGTTAATGCAGAAATGAACAAAGACCTAACTCAAGCTTATTCTAAAGAGGAAGTATGTAGTGCTCTAAACTAGATGAATCCCACAAAAGCTCCTGGTTTAGATGGTATGGCGCCCATCTTCTATAAAACAATACTAGAACATTGTGAGGAAGGATGTTACTGCAGCAGTGTTGGAGGCTTTAAACAGATGTGAGTTTCAAAGTTCTATTAATCATAACTTTATAACTTTGATTCCTAAGAAGAGGAAACCTGAGATGGTTACTTACTATAGACCAATGAGCCTCTGTAATGTGTTTTACAAACTGATATCAAAGATTATTGCAAATAAACTTTAGGTTGTCCTCCCTCATGTAATATCTTGCTCCCAAAGTGTTTTTGTACCGGGTAGACTCATCACAGAAAATGTCTTAGTTGCTTATGAGATTCTACATTTTCTTAAACAAAAAAGAAGAGGCAAAGATGGCTACAAGTCCCTAACTAGATATGAGTAAAGCATATGACAAATTAGAATTGGACTTTCTAGAAGACATTATGCTTAAGTTGAGTTTTTATGGAAAATAGGTGGATTTGATTATGATGTGTGTTAAAAACTTAAAATCGTTTCCTTCTCCATTCCGATCAATGGCGACCCTAGAGGTTCTAGAAAACCATTTAGAGGTTTAAGACAAGGACCCCTTGTTTGCTTATCTCTTTGAAGAACTCTTTACATCAGGCAGATACTACAAAACATATTCAAACGATTAAAATTTGCTATTTTCAGATGATTGTCTTTTATTTCACAAAGCTTATATGCAAGAAACTCAGTAGCTACACAAGCTTTTGGAACACTATGAGAGAGATTTGGGTTAGAAAATCGATTAAAAAAAAACTGCTATGGTTTTCAGTAATAATGTATGCCCAGTAAAGCAGAAGGAAATAATGGCTTTTTGGGTTGTTCAGAGTCATCAACAATATGATAAATACTTGAGTCTACCCTTTATGATTGGTCGAGCAAGAATTAAAGTCTTTTGTGATATTAAACACAAAGTATGGCAAAAATTGTAAGATTGGAAGGAGAGGCTTTTATCTCAAGGAGGTAGGGAGGTTCTTATCAAGGTCGTAGCTTTTTTATCCCCACTTATTCTATGAGCTCCTTCAAGTTACCTGTAAATCTTTGCACAAAATTAGAATGTTTTATGGCAAGGTCTTGGTGGGGATAAAGACAGAATAAGATCCATTGGGTGAGTTGGGACAATATGCGTGTTGCTAAAGGAGAACGAGGGATGTGATTCAAAGACTTGAAATCTTTTAATATGCCTCTGCTAGCCAACAAGGGTGGAAAATAATGAATGAAGAGTCATCTTTGCTGCTTAACATTTTCAAACCCAAATATTTTCCACATACCAGCTTTATGGACTCCAAACTAGGTGTTTAAACTTCTTATGCATGGATAGGTATTTGGGAGGCAAAGAAATGCCTATCTCATGGATGTAGATGGACAGTGGAAAATAACAAATCAATAAATCTATGGAATGACTAATGGATTCCATGACACAGGAATTTGATTCATCATTAGAGAGGGGCATACCATCTAAACATACAAGAGAAAGTGGCAAGTCTCATTGATGAGGATACTAGAGAGAGAGAGAGAGAGAGAGAGAGAGAGAGAGAGAGAGAGAGAGAATGATTTGAGAACCTGAAAAGGATGACAAGTTTTCTGTGAAGCGTGCCTGTAGACTATTCCGAGAGATTGGTAAAGGCAATAACAAAAGGTGAAAACTCAAATGTAGCACAACAGAAATATATCTGGAATATAGATGCCTAATAAGGTTTAAGTGTTTTCTAGAGATTTTGCAAAAATAGTTTACCTACAAAGCACAACTTAAGGAAATATAATATTCTTAGTGAGGACTGCTGTATTTTTTGTGGACAGGAAAATGGGGACTTTGTTCATGCACTTCTTGATTGTCCAACTCTGAAGGCGATATGGGATAAACATTTCCTTTCCTGAAACACTCCAAAAATCACAATGATTTTGATAATATGGCAAGACAAGTGACAGATAACGGTAGTAGAGAGGACCTGGAAATTCTTTCTAATTTCTTGGGGATTGTGGTAGAGAAGAAACCAAATAATTTATGAGAATACAACCTTAGCAATAGAGCATGTTGTGGACTATGCTTTATCTTTGCTGAAAAATCATAAGAAAGTCATTGGAATAAAAAAGCAGAAGAATAAACAACAATTATGTTGGGTCCATCCTCCACAAGGTATTTTAAAACTCAACGTTGATGGAACTATTTTTTATAACTAGAATAAAGCAAGTGTGGGAGTAATTTTAAGAGACCACAAAGAGGATGTTATCATGGCAGCAAGCAAAAGGGAAAATGAATCTAATGATCCTACTAAAATTGAATTATTGGCTATGTTCATAGGCTTGCAACTGTGTGTCTACCAAGGTATACAAGAACTTATTCTGGAAAGTGATTCTTGCTTATGGTAGAGGAACTTAGAGCTGAAGTTGAATCCATGTCTCTACTAGGGTACCTCGTTATCAAAATAAGGGAGCTGATGAATACTTTCCAAAGCTGCAAAATACAACACGTTGGGCGTATAGGAAATGATGCTGCTCATAGGTTTGCTAACTATACTTAGCATGTAAATGATATTTGTTTATGGTGGGAATCCATCCTAACTAATATCTCAAAAGTAATTTGGATTGATAAACATTTGTAAGGTTTTGATTACAAATGTTTTGATTGAATGAAGATGTTTTGCTATAAAAAAAAAATACCAACTCTAACTGTTCCTGTTGATACATAACAGTACAAAAAACATTAAGGCCCCACTTGGATGATGAGAGAAGATGAGAAATCTTTCATCTCAACTCAACATACAAACATTATTCAAATATAAATATTTTTCAATTTCAAATTTTTAACTTTTTATCTAATCATTATAATTTTCCAAACTTCTAAACGAAACACCGAAAATAATTAAACTTTTTCAAATCTAAAAAAAATTATATTCTGACAATATTTAGCTTTATAATATTTTTAGTCAATTTTTTCTCTTTTCTTTTCTAAAATCCTATAAAATATCTTAACTCAAATCATTTTATTACTATTTATATATATATATATATTTTTTTTTTATCTTATCTCAATATCGAAACGAGGCCTAAGAAGTGGAGCATAATAAAGGAGATAGAACAATAGAAGAAAAGTAAATGCTCTAGGACTAAGGTTGAGAGCTGGAACTCCTCCCTCACACGCCACACAAGCTTTCACCCAAAACTCTCCTAAACTTATTGACTCCGTCAAGTATAAATAAACTCGTTCTCTCTCTAAACTCTCTGCCTTCTTTCAAGACTAATCCCAACACTCAAGAGCGATCGACGGGGGTGGGAGCTTTAGCTCCCCCCCATTCCCTTCCCCCTTTGTTTCTCTTTAATTTATGCTTTCCTTGTTTTTCATTTTCGTTTGTTTTGTATTTTCAGGCAAATAAAGGAAAGTACTGATGGGGTCACTTCCAGCCACCAATAGCCAACACGCGCCCCACCAAGATGTTGGTCAACCGCCGATCTTCAAGACCACCAAAAGCAAACGGAGGGGAGCGTAGCCCGCACGCGCGGGATAGAGTCTTGGACTGCACCAGAGCGTGGCTGTCATGTGCCACTAGGGAGCCACCTGCTGACTCAAAACTTGGCTTTTCTGGGACCTAAGACTCTAGGAGATCATCGACCGACCATCGGCTCTCCTCTAAGAGTGGTTTTGCTATGCATGCACCATTGTTTTTTTGTGAGTACCTCTATTTCTGTGTTGTTTTCTGGTTTTGTTTCTGTTATCGTTGTTTAAATCAAGCAGGGTGATGAGTTCTTTTGATCGGACACAACTTAGGGCTAGTGCTAGTCGAGTATGGTGGAGGTTGTTGTGGTCCGTACGCAAGCTGGGTACTTGTGCTGTTCCTGGGCTCCTTATGTCGACACCTGCGGTGGGTGTGCCATCAGGCTCATGTCGGTGCTTTATGTTCCTATTGTTTTGTTATTTGTTTTGTAGTGTAGTTTTTATGTAGTTTTATTAGTAATATTTTAGGAACAGGCTTTTGGACTTAGTGTTCAAAACAGTATTGTCCCATACTCCACTTCCTTAGGAGGATGGAGGGGCCTGGTCATTCTGTTTATATAGAGTGCTCTCTCTTTTCGAAGAAGTTTAGAATTTAAGACAATGTTCGCCACTTTGTGTGCGGGGATGCTCCAGAGCAGATGCGTAGGTTGGTTTATAGTCTGGTTTTTCCTATATTGATAAGTGACATTTGTAATTTCGGTATGATAAATGAATTCACATTTTCAAAAAAAAAAAAAACTCCCCTAAACTTAGGCTTCCCGAGCCCTTTTCCCATCCTATGTGCTTACTAGTCGTTCTCCTCTCTATGTTTCTATCTAAAACACCTCGTCCCTGCCCTTATTGGCTGACGTGTGGTTACATGCATCGCCCCATTTTCTATAATCAAATCCTACATCATTATTCCCTACTTGATATAAGCAACCAAGCTCAAATTGTTCACTCGGCTCTGTTTATTTGCAGTCCTAATATTTATGAAAGCAAGAGGACGAACTCAAGTTGCAAACATTTGAGAGATAGAGAGAGTGAGTAATATTGATATGGCTATTTTTAGAGATTATAAGAGAAATTATATTTATAATCTTGAATCCCATTGATAAATGAAGGTAAAAAGAAAAAAATATCATTTTAAAAAAATATTATTATAATTTTAAAATTTTTTTAAACATAATTCCCAAATAGTTTCATTCTAGGAAAAATCTAGTTGCAAACACAATTGCGTACTAATATATGCACCAATCTAATGTGATTGGTCAAAAAGTAAATTTTATTGAAAACAATGCTAATTTAAATTTTGAATATGAAGGAATTAATATTGGTACGCAGATTAGTACGCGATTTTGTTTGTACATAGAAAAACTTTTCATTCTAATGTGATTGGTTAAAAAGTAAATTTTATTGAAAATAATGCTAATTTAAATTTTAAATATGAAGAAATCAATATTGGTACACAGATTAGTACGCGATTTTACTTGTACATAGCAAAACTCTTCATTCTAATGTCACATGAAGCTTTGGATCCGTGATGGTTCAGCTTCTGCACTTTTTTCCCAAGGCAATGTGTTTAGATACATATGGCCCCCAGCTATGGAAGATTGAACCCCATCTCAAGTTCAACCTTTGGATTTGTTATGCCTATCGTACCCATCAAATCACCTATTACTAGCAGGCGAAGGGGCATACCTCTGATGGTGGTCTTCATCCTTTGAATAAACTTGTTAAAATGATACCAATGTTCTTCTCAGTTCTCAAGGTATAATTATTTTAAGATAAAGTAACTGGAATCTAGATATTTGAGATTGGGTGTCTCCGTTTATGCCTGGTGGGGACCTCTGAAAAGGAATATTTAGGGGAGACAGAGTTTCACCCAAGGTGTAAATAAAAGAACAAATCGACTGCCCATAAAATAAACTAGGGGTGTTCATCCGTATCAGATTTTTTTTTCCGGTCCAGATTCGAAATCCGGAATCTGGGTGAATCTAGACAGTTGAGAAAAATAGAATCCGGTTACGGATCTGGTTTTTTAATCCAGTAATCGTAACCAGATATTACATCCGGGTGTTTCTTTTCTCTTGCCAAAACGATACCGCTTATTTCCATCTCACATTTGATCTCCTCTCAACCTAAACGGATCCTCTCTTCGGTTAGTCTTATCTGTCTCAGTCTCTCGTCTCTCAAAACCCTAGTCATGCCTCGCCGTGCCGATTACGAATCTCTGTCTCTGTCTCAAAACTGTCGGTATGCTAATCTCTCTCTCTCTCGGTTTGGTTGGATTTTTCTGGGTTTGTCTTTGATTTCCGCTTGGTTTGTTTGGGTTTGTGTTTGATTTTCTAGGTTTATTATTTTGTGAAGCTAATGTTTATATTATGTTTTATATCTATTTCCCTTTTTCATGCTTTTGGTCTCTTTGTCTCTGTCTTTCTCTCGGTTTGGTTGGATTTTTCTGGGTTTGTGTTTGCTTTTCATGCTATGAAATATGAAATTGTAGGCTATCGAAAGTGATCTCTCGCTTTAGTTTTCTTTAGTGTTAACTTGTTTTGGGTATTTATAGATGAGTAATGAGAGGGATAAGCTCGAAATATGTCAGGTTTGCGTAAGTCTTTTGTAAAAAAATTGATCTTGTTAAGAAAAAATTAATTTTTTTCACACTTCTTCATAGTGTGATTTACTTTTGTAAAAATTAATATTTACTTGAGTAAACTACTAAATTGTATGATATATATTGTTTGGAGTGAATGTCACGGAGACTTTGGAGTGAATGTTATGGTTTGTTGAAGTGCCAGATTAGATTTTATTTGTTTTGGGTTTGGCTTTGTATAGTTCATTTTGAATACATTTGGCATTGATTATGACAAAGAAGAGATAGAACTGATAGATTACGAGCAGTTAATTTCATTATCTCCATTGCTATTTAATTTCATTATCTTTAGTGGTTAGGACACTATCCTGAATTAGCTTCCCAATTCACATTTATTGTCAAGAGGCCTAAACTAATTAATCCCTATCAGTCGAGTTAACTTGGGAAACCCTGTGGCCAGGCCATCATTCCCCATCAAATTAAGGAGAGGGTAGATAAAATATTCATATTTCTGAACTTTGGGGTTTTCCACTTCTCCATGCTAATCATGCTGTGGCCCAATTTATTTTATTGCGTACTAAGAAATAAAAGCTATGCGGCATACTGTTGTGGTTGACAGAGTCACATGCATGCTGTGAACCATATTGAAAAAAAATGTAGAGTAACGCTTGAACCATTAAAACTATTAAAAGATTAGGAATAATGTTTCTAATCTGGGCAGGTTTCCATGCTAGAGGAAAATGGATTAATGTTTCTAAGATATTTTAATTTGTTATGTAGAAATATGTATACCAACTGCTTAGTCTTGCAGATATGGCTACAGTTTGGTTAGAGGAAATTAAGGTATTGGAAATTAAGGAAAGGGCAAGTCAAACATGAACAACTACTGCATTTCAACAGTTCATTTATTTTTTTAGTTTCTTCCTTGACCGCCCAATTGCTTTGCCCATATTCTATCATCTTTTCATTTCTAAGCTGCCTTTGGTTAATTCATTTCTATCAACATATTATATTTCCAGCATGAGTATTTTACGTGGACCTATAAAATTTATTTACCTATTAAAAAAATATTTCCAGCATGAGTTTTTATGTCCTTCCTTAATGACACTCTTATCTCCAGTACACATAACATTCCGTGTGACCTGCTCAAATACCTGCACATGTATTCATATATATTTGCTGAACCAAAGTTTGCATAATATTTATTAATGCTATAAATTGACAAATATTTATTATACATTTTCTTTTTCTTATGCTTAAAACAAATGGAAGCTAGTTTTAGTGATAGGGCTGGTGGTTTTAGTTAAGCTCATATTTCGTTAGACATGAATACCCCAAATCCCAGGCTAGCACCATCTCTCCTCCCAAAGCCAAAAAGAGCCAAGAAGGCTACCACTAGATAGAACTCCACATACCTAATGCTTAGTATTTCTGAAAAATATGAAAAAGCTTTTGTGCTAATGAAAGTGAGGGAGTTACAGCTTGCGGCGTCTTCATTTGAAAATTGGGAAATAGCTCGTGTTTTTATTAAGTTTCTAAAAGCTTTTTATGATGCCACTTTGAAAATATCTGACTCATCTTACGTGACATCTACTATGTTATTTTAACAAATTTCTACAATTGAGCACAATTTGAACAAAATGAGTCAGAGTGGGGATGAGATGTTGAGGAGGATGGCATCTAATATGAAACTTAAGTTTGATAAATATTGGGGGGGGGGGGGCACGAATAAGATGAACATGATTGTTTATGTAACTTTTGTCCTTGACCCTCGATATAAGATTACAGTTTTGTCATATTGGTTAAAAAGGTGCAAAGTGGATGATTGCGGAGATAAAATTGAGGCCAATGTAAGATTGCTCATGAATCATTTAATTGAGCAATACCACAAGTTTTATGGGCTAGATAGTGGAAGATCAAATATGGCACAAGTTTCAAGTTCCTTAAGTATTATTGGTGACGACTTGGAATATGAAGATTTTGATACTTCTCCAGATCAATATCTTGAGGGGCAAAACAATTTGGTATTTAGGTCGGACTTAGAGAGGTATTTGTTGAATGTGATTGAACCAAAAGTACCCGAGTTTGGGATTTTGGATTGGTGGAAGAGGAACTCATTTAGATATCTCATCCTTGCAGAGATCGCACGTGATATATTGGCCATCCCTATTTCGACCGTCGCATCCAAGTCCGCATTCAGCACCGGTGGACGTGTAATAGACCCATACCGAAGCTCATTATAATTTGCACGCAAAATTAGTTGAGTTGTGAACCACTTAGTTCTTGGGAGGTGGAGGAGCATATAGAAGACATTGATATCGGAAGTAAATGCTTTTATTTGTTAATTTTGATTTTTTATTGCTAGTTTATCCGTTTAACTTAACTTCTACATTTTTTTCTTCTTAAGGTAACCCTTTTTCCTTCAACTTCAGCAACTTAACTTTTTGTTCTTGATGGTGTGAAATTTGGAGCTTATGACCTTGCATACACTGCATATTCAATCGTGGTATAAGGCTTTACTTTGTATACTTTTTTTTCTTGCGGGATTTTAATTTATATAAGTTGACTGATCATGTATACTTTCTGTGTTTAAAGCCAAACTTTCATTGGCGGGAAACGGTTAGATAAATGTGCCAATGGTACCGCTTGTCATCCGAATGCAGTTGGAAGGAAATTACTTCAGGTAATTCGTTCAAGAAGTTTTCTGTTACACCTTGAATCAGTTCATATGATTAAAAATGTAACACCTTGAACATATTGTTATTTTCTACCTTGTTTGTCTGTTAATTGTTCCTGCTTTAGTCATCTGCTTCAGTCATCACATTCATGGGTTGTGAGTTCATAGTATGCATGGTATACCCTATTGGCATGTCAAACAGTGCAGCAAGATATTGGCCTGCAATTGATGGTGATGAATCATGATGATGTAATGTGTAAGCCTTCACTAATAATGTTTATTGGCTTTATGCATAGCTTATAAAAGTGCACTTTTATGAATTCTCCATTAGTCTCAAATGGGAGAAATATGGTGTGGTTATGATGCTTGCTTATTTAGCATGACGTAGGACAACAAGATGAGAATTGTTCTCCACCTCTTTTGTGGATTTTCAACTAAAAATGAATTGAGACAGCTCCATAATATGTTAGCTTTGTAGTTTATACTTATTAACAATGAGCTGACAAGTAGTAGTTAGTTTGGTCCAGTTTTACTTTTATAGATACACATGCTTAATCATTTTCGTAAAATTATGGAAAAGATCTGATATATTCTACTCCTTTGTTTTATATGTAAAGAATAGGCTAAGTATTCTCTTTTCTATATACCCATTGAACTTGGTTACGCCTATTGATATTAATACATTTTTACTTATTAAAAAAAATGTAAAGAATACTTGCTGTTGTCCAGGACTCACAGACCTTATTATACTTTAATTTAGAAAATGAACTGTCAGCCACAGCAATAGAGAGAAGATTACCGGTATTGGCTTGGGTGAAGAAAGGGGAAAATGATTAAAAGATCTTTTATATATTACTATTTAAGACTTCTGAGATGTTGGCATTTTGGTCAATTTGTTATGAGCTGAACTTAAGGAGT
The DNA here is from genome assembly GCA_011037825.1 of Carya cathayensis. Lineage (NCBI taxonomy): Eukaryota > Viridiplantae > Streptophyta > Magnoliopsida > Fagales > Juglandaceae > Carya > Carya cathayensis. Next base: position 1,586,346 of record QGSO01000156.1, read on the forward strand.
ATGATTCTCTACATTGGGGTTCATCTCTAATTAATTGCCGTTTGCATCACACATTTTATTACCCAGAATAGCTGTCTACTAAATTCCTAGGTGGAATGTAATGTAACCTTTTACTTCTTGCAGGATGTTTATTGGTACATGCAAGAGGCTGAGAATCATGAAGGGTTCTGATGCTATTGGCCTAGGTGCGTATATCATGCATCCATAAAACTCTCTCTTATGTTTGCTCACATCATTAAATATTCATACCTCCCCTGGCCTTATTCAAACGGTTTTACAATCAAACAGTGCATAAAGAAGTTGAACCCCAGACCAGAGTCATTGTGACTCTTAACAAACAGTTGTTCAGTTTCTATTTATTGTTGTTGGAAGAGTTTATATTTATTTTTAAAGGAATACTTTAGCCTTAAATAACAATTTACCTTCATAGAGTAGATGTTTTTTTTTTTTTGAAACAATCACGTATATTTGTATTCCTCAACTATTACAACTTTTGTCTCTAATCAGAGAGCTTGTAATTACATTTGGCCCTTCCTCTATCCATATAACTTCTCCATCTAGTGTTAAAGCATGCTTTGCCAATAAATGGGCTACATTATTTCCCTCTCTTGGTATAAACCTCACCTTCCAATCCTTTCTACCTTTTAGAACAATCTTTACATCTTCAATGATATGCCCCATCCATGATAAGTCCTCCTCCACGCTGTTCACTTTCTTTATTACTGCTTCTGCATCACCTTCCAAAATCACCTTTGAAAAAGCAAGATCCTTACAGACTTCAATTGCCTTCCAAAGAGCAAGGCATTCAGCGAGTGTTGGATGACCAACATTGAGCCTCTTGCTGCAAACTGAGGCTAGAACTTCACCATCTACATCTCTAATAACAATCCCCATCCCCATAGTCCTGTTCTTTGTATCTAGAGCAGCATCCCAATTGGCTAAGACTTCATTTGTTCCAGGTTTCTTCCATCTCCTATCCAGTCCACCTCTCACTCCACCTGGTCTGTTTTCCTTCAATAAAATATTGGCTGATCTGAAATCTTCCAGCCCTTCATTTGTCTTCAAAACCAACTCTCGTGGACTGTAAAACTTCTGCTCAAAGATGAAAAGATTCCTTCTTAGCCATATTCTACGCATAGTTGTTGCAATCTCTTCTAACTCGTCTCTATTAAACCTGTTGATGAGTTTTCCCCATAGTTCTAGGAAGTCATGCTCTGCAGCTGCACATTTCTGCACTGGATTTGTGAATTCTGACCATACATCACTGGCTGAGGGACAACTCCATATAGCATGAGTCACTGTTTCTTCATGTTTTTGACATATTGGGCATAAAGAATTCTCTCCTATCTTTTTCTTAAACAGCTTACTTCGTGTGGGAAGAATATTGTTTGCTGCCTTCCATATGAACTGCTTTACAACCCCTGGCACATTCATCTCCCAAATACTTTTCCATTCAGCCTCATTGGTCACTACCTCAGAAGGCTCTCCCTCTCTTTTCCTTTTTCTGTCCATGTCCACATGATATGCACTCCTAACAGTAAACTGACCATCCTTCGTGTATCTCCAAATTATTCTATCCTCCACCCCCATTTTACTTATAGGAATGCTACAAATCTGGCTTGCTTCCCTTTCTTCGAAGATATCATGAATTAGAGCTTCATCCCATTCCATGGTTTGTCCATTTATGAGCCTTTCCACTCTATCATTTCTATTCAGAATTTTAGGGGTTGATTGCACACAAAAGGATGAAGGGGTAGGCAACCATTTCTCCCCCCATATCTTGACTTTAGACCCATTACCAATCCTCCACTGCAATCCTTCTTTTAGCAAACCTCCTGCATGCCATATGCTCCTCCAAATAAATGAAGGACATCTTCCTAGTTTTGCCTTTAGGAAATCTGTGTCTTGAAAATACTTCTCTTTGAAAACCTGTGCAACCAAAGAGTGTGGATTTTGTAGAAATCTCCAGCCCTGTTTGGCTAACATGGCAGAATTGAAGCTTTCTAAATCTCTGAATCCCATCCCTCCTCTACTTTTCTGTATTCCCATCATCTCCCAATTCCACCAGTATATTTTCCTTACATCATCTTTATGGCCCCACTAGAATCTTGAACATAGCATATTCAACTCAGAGCATAAATTCCTGGGCAGCTTGAACACACTCATTATATAAGAGGGAATAGCTTGCAAAACAGCCTTAAGAATTTGTTCTTCCAACTTTCCATCTTCTGCCACACCCTTTCCTTAACACTTCTAAAAGTGTTATATTTGGACTTGCCAACCATAGCAGGGAGTCCTAGATACTTATCATAGCTGCCACACACTACTCCTCCAGCACCTTTTAAAATTCTGCTCTTCTCCACAACCCCTGTGTTAGTGCTGAAAAACAAGGAAGATTTTTCCTTATTTAAAACTTGACCCGATGCAAGTTCATACCTTTGAAGTATTTGCATCATTTCATTCCATTCTTCCTTCTTTGCTCTCCCAAACAAGACACAGTCATCAGCAAAAAGCAAGTGATTTACTCTCAGCCCTCTTCTTGACATCGAAACTCCTCTGATTGTCCCTCTCTGATCAGCCTTGTTCAACATGGCACTCAGCCCTTCAGCACATAAAATGAACAAATAAGGGGATATGGGATCCCCCTGCCTTAAACCCCTTGATGGACTGAATCTTTCACCTGGTACCCCATTCACCAAAACTGAGTATGTGACTGATGACACACAGCCCATCACAAGCTTAATCCATTTTCCATTAAAACCCAACTTCCTCATCATTTGTTCCAAGAACTTCCATTCAATTCTGTCGTATGCCTTGGACATATCCAATTTTAAAGCCATACTTCCATGCTTGCCTCTTTGTCTTGACTTCATAGTATGCAAAACTTCATAAGCTATCATTACATTGTCAGAAATAAGCCTCCCAGGCAGAAATGCACTTTGATTTTGGGAGATTACATTTGATAAAACAAACTTTAGCCTATTTGCAATTACTTTTGATATTATCTTGTAAACTACATTACATAGGCTTATGGGTCTGTATTCACTAACCAGAGTTGGTTCTTTCACCTTTGGAATAAGAGCAATATAAGAATAGTTAAGGGAGGAAGGAATAGTACCATCATTTAAGCATTTCAGCACTGCATCACAAACTTCATCTCCCACAATACTCCAGTGGGTTTGAAAGAAGCTAGCTCCATAACCATCTGGTCCTGGTGATTTTAGTAGGCCCATCTTGAAAACAGCCTCCTCCACTTCCAACCTGGTGAACTTCTTGCTCAGGTTCTCATTCATTTCAATAGTAACCCTCGGTGCAACATCTCTAATACACTTCTCAATATCAGACTCTGTTGGATTGATGGAGCTAAAGAGATCAACAAAATAAGATTTGAAAGCCTCTTCAATCTCAGCTTTCTCACTGACCAATCTGTTCTCCTTGTTTAGAATCTGCTTGATGGTGTTCTTTTTCCTCCTTTGAGTTGCACATGCATGAAAAAATAGAGTATTTCTGTCCCCCATCTGGTACCAACTTTTTTTTGCTCTTTGCTTCCACTTTAGGTCCTCTTTATCAAGTAGCAACCCCACCTCCTGCTGAAGTTTCTTTATTTCTGACACATTGTGCATTCCTTCCGCATCCTGGAGCTGTTTAAGACTTGCAGTCTTCTCAAGTATTGCCTTCCTTCTATCTTTAAACAGATGTCTATTCCATTTTCTCAATGCCACACTACATTTTTCAAGTAAACTCTGTACCCTCAGCCCTGTATCTCTCGTTGCCACATCCTTCTTCCATTCTGCTTCAATGACACTCCTACACCCCTCCTCAAGAGCCCATGATGCTTCATATTTAAAGCCCATACTATTAATTCTTTCAAGACTTGTAGGTTTTTTACAGCAAAGAAAGATGGGTTTATGATCAGAACATCTTGAGACCAGAATCTCAAGTTCCCTGCCAGCATATGTATCATTCCAACTAGAATTAACCACTGCTCTATCTAGCCGTTCCTTAGTGAAGGTCTCATCACTATGTTTACTACTCCAAGTGAATCTATTTCCCCTCCACCCCACATCATGCAGCTCACACACTTCAAGAGCCTCTCTAAATGAGGCCATTTGAGACTCCTTCTGTGGCCTTCCCCCTTCCTTTTCAGCCTCCATAACAATTTCATTGAAATCTCCCAAAACACACCACCCTTCCCCATTTGAAGGCTTAAAAGATTCCAGAAGTCTCCAAGCCTCCTGCCTTTTTTGCACCTCGGGGTGACCATAAAAACCAGTTAAGAGCCACCTAAACTTAGGATCTCTGACAGAAATCCATGAATTGATATGTCTTTGAGAGTAATTGTACACCTCCAGCTCCACCTCCATGTCCCAAAACAGGATCAAACCTCCCCCTAACCCCACTGGGTCCACCACAAAGCAATTCTGAAATCCCACCCTACTTTTCAACCAATCAGTTTTAATACTAGTCAATTTTGTCTCCATTAAAAGGACAATGTTGGGCTTCTTTTCCTTCACTATTAAGCAAAGGTCCTGAACTGTCCGAGGGTTCCCAAGCCCTCGGCAGTTCCAACTTAGAATTTTCATTGTGATTGGAAGGGCTACACAGCAGCCTCTGCCTCAACAGTTGATTCATTTTCCAGATTTTCCTTCCTTCTAACCTTCTTCTCCCCCTTGCCCTCCTGAGTCATCTGTACCACTTCATCCACAGGTCTTTTACCTTGGATCTTGCCAATTTTAAGCCCTGGCTCTATCCCTTTTCCTCTTGCCCTTCTCTTCCACTTTCCTTCCCCTATAGATTTTTCCATTTTGCCTTCACTTTTTTCACCTTTCATCCCCACCACATGATTCTGTTCATAACCCATAGCTTCCCCACCCAAAGCCTCAATGGACTCCTGCACCTCGATCTCCACCAATAAGCCCTCCCCATTCTGCCTAAGTTCTGTCTTCCCTTGCCCTTTCCTTATTTTAACCACCATTTCCCCTCCCAAGCCTTCTGTCATGGATCTTTCCCCACCTCCCTCTACAACATCAATCTCTTTGGCTACCAAACTAGCCAAATCTGCATCTGTCACTCCCTTTCCATCATCTATGTCTCCCTCATTCTCCATTTTCTTTTTTTCCTCCCCCTCACTTGTAACAGAAACTTCATCACTCACCTTCCTATTTATATTTACATCATCATAGCTTCCTCGAGTGCCACTAGCTTCAAAACCTCTATATCCATCCATCCCGAACCTCTTTTGGTTTAGTCCAGCCCTTAGCCATATGCCAAACTGGCCTTCACCCTTCCCTTGTATTTTCTTTCTCCCACCTTTCCCAACACACTCCAGGTTGCTATGAAAGAACTTCCCACACTCAAAACAGATCCGTGGCATCTTTTCATATTTGATAGGGATCCACAACTCTTCCCCTTTCATATTAACAGTCCTTCCTCTAGTTATCGGTTTTGTTAGATCCACTTCTACTTTAACTCTCAGGAATTCACCCCAACCACAACCATCTTCTTTAACATATGTCTCGACCACCTTCCCTATCGTGCCACCAACCATCCTTCCAAACTTGTCATTCATACAAGCTAGAGGGAGATCGTGTAACTGGATCCAGAACAATTCTTTATCAAAGCACATATTAGCTGGCTTAGTAAAACCATAGAACAGGTTTAGTACAATCAAGCAGTTATCAAATAACCAGGGCTTCCCTGCCCACACTCTCTGCCTATCCTTCTTTGTAGCAAAAGAAATCACAAAAACATTAGCTCTTACCTCCTGGAACACCGCCGGTTTGCTAACACGCCATACTTTTCCCATCGTGGCTCCGATCACGCCTTGTCCAACCTTCCTCTCCGACAAAATTCTTCCCACTAGACATCGGTCCTCTTTCTCTCCCACTCCCTCTAACACTCTATCGTCTATCTCGATCGCAATACTCTCTTCCTCAGAGAGCTGTAGTCCTTTCCACTTTACTTCCAGTTCCTCCATCCGAGCACCTCCTTCCTCCGTCGTACCAGAATTGATTCCCAGTCCGACGAGAAACTAACTCCCGCTTCACCTCTTTCTGTTTTCTCTGGAGAGAAAACCGTTAGAGAGAAGAATTTTTTTACCTTTTACCAAACCATACTTAATGATTTCATAGAGTAGATGTTAAATATGGATAAAACTACATATCTTTTCTCAAATATCCATATGTCTATATGATTTGTTTCTTAATTTGTTGATTACAGGCCATCAATTTACTAAATCAAGGTGAAAGAAATTAATTTTTCTCCAAAATTCAAGATTCAAGATGTTAAGAGTTCTGATATTGTATTAGTTTAATTAGTTGTGATGTATTATTATTTATTTTGTTCTTTGTAAATTTATGTTTTGCATTGTGATGTAAAAACAAATATTATTTAGTTTGCACTTTTATTTATTTTGTTCTTCAATTAATTTTTTTAGAAAATTCTTTTAAAGTATTTTAATTATTTTTTTAAAAAAATCTGGGCAATTTAAATATGAGATCAGATTTTTTTTTTTTTTAAAAAGTACTATAATTTCTTTTTAAAGTTAAAAAGATATTTTTAGAACTTTTTTTTTTTTTTTTTTTACAAAACTCGGATTGAATCCGGGATTTAAGCCCAAAAAACAAAAAAAATCTAGATATCCAGATTGAATCCGGTTATCCGCTCAAATGAATCCAGTTATCCGCCCGGATCCTGGATAACCGGCCGAATCCGGTTATGGCCGGATACCCGGATCTGGATCTGGATGAACACCCCTAAAATAAACAATAAAAAATAGAGAGAGAGCTAGCAATGGACTAAGAGTAATTTCCAAATGAAAAGTATATGTAGACCCACTCGATTTATAAATGTTTTCGTTTAGATTATTTGAAAAAACAAACTATAAAATTCACATAAAAGAGGTTATAACTCGAGTAAAGACAAATATGACGTTGCCAAAAAAAAAAGGACAAATAAAATGGGATCTAGACTATGTATGAAATTAGGGATGGCAATATATGATACGACCTATAAATCTACTATGAACATGACACGAAATAAGCAGGTTTGAATTTGATATAAATGAGCTTGGGTTAAAAAGAGTTGACTCGATAAGATACAATTAATATATGGGTCAATTGCGTGTCAATCCGTATAACCCGAATAAATTCTACTTTTAAATTTATAAATATTTAGTCATATATGTCTTTTCTGATGTTGGGAATATATGATATTAATATTAGTATTTGACTACATTATATCTCACATTATTAAACTTTTTTTTGTTAATATGTAAATTTATTTTATGAAAACATTAATTTTCTTACATATTATTGGTTTGGATATTGATAATAAAATTTGTTATCATGAATCCAATGGTAATTATGAATTATTTACATAGTTATCCTTGTATTATATATATATATAAATATAATAAATGGTTTAAAAAATAAATATACGAATCAATTCAACTCATTTATATGAAGCGGGTTGAAACGGGTTAAATGGGTTGTGTCTAAGTTAACCCAATAAAAGTTAATCACTAAACGGATTAAGCTGGTCCTGTTGTGTCATCCGTTAATTAAATGGATAAAACTCAGATTTTAGGGTTTGGCCTGTTTAATTAAACAGGTCGGGTCAGGTTTGGATTTTATATTATATATAAAATACATTTTTATTTGATTTTTTATATTATATATAATCTTTTACATTATATATATATATTATATACTAATTGCTAATTAATATAACATGAAACTTTAATCTTATTATTCATGTCTATTAATCTTATAGTATAAAATTAATATAACATTTGATATAACATAAAATTAAACTTGTAAATTTAATATAATTGTAAAGGCGTAAAATATACCAGGTCCAAAATGATTCTCAAGGCCTAACCCATCAAAGGGCCATTGATAAATTAAAAAGACGAGAGAGGAGATAAAGGAGGGATGGGGTGACCTAAAGCAAATGGGAGTAGGAGATAAAAGACATAAACACACACAACTTTAGGCACCTTTCGCCAGGCTTCTCCAAGAAAGTTTCTTTAACCTCGAGAAAGGGGTTTCAATGATGAGATCTGCACCAGAAGACAGATCACCTTCGAGATCTATTGTATCGTGAGGATGAGAGACTGTAAAACAAACTTATTATAGTGGATTCTCCCATCCCCGAACCCCCGTGGACGTAAGCCTAGTGTCGAACTAGTAAATTAGTGTGTATCCCTCTATTTATCTCCCCTGTATTTATTTACTGTTCACTACCATGAATATATGCACGGACACCGTATAGTAGTACCGGACTACCGTTGGGGGCTCCACACAATACCGATCTAGGTTCAAACCACCTCAGCGGGGCCAAGAATGGATCTTTCCCCCCTTCCAAATTTTTGTGTCAATTTTAGGTGTTAATGGTGCCATCTATGGGATCGAGATTATTTTTACACCAAAAGCAAAAGAATCACGATTTCCCAGCGCCATAAATAATGTCTGAAGGAGTAGATGAAATTCTTTCATATAAGTATTCCCGGCCTTCTCACTTTTATTTTTATGAAAAGCACTGCTGCAAAAAGGGGCAAGAGAACCTTTCCTCGCCAAGTGATTAAGTGCATTGCACTTAATTGCTTTTTATGCACGCAATGTTTGAGGCTAGGAGCCCAAACTCCTTAGCCACATAAGCTGCAAATACTCGATGAACTTTGAGTGCACTCTGCAGAAAAGAAGAGGGAAGCATGGGTGAGTATTGTGCAATGTGTAAGTGTGCCTAGACATGCTGCAAAGGACTATGTACTTAAGTGCATAGTGTAGTCCATGTCCAACCATGCATGGCACGTGCAGTACAATGCATGGAAACATACTGGCACAAGTAGCCCAAAAGAGCCATGGCCTAATCATGGCTTAGCCAGGGGGCAACATCAGTGGTCATTGGACGAATCGTCAACGCCATCTATATCCTCGGAGGTGGTCTTTGACCACCCCTTGCGAAGAACGGCTATGGGCAGACATCGTGCCCTCAGAAGAGCCACGACCCAGCTAAGGGGCGATGTCGACGGTCACCGGATGAACTGTCGGGGCCATTTGTATCCTCGAAGGTGGTCTTTGACTACCCCCAGCCAAGAATGGCTACGGGCGCACATCATGCGCCCGGAAGAGCTACGACCCTGTCGTGGCACAACCTATGCGTGATGTTGGTAGCCACCATATAGGTCGTCAGTGTCGTCTGACTCTTCCAGGGTGGTTTCTGAGCACCCCTCGCGGAGGTGGCTCTGCCAACCAAACCATGTGCACAATGTAGCATGGGGTAAAGACCCCTTGGCCCAGTTCTGTTGTCGTTAGCCAGGGATGCTGGTGGCCCCCTAGTAGCCCGCTGGAGTTTTCTACCCCTCCCACAGGTCATTCCCAACCACCCCAGTCACAGAAGATGGCCCTTGGCCATGTTCATAATGCACCAAAGGTGCATCATCATATAGGGTAAGCTCTCAGCGCTGTCGTGAGCCCCATGTCTCAGACAAAGGTCACCACCTGGACTGCCGCTATCAAGGTGGACCCCAACCACCATGGCAAGCAGGGGTGGCCCTCAGTCTTGAATGCCCTGTGCACGCAATAACACATGGCCGAAAGCTTCTCGACTTAGCCTAACCATCGCACGACAAGGGTGCCTATGGTCACCGTGTGGACTGTTGACATCTTCCAACTATGTCGTAGTGTCCTTATGCACCAAGATGGATGGTAGGCAATGGATGCATGTAGCATGCACACAATGAGGACTTCCCCCAAGGCCACCACGAGCTGGCTGGCAATGCGACCGTCCACCAGGATCTCCGACAATCTTTGTTATTGGTAGGGCACTCTACAACTGAACCACCCCCTTAGACGAGCAAGTGGGCAAGCTTCCTCGCCATGCAACTTAGAGAAATACTCCTCAGCCACTACTCATCAGCCATACACTACTCATCGGCTAGGCAACTCAAAGAAACACTCCTCGCCTAGATCAAACTCCTCGGCCACATTACTAGTTAGCTTCACGGGTTCTTACTTCATGCCCAGCAGGTCCCAACTCACCCATGAGCTTCCTGGTCATGAGCTCCTCGCCCACTCCTTGACCTAGGCATCATAGACTCACCTAGCCAACTACGGACTCACCTTCCATAGCATGGCTACGTGGGCTGTATGCATGCACCATGCACCCACGCCGTGCACTTGGCCAGCCCATCTCAACTAGAGGGCAACAAGCCACCAGGCCACGAGCATGTAGTGAGGGACGACCGCACACGGTTAAAAGTCGTGGACAGACATACAACTCAGCCACAGAAAATAAAAGAGGGGAAGAAAGAAAACATAAAAGATAAAAGAAAAGCAAGGAAGAGAAGAAATGACAACTAGTAGAGGGCAATTTTCAGTCAAGCAAAAATTGGCTACAACAGATAAAATACATTGGTTTGTCTCCCTCAAAACATATGTGAATTCTGTTTTTACTAACATAATTATTTTCTGTGATGTGGAACACCAACTATATAGCCCCACTTGGACATCGTTTGGACGTCTCCATATTTCTCTACCAATGTTATCTCCATCAACCTAAATCTTCACCAGCAAAATCTCCAACAATTATTTACCTCCCCCCGAGGCACCAAATGGATAAGTTACACCAAAGGCTGCTTTATCATTCTTACAGTGAAGTGCGGGTCAGTCCTCGGCTACCCGACATCAACGTAATCTCTACCATGTAATCTCCATCTTTGTTATCTCCAACAACATAAATCTCCACCAATGGAATCTCCAACAACTACTTACCTCCCCCGTGGGATACCGAAGGGGTGAGTGTAATGCCTAAGGATGCTTTATCTCTCCTGCGGCAAAGTGTAGACCAGCTGCCCGACATTTACCTACCTCGTGAGCATCAACAGGAGGGAGCGGGTCCAGTTCCAAACTGTCAAGTAACTTACCTCCTTATGAGAGGCAATAGGAGGATCCAACCCTTACAGCGGCCCAACCTTCTTCACGGAGGAGAGTGGGTCTAGCCCCTGGGCCACCCGAAAACTTACCCCGACCTCCCCATGACGAAGAGTGGGATCAGTACCAACCTAACCCAACACTTACCTTCCTTACGATCTCAACGGGTAGGAGTGGGTCCAGTCCCAAACTGCCTCAAACAACTTACCTCCTTGTAAGGGTCAATAGGCAAGTTCAGCCCTCGCCCCTCGTGGAGGAGAGCGAGTCCAGCCTCTCAGTTGTTCGAACAACTTACCTCACCCCCATTATGGCGAAGTGTGGACTAGCTGCTCAGCTGTTTGACACTTACCTTCCTTGCAGGGTACCAAAGGGATGAATGTAATGCCTAATATTATTTTATCCCTCCAGTGGTGAAATGAAGGCCAGTCCTCGGCTGCCCGACATTTACCTTCCTTATGAGCGTCAACAAATTAGTTGGTCCAATCCTAAACCGCTTGATAACTTACCTCCTTGTGAGGGGCGATAGGTAAGCCCAACCCTTGCGGTGGGCCAGCCTCCCTCAAGAAAGAGAGTGGGTCTAGCCCCTTGGCTACACGACAATTTACCCCGACCTCCGCTACAACGAATAGTGGGATCAGCGCTAGCCTGAACCAACACTTACCTTCCCTATGGTGTCAATGGGAGGTAGTGGGTCTAATTGCAAACTGCTTGATACTTACCTCCCCATGAGGGTAGATAGATGGGCAGGCGACTTAATCTCCTCACGTGGGAGAGTGGGTCCAGCTTCTCGACTACCCAATAACTTATCTTGCCCCCATCACGACGAAGTGCAGACTGGCTTCTCCACCGTCTGAGAAATTACCTCTTTGGAGGGACCAAGGTGGTGGGCTTAGCTTAAGAAATCCCTACCCCTCCCTTGGCGGAGTGTGGGTTTAGTCCTTCGACTACCCAACACTACTCTAGAATGCCATCTCTTGCAACGGAACACCAAAGGAATAACGCCTTAGACCTTCACTGCACTTTAGTAAGACAACTCAGGTTTTCGAATTTCAGAGATTGTTTACACTAATTGGTTTGACTTTTGCAGCATGGACAAATATCTTCTACTTATCTTCCCATTGATGGTTCAGTTTCAATGGTTAATACTAATTGGTTAATACTCACAGTGACGTGTAGGTTCAGTCTCCTCCCTCTCCGAACCCTTATGGATGTAGACACAGTGCCGAACCACATAATACATGTCTCCCTCTATTTATCTCCTTTGTATTTATTTACTGTTCACCGTCATGTATGTATGCACGGATACCATATAGCCATGTTGGACCATCGCCGAGGGCTTCATACAACATCGATCTAGAACAAAACCACCTCAGTAGGGTCGAGAATAGATTTTTCTCCCATTCTAGATTTTTGTGCCATTTTTAAGTATTAACAATAACATATTATAACATAAATTAATTTTACAATTTTTAATATAACATTTGAATTTTGATATAACATATAAATTTTAATTTTATAACGTAAAATTAATATAACATAAAATGAGAGATATGTGTCAATCACTTACTAAAGTTCTGTTGGAGTATGATTTTATTTGACTGTAAAACCGGAAAAACTGGACTGGATCAAAATAAAAAAAAAAACTGGATGTTCTAGTTTCTGGTGGTGGATTTGTTTTGTATAGGTTCTTAAATTCCCAAAACTGTTGTAAACCGGTTCGATTTTAAAAATGTCTAAAACTAAACTAGTTACACCCCTATGCTCACTCATGCCCTCAGGCAAGAGTGCTCGTTCCATGCTCGCCCGTAGGGGAGCACTGTGGGGTGCAGAAGATCTTTTCCAAACAAAGTGCTTGCCATATAGGTGAGCACTGCGGCAAGCAAAAGTGCTTGACCACCTGCAAGCACCCTTAAAACTAAAAAGTCCTTGCACCTAGGCAAGATCCTCGAAGAGCAAAATTGCTCTACCCAGGCGGATGCTGCGGAGGCCAAAAGTGCTATTCCCTCAAGCAAGCAATGTGAAGGAACATGAAACTTGACATCTTTGAATTGTAGGAAGAATCAATAAATTAATAAACTCCAGCATCTGATCTATTGAGGATATCTTGTGCACAAGGTCTGTTGGGAGTTAGAGATGATGAACAAACGTTGCCATCTTGTACTGCGAATGGATAACTCCATGTTCAACGCTTTTCTGCTGTGGGTGTGCATCTTTAAAAAACAATGCCATCGTTAAATGGTCTTCAAGATCACTTGCAAACGATAAGAATATTATAAGAAGTCATTGTGCTCACGCTAGGACGAGCGCCGCAAAGGACAAAAGTGCTTGCCATGCAAGCAAGCAGCACCAAGGAGCATCAAGCTTGCCATCTTTGAATCGCAATTAGTATCAATAAATAGAACTCCTACATCTAATCTATGGGAGATCTTCTGCACATAGTCCTTTGCGAATTAGAACTCCTACTGCATATGGGGAATCGCGGACGTGCCTTGCACGTGCGGGTCTCCCTAATCATGTACAAAATTGTCATCTTTTAGTAGATTAATTATTTTTTTTCTAAGTTCAACTCAGACTTAGATGTTTGTAGGCTGTGAGTTTTCGTGAACTAGTGATGAAATCTTCATAAATAGTAATGGAAACATTTTTAGAAAAGGTTTCAATAATATTTTGTAAATTAGTGGAACAAATGGAGAGTAGCTTTGGATGTAAGAACTTTTTAAATGAGTTTTAATAAATAATTTAAAATTTATTTTTTAAATTAAAAAACAAACGAAAAAGCTAAAAGCAACCATGAGATGGTCGTAGAGATTTACTTATTTATTTATATTTTTGTTTTTAGTATATACTAATTTTTGTGTTTTGAAAAATTTTTAAAAAAATGATATTTGGTTTCCTCAAATTTATTGCTCAGAATTATCTTTTAAATATTTTATGATTAAAAAAGTACTTATAAATAAAATTATATATTTTTTTAATGATTAAAAATATTAAAAAATATTTTTTTAAAAAAAAACATTGGGCCGCCCACTAACTCTGAAAACTTCGGACATTCAGCTCTTTTGTGCATGAATGTGTTGAAATTGTGGCATTGGCAGGAATTAACCCAACGCCAACTACTTCGAAAAAGATTCCGAAGACAAAAGAGAAAGTAGAAAATTCATGAAACCAAAGACAAAATCAAGTAACTATAGTGATAAGGGTAATGATACATTTACATTTTCTTTATTATTGTTTAACTATTAAGTTTTTTTTTTTCATTTTATTCTTTAAATATAGATTAAAATCTCAAAACATGACCTTATGCTATAATTCAAAAAATAAAAATAAAAATAAAAAGAATAACAAAACATTAGTAAAAGGTGTAGAAGATATCATTACCTTTGTGATAATATTCAAAAACCTTGATTTTCGTGACTTATGACAATGGACACACGGATATGTCATATGATTTTAGGATATGATAGATTTATTACTTCTTACCACCCATTTACTATTCTAAAGTGTATTTAAAGTTTTTATTTTATTTTTATCTTTTTTAAGTATTTTTGTAACATTCTTATTCATTAAGAAAAAAATAAAAAAAAATATATAATTTTATTAATAGTCAATTCCTTAACTATTAAATAAAAAAATAAAAAAATAATTTAAAAAAAAAATAAAGAAAGTAGTAAGGGAATAAGTATGAAATGGTAGGCTTATCATTATTCAAGATTTTAGTCCGACTTATGGAGAAAAAAACCAAGTGCTCCAAAACTTGCTTACACAGGTTCAGAGTACCTTGATTGATAGTTTTAGCCATCAGAACTTTCTCCTACCTCACAGAAAAATGGTATACTAATATACATATATAAATATATATATATATAGTTAAAAGTAAATTTATATGTTGATGTGATGCATATAATTTATTCTAAATTATCAAATACTTTATAAATTAACGTATTATATTAAATCATATTAATTATTAATATCCTTTTATTTATTATTTATATTCCTCAATTAAATGGCATCTCCTTCTAATTTAAACTCCTAATTTGGTGGAGTCTTTCTGATGGAGTTTTTAAGTTTTTATCGAAATGAATAAAAATAATTATATCGATTATCATCCCTACATCGCATACTTATTTTTATTGAATAATTATTACCTAGTTTGAATTACATATATTCTTAGTTTATCAAATTATCTTATTTTATAAAAAATTAATATATAAGAAATGAATATGACTGAAAAAGTCCCAAAATATTTATTTTTTTTCACTTTTTAATCTTTCATGTGAATAAACAAATGATGAAAACTAAAAAAAAAAAACTATAAAAGAATATATTATTAAAAAAGAAGTGTTACAGCCAAAAATGGATTCTACAAAAGTAAATCCATAAACTGAAATTACTTCATATACATTAAATCTGTTTTTAATAAAAATAGCTTATAATTTAAGTTTTAATGTACTACATCAAATCACATTAAGTTATGTGTTTAATTTTGTGAAATCTCTTTTTTGCTGAAGTATTTCTCTTAAAAATATTAAATATTAAAAAAATGATATTTCTAATCATAAAGTGTATAAGTGCCACACATTTTTCTTAAAATAAATAAATATATATTATAAACATAAAAAAAAACTAAATTTTTAATAATAGATCAGACTCTTTAAAAGAAGAGAAATAATACTTACAGTCGTAAATGTGTAAACATCGTATAATCATTTTGAAAAAAATAATAAATATAAGATTTATATAAAAGAAAAATTAATTTTTAATAATAAACTTATTATTTTTCGAAACGGATACCGGGCACTTAGACACTTCACGAGCACTACGGTCGCAGGTGAAAAAAGTCAGGCCGCCTCACAGACGCTTATAACTGAGGTACCGAGGCCGAAAAGCGACATGCACATGGTAGTCGGCTTTCCGTCAAAACTTCCTCCTTAAATAACCACTGTCACAAGTCTCTCTTCCTCCTCTCCACTCATCTCCCGACCCTGATGGAGTCAACCGCTTGTCACTCCCAAAGTCTCCTCCTACTCCTCCTTCTCATCTCGCTCCCTGTTTTCCAATGCATCCCTCCTTCATCATCGCCAACTTCAGCACCTTCTTTTCCCAACGAAGCCCTCCCCACCAAATCAGGCTACCTCTCCGTCAATGCCTCTACCGGTTCCGCCATTTTCTACGCTTTCTATGAGTTTCAGAAACCCATTTCCCCGCCCTCCAAAACACCACTTCTTATTTGGCTCCAGGGTGGCCCTGGCTGCTCCTCCATGGTCGGCAACTTCTTGGAGCTCGGCCCCTGGCGTGTCAACTTTCAAAAGGCCAAGAACGAACCCCTTGCTCTCGAACCGAATTCAGGTTCTTGGAACCGGCATTTCGGCCTTCTTTTCCTCGATAATCCCATTGGAACCGGGTTTAGTATTGCCTCTACACCCGCAGAAATCCCAAGAGATCAATTCTCCGTTGCCAAGCATCTTTTTGCTGCGATCACTTCGTTTATTCGACTAGACCCGGTGTTTAAGTCTCGTCCTATATATATTACGGGTCAGAGCTATGCAGGAAAGTATGTTCCAGCAGTTGGTTACCACATTCTCAAGAAGAATGCGCAGTTGCCCGCGTCTGAGCAGGTTAATTTAGCTGGTGTTGCTATTGGAAATGGGTTGACCGACCCCTTGAACCAAGTGGCTACTCATGCTACTCATGCTTACTTTTCTGGTTTGATCGATGAGAGGCAGAAGAAAGAGTTGGAGAAAGCGCAATGGGAGGCAGTCAGGCTGACAAAATCAAGGAATTGGACTGAGGCCACGAATGCCAGGATTAGGGTCTTGAGTTTGTTGCGAGACATGACAGGATTGGCCACTTTACAAGATTTTACAAGGAAAGTTCCTTACAAAACTAAATTGGTCTCGGAGTTGTTACAAAATGAGGAGCTAAAGAAAGCCTTGGGAGTGAACAAAGCAATGGTTTTTGAGGAATGCAGCGATGTTGTGGGGGATGCATTGCACGAGGATGTGATGAAAAGCACGAAATACATGGTGGAGTTTCTAGTAAAGAAGAGCAAGGTTTTGTTGTATCAAGGAAATTTTGATTTGAGGGATAGTGTAGTTTCAACAGAGACGTGGATGAAGACGATGAAATGGGAAGGAATTGAGGAGTTTTTGATGACAGAGAGGAAGGTTTGGAAGGTGGGTGGAGTAGTTTCTGGGTATGTGAAAAAATGGAAGAATTTGACTCATGTTGTAGTGTTGGGTGCCGGGCATCTTGTGCCTAATGATCAGGCATTGAATTCCCAGGCAATGATAGAGGACTGGGTCTTGGAGAAGGGGTTATTTGGGCATTAACAAGGGGAGGATTCTTGATCAAATATCAGGAGTTCACAATAATTTTCTGTTCCTCCTACTTGTATTAATTAATAGGTCAAAATTACGGGCAATATTTGAAGATGGACTGCCAAGAACATCGTAATTTCTGTCATTGAATAAGTAAATTTTCTGCTTTTTGGTCGTCAGATATCCGAACTTTTACATGCTAATTGATTAGAGATATCTGTAATATTATAATGGGTGAGAGGTTGTATCAATACCCAACTCTTCGATGAACAGAGTTATCTCCGAACGAAAAACCAACATAACTACACCTAAAAATTCGCAGAGGTTACAAAAACAGGATTGCAGAAGGGTAGGATAGGATTAGTTCCCTATTACTACCTATTTACTACTCATAAAAGATTTGAAGGTTTTTTTATTTTTTTATCATTTTCTTTTATGTATTTTTTTAACATCTTTAATTATTAAGAAAAAATTAAAAAAATAGATAATTTTATTAATAATCACTTCTTTAATTATTAAGTAAAATTAAAAATTAAAAAAATTCAATAAAAAATAATAAATAACTACTAGGAAAGTTCTAACCTATTATTTTCTATCTCAATAGATGCAAAACTTCGTCCTCAATTCTTCTACAGGCAGGAAAGTTTGCATAGGGAATGCGCATGAATAAGTTTTTATGCCACATCAAGTATAATTAAAAAAATAAAAAAGATTACAATTGCCCGCGAACTGAATTGGGAAGGCAAACTCACAAACTTGTTCATCGTTCCCTGCCTGTAGAAGAACTCCATTTCCTTTCCATTGACATTCGTATTTTTCATTCACTTTTGTCTAAAAAACACTGATTTTTGCAACCCCTTTTTGAAACCCATTTAAGTTTGTTGTTCCTCCACTACCCATTCCTTGGCTGGGCTGCGCTGCGCTGCACTCCTCCGCCACCCACCCCATCGTCATCAAATTTTTCGGATCTACCTCCACCAATCATCTGGTCGGCGTCATCTCTAGCAGTTTTGAACACTTCACCTCCTCCACCAGTCGTCGGCATCATCTGTGGTATGTGGACGATGTGATAGAGGTAGAGACAATATTGTAACTTTGCTATTAAACCTTTTAGAAGTGTCAAATCTTAGATGAATTGAGGTTTTGGTTTGTGAGAAAGGAA
This sequence comes from Carya cathayensis, assembly GCA_011037825.1. NCBI lineage: Eukaryota > Viridiplantae > Streptophyta > Magnoliopsida > Fagales > Juglandaceae > Carya > Carya cathayensis. The sequence goes on from QGSO01000156.1 coordinate 1,604,759, forward strand.
TATGGAGACGGAAACAGAATAGTTGAATTGGAAAATGCTTGAATGAATCGAATTAATTACAGAGTACTCTAAATATATTTATACAAGGCAAAGTGAGAAATAATAAACTAACTATATTAACTAACTCTTCTTCTCCTCTTCCAGTTTAACACTTGTAGCTTTAGATTTTAACTCCATTTGTTCAATCTGTGAGGCTATATTCCAACACCCCTCCCTCAAAATGAACATGAATATTTAGAATGTTCATCTTGCGGAGAGTATGGTGAAATGGAAGAGAGCCTAGAGGCTTTGTTAAACTATCTGCCAGTTGTAATCTCGAAGGGACATGAAAGAGCTTGATGATGTTTTGCTTCAACTTCTCTCGAATAAGATGACAGTCTATCTGTATGTGCTTTGTTCTCTCGTGTTGGACTGGATTTGTTGCAATGGATAATGCTGATTTATTGTCTATATAGACCAAAGTTGGTTGCTTGTGGTTAACATTTAGGTCCTCCAGTGCATAAAGGAGCCATTGAATCCCACAAGCTGTTGAAGCAAGGGCCTTATATTCTGCTTCTGCAGAAGATCTGCTGATTGTAGCTTGCTTTTTACTCTTCCATGAAATTAGTGAATCACCCAAAAAGATGGCAAAACCTGTTACACTCCTTTGAGTGTCAACACACCCTGCCCAATCACTGTCTGAGAAAGCCTTAAGCTGCAATTCTGATGAAATTGGGAAGAATAATCCTTGTCCAGGAGTTGCCTTTAAATACCTGAGAACTCGAATGGCTACTTGATAATGACTAACAGCTGGTTTGGCTAGAAATTGACTAAGAACTTGGATTGAATAAGCAAGGTCAGGTCGAGTTATTGTTAAGTATAACAACCTCCCAACTAATCTTCTGTAGGCTGAAGGATCTTCATATAAATCAGAATCTGAAGCAGTGAGTGTCAAATTCGATTCCATTGGGAAAGCTGCAGGTTTTGCACCAAGAAGTCCAGCTTGTTCAAGTATGTCTAGAGCAAACTTCCTTTGGCAAATTGATATGCCAGTTTTAGATCTTGCCACTTCCAATCCAAGAAAATATTTGAGTTTCCCCAAATCTTTAATTGTAAACTTATCATGTAGAAAAGTTTTGAGCAATTGTATTTCAAGCAAGCTGTCACTTGCCAAAAGAATATCATCTACATAGACTAGTAAAGCTATGAAGGATGATTCAGATTTCTTGATAAACAAAGAACAATTTGAAGTACTTTGAGTAAAACCATAATCAAGCAATGCTGTGTTGTGGACAGTTTAGCAAACCATTTCCTAGATACTTCAAACCATAGAGACTTTTTAAAAGCTTATAAACTTTATTTTCTCCTTTGACAACCAAACCAGGGGGCAATTCCATATAAACTTTTTCATGCAATTCACCATGTAAAAATGCATTATTAACATCTAATTGGTGAATATACAAATTTTTAATAGCAACTATAGCAAGCAGTAGCCGAATGGAAGTAATCTTTGCTACTGGAGAGAAAGTGTCAAAGAAATCCAATCATTCTTGTTGAGTGTAGCCTTTAGCTACCAATCTAGTTTTGTGTCTTTCTATAGTTCCCTCTGCCTTGTACTTGATTTGAAATACCCACTTACAACCTATGATTTGTTTATTTTTAGGAAGAGCAACAAGTTCCTAAGTCTTATTTAACTCTAAGGCATTTATTTCATTTTGCATTGCAGCTTGCCATTCAGGAATTTTAGCAGCCAATTTATAACTTTTAGGCTCTTGTGAGGCTAAAAGGGATACTAGAAAAGCTTTATGAGAACTGGACAATCGATTTGCAGAAAGAAAATCACATATGGGATATAAAATACCTTTATTATGAGAGAAATCATCAATAGCAGATGAGTGAGTTGCATTTGGAACTTGTGAAGCAGTACCACAATAATAATCCTTCAAGTAATTTGGCATTTGTTTAAATCTTAAGGATTTTCTAAGATTTTGTGAAGCTATCGGAGGAACAGACTCATTGTCCAAAGATAGTTGAGTATTTGCAAGAGTCTGGTCTGAAGATAGTTGAGGATTTGTAGGATTCTGATATGAGGTGAGGCTAGGATTTGATGTAAAAAGCTGGTCTGAATTAAGGTTTTGATCAGAATGAATATCAAAAGAATGAGAATAGGGATCTGAAATAGAATTTGTTGGAGGAAATAGGATGGTATGTGTTTCAGGATTAGATGGAAAAGCCTTGAAAGGAAAAACATTTTCAGAAAAGACTACATTTCTGGAAATGAATACCTTATTTGTGTTAAGGACCATTAATTTGTAGCCTTTTATGTCAGAAGGATAACCTAAGAATAGGCATTTTGTAGCTCTCGGGTCAAATTTATGTCTATGATTTGTGAGTGTTGATGCAAAGCAAAGACAACCAAACACTTTGAGGTGAGAAAGATTAGGTGGTTTACCAAATAGCATTTCGAATGGTGTTTTGTTTTTGAGTAGGGGAGTAGGAATTCTGTTTATAATGTGTGCTGCAGTTAACACACATTCACTCCAAAAAGTTAGAGGCAAGTTTGCTTGAAACATTAAAGCCCTTGCAGTGTTTAATAGATGTTGATGTTTCCTTTCCACAACTCCATTTTGTTGTAGAGTTTCCACACAACTTCTTTGATGTATAATGCCTTTATCATTATAGAATTGGGTCAAAAGGAATTCAGGTCCATTGTCTGACCTTACTGTTTTGATAGGAATACTAAACTGAGTTTCTATCATTTTATAGAAATTTTTTAGGATAGAAGGAACTTCAGATTTCAGCTTGAGCATGTATACCCAAGTACAACGTGTATAGTCATCAACTATAGTAAGAAAGTATTTGAAACCAGAGTAGGAAACAACATTGAAGGGACCCCATATGTCACAATGGATCAAGTCAAACATTTTATTTGAACTGGTTTGAGATACAGGGAATGAAAGCTTTCTTTGCTTTGCTAAATGACATACATCACAGACATTGGTAGAATTGAAAGATATAGATGACTCTAGTTGTCTAAGAAAAGGTAATCTTGAGTTAGAGACATGGCCTAATCTGTAATGCTAAGTATCTAATTGATTTTGAGTAATAGCTGAGACAAAAGATGAAGAATTAAACTTGGGTTTATTGCAGGTAGCAGCTTTTGAAGTAGCTTAAGATAGGTGGTACAGTCCATGTTTCTCAAAGGCAATCCTAATCATCTTCTTTGTTGATTGGTCCTGTAAAAGGCAATAGGAGTCAAAGAAAGAGACAAAAATATTAGACTGCTTTGTTAGTTTGGAACTAAAAGTAAATTGAATGAGAAACTGGGACACATAACACATCATGAAAATATAATGTGTTAGTGAGACAAATATTGCCAATGTGTGAAGCTGGAACAGAGTTTCCATTTGGCAAATTTATAGAAGTATTGATTGATGTAGGTGGTGATGAATATAATAGTGGTGAACAGATCATATGATCTGTTGCACCTGTATCCAGAATCCATGAAGATACACATTGTAAAGATGAAGAAACAGAATAGCAAAGGTTTGAAGGTTTACTAGAAAATTGAGAAGTAACAATGTTTACAGCTGGTGTAGGTGTTTGAGTAGTTATTAGAAATGAGTTAGAATTTGCAAGTGCTAGCAATTTATTGAATTCCTCAGAGGTTAAAGAAAACTTTTGGTCTTCGTTACTGTTTTGAATGTAGACCTCAGAGGTTGACATAGCAGCATGAGCAGTGGGTGAATTTCTCTTCCCTTTTGGTCCAATTCAGTCAGGAGGGTAACCATGAAGTTGGAAACATTTCTCTATTGTATGTCCATTGTACCCACAATGAGTGCAATATAGAGAGGATCTCTTCTGTTTGTCTTTGGAAAATTTCAATGGAACAGATGGCTGATGATTCTGTTTTGCAAGAAAAGCATGAGTTTCATTGTTGACAGAATTGTTGAGTTGTCTCTGGCTTTCCTCTTGAAGTAGTAAAGAGAATACTTATGCCATACTTGGCAATGGTGAAACCATAAGCAATTGGCTTCGAATTGAAGCCAACCAAGAATTTTAACATATAATCAGACTGTTGTCTAACAAGTAGAAAATCAAACAAGTTGCAAGTACATGTTGCCACCTTTCCACAGCTACAAGTTGGGAATGGTCTGTAATTAACATACTCATCCCATAAGGTCTTGAAAGAACTGAAATACTCAGTGATAGATAAAGAACCCTGAGTAATAGAGCTTAGAGATTTTTGAAGATGAAAAACTCTAGGACCATCGCTTCTTAGAGCATTCACATTGGCTTCATCAAAATTATCTTCAAAATTTGATGAAAAGTACAAGTTTTCCATAAATCTAAAACTTTCATATCTATAATCCCACATTGGATTAGCCATTATATTCATCAAAATAATAATATAATATTATTTTTTTAATAATAATATAATTTTTTTTTCATTTTTTGCAATTAAACTGAAATGATAATATAAAACTGAAATATATTAATAATATTATAAATCTAAAACTGAAATGAAACTATGGTTGTAGGAGAAAAAAAAATGAAAAGGAAAATAAAATACAATAGTTGGGAATTAAAATGTAGTAAAATAATTGGTTGATGAGTGAATAGTAACCCTTCAAATTTGAAGGAAATCATAGATTTACTGTAACTCAAAGTTTCCCATTTTTGGTTTGACTAATCCAATGTAGCTTGAATTTATACATATTCATTATTTTATGCATTTGGCTTGGCTTTTGATGAAGCCAATGCCAATGCTCTTAAGTATCTAGTTTTCAACTCTTTCCAAAGATCAACAGCAGATGCAACATAAAGAAGACTATTCCTTATTTCCTTTGAAATAGAATTCATTAACCACGAGAGAACCAAATTATTGGCACACAGCCAAGCAGTGTGAAGAACATGCTGATTAATAGGAGGAGCAAGAATCGTACCATCAATGAACGCTGCTTTGTTCTTGACTGTTAGAGCAATGGTGATTGATCTACTCCATGCGATGTAGTTGTCACTAGTAAAGAATACTGAAACAAGTAATGCATCGGGATTGTCACTTGGATGCAAGAAGTATGGACTTGATGAATTGTTTGAAGGATTGATTGTGCGAGAAGAAGTATGAGAGTTGATAGAATCTTCATCATTAGAAGTCATTTCTGGAATTTCTCCAAGAACTGCAAGAAATTAAGAACTGCAAGAAATGCAAGAAATAGAAGAAAGTATTTAGAAGAAAAATTACAAAGATTTCAGAACAAAATCTTTGTGAGATCGTGGAAGCACAATGATTTTCAATCTAATACCATGTCAAATCTTAGATGAATTGAGGTTTTGGTTTGTGAGAAAGGAATATGGAGACGGAAACAGAATAGTTGAATTGGAAAATACTTGAATGAATTGAATTAATTACAAAGTACTCTAACTATATTTATACAAGGCAAAGAAATAGACTAACTATATTAACTAACTCTTCTTCTCCTCTTCCAGTTTAACATGTGTAGTTTTAGATTTTAACTCCATTTGTCAAATCCGTGAGGCTATATTCCAACAAGAAGATAAGTCTGCAGCCACCATTTTCTGCATGTGCTCATCCAATGGCATGTTTTCTTAAGTACAAAGATGGCCCCTTTCTTTGACTTGTTGCTGCTGCCGACTTACAAGCTATGACCAATTTACTTCCTTCTTAAGTCTTGGTGCTGCAAAGTGATAGAAGGAAGCCCATTGGATGGTCAACCATTCAAACATCATCAATTAACCGCCTCACAATATGCCTATATAAAGAACTACTTCTAGTTTATTGTGAATGAGTTCTATATTAGTGTGCTGAAAATACAGAGCCAAGTGAGGATATTTAAGATAAGAGTTTGTTATTCTGTGTGTGAGAGAGAGAGAGTTTGTTACATCTGGGTAACTCCTCTGTGTAACTCATCTTTGTAATCCTCTGTTTTTACTTTTATAGAAAAGCCGCAGTATTTTTCTTGAGTGAAATCTTTGTGTTCAGAAATCTTGCCATCTTTTGAAATATCCTGGGCATCTATAATCCCCAACACGATGATGCCTGTTGGTTTTACTTACGTTCGTGTTGTTGAGGGGTCGGCTTGTCCAAAGCTTTCAAATACGGACTCCCACTTGCTTGGATCAATACCTAAACTATGACAGAAACCGAAAGAGTTCCTCATACTTAGTTTCATGAAGAATTGCTGGTTCCACCATTCAATTGAACATATATAGGCAAAAAATGCAACTCATAATTTAGGAAAAACTGCTCATAATCCAGACCCAACGTGAGTTAAGTTTGACCCCTTCAGTCAAAAACAAACGGAATCAACCTGTGAGAGAGAGAGAGAGTACCATCGTGGGATCGAGATGGCTCTCGGGTCGCGACACAGAGGAGGGAGGGAGATGCAGAGGTTATAGGTTTCAAAAACCCATATCGGGTCTGGGGAATAACCAGAGCATAGAGATGAAGGAGGGAGATGGATTTGAATGGTGGAGGGAGATGGAGGATGAAAATCAAACAGAGGTGTTCATGCGAAACACACCGTTTTATTTTCCAAGTAGATGTTCCTGCGCGATCCCTGCGCCAAATCTCCTGCAGATATCGTTTTTTGTAATAAAGCCCCCACCCAAATCTGGTAAAAGCTGTGGAATGAAGCTATGTATATTTCTGCTACCCATGACAATGTCAAAGAGGCCAAGCAGGCTGCAACATCGATGAATTTCCTATCACTCCTTCCCCATTATTTCATGTCCTTTCTGTCCTCATTATTTCCTATTTCAAAAGAAGATGTATTCTGCCGCCCCATCCTTACCGGGTCCAGTGTTTTTTGTTTTTCAATTTTTTTTTCACATTTTTTAATCACTAAATAAAAATATATATATATATATATCAATACATTTAAAATCATTTTCTTAATTACTAAAAATAAAATAAGCGGTACACTGTAGCGGTACACTTCGGTCAGAACAATGGCTTTTTCCAAAAAAAATATATACAATACATGGACCCAAAAATATTTAAGATAATTCTACTCTAGCGCTACAGTGTGCTCACTCTCACTTACCGCATGACGTGGAGTGCACTACGTCTTTAAATAGAAAAAAAAAATAAACACTTAACTTCAACTCTCTTATCAAACACGATCTCCTCAGGCAAACCCAAACCCTAGCCTTTCGTACACCATCTTGCACCCACCATCTTCAAACCAATTTCTTTTATTGTATTTTGCATTTTCTCAAATCTGAGTAAGAGAATGGGTACAAGAAAGCTGTAAGTGGTATTTACAAAAAATGTAGAACTAAAATAACATTAAATTTGCAATAGATTTTTATCCTGTTAGTAGTGGGTTTCGAGTCAAATGGTTTATGTTCTCTGTCTGGATGGTTTCTATCTCAATCAATCTCCAGCTCCAATTATTTTGTAGATAACCTTCTACAGTAGATCAGATCAAATTGGTTTCTCATTCGTTCTCTAGCTCCTTTTTACCTAAGAGTTTATACTTGAAATCATGTGGCACAAACCCAGAATCTATAACCCAAATTGGTCTAAGTTTCAATGATGAAGTGGCTACCGCTAAAGTTTGGGAGAAGATGGTAGGAGTAATTTCGAAATGAATAGTGACTGGATTGAAAATAGGCAAGTCTTTCTTTTACGTTTTGATTTGTTTTAGTTTTCTTTATAAAAAAATGCTCAATGATCAATAAAACTCTGGCTTCGTTTTGCAAAGGCTGCAGACCTGGAATTCATCATTGCTGCCGCAACTGCAGCAGTTGAGTCAAACCCAAACGATGATGATTTTCTCACCGGGGAGAGGACGAGAGGTTGGTTGGATAGCTTGCGCGACGTTGGTTCATGTTCTGGTGCATCTGGATCCCATTTGCAGATTGTAACTGGGTTGGTGCTGTGGGTTTTAGTGGAAGTCCTTGCAACCAGGGAAGAATCAAGAGATCAAAAAATATCATCAATGTTAGTGGTGTTCAGCGCGAGGGGAGGGAGTGGGAAGGGAATGAGAGAGTCTGATGAACGCTAATAAACGCACCAAATGTATTTTGAAAATATCCTGCGAGATCAGTTGCTTTTCATAGTTTTTTTTAAAATAATATTATCTTGACATCACACATCATGCGGTAAAAAGCAGGCGGCACAGTAGCTGCACCCAAATATTTATTTGGAGTCTACACTGGGTTGTTGGGCAAGCCCCACATCCAGACCACCCCCGCATAGGCTCGGACTGGCAATCCATCCAATCTAAGCTGACAGGCAGGTAGGCTTTTTAACATTAAAAAAAGTACAGATGCAGGTGGGTAGCCTCACCCTACATAGCCTAGTATAAAAGGATTAAAAAAAAAACCCTAATTTCATTTTCTCGTCTCTGCTCTCTCCCTCCCGTCATTCGACTTTAACCCCCCATCTCTTAACAGTACAAGATTATATATATAAATTAATCTCTTCTCTCTTCTCCTTCTCCTCCTTTGTTGTTGCCCCAACCTTCTTGTAGGAAGCATGTCTTCTTCTCCTCCTTTGCTTTTCTTTTTTCAAGGTGATGAGATACCCATAGTGCCACGACGTGGCCCATAGGTTTGCGAATGGACTTGGCTATTCGTGACCGTGGTTCTTTGCTTAGAACCATAACTACGTCGTTATCTTACGTTGTTGCGATACTTTTTTTTAAAGATGATTTTTTTTATTTGATCTGTGTATTTTGTGGTTTAATTGTTGATTTGTAGATTTGAGGGATAGATCTATAAATTTGGTAAAGGGATTTTGTGGAATATTGGTTGTTTGGCAGATTTCAAATGGTTTGCAAGACCATTCGTCTGCCCAGCAGCTGAATGGGGTCACTCATGCAGGACTGGACCAGGTGCCAATGCCAATATGTGGCCCCTCTAGGGTGGCCAGCTACTTGCTCGCTAGGGGTGGGTAGCAAGCCTAGGGCTATACACTACTTATGGATATGGATAGGGGGAGTTCGGTCCGGCCCATGGAGGTTTTGTGGACTGGGCTAGACCTATTCGGTCTAGGATTTTCCTATCCTGGACCAGACCGAACTCCAAAAGGACCGATCCCATTCGGGACAGTTCAGTCCGTTCGGTCTACCCAAGATTTTTTTTATAATTTTTTTTTTATAATTCAATAGCATTTTGTTTAATACTCATGTAATTATATTGTGATATATTTAATATATATACTTATAATATACTATTATATATATATTACTAATATGCTAATACTATTAGTCTATTAGTATATAGTAAATTAGTAATAGTTATTAACTTATTTACTATAACTAATAATACACTAATACTAATACTATAGCTAATAACTATATGTAATAATAATAATACTATATGTAATATACTAGTTTTACTAAATTTATTCAAACTTCACATATTGATTAATACTCTATGTAATACTATATTAAATCATAGTAATACTCTTATTACTAATACTCTATGTAGTTATAGTTATAGTGATTTAATATTAATATATTACATATTAAGTTAACTATATTAATACTATTAAAAATTTATACATATTTGATATATTATAATTTATACTATAATTTTTATAATATGTTATCGAGCTTAATTAAGCTTTCCTAGGTTATCTCTTGTGAGAATTCTACGAGAAGTTACAGCTTTATGGACAATTTATGTGACAATTGTCGAAAAGATGAAAGCTTGATTAATTGTAATCTTCCCAAAATATAAATAGATGTTGGTTGATAGGAACCATACTAACACATGATAGTTTACAACAGGGACACCGCCCAGATAAGAGTAGATCCCAGAATGGTGGATCCCGAGGAAATTCCAGAGATATGTAGAAAGGAAGTTATCGAGTGGGACCGAGAGATCAACGGCTGGGAGAGGTTCTGATGGGGCTACTGTGTAAAGGGCTGGGAATGGACACCGGGTGGTTGAAGGATGTTGACATGTTTGGAAGGGAGAGTGTGGTTGGCCGCTCCTATCCTTGCTGCCCACAGCCTGATCTGACAGTTGGGCTTGTTGATCACGCCAATCCTACGGTTTTGACGGTGGTGCAGGTCAAATATGGTGGGTCTTGGCCCTGGGCCGATGTTAAGCCTATCCCTGGAGCTCTTGTTATTAACGTTGGGGACTTGCTTCTGGTAAATTCAAAGAAAAAGGCTTTATGTCAAATACGGTTTTAGGTCAAATACGGTTTTAACGTTGATTGTATTTAGAATTTTTGTTGTTTGAGGCATGAAAGTATTTTATCTTATTTTATTTTATTATTAAAGTTTTTTAAATTTTTATATAAAATATAATAAATAATTTAATTTTTTTTTAAATTTTAAAATAATAATAATAATAATAAAATATTATAATAATATTTTATTTAACTTTTAATTTTCATGTTAAACCATCCAATCTTATCTTAGTGTCCAAACCTCATCTTAGCCATCACAACTTTGTCCTTCCTCTCACAAAAATAGTAGATTGATATATAGATATTGTGCTAATAATATTATGTGATATTGTGATAATACCCTAACGGAGTCTTAACTTTTTAACGAATTGAATAAGACAAATTCTACCGATCATCATATTTACACCTATTTTTATTAAATAATTATTACTCCGTTCAAATTACATATATTCTTAGTCTATCGAATTATCTTATTTCATAAAAGAATATATATATATATATATATAAGAAATAAATATGACCGAAAATGTTACAAAATATTTATTTTTTTACTTTTTAATATTTCACTTGAATAAACAAATGATGAAAATTAAAATAAATAAAAAACTATAAAAATATATATATTATTATAAAAAAAGCACTACAGCAACAAATTAATTATATAAAAATAAATTTATAAATTGATATAACTTTATATAATACGTTAGTTTACTTTATAATAAAATTAATTTTACAATTTAACGTACTATACAAAGTTATCAATTTATGTGTTTAGTTTTATAGAATCTAAAGTGTTTCTCTTAGAAATATAAAAAAATTAAGAAATAATATTTACAATGATAGAATGCGTACGCACCAAACACTTTTTTTTAAATAAATAAATAAATAAAAAATATATATTAAAAAATTAATTTTTAATAATAAATTATATTATTTTAAAGAAATAGCGTGTGACTCTCGTGTTAAGAACATTCATATTAGATTATCCAAATACAAATTCATAATTTACATAATATTACATGATTTTTACATTTGACTATTTCACTTCAAACCTTTTTTCACATTAAATTATTTATCTATTAAATAAAATAATATAAAAATATCAAATATATGGAAGAGAGGGAGTGTCTATGGAAGAAAGAAATAATACCGAGGAAGAGAGAGTGTTCATAGAAGAAAGAAAATTTTTTTTAATATTTTGGTTGAAGTACAGTGAATATCAAATATAACCATAAGAGTTAGTTTCTTGTAGTTAAAAGTCATCTTACTTTACATTTGAATGATTCAATGTAAGTCATTCTCATTTTCTACTAATCAAACTATTCATATTATTTATATTTTCATAATTCATTAACAATGCTCCTGTTGGGTAAACGTTATTCTTAAAAAATTAGGCTAGCAAATGGCGTGATAGACCGTCTCGCTGGGTAAAAACAAGTCAGGCCGACTCTCGGATGAGGTACCGACGCTGAAAAGCGACATGCACATGGTTGTTGGCTTTCGCTGTCAAAACTTTCTCCTCAAGTAACCACTGCCACAAGTCTCTCTTCCTCCTCTCCTCTCCTCTCATATCCCGATAATGGAGTCAACAGCTTGTCACTCCCCAAGTCTTCTCCTACTCCTCTTTCTCATCTCGCTCCCTGTTTTCCACTGTATCCCCGCTTCATCATCGCCAACTTCAACACCTTCTTTTCCCAACGAAGCTCTCTCCACCAAATCAGGCTACCTCCCCGTCAATGCCTCTACCGGTTCGGCCATTTTCTACGCTTTCTATGAGGTCCAGAAACCCATTTTCCCGCCCTCCAAAACCCCACTACTTATTTGGCTCCAAGGTGGCCCTGGCTGCTCCTCCATGATCGGCAACTTCTTCGAGCTCGGCCCCTGGCGTGTCAACTTTCGAAAGGCCAAGAACGACCCCCTTGCTCTCGAACCGAATTCAGGTTCTTGGAACCGGCATTTCGGCCTTCTTTTCCTCGATAATCCCGTTGGAACCGGGTTTAGTATTGCCTCTACACCCGCAGAAATCCCAAGAGATCAATTTTCCGTTGCCAAGCATCTTTTTGCTGCGATCACTTCGTTTATTCGACTAGACCCTGTGTTTAAGTCTCGTCCGATATATATTACGGGTGAGAGCTATGCAGGAAAGTATGTTCCAGCAATTGGTTACTACATTCTCAAGAAGAATGCGCAGTTGCCGGCGTCTGAGCAGGTTAATTTAGCTGGTGTTGCTATTGGAAACGGGTTAACCGACCCGTTGACCCAAGTGGCTACTCATGCTGTGAATGCTTACTTTTCTGGTTTGATCGATGAGAGGCAGAAGAAAGAGTTGGAGAAAGCGCAATGGGAGGCAGTCAGGCTGACAAAATCAAAGAATTGGACTGAGGCTACGAATGCCAGGATTAGGGTCTTGAGTTTGTTGGGAGACATGACAGGATTGGCCACTTTATACGATTTTACAAGGAAATTTCCTTACAAAACCGAACTGGTGTCGGAGTTGTTACAAAATGAGGAGCTAAAGAAAGCCTTGGGAGTGAACAAAGCAGTAGTTTTTGAGGAATGCAGCGATGTTGTGGGGGATGCATTGTACGAGGATGTAATGAAAAGCACGAAATACATGGTGGAGTTTCTAGTAAAGAAGAGCAAGGTTTTGTTGTATCAAGGAAATTTTGATTTGAGGGATGGTGTAGTTTCAACAGAAGCTTGGATGAAGACGATGAAATGGGAAGGAATTGAGGAGTTTTTTATGACAGAGAGGAAGGTTTGGAAGGTGGGTGGAGTAGTTTCTGGGTATGTGAAAAAATGGAAGAGTTTGACTCATGTTGTAGTGTTGGGTGCTGGGCATCTTGTGCCTAATGATCAGGCATTGAATTCCCAGGCAATGATAGAGGACTGGGTCTTGCAGAAGGGGTTATTTGGGCATTAAGAAGGGAAGGATTCTTGATCAAATATCAGGGGTTCACAATAATTTTCTGTTCCTCCTACATGTATTAATTAATAGCTCAAAATTACGGGCAATATTTGAAGATGGACTGCCAAGAGCATCGTAATTTCTGTCATTGAATAAAGTAAATTTTCTGCTTTTTGCTCGGCAGATATCCGAACTTTTACATGCTAATTGATTGGAGATATCTGCAATATTATAATGGGTGAGAGGTTGTATCAATACCCAACTCTTCGATAGGATATCTCCAAACGAAAAACCAACATAACTACACCTAAAAATTCGCAGAGGTTACAAAAATAGGATTGCAGAAGGATAGGATACGATTACTACCCTATTACTACGGATTTATTACTCATAAAAGATTTGAAGTTTTTATTTATTTATTATTTTCCTTTATGTATTTTTTTAATATCTTTAATCATTAAGAAAAAATTAAAAAATATATAATTTTATTAATAATCACATTCTTAATCATTAAATAAAATAAAAAATTAAAAAAAATTAAATACAAAAAAATAATAATACATAAGTAGTAAGAAAGTTCTAACCCTATTATTTTCTATCTCAATGCAAAAGTTCGTCCTCCGTTCCACAAAGATTCCGGCCTACAAATCTGGGTCACATAGCCATTGTAATAAGCCGCCGCCGCCCCCCCCCCCCCCCCCCCCCCCCCTCTCCCAAAAAAAAAAAAATCTGGTGAAAGCGGTGGAATGAAACTCTATATATTTCTGCTACCCATGACAATGTCAATGAGGCCAAGCAGGCTGCGACATCGATGAATTTCCCATCACTCTTTCCCCATTATTTCATGTCCTTTCTGCCCTTATTATTGCCTATTTCAAAAGAAGATATATAGAGTACGTAGACACAAAAATATTTAGGATAATTCTACCTACCGTTTGAGTGTGCCCACTCTCACTTACCTCATGACGTGGAGTGCGCTACGTCGTTAAATAGAAAAAGAAATAAACACTTAGGTTGTGCTTGGTCAGTTGAAATTTTTATCTTAAAATCAAAATTCTTATCTCATTATTACAACTTTTTCAAATTTCCATACAAAATATAATAAATAATTCAACTTTTTCTTAACTTTTTCAAATTCTAAAACAATAATAATATTAAAATATAATATTTTAATATTTTATCTTAAAACTCAAAATTTTCATCTGAGAATTCTTAGTGGCCAAGCACAACCTTAATTTCAGCTCTCTTGTCAAACACAATCTTCTTTAGCGAACCTTTCGTACACCATCTTTCCCCCACCATCTTCAAACCAATTTCTTTTATTGTTTTTTCCATTCTCTCAAATCTGAGTAACGGAATGGGTATAAGGAAGCTGTAAGTGGTATTTGCAAAAATGTAGAACTAAAATAACATGAAATTTGTAGTACATTTTTACTTTGTTAGTAGTGGGTTTCGATGTCAAATTGTTTATGTTCTCAGTTTGGATAGTTTCTATCTCAAACAATCTCCAGCTCCAATTATTTTGTAGATAACCTTCTACTGCAGATCAGATCAAATAAGTTTCTCATTTTGTCTCTAGCACCTTTCTACCCAAGAGTCTGTAAACTTGAAATCATGTGGTACAAACCCAGAATCTGTAACTCAAATTGGTTCAAGTTTCAGTGATGAAGTGACTACTGCTAAAATTTGGGAGAAGATGGTAGGTGCAATTTCGAAATGAATAATAACTGGATTGAAAATAGGCAAGTCTTTCTTTTACGTTTTGATCTGTTTTAGTTTTTTTTTTTTTTTAATAAAAAAATGCTCAATGATCAATAAAACTCTGGCTTCCTTTTGCAAAGGTTGCAGACTGGAATTCATCGCTGTTGCCGCAACTACAGCAGATGTGTCAAACCCAAATGATGATGATTTTCTCACTGGGGAGGACAAGAGGTTGGTTGGATAGCTTGCACGATGTTGGTTCATGTTCTAGCACATGTGGAGCCCATTTGCAGATTGTAAATGGGTTGGTGTTGTGGGTTTTAGTGGAAATCCTTACAACTGAGACAGCATGGAAGAATCAAGAGATCCAAATAATTTATCAAGGTTAGTGGGGTTCAGCGCAAGGGGAGGGAGGGGGAAGGCAATGAGAGAGTCTGATGAATGCTAATAAACGCACCAAATGAATTTTGAAAATATTCTACGAGAGCAGTCACTTTTTATAGTTTTTTTTAAAATAATATTATCTTGACATGACACATCATGTGGTAAAAAGCAGGCAGCACAGTAGCTACCCCAAATATTTATTTATGGAGTCTACACTGGACTGCTGGGCAAGCCCCGCGTCCTGACCACCCCTGCATAGGCCTGGACTGGCAATTCATCCAATCTAAGCTGACAGGCGTGTAGCTTTTTAACATTAAAAAAAGTGTAGATGCAGGTGGGTAACCCCACCCTGCAAAGCCTAGTATAAAAGGATAAAACAAAAATCCTAATTTTGTTTTCTCTTCTCTCTTCTCTCTCCCTCTCGTCGTTCGACTTTGACCCCCATCTCTTAACAGTACAAGATTATATATATATAAATTAATCTCTTCTCTCTTTTCCATCTCCTCCTTCGTTGCCGCCCCAACCTTGATGTGGGCAACATGTCTTCTCCTCCTCCTTAGCTTTTCCTTCTTCGAGGTGGTGAGATACCCATAGTGCCACGACGTGGCCCATAGGTTTGCGAAGGGACTTGGCTATTTGTGACCGTGGTTCTTTGCTTAGAACCATAACTACGTTGTAATCTTACGTCGTTGTGATGCTTTTTTTTAAAGATGTTTTTTTTATTTGATCTGTGTATTTGTGGTGTAATTGTTGATTTGTGGATTTGAGGGATAGATCTGTAAATTTGGTAAAGATATTGGTGGAATATTGGTTGTTTGGCATATTTTAGACGGTTTGCAAGACCATTTTTCTGCCCAACAGATGAAAGGGGTCACTCATACAGGACTAGACCAGGTGCCAATGCCAATATTCTACCCCTCTAGGGTGGCCAATTGCTTGCTCGCTAGGGGTGTGTAGCAGGCTTAGGACTATACACTCTACTTATGGATATGGATAGGTGGAGTTCGGTCTAGTCCGGTTCGGATCGGACATATTCGGTCCAGGATTTTCCTACCCTAGACTGGACTGAACTCCATAAGTATCGGTCCCATTCGGGATGGTCCTGTTCGGTCGGTCCGTTCGACCCACCCTAGACTTTTTTTTTTTTAATAATTCAAGGGCATTTTGTTTAATACTTATGTAATTATATTGTGATATATTTAATATATATACATATAGTATACTATTATACATATATATATTAGTGATATGCTAATATTATTAGTCTATTAGTATATTTATTTATTATAACTAATAATACACTAGTACTAATACTATTACTAATAACTATATGTAATAATAGTAATACTATATATAATATACTAGTTTTACTATATCTCTTCAAACTCCACATATTGATTAATACTCTATGTAATACTAAATTAAATGATAGTAATACTTTTATTACTAATATTCTATGTAATTATAGTGATTTAATACTAACATATTATATATTGAGTTAACTATTCTAATACTATTAGAAATTTATATATATATGATATATTATAATTTATACTATAATTTTTATAATATGTTATGGATCTTAATTAAGCTTTCATAGGTTATCTCTTGTAAGAATTCTATATTAAATAATAGTAATACTCTTATTACTAATACTCTATATAGTTATAGCGATTTAATACTAACATATTACATATTAAGTTAACTATATTAATACTATTAGAAA
Organism: Carya cathayensis; assembly: GCA_011037825.1. Lineage (NCBI taxonomy): Eukaryota > Viridiplantae > Streptophyta > Magnoliopsida > Fagales > Juglandaceae > Carya > Carya cathayensis. The sequence goes on from QGSO01000156.1 coordinate 1,621,631, forward strand.
TTTATATATATGATATATTATAATTTATACTATAATTTTTATAATATGTTATCGAGCTTAATTAAGCTTTCATAGGTTATCTCTTGTAAGAATTCTATGAAAAGTAACAGCTTTTTGGATAATTTAAGTGACACTTATCAAAAAGATGAAAGCTTGATTAATTGTAATCTTCCCAAACTCTAAATAGATGTTGATTGATAGGAACCCATATTAACTCATGATAGTTTACAATAGGGACACTATGTAGATAGGTCTGAATGCAGGTGAGTAGCGGACTGAATCGCGCACCAACGCTAATGTGGATTAAATGGAATGGCGCGTTTCACAGAAGCGGTAAGAGATGAATTGCGTTTTGCCTTTTCCTTTTTGGTGATTAAATGAAACGTCGTTTTTCACTGAAGCAGGAAGAGATGAAATTGCGTTTTTCCTTTCCCTCCTTTTCGATCTCAGTTGTATTGTATTTGCCAACCCCTTTTTGAAATTCCTCATCGAGATTTCCTCTTCTATCAATCTCCCCCACACTTACTTTCACTAAAGACTGACGCTGTAATACTCCTCCCCATTTGGTGGTTTCTTCTTCGGGATTGTTGTCTAATCATGGACTTCGTGGCGTAGATCCGAGGAGTTTGAGAAACCCTAAATCGAGATTAATAGGTCTCTCTCTCTCTCTCTCTCTCTCTCTCTCTCTCTCCCCTTCTCCTGCCCTTCATTTTTTGATCTATTGCCTATGATATATTGCGGTTTCCTTTGGTTTTCATTTGGTCGCTGTTGTTCTTGGACTCCGCAGCGTAGATCTGAGGAGTTTGGAAACCCTAAATTGATCTTAACAACTCTCTCTTTCTCTCTCTCTCTCTCTCTCTCTCTCTCTCTCTCTATATATATATATATATATATATATATTTGGTGCTTTGGTTATTCGATCTATTATCTATTATATATATTGCGGTTTTGGTTATTTGATCTGTACGTGTTGCTGCAATCTAATTATGGTTTTTGTTTTTATTTGATGAATTTTTAGAAGCCCCTAATCTGTATGAAGATTTTTTTAGGATTTCTTATTGTGAGAAAATTAATTCATTGAGTTATGTCAAGCCTTTTAATCTTGAGACGCGTAACAGTTTTAGTTTTGATGTCCTGTTTGGCTGCTGAGAAAGTGGAAGAGAATATAAAGGTAAAGAAAAATTGAACTTTTTTTTTATTTGTAAATATGGTGTTTTTCTTCTGGTATGTTACAAAATCATTTAAAGTGAAATTTAGCATAAATTAAAGTGCAAAAACTGACCAATGCATGTTTCTCCAATCCTTATAATAGTGAGGGATAAATACACACATAAAATAATTAATCGAATTTAACTATGTTGTAGGTATTGGTTAGGTTACCTACTTCATCATCTCGATGTATACATTGTGCTGAACACAAACATATACAGTTAACTCATCTATTTAGCCATCACAAACAATTTAATTTATATTTTATAATCTATTTTTATCGATGCACTTCTATATAAAAAAAATTAAACAATTTTAGAGGTCTTGGAAAAATATTTACTTATATCGTACTGGTAAATTGTCTTAACACTTGAGAGGGTCGTTTTTAAAAATAAATCAGGAATAACATGTATTGACTCTCTAGAATGTTATAACATAAAATGAAACAATTCCATTCATTATGTTTTTTTTTTACCCCTTTTACTACATGAATAGTCTCTTTTTTATAACATGGTCACACAATAACTTGTTAAAGATAACTGAGGTAATCTGGATTCTGTCCTCTTAGCAGCTTAGTATTGCCTGAAACTATTGAACAACTCTTTTCTTGCTTAGATGCCGTGTAGAGAATCATATTGGCCAACCCATGTAGTATGAATTGTTCTTGTTACTTTCTTGCCTTGATCTCTTCCTTTCTAATAAGAAAGTACTTTCCATAAATATTATATGGGGAAGCTTTTAGCTAAAGGATGCCTGTAAAGCAATCTAACGTGCAATTAGAATCTGCTATACTTTCTTGTGATTATACATACATACATATACATATATACATACATATATATATATATGTATATATATATATATATATATTCTTGTACAACCTGGTGTGGTACTGCACGTGCTTGCCTCATGTATATGATGCTATATTGTTTGAAAGTATACCTTCACCATTATTTGGCTAGTCATATTCATTAGCTAGGTTCTGATTCTTCTGAAATTAGCATATGTCGCATGTAGAAAAATGTGCAAAAAAGAAGCTAGTGAAAAGAAGAAGACAACAAACTTAAAAAATAAGTAACTACTAGGTAGCCCCTTTTATCTGCAACAATAAAAGCCAACTTTGCCACCTGACTACATTAACATGGATTTGCATATATGCATGCATTCATGGCACAACTAGCTGATGTGCCCCAAATTTAATTTTTTTAATTATTTTGTTTTGCTTTTATAATTTGTTTTATACTACAGAAACATATCTCCTTATACTTAAAAGAGGCTATAGATGGATGAACAGAAATGAATAGTAATTCGTATTTGACACTTTTGCCTTTTTTCTTTTTTTCATTTTGTTTTGCTTTTTTTTTCTTGTTGGGTTGTTCATTTCGATATGTCAGTGAGGTCCAGTTTTGGTATTACATTTGTCTAGTCGATCATAATTTTAGAATTGTTTACTCATAATAATGTCTTTCATGTAGGTAGTTTTTAACTTGTATTTGATTTCTTCGATGGTCTAACTTTGTTTTTAAAAGTAAATAATTTACCTTTCGCTATTTGGTTGCAAAGAAAATGAGAAGAACACAATTTTTAAATCTTGTGAGTTGTGTTCTTTGATATGTATTTTTTCTTTCTTTATTATCTTCAAATTTATTTTAGCTTTTCATGTGGTGAATTGTTTTTTGTTACTTATGATTTTGTTCTCCATCACATCAAATGTTTTAAGGATGTGAACATCTTATACCTAGTAATATTACCCAACAAACTTAAGAAAATTAGAGGATAGGTGAAGGGAAAACAGAAGGTGAAACCTTTTGTGATTCACGGTTTAGTTGCTACAGATTTTGTTTCTTTTTTTTTCCTTGTTTTGGACGGATTTTGAAAGAGAATTTTAGCTGCTGCTTTGGTGGCTTATAAGGTGGTTGTGGTACCTTTTGAGGTGGTGTACGAGCATGTGTGAATATATGTTCTCCTACTAGTGGTTAGAGGGTTAGAGTTGAAGAGGGATGGAAAAGGGCTACTGCCCCAGTTACTGTTTGTTGGTTTGGGGTATTTATTTGGGTGTTTATATGGATTTAAAACATGCAGAGATCGCCCATAATTAGAGGTTGCGTTCATGCACACACATACATATTTTTTCTTACATGTTTGGATTTGGGTCTATTTTTTATGGATAAGAATAAATTTCTATTTCTGTTTTTGTTCATGACATTAAGGCTCTTATTGCCCTTACACATATGTAGAAAGTCGATGTATGATCTTCCTCTTTTAATAGAAGTAGTGGGGTAGGACCGATTTGGTTGATTAATTAATACTATCACCATTGTGTCAACCTGATTCTTCATGTTGTCTGAAGAAAATGTATCAAGTGAAATCTTCACTTGTTAATCATACTTTGAGAAACATGCTAATGTGCACTTGTGGGTCACCTACTTCACTTAGAACATCGAATACGCCGAGAAATCCAGGCCGGTCATTCTTTGGGTGTTCAAAATACAATACGAAGATACAAAAAATTTTAATTTCTTTGACTTGCATTTGGGTTTGAGTCAGAATTTTGATATTTTGCTATACCTGTCGTTTGTTTGTTTATACAGGGGTTACTAGACTGCAACTATTTCAAATGGGCAGATAGTGGTCAGGAAAGAGAAAATGAACTTTTGAAGATAAAAATTGAGATGTTAAGGAAGGAGGAAGAGCTTCAGAAAACACAGGCAGATGTTCAACAAATAGAGGAAGATGTTTGAAGAAGATAGGAAGAGTTTCCAAAAAGATAAGAATAGATTCGAAGTGCCTTGGAAGAGGTTTGAAAAATAGAGTGTGAAATTGTCTAGAGGGAGTTGGGAGTCCAGCGTCAATGCACACATCTAAGGCTCTATTGTATAATTTGTATATTATTTTATTTGTACTTGATACGATCACAATGAATATCTACTGATTGACAAACTTAGTGTATAAATTTCAACACAAGTGGACTTTGTGCTTTAGACTAGTAGTTATGGAAATGCCTACAATATTGTAAGAAATATATGTTCCATATTTTGAAACATGTGGGACAACACTTTTGAAAAAGTAGGCAACTTAGTTTATATAGGAAATGGGGACTCATTTTATATAGGGAGCGATAAGTGGATCCCTCAACCTACCACATATCGAGTTTAGTCCCCTTTAAGTGACAGGCACTCAAGCTGGCAGGTGAGTGAATTGGTTGACAAACAAAAGAAGACATGGAATAAGGCTGTTTTGAGGGAGGTCTTCTCAGAGAATGAAGCTACTATCATTAGCAAAATCTCCATTAGCTTGAGTAGGAGCACAGACCAACTGGTTTGGAGACTCACAAAGAATGGCCTTTTCACAATCAAGAGTGCATACCACCTTCTAGGGGAGATGGAGGCGTGCTTAAAGGGTCAGGCTTATAATAGCTTGAGGAACAATGGTTTCTAGTCCAAGCTATGGAAGATAAATGTGCCAAATGCTACCAAAATGATGCTGTGGAGAGCCACTCATGAGTCCTTGCCCACAAACTAGAACTTGAATTGAAGGAGGATAAGAGAGTCTCCATTATGCCCTATTTGTACAAGAGAACCAAAAAAAACTACACATGCCTTGTAGGCTTGTCCTTCAGCTCAAGATGTCTGGGGAGTTAGGTATAGGAAACTACAAAAGGAAAGGGTGGTCGAGTCCAACTTCACAGAACTAGTATGCCATATGCTCTCAACTTTGGATGAAAATTATATGTCCATCTTTGCTTTCATAGTATATCAACTGTGGAAGAGAAGGAACCTATATGTCTTTGAAGGCAAGTTTGAGGCTCCAGAGATAGTGGTGAAAATTGCTAACCAGAAAGCACTTGGCTACAAGGAAGCAAACAATCACCAAGGTAGCAAGGAGAGACCAGAACGTTCATTGGCTCAAAGCTGGACAGCTCCTCCTCTAAACATGTTCAAGGCCAATTGGGATGCTTCCATAGACAGAATATAGTGCGGAATGGGAATATGGGTGGTTATTAGAGATTGGAATAGCCATGTGATTTCCACCCTTAGATCCCAAAGAGACCTTTTACTTGATGGAATGCTAGCGGAATCTATTGTTGCCTTAAAGGCTGTCATTCTATGCAACCAACTGAATTTGTAGGACATAATACTGGAGGGAGATGCTTTAAATGTGGTTCAATAGATCAAGGGTGAAGATGTGAATTGGAGCTATGTAGGAATGATTATTCAAGACACCAGAACAATGCTTAAGAAAACAGAAATTTGGTTTGTGATGCATGTATCTAGGAATTTTAACAATATTGCCTATTGTTTAGCTAAGGATGCACTTAAACTTTCTGAAAAGAGCATTAGTTTGGAGGGAGTTCCTCCTTGTATCTAACATTTGCTAATCTAAATGAATACATATTTCATTTTCAAAAAACTAAAAAAAAACTTGCTTAAGCAGCTTTAGAGTCCTAAAAGTGACATGATGATTGATAGTTTTAAAGTATTTTATTTTATCATTATGGCTTTTTTAAATTTTTATATAAAATATAATAAATAATTTAATTTTTTTAAAATCTTCAAACAATAATATTATTAAAAGCTAATATTATAATAATTTTTTATTCAATTTTTAACTTCCATTTTATATCATCTCATCTTAACTGATTCTCTAAACCGCACTTTAGCCAAAAGAACTTTCTCCTTCCTAAAACAAAAATAGAAGATTTATATATAGACATAATAAAAAGTATATTTATATGTTGATGTGATTGATGTAAAAATATTTTATAATTTACCATAATCTATCAAATCATATCAATTTATAATATCCTTTTATTTATTATTTATACTACTTAAATAAATGATATCTTTGTCTAATTTAAACTTTTAATTATGGTGAGCCTAATTTAAACTTTTAATTATGGCGAAGTCTTCCTAACAGAGTCTTATGCTTTTAACGAATTGAAAAAAACAAATTCTACCTATCATTATCTTTACACCATGTATCTGTTTTTATTGAATAATTATTACTTAGTGCAAATTACATATGGAAGGGACCTTTGATACCTATGGGGCCCAATACATCAATAAACCCATTGTACCTGTAAGCCTAATAGTCTACGGAGGCGAAAGGCATTAGCATGATAACACCGTCGTTATATGAGGAAGGGATCACTCCAACTAACAAGGAAAATCGTTGGAGATATATTCATGGACGATGGATATATTTTCCCTTGACGCCTCTATAAATAGCTTACAAGAGGTAACAAAGGACTGACTTGATTTATTTCATCTTCTACATACATTCACCCTTGTATTATTCTGACTTTGGCATCTCAGTGTCCCTAGGGCAACCAGTGTTGCCTATATGTTTGTTGCAGGTCATCCGTGTGATTATTGGTATGAAACAAGTCATTAACAATGGCGTTGTCTATGGGATTTTTGCAGACTTCAGCATGATTTTCACATGCCAACCACTACGCGATCACGGACAAACAGAGATTCAAAAACGAGCATAGCAGAGATGGAAGCACGATTGGCGGATATAGTGGATAAACTGAAGGAATGATTGCTCTAGTAGAAAGCTACAGAAGGAGAATGAAGAGAGAAAACGCTAGCATGCTACTACCTCGCCGGTTAACAGTGACAAAACAGAGGGTGAAAGCGATACCCATAGCCCAGAAGGGGCTAATGCTGAAGATTTGGAAAAGAAGAAGCTAAATGATGGGCTTAGAAGTCTCGTTGACAAATATGAAGAGATGGCAAGGAGGACCATCCTCTGTGGAATAGTTGCTGAACCAGATGAACCTTCCTTACAATAATGAAGTGATGGCAGTACCACTCTTGCCTAAGTTTAAGGTATCTCTGATCGACATGTATGACGGGTCTAGGGATCTCATAGACTACCTGGAAAGCTTTAAAGCACATATGATCCTCCCCGGTTTTCTAGGTGAGGTGGCCGGCCACGCCTTCCCTCTAACCTTGAAAGGGATAGCACTAGGTTAGTTGGAACTCTGCGCCCAGGAACCATCAACAATTTTGTGGAGCTAGCTAAGCAATTTTTTACACAGTTCTTGGCAAGTAGGCATGGCTGACGCCCTACAACTTACCTTCAAACCATTAAGCAAAAGAAGGGGAGAGTTTAAAAGCGCATTTAACAAGTTTTAATGAAAAAAAGTTGACCACTGACGACTAGGATGAGAAGATCACACTCCCCGCCTTGTTTGGAGGCATATGGCCACGAAACCCGTTCATGACCAAGTTGGCTAGGAAAACTCCATCTACCCGAAGGGAGTTCATGGATAGATCTAATGACTACGTCAATGTAGAAGACAAATTACAAGCTCTGCTGGAACTAAGAAAGCAAGAAACAAGGCACGACTCGAAAGGTTCAGACAAGGATAAGAAGACAAGTTTGAACCAGGGAAGCGGGGGGCGTGAAAGATACCCCATCAAGCGGGATCAAGGGCCTTGCCTCGTCCACAATAACTTAAATGTACAAGAGAACCTTAGAGCAGAGAGGAAGGATGCAGATATGGCCTCCAGGGGTCAATGCTATTGCTAATGCCACCAGTCCGATACTCATTGGACAGATCACTGCTCCACGATGAAGAAAAGAGTGGTAGAGTTGGCAGGAAGCAGGGAGCTTGAGCGGATGCTGGTAGATCGTGTAAAGACAAGAAGAGAGGAAGGGCATGGGCGTGAACCTAGGAGGAGTAGGAGCTTGAAAGGGCGGTGATAGGATAAATAGCAAAGACAGGATACCCCTCGTCCAACATGAAGGCAAGAGCAAGCCCTTGGGGGGATATCTGAACTATAGTAAGGGGTTTGCTTGCAAGGGTACAACAACATCGTGGAGGGAGGCTCATGCACGTAAGGCCAGATACCATGAAGTCTTCCTAGTAGATAGGCTTGCCAAATACCCCAGACTCGGGATATCTCCCATTATCTCCTTCAAAGAAGAAGATTGTGAGGGTATACCATACCTCCATGACGACGTCTTGTTAGTAATACTACTAATCACCAATTACACAACTAGGTGGATTTTGGTTGACAATGGAAGCTCTGTCAACATTTTATTCTAGGAGGCCTTCACCAAAATGGGCATTAGCACATATAGATTATGACCATCGCCCACCTCTTTGAAGGGATTTTTCAGCAAAGCTGTCTAACCCGTAGGCGCCATTATGCTCCTAGTCACAATGGGCCAAGGAGACAATAAGACCACAACAATGACAGATTTCTTGATCGTGAAAGCTCACTCGTCATACAGCACCATACTAGGGCACCCGACCTTGAATAATTTGAAAATTGTAACCTCCACTTACCACTTGAAGATGAAGTTCTCAAGAGAAATAGGCGTAGGAGAAGTAAGAAGTGAAGAAATCTTGGCCAAATATTATGTACAGGAACTCAGGGTGGTGGCTCCTTCAGTTCTAGTGGTTGAGGACCCAAGCACTAAACTTCCACCGCCTCCCCTAGTCTTCACAGACTAGGATATCGAGGCCAGAGTCGAAACCAATCTAAAGCTAGCAGAGGTGAATGAACCTTTGGAGCTAGTGATGCTTCATCCAAACCGTCCTAAAACCACGGCCTGTGTGGCTACAAAACTCGAACCTAAATACTAGGTGGCACTAAAGCAACTATTAATCATTATAAAAGTATTGAAAGTATTTTAAAGTAGTTTTAAGAAAATATTGGGACAAAACTCAAAAAGACCCATGACTCCCCCATACATAGTTTTAAAATATTTTATTTTATCGTTATAATTTTTTTAAATTTTTATATAAAATATAATAAATAATTTAATTTTTTTTAAAATCTCAAAACAATAATAATATTAAAATAAAACAATATCTTTATTCAATTTTTAACTTCCATATTAAATCATTCCATATCATCTCATTTTCTAAACTGCACTTTAGTCGTAAGAACTTTTTCCTTCCTCAAACAAAAATGGTAGATTTATACATAGACATAGTAAAAAGTATATTTATATATTGATGTGATTGATGTAAAAATAATTTAAAATAAAAATATTTTATAATTTAACATAATATATCAAATTTATAATATCCTCTTATTTATTATTTATACTCCTTCAATAAATGGTATCTCCTCCTAATTTAAACTTTTAACAATGGTGGAGTCTGCCTAATGGAGTCTTAAGTTTTTAATGAATCTAATAAGACAAATTCTACCCATCATCATCTTTACACAACATACATGTTTTTATTGAATAATTATTACTTAGTGCAAATTACATATGGAAGGGATCTTTGATACCTATGGGCCCAATACATCAATAAATCTATTGTACCCGTAAGCCCAATTATTGAGGCCCAGGCCTAAGGCATTAGCAGGATAACACCGCCATTATAGAAGGAAAAGATCACTCCAACTAACAAGGAAAACCATTGGAGATATACTCATGGAGGATGGTTTTCTTTTCCTTTGACACCTTTATAAATAGACTACAGGAGGTAACAAAGAACTCATTTGATTTATTTCATCTTCCACATATACTGACCCTCTTATTATTCTGAGATTGGCATTGGAGTGTCCCTAGAGCAACTAGTGTCGTCTCTTTGTTGATGGTATGAAACATGTCATTAATAACATATATTCTTAGTGTTGCCCAGATGACTAACACAAGAGGGGGGGTGAATTGAGTTGTATTTAAAAAAATAACAATTATAAATCAAATATACAATATAAAATATAAACAAAATATGAAACAACAATAAATATAAAGAGTAAGGGTAAGAGAGAAGCAAACTCAGTATGTTAACGAGGTTCGGCCCCATTGCCTACGTCCTCGCCTCAAGCAACCCTTTGAGGATTCCCGAATTCACTATTCAATCTCCTTCAGGTGGAGATAGAAACCTATTACACCTTTGAACAACACCGCTACAAAGGATCCGTGTAGAACACCCTCTACACTTGCATTCACCTTACACGTGGTGATTCAATGATTCCCTGTGTAGAACACTTTCTACACGCACAAGGGTTGTACACACCCTTTTACTGATACAAAAATTGATAGTGGGTAGGATATCAGAAAACACTCCTCAATGAGTGAAATAAGAACAATACAGCACAACCTATATCTCTCAAAATGAACAAGGGTTAAGGCTCAATGCTTAGAGAAGAGAGAATGAAAGCTTTGAATGAGAGTTGTATGCTCTTAGTGTTGTGAATGTGAACCTCTCAAATGATCTATTTATAGGCATATGAGACTTCATATTCAAATTTAAAAAGATTCACATGTCAAAAACATCATCATTCATTTTTCAAAAATTTCAAACCTAATCTTTTTCTTTTTGCATATGACAAAAGGAGCACACTTTACTTTTCAAATTTTTCAAACAAAGACATCTTCCTTTTGCATAAGTCAAGAAAAGCATCAATCACTTTTGAAAATATTCAAATAAAACATGCACATGTGAAAGATGACAATCAATCATCTTTAATATTTTCAAAGTTCAAACCTTTAATCATGGCATGCACATGTGAAAGATGACAATCAATTATCTTTCAAAATTTTCAAATTTAATTTTCAAAATATTCATGCACATGTGGAAAATGTATTTTAATGCTTTATGATAAAATATTAATTTTTGAGCCTTAATCCTAATTTCGAATTTTAAGAGATTTACAACATTTCTCTATGACTTTAATGTGAACTTGTTTCCTTCTTGCTCATGCTTGGTTCCTTGATGTGCTTGACTCCATTGTGTGGACAAATTGAGCTTGAGACTCCTTCATTCTTTGAATTCATTTGTTATCATCAAAATCCATGTGTAAATATATAATTACACAAAACTTGAAACCTTAGGTTCAACAATCTCCCCCTTTTTGATGATGACAAATACTTGATAGAACCTGAAGCCTGTATTAATACTTAAGCTCCCCCTGAGAATGTGCGTTAGTTTTTCAAGCAAAAATATAAATATAATTCCAAGCATATATAACAAGTTTAGCAATTTAAACAATGTTAATGTTCTAGTCTAAAACTTCTCCCCCTTTTGGCATCATTAAAAAGGATCGGCAGCAAGTAAATAGACTGAAGAAAACGGTGCGTTAAAATACACTGTAGATAGTTGAAAAAGAGAGCCGTCCGTGACCCGACAAGTCCTGCAAAGCCTCGAGGCCTAACTCTATGAATTTAGTGCGGTTGAAGATAGAAACAAATCGCCTGATGTTGTTGACAAACGAGATTGAAGGCTCCGAGTTTCTAAAAAATGTCATTTTCACTGATCGGGAAAAAAAACACATTGCTCTTTGACTTGGATGATAGCTCGTCTTGTTCTTTATACTATCTCTATAAAAACAGTCTCAAAGTTCATCAAATCCGCATCAAGTTTTCTTCTTATCTCTATAACTCATCTGCATTCCTTCAACATTCTCGCTTTAAGTTTTCAATTCCTTTCTCAATGGCTCATTCTTCTACATCTCAACCTCCTGTCCTTTCTGCAGCTGCCATTGGTGCTATGTTGCAGCAAGAAAATAATAGTATGGCAAATAAGTCAGACTCCGATGCTATCTACGACTTGGTGAGTCTCGGGACTCGCTACTCATCCTCTATTGTTGCTTTTTCCCAGCGGGTTCAAGCAAAAAACCATGAGGTTGAAAAGCTTAAGGAACAAATTGTTGTACTTCAACGAATTGTTCAAGAGTCTCACACAAGGGAAGGAATCCTTCGGCAGAAGAATAAAAAGTTGAAATCTCTATTGGATTCTTCATTCCGCTTGCCAGTTCCCATGAATAGGGATGACATGATATTGTATGAAGAGAATGAGCGTCTCAAACATGAGGCTAAGAACCTCAAGTTTATGTAAAAGTATTTAAGAAAAATCTATCTATTTTTATGAACTTTGATCTGTCTTTTAAGAGATATTCATAATATGCATCATACCTATTTCTCTTCTAATCATAGATAATCTATCTTCTGGTAAAGGTTTTGTGAATATATCTGCTAACTGATCGTGTGTGTTTGTGAACTCTAGTACTATATCGCCTTTCTGCACATGATCTCGAAGAAAATGATATCTTATTTCAATATGCTTAGTTCTAGAATGTTGTATTGGGTTTTTTGAAAGATTTATAGCACTTGTATTATCACATTTGATTGGAATGTGATTATACATGAGTTTAAAATCTTCAAGTTGTTGCTTCATGTAAAGAACTTGAGCACAACAACTACCCGCAGCAACATATTCTGCCTCAGCAGTAGATAGTGCAACAGAATTTTGTTTTTTACTAAACCAGGAAACTAATGCATGACCTAAGAAGTGACATGCTCCACTAGTGCTTTTTCGATCTATTTTACAACCAGCATAATCTGCATCTGTGTAGCTGATTAGATCGAAAGATGTGTGTTTAGGGTACCATAACCCTAGGTTAATTGTACCACTAAGATATCTAAGAATGCGCTTAACTGCAATTAAATGAGATTCTTTTGGAGATGATTGAAAACGTGCACATAAACACACACTGAACATAATATCTGGTCTACTGGCTGTCAAATATAATAAGCTACCAATCATACCTCGATATACTTTCGAGTCAACTGTCTTACCGGATTCATCTTTATCAAGTTTAGTAGATGGGCTCATTGGTGTTCCAGTTTCCTTAGCACCTTCCATCCCAAACTTCTTCAGCAATTCCTTAATATATTTTGATTGATTGATGAATGTCCCACTTTTTACTTGCTTAATTTGCAATCCGAGAAAGAATGTAAGTTCTCCCATCATGCTCATTTCAAATTCATCCTGCATAGTCTTAGCAAAAACTTGACACATATTTTCATTAGTAGCACCGAATATTATATCATCAACATAAATCTGAACCAAAAGAATATCATCATTTTCGTATTTAATGAAAAGAGTTGTGTCGATTTTTCCTCTTGAGAAACCTTTTTTAATCAAGAAACCACTGAGTCTCTCGTACCACGCTCTAGGAGCTTGTTTGAGTCCATATAGTGCTTTTGTGAGTTTGAAAACATGATTTGGAGAAATATGATTTTCAAAACCTGGAGGTTGCTCAACATATACCTCTTCATTTATAAAACCATTTAAGAAAGCACTTTTAACATCCATTTGAAAAAGTTTGAAATCTTTATAACAAGCATATGCAAGTAGCATTCGAATAGCTTCTAATCTTGCGACTGGTGCATATGTCTCATCATAATCAATTCCTTCTTCTTGATTGTAACCTTGGGCTACAAGTCGAGCCTTATTTCTAGTAATGACTCCGGACTCATCTTTCTTGTTTCTAAAAACCCATTTTGTTCCAATAATAGTATGATTTTTGGGTTTAGGAACAAGTGTCCAAACATCATTTCTTTCAAATTGATTAAGCTCTTCTTGCATAGCTAGAATCCAAGATTCATCAAGAAGTGCTTCATCAATATTTTTAGGTTCAATCTGAGATAAAAAAGCAGTATGATTGCAAATATTTCTAAGAGATGATCGAGTGCTTACACCTTGTGAAGGTTCTCCCAGAATTTGTTCCACTGGATGATCTTTCACAAATTTCCACTGTTTGGTTGCATCTCGTATTAAATTTTGATGATCTTTCCTGATGTCTCCATGTTGGACTTCCTCTATTGTGTTCTCTTTGTTGAGATTGAGACTTTCTGTATTATTTATACCTCCTGTTTCTTCATCAATGGATTTCTTGGAGAGTAGAGAATTAGATTCATCAAATACTACATGCATAGATTCTTGTACAGTTAAAGTCTTTTTATTGAATACTCTATAAGCTTTACTATTTGTAGAATACCCGAGAAAAATACCTTCATCCGATTTTGCATCAAATTTGCCTAAATTATCCCTGTCATTCAAAATAAAACATTTGCATCCAAATACATGAAAGTAACCAATGTTGGGCTTTTTCTCATTCCAAAGCTCATAGGGGGTTTTATCTAATTTAGACCTTAACATAACTCTATTTATAACATAACATGCAGTACTTACCGCTTCGGCCCAAAAATAACTAGGCAAGTTGTTCTCATTAAGAATTGTTCTTGCCATCTCTTGAAGAGATCTATTTTTCCTCTCTACTACCCCATTTTGTTGAGGAGTTCGAGGAGCAGAAAAATTATGCACAAAACCATTTTCATCACAAAATGTTTCAATATTTTTATTAACAAACTCTTTTCCCCTATCACTTCGGATACTTGAAATAGTATAGCCCTTTTCATTTTGAATTCTCTTGCATAACTTGGTAAAAGCATTATGTGCCTCATCTTTATGAGCAAGAAAGATGACCCAAGTATATCTAGAGAAATCATCAACAATAACAAAAGCATAATATTTTCCTCCTAGACTTGCAACTCTATTTGGTCCAAAAAGATCCATGTGTATCAGTTGCAGTGGTCTAGTAGTGGAAATATATTTCTTGGTTTTAAAAGAAGTTTTTGTTTGTTTACCAAATTGGCATGCATCACAAATTTTGTCTTTAAGAAAATTTGCCTTTGGTAAACCTCTCACAAGATCATTTTTTGAAAGTTTGGAAATAAGTTCCATGTTGGCATGACCTAGTCTTCTATGCCATAACCAATTAGTTTCATTTTGTACTGAAAAACAAATAGCATCTTGTGAGGTAATTTCTTCAAAATCGATTGTATAAACATTATTACTTCTAAAGGCAGTAAAACAAATGTTATAATCATGATCATTCAAAATAATGCACTTATCCATTTTGAAAGTAACTGTAAATCCTTTATCACATAATTGACTTATACTCAAAAGATTATGTTTTAGACCTTCAACAAGTAGAACATCTTCAATTATGAGAGAAGATTTATTACCAATTTTACCTATTCCCACGATCTTCCCTTTCGAGTTGTCTCCAAATGTCACGTGTCCTTCTTCTTTAGATCTAAGATCAAAGAACTTAGTCTTGTCTCCCGTCATGTGTCTTGAACATCCACTATCTAAAAACCATTTGTTTTTGCTTGTAGAGGACTTCATGCATACCTATAAAAACAATTAAAATGATTTTTCTTGGTACCCAAGTTCTTTGGGTCCTTTATTTATTAGTATTAGAAGAAACAAGATTTTTAGGTACCCATATGGCCCTAATAGTCATTGTATGTTTTCTTCTAATAGGACAAGTATGATAATTATGACCATTTCTATTACAAAAATTACAAATAGCATGTGACATATATGAAAATCTTGAATGATTATAATAGTATCCTTTTTTGACAAACTTATTATGAAAAGAATTTTGAATATTAGACTTTGATGTAGAAGGATTATCAAAGAAGTTTTTATAAGGTTTGAACTTTTGTTTTGGCATATATCCCAAGCCTGCCTTGTCAAAAACACATCTTTGACTACCAAGAAGTTTTTCAAAATTTCTTTTTCCATTCGTAAAGTTTTCAACAATATTTTCTAAATCAGTTTTCTTTTTCTTCAACTCAAGATTTTCGTCTTTCAAAACAATATTTTCTTTTCTTAAAATATCAATTTCGTTTGTTAAAGAAGAATTTTTCTTTTTCAAAGCAGTATATTTGATACCCAATTTTTCAAATTCTTCATATACCTCTTCTAAAACATTTTGCAATTCTTCATATGAAGGATTTTCAATATTATCAAAATTTGTTACCTCAATATCATCTTTAGCCATAAGACAGAGATTTGCTGATTCTTCATTGCTTGCTTCACTATCTGAGCTACTTGAATCATCATCCCATGTAGCTTTCATTGCTTTCTTGCCTTTGTTTCGATCTTTCTTTAGCAGGGGACAATCTGGCTTGATATGACCAGGCTTATTGCATTTATAACAAATTAAAGTATCATTTTTACCTGAATCTTTCTTGGAAAACTTTTTGAATGATTTCCTCGGAGGAGTTTTATTTTTCTTTAAGAATCTCTGAATTCTTCTTGTTATCATCGCAACTTCTTCATCTTTATCGTCATTTTCCTCATCTTCATCACTTTCACTTTCATGAGGAACAGCTTTAAGTGCCAAGCTCTTCTTTGGCTTTCCTTCTTCTTCTCCTCTTTTCAATGTGTACTCATGGGTGATAAGTGACCCGATGAGTTCATTCACTTCGAGCTTCTTGAGGTCTCTAGCTTCAAGAATCGCTGTCACTTTTGATTCCCAACGTTTTGGTAGAGAGTTGAGAATTTTTCTTACCATTTCCACTTTGGAATAAACTTTACCAAGAGCTGTCAAACTGTTTATGATGTTAGTAAAACGAGTGTGCATGCTAGAAATAGATTCATCATCATTCATCTTAAACATTTCATATTCATGAGTAAGAATATAAATTTTTGATTCCTTAACTTGAGAAGTTCCTTCATAAGTAACTTCCAAGTTATCCCAAATTTCTTTTGCCGTAGCACAAGTCATTACTCTATTAAACTCATTACCATTGAGAGCATTATATAATAAATTCATAGCAGTTAAATTCAAAGTATAAAGTCTATCGTCTTCACGATCAAACTCTTCTTCTTCCTTTTTGACCTTTACTCCACCAACCACTTTTGTTGGAATATAAGGTCCATTTACAATGCATTTCCAGATCTCTCGACCTTGAGCCTGAAGGAATATTCTCATTCTAACTTTCCAGAATGAATAATTGTCTCCACAAAAGAGTGGAGGCCGACTGCTAGATTGACCTTCACCAAATGAAGCTGCAATGTTAGCCATAAGATCTTAACTCAAAAGATAGTTAATCTTATAACAGAGCTTTAGCTCTGATACCAATTGTTGCCCAGATGACTAACACAAGAGGGGGGGTGAATTGAGTTGTATTTAAAAAAAAAAAAAAATTATAAATCAAATATACAATATCAAATATAAACAAAATACGAAATAGCAATAAATATAAAGAGTAAGGGTAAGAGAGAATCAAACTCAGTATGTTAACGAGGTTCGGCCCCACTGCCTACGTCCTCGCCTCAAGCTACCCCTTGAGGATCCCCGAATTCACTATTCAACCTCCTTCAGGTGGAGGTAAAAACCTATTACACCTTTGAACAACACCGCTACAAAGGATCCGTGTAGAACACCCTCTACACTTGCAATCACCTTACACGTGGTGATTCAACGATTCCCTGTGTAGAACACTTTCTACACGCACAAGGGTTGTACACACCCTTTTACTGATACAAGAATTGATAGTGGGTAGAATATCAGAAAACACTCCTCAATGAGTGAAATAAGAACAATACAGCACAACCTATATCTCTCAAAATGAAAAAGGATTAAGGCTCAATGCTTAGAGAAGAGAGAATGAAAGCTTTGAATGAGAGTTGTATGCTCTTGGTGTTGTGAATGTGAAGCTCTCAAATGATCTATTTATAGGCATATGAGACTTCATATTCAAATTTAAAAAGATTCACATGTCAAAGACATCATCATTCATTTTTCAAAAATTTCAAACCTAATCTTTTTACTTTTTGCATGTGACAAAATGAGCACACTTTACTTTTCAAAAAATTCAAACCTAATCTTTTACTTTTTGCATATGACAAAAGGAGCACACTTTACTTTTCAAAATTTTCAAACAAAGGCATCTTCCTTTTGCATAAGTCAAGAAAAGCATCAATCACTTTTGAAATTATTCAAATAAAACATGCACATGTGAAAGATGACAATCAATCATCTTTAATATTTTCAAAGTTCAAACCTTTAATCATGGCATGCACATGTGAAAGATGACAATCAATTATCTTTCAAAATATTCAAATTTAATTTTCAAAAATATTCATGCACATGTGGAAAATGTATTTTAATGCTTTATGATAAAATATTAATTTTGAACCTTAATCCTAATTTCGAATTTTAAGAGATTTACAACATTACTCTATGACTTTAATGTGAGATTGTTCCCTTCTTGCTCATGCTTGGTTTCTTGATGTGCTTGACTCCATTGTGTATATAACTTGAGCTTGAGACTCCTTTATTCTTTGAATTCATTTGTTATCATCAAAATCCATGTGTAAATATATAATTACATAAAACTTGAAACCTTAGGTTCAACACTTAGTTTATCAAATTATCTTATTTTATAATATATATATATATATATATAAGAAATGAATACGATAAAAAATGCTTGAAAATATTTATTTTTTAACTTTTTAATATTTCACATGAATAAACAATTGATGAAAAAAAAAACAATAAAAGAATATATTACTATAAGAAAAGTGCTACAACCACAAATGAATTCCATAAAAATAAATTTATAAACTTATATGATTTCATATAATACGTTAGATCTACTTTATAATAAAAATAGTTTTATAATTTAACGTATTATATCAAAGGATATCAATTTCTGTGTTTAGTTTTATGAAATCTCTAAAGCATTTCTTTTGGAAGTAGAAAAAAATTGAGAAATGCTACGTGTAATGACAGAATAGGAACCAAATATTTATTTTAAATAAATAAATAAATAAAAAATATATATTTAAAAATAAAATTTTTAATAATAAATTATATTATTTTAAAGAAAGAGCTTGAGTCGTCGTATTAAGGCATATTGGGTCAACATTATTCTTTAAAAAATTAGGTTAGCAAATAGCGTGATAGACTGTCTCGCTGGATAAAAACAAGTCAGGCCGGCTCTCAGATGAGGTAGCGACGCTGAAATGCAACATGCACATGGTTGTTGGCTTTCGCAGTCAAAACTTTCTCCTCAAATAACCACTGCCACAAGTCTCTCTTCCTCCTCTCCTCTCATATCCCGATAATGGAGTCAACGGCTTGTCACTCCCCAAGTCTTCTTGTGTTAAAACTGAAGATGAGTGGAGTAGTTTCTGGGTATGTGATAAAATGGAAGAGTATGACTCATGTTGAAGTGTTGGGCGCTGGGCATTTTGTGCCTACTGATCAGGCATTGAAATCCCAGGCAATGATAGAGGACTGGGTCTTGGAGAAGGGATTATTTCGGCATTAACAAGGGGAGGATTCTTGATCAAATATCAGGGACAATAATTTTCTGTTCTTCCTACTTGTATTAATTAATAGCTCAAAATTACGGGCAATATTTAAAGATGGGCGGCCAAGAAAATCCTAATTTATGTCATTGAATAAAGCAAATTTTCCGTTTTTTGGTCGTAAGATATCTGCAATCTTATAATGGGTGAGATTGTATCAATCCCCAACTCTTACGCACCCACAAACTACCGTTTATCATTTATTAATTACAAATTTCAATTGGGGGGGGGGGGGGGGGGGGGGGGGGGAGAGAGAGAGAGAGAGAGAGAGAGAATTCAACCATGGCTACTACTGCGACGACCACTGATGCAGAATACGACAGAGCAATGGAGGTCAAGAAGTTTGACGATGCCAATTAAGATCGGAGTCAAAGGCCTCATTGACTCTGGCGTCACCACCATTCCCCGCTTCTTTGTTCACCCATCCGAGATCCTTTTCGACATCAAACCTGGCTTTGGAACCTAACCTGGACCTGAACACATCCCTGCCATAGACCTTTCCGATCATCCTTGCTTCACTATCGTTGAAAATATCAGATATGCCGCCTCCACTTTCAGGTAATCAACCACGGCGTCCCGTTGGCTGCTAAACCTTGTACGGTGGCTATCCACCATGTATGGTGGCTGTTTGAGCTTAGGGATGGGCTACGGGATGCCAAGTGGTGCTTGTGGTGGTATCATGGTGGCAGGGGTGGATGAGCATGGCGGAGCTGTGGGCCGGTCCGTGGGTCTTAAGACATGGAAATGGAGGGGGAGCTCAAGGAAGGCCATGGTTGGGCATGGAGGAGCTTGGGGGTGTTGGTGGAGCTGTGGTGGTGAGGTGGAGGTGGCACGGTGGCTGGAGGGCAGAGGATCTAAGCCGTGGGTCATGGAAGACCCATGTGAGAGGAGCTATGTGCGTGGGGCTAGGGAGGAGTTACGGGTGGCTGGGTTCCATGGAAGTGGCCAACAGAGGAAGAGAGAATTGTTGGTGGTGGAGTAGTGGCGTGGGTGTTCACGTATGGTGGCGCATGGAGGACAAACCCATTGGTTTCGTGTGTGCGTGTGTGGGGTGATCCGAGGGAGAGGATGAGGGTTGCGAGGAAGGGGAGCCATGAGGGTGGTTGTCGGTGAAGGGAGAAGCCAATGGTGGTCAGAGGTGGCGCTAGAAGTTGACGACGATGGCGCACGGTGGAGAGAAATGGGTGAAACCCATTTTGATTGGGCTATTGTAGGAGGGGAGAGAGAGAGTTGCGTGGTGGCTGTCAATGGTGGAGAGGTGCTCGTAAACGTGAGGGGGAGTCAGCAATGGTGGCGGTGAGGTTGGGTGGCGCACGGCGGTACCGGGTTGAGTTGAAGGAGATTCAATGGAGGTGAGAGGGCTTTCTGTCAAGCTTAAGGGGAGAGGGAGGAGAGAGAGGGAAAATGGAAAGTGAGGGAAAAAGGCTAGGGACTTGGGTATTTAATCTAGGCCCTTCATCTTGAGGTCTCTAAAACGATCTAACGGTGAGCTTTAAATACTTATTTGAAAATGCGTAAATATTGATTTAACTGAAAGCACTGAGAGGAATCAAGATAGAATATTATTTAACTAAACTTTAGCTTATAAAATATAATCTTTCATCACTAATTAAATGATGAAATTTTGCTAATTACTTTTAAGAGAATAAAACTATTTAATTTGTTTAGAGTTTTTAACATAATTTAAATCTCATAATATTTTTAAATGACTAAAATTATTTAATTAAAATGATTTTCTACAATTATAACATTTTTGAAGAGCACAATTATAATATTTTTAGAGCTATTCAAAAATATTATAATTGTCTTATTTAAAATTAGGCTTGGTCCAATAATATCGAAAATATCCTATATAAATATTTACTGGACATTTAGAATATTCAGGGGCTTTAAATCACTGGGCTTGCTTTAAAAATCACTTAATATCTTCAAAAAACACGCCATCGATGTTCGGCATGCAGAACGAGACTCGTGACCATTAGAGAGAGAAAGGAGCGGGTGTTACAAATTGCTGCCCGTTCCAGACCAAGGAATCCTAATGGACATGGCCATGTAAAAGGAAGAATAAGAAAGAAGAAAGAAAGGGGATCATAAAGAAATTTCTTTCAGACTAGTCCAATAGAAACTGGCGGGGTAATTGTGAAGGAAATTTCCTTCCTTTCCCACGGGTCGAGTCCATACAGGTCAGTGATTGGCCCAACCTGGCCCAAGTCTCCTCCTATAAGGGGGCCGAAATGCCACTTAAAAAACTTGACACGTGAATTACACCAATCCAGGAGGGAGGCCTACTGCGAGAAAGCTAATTGACAAGGAAAAATGGCACTCGCCTCCTCTGACATCTCCTGTGACACCCAGCACTCGAAGACCTATACCAACAGATAGCCAGGAAACATGAATGGGCCTTGATTCTCTGACAAAGGGTATGGAGGATCACGACGCCAATGATCTACCGGCAAGATGCCACTAGTAAGCCACACCACATTGATGGCACTAGCCCCGGGCTCCACGCCGCATTGATGACGCTATGCAAGGCTCTACGCTACATTAAAAGATCTTGACTGGGCTACAGTAGGAGGTGACATGAACCCTTAGACACAGAGTACAGGATGTCCCCTCGAAACCTCGTATGAAAGCCACCCTCCAAGTACAAATGTATGGACTCTTGCACTCATAGACAAATTACTAAAAAGATTGAGTAACTTAAGCATCAGACTCTCAGAGGCTCCTCGAACCGCACCGAGCCACCATTTGTTTCTATTGTGTGCAGATACGAATTCTCCTGCCCTGGTTGTTGGAACCAGGCCTAGTTGTGTGAAACACACGTTAATACCCTCCTTTTGTTAAAAACCTTGAGTTACTAATCTGGCCTTAAAAGTTTGAAAAAAACCATCTTTATTGTACTTTCTCCTAAATACCTATTTATAACCAATAGGTTTTGATCTAGGAGGTAAGTCAACTAAAACCCAAGTATTGTTTGACAATATTGAGTCCATTTCATCATTTATCACATTTTTCTAAAATGCAACATCTCTAGAAATCATAGTTTTTTTAAAGATCTTATTCTATATTTTATAGAATTGGTATCTTATTTAAAACATTATCTCTATTTCCTATAAAAGGAAAGCAATAACCTGAGATGACACAAATTTTGGATCCAAGCTTTTCTATGTTCTGACTCTTTGACTTTTTCTCGGTTTAGTCAATGTGTCAGGAATTATACAAATTCTTTTTTGACTCAAGTCAGTTTATGGTGTTTGAGTAAGATTTGATACTACTTTAGAGTTATTATAGAACTTATCTTCAATAAATTCTAGATCCTTTAATTCTACTATAACATTAAAATCCTAATCTAAAATTTTATTTTCTCTTGAATTCTCAACATATCCTACAAAAATACTCTTGATTTCCCTTAGACCTAATTTGTTCTTTTGGGTCTAGAACTCTGTAAGAGGCTAAATAGCCCCATACACTTAGGTATTCTAGATCCTGACTTTCTACAATTCATATGGTAAAACTTTAAATTTCACAGAAGGTATGTATTATGCAAATGACATGCCTTGAACAATGCTTGTCCCCATGAATTAAAAGACAATTTTGCATTCAAAATCATAGCATTTAAAATATTAACTAGTGTCTATTTTGTCTTTCTGCTAAACCATTTTGTTGTCGGGTGTAGGGTGCACTAATTTGATGTATAATGACATTCTCCTCATAGTACAAAGAAAATTCAGTAGAAAAATTTTCACCACCTCTATCACTAAAATACCATTTAGTTCACAAATATCAAAATGCACAAGTTTTAATGATTGTGTATTTTTGTTTGTCTTAGGAAAATGATTCTTTGTCATTTTTCACTTGGATGCAAATTTCACATTTAGCACCAAGCTCATGACTATATGGAATTAAACTATGTTTAGACATAAACTTTAAAGATTTAAAATTCAAATGTGCTAAACAATTATGCCATAAAGTAGAAGACTCAACAATATAAGCATAACCAGAATTTATTTTATTAGTACTTAGTTTATACATGTCATTTCAAGAGTACCCTTTTCCAACAAAAACTTTCCCTTTGGAAAGAACTACATTATTAGACTCTATTACGGTCTTGACACCTTTCTTATAAAGCAAATTTGTAGATACAAGATTTATTTATTTATTTATTTCTGCACATGAAGAATATTGACAAGAATAAGTTTCTTCCCAAAAGTGAACTGAAATTCCACAGTTCCTTCTCCCACAACTGTTTTAGAGCTGTGATTTTCCATTTCTACTGCATGTCCATCTGTTGTATCTTTATAATTTTTGAATTGAGATTTATGATTGCAAACATCAATTGTAGCTTCTGAATCATACCACCAATTGAAAACCTCGGTTGTTGTAGCCATATTTAACTCTGCAATCATGCTAGTGTGCATTTTAGAGACCATGACTACAATTTTCAAAGTCTTATTTTCGATCAGATTTGCACTATTGGGATTGCTATTTTCTTTCTTATATTTCTTCTTGTATTTGCATTCACGCTTAAAGTGTTCATTCTTTCTGCAATTGTAACAAGTTTTTATTTTTTCATACATGTCACAATTGTTGGAAAAGTCATTATATTTTCTCTTGTTTCTTTCAAAATTACATTAAAACTTATTTTTCTCATTAACAAAGTTCACTTTAGAGCCATTTGAGAAAATAATTTCTTATCAAGAATTCAAGTTTCATCTTTAATTCATAAATGTTTTTGAATTTTCTCTATAGGGATATTTTCTGTTGTGCATAAGTTTCTTTTTATAATTAGTCTAACTTGGAGGAAGTTTGGCAATAATAGCCCCAACTTGCAAAAGTTTAGAAACTTCAACATTAAGATCTCAAAATTTATTTACCAAAACTTACAATTCATGAACTAGATCCATCAAAATAGTATTAGCATTCATTGTAAATTCAAGATATTTCATAATAAGGAATTTATCCGTACCTTGCATTTTGGTTCTATACTTGAATCCCAATGCCTCCCAAATCTCTCTTGGTGACTTGATTGATTGAAACAATTAGTAGAGACGACCGAAAGGTATACTTAGAATGAGCCCTCTACATACCACTTCATCTTCATCATGCTTCTTGAGTTCCACCTTTATTTGATCATTGTTGTTAGATTTGGGTTCTAGATGTATTGACAAGTTTAGATTCAAAACATATGAAATCTACAATGTAGTAAGAATGAACATCTACTTATCCTTCTAGCAAGTAAAATTACTTCCATCAAACCTATCTAGTTTGACAAAGTCTTGATTCATCATCTTGAAAGTCGTTATATCATATTTCGATCCCATTGCGATTATTGCCTTAAAGCTACTAAAGAGATTTGAGCGGATATAGTAATATGAAATAATAAATGCGACTTTGAGGCTCAAAAGTATTTGCCACAGCTGATACAACAAACACTGAATGCTTGCAAGAGTTTGCAATTGTAGCAAGGCATATTTGGTGGAGAAGAAATGAGCTAATTTTTAATCAAGATTTCAGGCATCCAAACAAAGTGGTGAATTCAGCTAAGAAAACTTTGAAACTGTTGCAAGAATTGGAGCGGCAGAAAAGAGTATCTACAGATCCTTTTAGCAAAACTAATCTCAAGTGGCAACCACCCCTATGCATACTTATAAAATAAACTAGGATGCAATTGTAGACAAAACTAGATCTAGAGTTGGGATTGGAATCGTAGTAAGAGACTATGAAGAGAGGATCATTACAACTTTGAGGAAGAATCCCGCCATTGCGACCTAATTGGATCGCCTATTGGCGGCGGGGTTTATTCGAGAAGCGCATTACCCAGATTGGTTGTCCAACTTAGTGCTTGTGAAAAAGCCTAATGGTAAGTGGAGAATATGTGTGGACTTCACGGACCTGAACAAAGCATGCCCCAAAGATAGCTTCCTGCTCCCCTGCATTGACCTCATGGTGGACTCGACGGTTGACCATCGCTTGCTGAGCTTTATGGATGCTTACTCAGGATACAATCAGATTCGCATGAACCCCAACGATAAAGAAAAGACATCATTCGTCACCGATAGGGTTTGTACTATTATTTTGTCATGCCGTTTGGCCTAAAAAATGCAGGGGCCACTTGCCAGCAGCTAGTTAACCAAATGTTCAAAGTCTAAATTGGGAAGAATATGGAGGTAGATTTGGATGACTTGTTGGTCAAAAGAAAAACCCCGGCGCAACACCTAGACGACCTTTGGGAAGCCTTTGCGGTACTAAGACGGTACAAAATGAAGTTGAATCCCGCCAAATGCGCGCTTGGAATGGAGTCAGGGAAGTTCCTGGGGTTTGTAGTATCAGAAAGAGGGATTGAAGCCAATCCCGAAAAGGTGAACGCTGTCTTAGATATGCCTCCTTCTCGAAGCATTAATGGTGTGTAGATGCTAAGTGGCAGATTAGCGGCCCTCAACCGATTCATATCACAATCAACGGATAAGTGCTTGCCTTTCTTTAGAGTGTTGTAGAAGGCACACGGTTGGAACAAAGAATGTCATGCTGCATTTGCCATGCTTAAGCGATACCTAACTAACCCTCCACTACTTAGTCAGCCCTAATGTGGTGAAATGTTGACCCTATATTTGTCCATCTCCTCACAGGTGGTCTCCTCAACCTTGGTGCGGAACGACAATGGGGTCCAGAGACCAGTCTACTATGTCAACTGAGCATACAGAGGCCCCCTTACGAAAGCCTTGCAACGCTCAGATGCCTCAGGTCTCCTCATGAACTAACTAGGCTGTGGAGTTGAGCGAATTCGACATTAAGTACTCCCCGCACATCTTTAAAGGGACAGGTCCTGGCTGACTTCATCGCGGAATTCTTCAGTTTTGCCAATCAAGAAGGATATGCGCCACCTATGAAGTCTTGGCAAGTTTTCATTAACAGCTTCTCTTGCTAGGCTAGAGGGGGAGTGGGAGTGCATATCATCACAAACAGAGGTGAGGAGTATGACTATGCCATCAAGCTGGCATTTAAAACCACAAACAATGAAGCGAAGTATGAGGTGCTTTTCCTCGACATGACTATAGCAAGGTCCCTGGGAGCGGAGGAAGTGGAGTTTAGGGCAGACTCCCAAGTAGTAGTTAGCCAGGTGAAAGGAGAGTTCGAGGTGAAGAGCAAAAAATTGAAAAGAGTACCTGGCGTTGATACAGGCCTAACGCGCTTGTTTTTTATACTTACAGATTCAGCAAATTCCAAGAGCTGGGAATGACAAGTTGGTGAAGAAAGCATCTGGGTAGGAAGCCGCCCCAATACCAAAATCAACCGTCTTCAGGACCATTGAAGTGTCATCTGTGGGAGTCTGACTACTGGAAATAGAACCAAGAGCACCCGAATAGGCGCAAGACATTTGGAGATACTTGAATGACAATGAGGTACTTGACAGCAGGGAAAGGGCAAGGAAGGTGAGATACCATGCAGCGAGATATATCGTACTCGGTCGGGTGCTATATTGCAAGGGATACAATGCACCCCTTTCAAGATGCATCTCATGCAAGCAGGTCCAACACATATTGGCTGAAATACATGAAAGAATATGCAAGGATCATGCCGAAGGGAGGGTACTAGTAGGGAAGGAAATGCGAGTTGGATATTACTGGCCGCATGCCTAAAAAGATGCCAAGAAATATGTGCGGAGGCGTAGGAAATGTCACTAATACTCTGGAATCATCCATCGCTCGCCAGCTGAGTTGACCCAATAGTCTCCCCTTGGCCGTTTGCTTTATGGGGGGTCGACTTGGTAGGACCCCTTACTTTGGGGATAGGCGAGGTAAAGTTTGTTGTGGTGATGGTGGACTACTTCACCAAGTGGGTCGAGGCCGAAGTGCTGGCAACAATTACAACCAACAACATTACCTGCTTCCTATGGAAAAGCATTGTCTGCAGATTTGGAGTGCTTTGCTGCATCATGTCGGATAATGGAAGGCAGTTTGACTCTGACCATTACCGAGATTGGTGCCGGGACTAGGGGATCAAGTTCCAATACTCTTCCCTAGAGCATCGCCAGTCTAATGGTCAAGTGGAAGCCACTAACAAAACCCTGATGCGGATACTAAACAAGAAGTTGGGCGGAAGAACTGACGACCGTCCTATGCCCGCCTATAGGATAACCGTGAGGATGCTGACAGGGGGAACCCCGTTTACCTTGGCGTACAACCAGTGAGGTCGACATCCCTACTTACCAAGTGAGGTCAACATCCCAACTTACCAAGTGCACCACTATGAGACACTCTAATGATCGGCGCCTTGAAGAACAGCTTGACCTAGTAAGGGAGGTCCGAGAAGAGGAAGAACTGACGATGGTGGCATACAAGAAGAGAGTAGAACATTGCTTCAATCGAAGATTATGACCGAGGTCATTCAAGGTTGGAGACCTTGTGTTGAAACAGATAGGGATCATAGCGAAGGACAAAGGCAAGCAAGGACCGCAATGGAAAGGCCCTTAAGTGGTAGTAGCCAGCAACCGCTTGGGAGCATATTGGCTACAGGACCCTGATGGGAATGAACTACAACATCCGTGGAATGCTGAGCACCTACGAATATTCTATCGATAAAGCCTTATGATGCACCTTTGTATTTTTTGTTATTATTGACCCCACGGTTGCTTGTATGATTACTATTAAGGAGAAACACATGACTGTTTCAAGAACTGTACATCAGAGAAAGAGATTCTTATTTTTGCGCAAATTTCCTTCCTGCGATGTCAACGGATGAGAGTGGGTACAGTCACAAACTGCCCAAACATACTACCTCTACGTGTGGGTCAAAAGGTGAGATTAGCCTTAGGCTAACCCGACCTTCCTTGAGGGAGAGAGCGAGTCCAGTCTTGAGGTTACTCAAACTACCCCATCCTCATCGCGGCAGAGATGCAGACGGTAACTCAGCCTTCTAAGACTAAACCGCCCGCAGGGCACCAAAGGGAGGAGTGTAATGCCAAATGGTTGCTTTATCCCTCCCACGGTGGGAAGCGGGCTAGTCCCGAGCACACAAGGATTTAC
The DNA here is from genome assembly GCA_011037825.1 of Carya cathayensis. NCBI lineage: Eukaryota > Viridiplantae > Streptophyta > Magnoliopsida > Fagales > Juglandaceae > Carya > Carya cathayensis. The sequence continues at coordinate 1,649,804 of QGSO01000156.1, forward strand.
CCTTGTCATGAGCATCGACCAACGGGTGTGGGTCTAGTCAGGGATTGTCCAAACAGACTACCTCTACATATGGGTCAACAGGTAGATCTAACCCTGGTTTAAATCAACCTCCCTTAAGGTTGCTCGAAAATTACCCCGTTTTTCCATGACTAGGAGTGGACATGGCCGCAGCCTGGTCCTCACCCCCTTTCCTGCAACATCAACAGATGGGAGTAGGTTCAATCAGAAAAACTGCTTACACAGATTACCTTCACATGTGTGTCAACAGGCGGGATTAGCCCCGGGCTATCCTGGCCTCCCCTGCTGAGGAGAGCGGGACCAGCCCTGATGCTGCCTGAACATGACCCCATCCCGTTGCGACAAAGGGATGACGACCTCCCTGGGGGACTAAAAGGGAGGGTGTGATTTGAGGTACCCCTACCTTTCCCTCGGTGGAGTGAGGGATAGTCCTAAGACTACCCGTCTCAACCGCAGAAAACAACATTCCCTAAAGCAGCCAGAGACCCTGAAGTCTCACCGCACTAAGCCAATAAGACATGTTGGTATTTGTCAGATAAGGTATACATACATTCGAGCTTTGGTTTTGCAGTGTGAGCGTGAGGGTCAATGAGGTTTGTATGATCTTATGGCATGGCCTTCGTTTGAGTACTTGGGCGAGCTCGACTCAAATGCCGCTCGGCCCCCTCTCGCCAAGCGAAAGGATTGATGAGGAGCGTATGATCTTATTGCGCGGCCTCCATCAGAGTACCTAGGTTGTCCCCCTCTTGCCGAGCAAGAGGGTCAACGAGGTGCGCTCGATTTGACATGCCACGCAACCTCATAAAGAATTTGGGCGAGTTTTAGCTTCCGCACCGCTCGACCCCTTTCGCCAAGTGCAAGGATTAACTAAGCTGGGCCAATTCTACATGCCGAGGGATTTCTGCATTAGCTTCACATACGCAACTCAGGTCCTTAGTGGAAATTTAAAAGTGAGCATAGGCATCACGTGTAGGAACACAGACCAGTTTCACTCAACCTCTAACGGGTTACCGAATGTTACCAAGTAGCAAGTGTTTAGTCTTCGCTAAGACGAATGGGTGAAAAGGCAATTATGCTCGACAGGGTGTCACTCGAGAGGTTATCAATTTGCCAAGTCTCAACAAACGACCAACATATTACCGCCCATGAGAGGCCTGTGCGAGGTGCAAGCAAGCAACACAGAGAAAAGATAATAAAGTTTGAAAGTGCAAAAGGAATAGCATTTTATTCATCAACTGCCAGAGCGATTACAACAGAAAGGCTACAACATATCCACAAGAAGTCATACAAAAGAGACAAGAGGTTGAGAAAAATCCAAAGGCAAAATCAAACTCGGCGGGGTAAGGTGTCTTCGATGGATAAAGACAGCAACTGGGAGGCGCCATCACAGAACTAAGGAGGGGGTGAAGAGAGGGAGAAGAGACCAACTCAAGCTCTTGAACTGCACGATCTTCGAAGACTACCCAAAGAAGAGACAAGCCTCAGTTGCCCCCATACAGGCTTAAGGCCCATATGGAAGAAACAAATAGAGGTTGCACTTTTGTGGACTCCCCCGAAGAATGCGGGATGACGAGGAACTTGAGTTGAAGAAGACACCCTTAGTGGTCTTTGTGAAAGCCCCCGAGGGAACAAATTCCCCCTCTTATCTCTCCCCTAGTCGGAGAGGAAGTGCCCGGACCCAGGCAAGCTCGAGACACCAGAAGTCTCCTTCGATGACCAAACTAGGAAAGAGGCTTCGTTCTCCCCGAGCATAGGAGTGACTCGAGATGTAATGATGGAACATGAACTACATGAGGAGTTTTGAGACAAAAAAATCCCTCTAAACAACCCAGCCACTAAGCTGGGTGCATGCCTTCTCTTCAAAGCATCTCCCGATAATGAAGAATGACATGACTTTAAGAAAAACATCCTCTAGAGATCCTGAGAAACTGTCGTGTATATATCTCCACAAAATCCTACCACATAATTCAGTATCTCAAGGCTAGCTTAAGTCCAGAGGGCCCATCAGAGCCAAAAATGGCCAACATAAGTGCAAGGGGAGATAGAGTTTCAGAATGCTTGAAAAGCAGGAAAGAAGGAAGAGTTGATGGCAAATGGCGAAGGCAAAAGGGGCTATAAGTAGGTGAGGAATGGCGGCTCACCTTCCTAAGTTCAAGGGACCTGCACATCTTGGGGACTTCGCCAGATCTGACATGAATCCCATGACAAGTGTAGAAGATGCTATCTAACACCATAAATGCGGGGCAGCCGACAGCCACACATTGAATGGCCAACCACTCATTATCCTCTCAGATCCCCAGATGGGACGTTGGCTACTGAACTGTACCCATGGGAAAATAAAGTAGGCACGACTTGTCGCCTGTTGCGTCCGACGTGACATGTGCTAGAATAGAAAGGACACGGAGTACGAGCCAAGGAGTGAGTGTGTGGTAAATATTAAAATTAAACAAATCAACGAAAATAAGGTTCGTACAGTCACAAAAGCACAAGGAATGAAAGCTTTACACAAAATATTTATATAAACAAAAAAGATGGTAGAATTGCGAGGCCCCCTAGACCATCTCAAGACTCCTCCTCAGGCTTGGTGGGGTCCACCTTCGGAGAAGTCGAGGCCACCATTGGCGCCTCTAGCATGGCCAAGAACGCACTAGGAATGAGGTCCACCACAATTTGGGCTCCTGTCTCCAGGGTTGTGAGTTTGGGGGTCGAAAGCTCAAGGTCCAACAAAGACAGGTGACTTCCAGGATTCGATAGCAAGCGCTCTCTCAGTGACTCTCTACCCAATAAGAAGACATAATGCCGTGCCTCATCCAGAACTTGCCGCACCAATGACAATTCACACTGCTATTGCTGAGAAACGGACCTTAATTCCTCCCTATCAGCTCTCACGGCCTTGAGGGTCTCCCCCCTATTTGAGAGGGTCTTTCTAACCTCCAGGAACTTGTCTTCGACATATCGACGAGAGGACTCTGTAGAATCACACCTCCTGATGAGGGAGGCATGTGCAGTTTGGAGTTTCTCGAGCTCCTCCATCCAACGATCGGGCATCTCCTAAAGGGTTTCCCGCACCTCCAACTCATGCCCCAGATCATGGTAACACATGGTGACCTCGTTCTGAGACCTCCGCAGATCAAACTTTGCATGGTGTAGGCATTCCCACAAGGTTAGCAAGGGAGCCTCGTGGGGGCTTTACCTCAACCACGGCTCTGCCAGAGGCCACAGAAGCCGCAGAATGAGGCTTTTGGGCCCTGGAGCCCATCTCGCTTAATCATCCGTCACCAAGGTTGGCAACCGGTAGGCAACCTGTTAGGAAAACACCCAGTGAAACCCCAAGGAAGTTATCAAGGGGTGCAAGAATAGAGGGACCCGAACTCGAAAACTAACCTGAACAGGAGTGCCTCAGACACTTGCCAGAGGATGCCCGAGTCCTTGGAATCTAGCGATAGCCACTCCAGACCTCTCCTCATGGCCCCCAGAGCCCGGGAAGAATAACCCTAGGAGACATTAGAGAACAAGGATGCTAAACACCTCCTCCTTGTGGAGAGTACGGGGAACCCCCCACGACAGAGGGGGATATAGGAAGGGCATGCAATGCGGCAAGCGAAGGACCAACATCCGTCGGGGAAAGGGCGGGCTAGAGCGGCGAGGAAAAAAGCGACACCCCCGGTCTCAAAAGGGTAGAAATTCCTCTCCCCCCACCCTGAGGAGAAGGCATTCGGATAGAAACCCCGATTGAAGATTGACCAAGAGAGGGGGGAACATCATCGTTAGAATCCGACGTAATCGGCAAGCTTTACCGCGGCCTCTTTCCTTTCCCCTCTACCGATGGATTGGCAAATTGTCGACGTGCCAGATGTCTAGTGGGCTCCAACGAGATTGAGGACCCCGCTTGGCACAATGCTGCATGTGCAGGAAGATACCACAACAGGTTGTCCGATATCAATAGGACGTTCGACCAAACTTCCTCTGGATGGGCGACAACCTTTCCTGCACAATCCTTTGCTGAAGACCTTGGAAGCTCCTCCTCGAACATTGTGCCCCAGTTTTCTCGAACTGGATAGCTTTGCCCTAAGGACTACCCTGGGGGGTATTCCTACCCGATGCCTAAAACAAAGAAAAAATGCTTGGACCCCGATGTTCTCTTGTCGTACTGCTACTCCAAGCAGACGAGTGGACAGGCCTCTTCAGGACTTAGTGAGTAAGGAAGAATTCCCAACCAGTAAGGTCAGGCCAAGTGTCCCGAGCCAAATTACGAAACAACCCACCAGGATCCTACAAGCGTTGGGGAGGAGCTGAGCAGGCGCCACGCCGACCATGTCCAACACGTCACACACCAGGAGACAGAATGGTAGCCAAAGACCGTCTGGAAACATGGACGGGAACAATGCAACCTTGTAGGCGAACCCCTCGAGGTCTACGACTCCTTTGTCTAATCACAGAAGTTCGAGAACTATGCGCTCAGGTATATTGTACATTCATCCCAAAGCACTTAAGTTTGAGGGAGTCACCGATGAGCGCTATGAGAACCCTGTGTATCCTTGACCTTCCATAGAAACTACGACAGACCTTGTCCCTATAGGCAAGCTGGATGGGCTAGGGGACCTGATGGTCCCAGGGTCCTCTTAGCTCCTCAGAACCGATTGAACGGATTTTTTGGGAGCCAATGAAGAAAAACGAGTGTAGAGGCAAGCGTCCAAGGCAATAGAGAGGGCTAGCTAGGGAGTCTTGAAACAATAAACATCCTGCCCACTTCCCAGCAGCTATATGTAAGACCCCAAGGGACAATTCGCATTCCCGAATGATAGAGGCATCCTCGCCGGTGAATTCAAAGCGACAAGAGGGAACATGGCAAGAACTACCTGAAACCGCCCAGGTGCATCGAACGAGGTGGGTATCGTCAAGCGTGGGAAAGAACCATTTGGACGTGCCATTATTAAGAGTAGGAGAACCATCAAGCCCCTACTCAAGGGCCAATCAACATAGGATACCTGAAGCAACTAACCTCAGATGCCTAACAGCATGGGAGTAGAAACGACCCTTGACAGTTTGTGCAAGAAGCAAGGGACGTGGAATTGTAGGAATTTCCAACAAAACCTTTCGATAGGAATTGATGGAGTGACTGTTGGGGGGATTTTTTCCAAAGACACTAGCCCAGCCCGAATAAAGACAACACCTGGCCCAAGACTAAGCCAAAGGCCATTTGACTCCCTAACGGCCCACCCTAGGAATTCCCTGCCTGGAAAACACGGGTTTGACCGGCAGATCAGGCTAGCTATAGCCTGGAGAGCATGAAGCCTCCCCATATTGGGCATGGAGGGAATATCACACCACCTTGATGGGACTCCACACTCAAACACCCCATCGCGGAGGCCACGCCACATTAAATGAGTCCTAACAGGAGGGACCCCTCTACTCAGGGGCCAGGGCATGGGTCGCCGACCTCGGGGGCGGGTATAAACGCCGCCTTCTAAGCACTGAGTAGGGGTTCAAACAATCTTTAATAGTCATTCTGCAATATTCTCCTCTTCCCTAGTTAACTTAAGCATCGGAAGCTCCGCGCAGCTGCCCACCCAGTAGCTGGACCCTGGAGTAATTGTGTGTGTACAGGAATTAGTGAAGGCCTAAGCCACCGAGGAGCCTAGCCTAAGGGTGTACAAAACACGTCGTTAACATTATATATAATTTTTCACATTATAAGATTATATGCTAACTGCTAATTAATATAAATTAAAGTTTTAATATTATTATTCATGTATATTAATCTTATAATATAAAATTAATATAACATTTTATATATCATAAAATTAATCTTATAATTTTTAATATAACATTTGATTTTTGGTATAACATACAAATTTTAATTTTATATTATAAAATTAATATAACATAAAATGTTGGATATGGGTCCATCACTTGGTAAACTTTTGTTGGAGTATGATTTTATTTATTGGTAAAACCTGAAAAATGGATCAGACCACAATTAGAAAAAAATGAAAGTTGTGGTTTTGGTGGTGAATCGGTCTGGTATTAGTTCTTAAATTTTCAAAATTGGTGTATACCTGTTTAGTTCTAAAAAATGCCTAAAACTAGACCAAACCAGACTGGTTACACCCCTATGCTCACTTGCGCCCTCAAGCTAGATTGCTCGTTCCATGGTCGCCGCAGGCGAGCATTGAGGGTTGCAGAAGATCTTTTATGAACAAAGTGAGGTGAGCATCGCAGCAAGCAAAAGTGCTCGACCACCTGCAAGCACCAACTAAAACAAAAATGTCGTTGAACCTAGGTGAGATCCACGGAGTGCAAAAGTGCTCGACCTAGGTTGGTTCCAAGGAGGCTAAAGGTACTATCCACTCAAGTAAGCAACGTGATAGAACATGAAGCTTGACATCTTTGAATCGTAGGAAGAATCAATAAATAGAATTCCAACATCTGATTTATTGAGGATATATTGTGCATAGGGTCCTTTGGGAGTTAGAGATGATGAGCAAACCTTGTGCATGCCATCCCATACTGCAAGCAGATGAGTCCATGTTCAATGCTCTTCTTTTAAAAAATAATGCCATCTTTAAATGGTCTTCATGGCCACTTACAAACCAGTAAGAATATTATTAAAAATCATTGTGCTCACACCTAGATGAGCGCCACAGAGGACAAAAATGCTTGCCAAGCAACCCCAAGGAGCGAGCATCAAGCTTGCCATCTCTGAATCGCAAGAAGTATCAATAAATAGAACTCCAACTTGTAATCTATGGGAGGAGATCTTCTGCATATAGTCTTTTGCGAATTAAAGATGATGAAGAAACCTTATGCATGGCATCCTATACTACAAATGAATAGGTCCATGTTCCATACTTTTCTACAGCGGATGGATGTACATCTTTCAAGATCTATGCTATCTTTCAGCACCCAGGCGAGCAATAGTGCTTGGCACCCTGCCTTCCAGTACAGAGAGCTAATATGCTTGCCCTGGGCTATTACCATAAACAAGTTAAAGTGGTTGCTCCCAAGGTACTCCCTGGCGAGTAATGTTTCTCGCCAACCGAGTTAGCAAAAGTATTTTCCTCCTCGATGAGCACTAACAAGTTATTATTGTGCTCGATATCTTGGATACGGGTAACTGTGCACATGCTGCTCTCAGTAGTCATGTGCAAAATTGTCATCTTTTAGTACATTAATTTTTTTTTTTCTAAGTTCAACGCGGACTTAAATGCTTGTATGCAGTTAGTTTTCGTGAACTAGTGATGAAATCTTCATAAGTAGTAATGGAAACTATTTTAGAAGAGTTTTCTTTAAAATTTTGTAAATTGGTGAAACACATTGAGAATAGCTTTGGATGTACAAAATTTTCAAATGAATTTAAATATGTAATTTAAAATATATTTTTTAAATTAAAAAACAAACGAAAAAAACTAAAAGCAGCTATGAGATGGTCGTCAAAGATTTTCTGAAAAGAGCTCTTATTTCGAGAATAGAAACTACACAAGATGTCAAAAGTTCCCCTGAATTGTCAAACGTACCTACGGATAAAACTCTGAAGACTTCGGACATTCAGCTCTTTTGTGCAGGAATGTGTTGAAATTGTGGTATCGGCAGGACAAAACGTCCCAAACGCCAACCACTTCGAAAAAGATTACGAAGACAAAAATGAAAGTAGGAAATTCATCAAATCATAGATAAAATCTACCTATTGTGATGATATTCAAAAACCTTGACTTTCGTGACTTAATGACAAAATGTCTGGACACGTGGATACGATTTTAGCCTCACTTATGGAGAAAAAACCAAACTCCAAAACTTGCTTACGCGGCTTGAGAGCCCCCCAAAAGCGACACGATGATTGATAGTTTTCAAGTATTTTATTTTATCCTTATCATTTTCTTAAATTTTTATAATAATATTTTATTTTATTTTTATTTTAAATTATTACATCTCAATTTATATATCTATAGACATAGTAAAAGGTATATTTATATGTTGATATGATTGATGTAAAAATATTTTAAAATAAAAATATTTTATAATTTAACGTAATATATCAAATCATATCAATTTATAAAATCATCTTATTTATTATTTATACTATTTAAATAAATGGCATCTTTGCCTAATTTAAACTTTTAATTATGGTGGAGTCTTCCTAACGGAGTCTAAGTTTTTAACAAATTGAATAAGACAAATTATACCCATCATCATCTTTACACCACATACTGTTTTATTAAATAATTATTACTTGATCCAAATTACATATGGAAGGGATCTTTGATACCTATGGGCCCAATACATCAATAAACCCATTGTACCTATAAGCCCAATAGTCTACGGAGACTTAGGCACAAAGCGTTAGTAGGATAACACCGCCGTTATATGAGGAAGGGATCACTCCAACTAACAAGAAAAACTGTTAGAGATATACTCATGGAGGATGGATATCTTTTCCTTTGATACTTCTATAAATAGCTTACAGGAGGTAACAAAGGACTGACTTGATTTACTTCATCTTCTACATACATTCACCCTCATATTATTCTGACTTTAGCATTGGAGTGTCCCTAGGGCAACCAGTGCTGCCTCTTTGTTCATTGCAGGTCATCCGTGTGATTAGTGATGTGAAACACGTCATTAACAGTAACGCCGTCTGTGAGATTTTTATAGACTTCACCGTGATTTTCACATGCCAACTACTATGTGATCACAGGCAAAACACAGATCTAGAAATGAGCATAGTAGAGAAGGAAGCAAGATTGTCAGATATAGCGGATAAACTGAAGGAAACAACAGCTCTAGTAGAACTACTACAGAAGGAGAACGAAAAGTTGAAATGGTAGCATGCTACTACGTCGCAGGTTAACAATGACCAAATAGAGAGCGAAAGCGATGCCCACAACGCAGAAAAGGCTAATGCCGAAGATCTGGAAAAGAAGAAGTTGCATGATGAGCTTAGAAGTCTTGTTGACAAATATGAAAAGATGGCAAGGAGGAACCTTCTCTATGGAACGGTTGGTGAACAAGATGGACCTTCCTTATAGTAATGAAGTGATGACAGTACCACTCCTGCCTAAGTTTAAGGTATCTCAAATCGATATGTAAGACGGGTCTAGGGATCTCATAGACCACCTAGAAAGCTTTAAAGCACATATGATCCTCCACGGTTATCCATGTGAGGTGGCCTATCATGCCTTCCCTCTAATCTTGAAAAGGATAGCACGATGTTGGTTTGGAACTCTGCTCCCAAGACCCATCAACAGTTTCGAGGAGCTTGATAAACAATTTTTGACACAGTTCATGGTGAGTAGGCATGGCTGACGCCCTACGGCTTACTTTCTAACCATTAAGCAAAAGGAAAGGGTGAGTTTAAAAGCGTATCTGACCAGATTTAACAAAGAAAGGTCGACCACCAACGACAAGGATGAGAAGATCACACTCGCAGCCTTGTTTCGAGGCATATAGTCCCGAAACCCGTTCATGACTAGGTTGGCCAATAAAACTCCCTCTACCCTAAGGGAGTTCATGGATAGGGTTGATGACTATGTCAATGTAGAAGACACATTAAAAGCTTTGCTGGAACTAAGAAAGCAAGAAACAAGGCACTACTCGAAAGGTTCAGACAGGGATAAGAAGACAAGTTTGAACCAGGGAAGCAGAGGGCGTGAAAGATACCCCACCCAGTAGAATCAAGGGCCCCGCCTCGTCCACAATAACTTAAATGTATAAGAGAACCCAAGAGCGGAGAGGAAGGATGCACATCTGGCCTCCAGGGGTCAACGCTATTGCAAACGTCACCAGTCCGATACTCATTGGACATATGATTGCTCCATGATGAAGAAAAGAGAGGCAGAGTTGGCGAGAAGCAGGGAACTTGAGTGGATGCTGGCAGATTGTGTAAAGATAAGAAGAGAGGAAGGGCATGGGTGTGAACCCAGGGGGAGCAAGAGCCCAAAAGGGCAGTGACAAGATAAAGAGCAAAGACAGGACACCCCTCATCCAACATGAAGGTAGGAACAAGCTCCTTTGGGGAAAATTTGAACTATAGTAGGGGGTTTGCTAGCAGGGGTACAACAACATCGAGGAGGAAGGCTCACGCCCATCAAGCCAGATACAATGGAGTCTTCTTAGTAGATAAGCCTACCAAATATCTCAGACTTGGGGTATCTCCCATTATCTCCTTCAGAGAAGAAGACTGTGAGGGTATACTATACCCCCACGATGATGCCTTGTTAGTAATGCTACTAATCGCCAATTACACAACTAGGCGGATTTCGGTTGACAATGGAAGCTCGGCTGACATTTTATTCTAGGAGGCTTTCACCAAAATGGGCATTGGCCCAAATAGATTGCAACCATCGCCCAACCCTTTGAAGGGATTTTTCGACAAAGCTGTCCAATTCATAGGCGCCATTACGGTACTAGTCATAAAGGGCCAAGGAGACAATAAGGCCACGACAATGACATATTTCTTGATAGTGAAAGCCCACTCGTCATAGAACGCCATACTAGGGCGCTCGACCATGAATAATTTAAAAATTGTAACCTCCACTTACCACTTGAAGATAAAGTTCCCAAGAGAAATAGGTGTAGGAGAAGTAAGAGGGGAACAAATCTTGGTCGGAGAATATTATGTACAAGAACTCAGGACAGCAACTCCTTCAATTTTAGTGGTTGAGGACCCAAGCCCTAAACCTCCACCACCTCCCTTAGTCTTCACGGACCAGGATATCGAGGCTAGAGATGAAACCAATCTAAAGCAAGCAGAGGCAAATGAACCTTTGAAGCTAATTACGCTTCACCCAAACCGTCCTAAAACCACGACCTGTGTGGGGATAAAACTCGAACCTAAATATCGGGAGGCGCTGAAGCAACAATTAATCATTATAATAGTATTTAAAGTATTTTAAAGTAGTTTTAAGCAAATACCGGGACAAAACTCAAAAAGACACACGACTCCCCCGTACATTGTTTTAAAGTATTTTATTTTATCATTATAATTTTCTTAAGTTTTTATATAAAATATAATAAATAATTTAATTCTTTTAAATTTCAAAATAATAATAATATTAAAATAAAATAATATTTTTATTCAATTTTTAACTTTCATATTAAACCATCACATCGCATCTCACTCTCTAAATTGCACTTTCTCCTTCCTCAAACAAAAATAGTAGATTTATATATAGACGCAGTAAAAAGTATATTTATATGCTAATGTGGTTGATGTAAAAATATTTTTAAATAAAAATATTTTATAATTTAACGTAATATATCAAATCATATCAATTTATAATATATCTTATTTAATGTTTATACTCCTTAAATAAATGTTATCTCCTCCTAATTTAAACTTTTAATTATGGTGGAGTCTTCCTAACGGAGTCTTAAGTTTTTAAGGAATCTAATAAGACAAACTCTACCCATCATCATCTTTACACATACCTATTTTTATTGAATAATTATTACTTAGTGCAAATTACATATGGTAGGGATCTTTGATACCTATGGGCCCAATACATCAATAAACCCATTGTACTTGTAAGCCCAATAGTCTACGGAGGCCCAGGCGTTAGCAGGATAACACCGCCGTTATATGAGGAAGGAATCACTCAAACTAATAAGGAAAACCATTGGAGATATACTCATAGAGGATAGATGTCTTTGACGCCTCTATAAATAGCCTACAGGAGGTAACAAATGGCTCACTTGATTTACTTCATCTTCCACATACACTCATCCTTGTATTATTTTGACTTTGGCATTAGAGTATCCCCAAGGCAACTAGTGCCACTTCTTTGTTTGTTGCAGGTCAACCTTGTGGTTGGTGGTATGAAACACATCATTAACAACATATATTATTAGTCTATCAAATTATCTTATTTTATAATATCTTTTATATATATAAAGTGGCTATCTAACAGCCATTAACAGAAATTGTTGTTTTTCTGTCTAAAATTGTAGTTTTCCATCTATTCTATTGTTTTACTTAACGCCGTTTGTCTTGTAAATTTGTTGGGGTCAATGTTTGCATGCGATACTTTACTTTCATTCCGTCCTCGCATCCATGCATTTGGAGCTTCATACTGGGAATCACAACTTTTCTATGTATTGAGATTGGCTGGACTCTCACTGACAGCTTCTCTGTGTATTCACTCCAATGCGATTCAGTGGTGAGCAAAATGTATAAAAAAAATTGAGCTTGGCTGGATTATGTACTCACTGACAGTTTTTATTTGTACGCGATTCAATGTTCTTTTTCTTTGTTTAGTTTTTTCATGGTAGATTATGTACGCGATTCAGTGTTCTTTTTCATGGTAGATTATGTACAAAAGGTAAAAAAAAATTGAGCTTGGCTGGATTATGTATGCGATTCAGTGTTCTTTTTCTTTGTTTATATTGACCGACAGTTTTTTCTACATAAACCCACTTGGTATAGATCATGCTCTATTCTTGAAACCCATCTATTGTTAATAAAAAAATTCAACCCTGTTGCGTGAAGTCTTTACAAATATGTTCTTGATGCTGGATATAAAATTTACGTTGTGGCTTTAAGGACTCTGTTTTGAAAATATATTATTTTTATTGGTTTGGTTTCTGGGCAGGGAGAGGGAAAGGAGGAAAGTAATTTTAAGCCACCTGTGGGATTTTGTCGGTGCAACAGTAAGAAGGAGAGAAGAAGAGAAGGGGAGAGAAAGCCCTCCAGCGTGCTTGAAAACAGACGAAATCGAGAAGAGGAAGAAGAAGGAAGGTAGCGGCGCGCGGGAGAAGAAGAAAAGAAGAAGAAAAACCCTAAGGGATGGCCAAAACGACACCGTTTTATGAAGAGAGGGCTGGGCTTCACAAAGCCAAACAGATTGGACACAAAACAGAGAAAAGCACTAAAAACAAGCCCTTTTCAAAAATTACAGGTTCAATAAAAGAAAAAGACAAAAAAGTTGAAAACAAATAGAGCCCAACAATGAAACAAATTAAAATAGAGAGTAAGTTAAATACTAGACAATAATTAATATCAAGAAAGCACGTCAAAATAAATTTCACAATTTAGTAATCGCAAAATAATACAACGAAAATTACATTAAATTTAAAACAAGAGAACCAATATTACTAATAAATAAAATAATTATTTAATTAAAACACATAAAAATACATGATATTATAGGCATATTAGAAATTGTATATTTCTCCTAATGGTTTTCCAGTAAATTCTTGCTGCACGTGTGCTGACAATAATTACAATAATGATCGTAGCAATTAATTTGTTAGTTAAAGTTCCTGTGTAATATTCTATTAATTATATTATTTGTATAAAAGTTGACGCAATGTCTTCTAAGCTATATATGCCATCAACTATTTTTATAAGTTTTATAAAAAAACATATTACTTTTGTAAAATAATTGTCTAATTCAACTAACCAAACGTGTTTTGCACGTTACTTTGACTTCGTATATATATATAAGAAATGAATATGAGCGAAAATGTTTGAAAATGTTTATTTTTTAACTTTTTAATATTTCGCATGAATTAACAAATGGTGAAAACTAAAATAAAAGAAAGTATAAAAAATATATTATTATAAGATAATTACTACAACCACAAATGGATTCGATAAAAATAAATTTATAAATTTATATGATTTCATATAATATATTAGATCTATTTTATAATATAAATAGTTTTATAATTTAACGTATTACATCAAAGCACATCAATTTATGTATTTTATTTTATGGAATTTTTAAAGCATTTCCCTTGAAAGTAGAAAAAAATTAAAAAAAAAAAATTTATAAGGCTAGAATCCACGCCAAAAATTTATTTTAAATAAATAAATATAAAATATATATTTAAAAATTAATTTTTTAATCATAAATTATATTATTTTAAAGAAAGAGCGTGCGACTATCGTATTAAGGCATGTTGGGTCAACATGATTCTTTGAAAAATTAGGTTAGCAAATAACATGACAGACTGTCTCGCTGGATAAAAACAATTCAGGCCGGCTCTCAGATGAGGAAGCGACACTCACAAGCGACATGTACATGGTTGTTGGCTTTCGCAGTCAAAACTTTCTCCTCAAATAACCACTGCCACAAGTCTCTGTTGAGGCTCTCCTCTCATATCCCATTAATGGAGTCAACGGCTTGTCACTCCCCAACTCTTCTCCTACTCCTCCTTCTCATCTCGCTCCCTGTTTTCCACTGTATCCCTGCTTCATCATCGCCAACTTCAGCAACTTCTTTTCCCTACGAAGCCCTCCCCACCAAATCAGGCTACCTGCCCGTCAATGCCTCCACCGGTTCCGCCATTTTCTACGCTTTCTATGAGGTCCAGAAATCCATTTTCCCGGCCTCCAAAACCCCACTACTTATCTGGCTCCAGGGTGGCCCTGGCTGCTCCTCCATGATCGGCAACTTCTTCGAGCTCGGCCCCTGGCGTGTCAACTTTCAAAAGGCCAAGAACGACCCCCTTGCTCTCGAACCGAATTCAGGTTCTTGGAACCGGCATTTCGGCCTTCTTTTCCTCGATAGTCCCATTGGAACCGGGTTTAGTGTTGCCTCTACACCCGCAGAAATCCCAAGAGATCAATTCTCCGTTGCCAAGCATCTTTTTGCTGCAATCACTTCGTTTATTCGACTAGACCCGGTGTTTAAGTCTCGTCCGATATATATTACGGGTGAGAGCTATGCGGGAAAGTATGTTCCAGGAATTGGTTACTACATTCTCAAGAAGAATGCACAGTTGCCGGCGTCTGAGCAGGTGAATTTAGCTGGTGTTGCTATTGGAAATGGGTTAACCGACCCGTTGACCCAAGTGACTACTCATGCTGTGAATGCTTACTTTTCTGGTTTGATCGATGAGAAGCAGAAGAGAGAGTTGGAGAAAGCGCAATGGGAGGCAGTCAGGCTGACAAAATCAAGGAATTGGACAGAGGGTAGGAATGCCAGGATTAGGGTCTTCAGTTTGTTGGGAGACATGACAGGATTGGCTACTTTATTCGATTTTACAAGGAAATTTCCTTACAAAACTGAACTGGTGTCGGAGTTGTTACAAAATGAGGAGCTAAAGAAAGCCTTGGGGGTGAACAAAGCAGTAGTTTTTGAGGGATGCAGCGATGTTGTGAGGGATGCATTGCTCGAGGATGTAATGAAAAGTACGAAATACATGGTGGAGTTTCTAGTGAAGAAGAGCAAGGTTTTGCTGTATCAAGGGCATTTTGATTTGATGGATGGTGTAGTTTCAACAGAAGCTTGGATGAAGACGATGAAATGGGAAGGAATTGAGGAGTTTTTGATGACAGAGAGGAAGGTTTGGAAGGTGAGTGGAGTAGTTTCTGGGTATGTGAAAAAATGGAAGAGTTTGACTCATGTTGTAGTGTTGGGTGCTGGGCATTTTGTGCCTACTGATCAGGCATTGAATTCCCAGGCAATGATAGAGGACTGGGTCCTGGAGAAGGGATTATTTGGGCATTAAAAGGGAAGGATTTTTCATCAAATATCAGGGGTTCACAATAATTTTCTGTTCCTCCTACTTGTATTAATTAATTGCTCAAAATTGCGGGCAATATTTGAAGATGGACTGCCAAGAGCATCCTAATTTATGGCATTGAATAAAGTAAATTTTCTGCCTTTTGGTCTCAGATATCCGAACTTTTACATGCCAATTGATTAGAGATATATGCAATATTAAAATGGGTGAGAGAATGTATCAATCCCCAACTCTTCGATGAACAGAGTTATCTCCGAATGAAAAACCAACACAAGCACACCCACGATTCGCAGAGGTTACAAAGACAGGATTGCAGAAACCTTGGCCTTCTTTTACTAACAAGGCACAAGAAACAAGGCTTTCAACAGCATCTTCCACACAGGGAATTTGCCTTCCCGGTATCCTCAATAGATGCAAAAGTTCGTCCTCCGTTCCACAAAGATTCCAGCCTACAAATCTGGGTCACATAGCCATCGTAATAAAGGCTCGTCCAAATCTGGTGAAAGCAAGGGAATGAAGCTCTCTGTATTTCTGCTACCCATAACAACGTCAATGAGGCCAAGCAGGCTGCCACATCGATTAACTTCCAATCACTTCTTCACCATTATTTCCTATCCCTTCTGTCCTCATTATTTCCTATTTCAAAAGGAGATATATGCAGTATGTAGACCCAAAAATATTTATTTATGGAGTCTATACCAAGGTTTTGAATACAGTACCAAAGGCCGTATCGGTCAAAACATTGAAATGAAATATTTTGGTACCGGTACCGTTTTGTGTACTGTTTCAAAATAATCGATATATGAATAAATTATATATATATATAAATATATATAAATTATATTATAAAATAATCGTCTATATATGAATAAATTATATATAAATACATATATATAAATTATAAATAGTCTGGTCTAAATTGAGGGTAAAAAAATAAGTTTGCAATTTGAAGAAATGAAAAAAAAAAGTAAAGCCCAAAATACCGGCCGGTACCAATGGTATTTAGGACGGTACAAAACAAGTGTAATACTTGTACTGGACTAGTGGCCGGTATGAAATATGCCATACCGATCGATACTGTACGCTATTTTAAAAAATGGTCTACACTAGAGCAGCTAGGTGAGCCCTGCATCTGGAGAGCCCCCACATAGGCTTGGATTGACAATCCATCCAGTCTAAGTGGACAAGCGGGCAGACTTTTTAACATTAAAAAAATGAAGGTGCAGGGGCAAGTGGGTAGCCTCGCCCATATAACCTAGTATGAAAGGGTAAAACAAAAACCTTAACGCTTTTTGTGCCCATTTCTTCCTTCCCCGTTACTCTCTCATGGCTCCTAAGAACCCTACTCATGCGGCCCCGAAAGGTTCTAAGAACCCTAAACCTGTCAGGCCCTCAAATCCTGCTCCTAACCTTGCAAACACAAAGTTTGCAGAAATCCCCATGGTGGCCTAGAGATACGAGGGCCCCTTGTGGTGGTCTGTAGTGACCTTTGGCATGCTAGATTCCCTGAGGCGGGAGTACAAGTGCCGAGGCTGCGAACCTTGAAGTGCCACAATCGGACGAGGGTGCCGTAGATTTCGAAGGGTATGTGCACAAAGTTTTGTTGTATCCCGTCATGTTTTCTGATAGCTTGCAGCTGCCGTTTTGTCACCTTATTCGCAATGTATTGGACATGGCAAGTATGGCTTTGGCATAGCTTCACCCTAACACATGGAGGATCCTCTTGAGGTACTGCATCATTTGCATGTGTGCCCTAAAAGTGGCAGAGGCTGACTGGCTAGACCTCACCAGTCGAGAATATTTCCCTACACATAGTATCTTGAAGAGGGGTGGGAATACTTTTAGCTTCCGCTCCATCCAAGCTTTGGCTTTCCTGGAATCGAAGTACGAGAAACGGTCCCAGTGGTCTAAGTGTTTCTTCTTCATGTCAAGCGACAAGCAGAAATACCTGCTCGAGCAGGTCGCTCGACAGGACTTCTAGTTCCTGCCAACTGGGGGGTTGTGTAGGAAGAAGAGCTCGTGAAATCCCCGGCAACCCCACAAGAGTTTTAATGCCTCAAGGTTGTATGGGCTTGGGCAGCCGCCCACTCATCTAAAGTTCTCACAGATGCCCTATTAACTGCCGATAGCTTGCACTGATACCTGCCTCCTTATGCTTCACCTTGCCATCTAGGAAGCTTTATCCCTCTATAGCCAACTAGTTGTTCGAGGCATAAGAGTTCCCCCAGCCCATCAGTAAAGGGGAAGGGGAAGAAATCCAGGAGGAGTTCACTGATTGAGTCAGATTCTGATGATGACATCATCCGTCCTCCAGGGTAGTCTTTAAGGGGGTGTTTGTTCAGTGGCCTACCCCTTCTCTGCCTAGGAGGGAGGCAGTTCTAGCTTCGCCAGGTTGCACCCCGCCATATTACATTCCTCAAGGTTAGGGGGGGTCAGCCTTTCCTTAGTAGGTTTGCAGTATCCTCGCCGCTAGCTTGAGCGAACTGGTGGAGACTTTGAACGCCCTTTCCTCTACCCTACCGGGTGTCAGCAATGCCTTGGAGCTTTTGCCTGGTGGACAACATCTTGTGTCGCTATTCTCCAGTGCCTCCAGAGACCATCCCCCTTGCAGATTGCAAGGTGCGTGTTCTTCTATGCCTAAGGTAAGCTCCTCTGGGGTTGAGGATCTTTCTAGCCTTCTCAAGCCTACTTTTGGGGACGACGCTGAGACCAAAGAGAAGATTGCGTAGGCCAAGAAGGCCAAGGTGGATGCAGTAAGTACACTCCCCTTGACAGCGAGGGTTGGCACCTGGGGTGATGGGGACGAGGGAGTCTTGGCACCCAGGGAATTCATCGATGCCCTCGAGGTCTTTCCCACTGGTGTCACTATGTTCCCAGTGCTGATAGATGTTGGGGTCAAGGTAGCTCCTATAGGGCTAGGCGCAGGTCCAGAAGTCACCCTTGATGAGGGGGTTGCGGTCGGGTGCCCTCCCCCAAAGGAGGCTGCGTCTTGGCTCAAGGCTGAGGGTGATCATGCTGGTTAAGTCCATGCGATGGCCCAAGGCTTACGGGAGTTCTTTTTGCAAGTCTACCTTACAATTTTACTATGTAGCTTGTTTTCTTTTTCTTTCAACCTTCGTAGGCCTTTCTTTGTGGTTCTAATTAAGGTTCCCCATGGTTGGGTGTAGAGCATCTAGTAGAATTTATCGTGGATGGCCAGGAGGGGCTAGAGGCCAAGAATTAGAAGTCTCGATCTATGGTGCAAGTGGGCATGAGTTGCACCAGAATGGAGAGAGAGCTCAGGGAGGAGCTAGAGGGCTCCCTCGCCAACCTCTGCCATTGCCTGAATCAACATGAGGCTGACCTGGATAGGTCCCGAGAGGAGATCATCTCATGTTGTCAAGACACTGGGCTCTAATCAGAGGCGAGGTACAACCTCCAGGAGTTGTTCGACCGCCAGTCAGAGGAGCTTGAAAGGCTTAGAGCCACGAACTTGGAGCTAAGAAAACAGTGTGATTCTACCAATAGGTCCAACAAGTGGACAGAAGAGAAGTTCTTGGATATTTTCAAATCTCTTAAAAAGAAGAGGAAGCCCCTAAAAGCTGCAAGAAAGAGATGAAGGAGTTGAAGGCTGCTAAAGCTTAGGTCGACGTGTCTCTCCGACAGTTGCGCCAGGAGTTGTCATACGTTCACCAGTTTGTTGATGAGGCGTGGTGCAACAGCTACTTTGTGAGGCTGGAGAGGCTGAAGGCTCCCTACTGTTGAACCTTGGGAGCAACTCGTGGTTGCTAAATCTCGTGCCCGATCCCTCAAAGTTGGAGGCTAGGGCTCGCATAGGGAAGGAATTGATTCTGAGTGCTCTTTTGGATAACCTCGCTTGGCGTGTAGTAGACTTGGATGCCGTGGAGGTGGGTCCTGTTGAGTCTGAGGGGGATTCTGAGATTCCCTTGGCTTGATTTTGTATTTCTTTCCTTTTGTTGATTTAATGTAAAGTGTTCTTGCTTTGTGCTTTCCTGTCGTACAGACCTTCAAGTATTATTAATGGATCCCTTTGCTTTTGCACTCCCTTTGTCTTGTTCTTTGTGGCCAATTGTTCTGCTTTGAAATTGCCTTACTCTTTTTCACTTGCCTTTCTTTTTCCCTGACTTTGTAGCCGCTTCTTAATGTTCATTTCGTGTTTTCCATTCCTTGTTGACCGACTTGTTGGGACTTCCCGCTTGCTTGGTTTGCTACGGTTTGGGAAGTCCCCCTCTTTTCTCCTCTCAAAAAAGAGAGGGATGGCTTGCTCTTTGTACTTTTTCCATGTGTTAGTCCCAGGATTTTCTTCTAGGCGTACTTGGCAGTTGATGTGTCACGCATGGGTTCCCGCATACTTCAAGCAATTAGACACCAATGCTTGTCTATTATGCCCTTCTCGCATTAATGTTGCCAGATGGAATTAGCAGAGGGTGTTTTCACGAGATTCATGCTGGATTTGTTGGGGGCCATGGTATATGCATGTTTCTAAGGTTTTAGGGAACGAACCATAGCGAATTAACTATATAAGTCCCTCCTTTGCAGTTGGCCCTCATCATATCTCCCTTCCTATCCTCCAAGCATTCAGAGCTTTTTGCTTTCTAAGAATTAGTTCTGCTCTAGAGAATTCTAGTTCTAATAAGCCTTTTGGCTTCGTGCCAGCCCCCCTGGTCAAGGGCTCACTATGGGCTCATATTGAAGCAAGTGTTTAGCAATCTTTCGTGGTAACCAATCAGGGCTCTGGACGGGTTGGGAGCACTGAAGGTTGGTCCCAAGTTATCTGGTATTGTCGATTTAAGAGGGCTTTCTCGGCAGGTGAGGGTTGCAGATCTCAAAGGAGTCGTGCCATAGGTCGTGTTGTTCCATATCACTTGGAGGTGTGTTCTACAGGCCATATGGCTCAGGCCCTATGGCCGCGTCGTTTGACAGTTTTTCCTATCTCAAGACTCATCGTGTAGTCCATGCTCAATTACAATATCACAACCTATTCAACAGAATGAGTTGGGCCGACTCTTTCCCCTCGGGTTTGGTTGGCACTGAGAGCTTCCATGGTGGTAGAATCACTCGGGTTTGCCAACATCCCTGGCAGGGGTGGTATTCATGAAGTGGAAGCCTCTATTTGCCACTTATGTGTGGAAATGGCCTGATTTGATGGTGGCTCCCTTGATGATTGCCCCGAGAGTCAAGGGTCTTGGGGTGCATTAAATGCGGGGCTCTTTTGGCATGTTTGTTTTGTACCCTTGGATTGGGTGAAGGGTCATGCGCCTCCGAGCGACCGTGCCGACTCCGAGCTCGTCGAGTGAGCATTCCCTTTTTCAAGTGTATATGTATGTTTTTTCTTCTTGTATGGTCCCTAGAGGCAACCTCGCAATCTTCCCGTTTGTAAAGACTTCGATTGTAATGCCCCAGTCTCGAAGGTTCGTAGGAAAACTCCATAAGATATTAATTCATTTGCTCAACCCAAATATTTATGTTATTTCATGGGGACAACAAAGAAGTTCTCAAGAAAAGAAATTAGAAACTCTCCAAAAATTCAAAAATATCCTTAACATATCAAAATTACTAACAAATAACAATTTAGTAACCATGACTCTCAAATAAGTACTTCTACCCTCAGTCACTTATTCCTCTATGATGAGTAGGCGGAAGTGCACTCTAAATACCCTATTATTGGATTAAAATGCTAAAATGTGAATAGAAGTTATAGAAATTAATGTGTATTCTTGAATTGAGTTTCTATTTACATTGGGATACTCCTAAACAGTTTTTTATGTTTAATTTCAGACTTTATAAAAGAGCAAGTCAAAGCCCAATCAAATTCAAATGAGGTCTTTCATGGGGTTTGAGAGAAATTTGGATTAAGAAAAAAAAATCACAAAAGGAAACTGCAAGGAGTCCAAGTTCGAAATTTTCTTGGAGACAGCCTGGACACACTTTAGTATTTTGATCATAACTTTCTACTCACATATTGGATTGATGCGATTTTGTATGCGTTTAGAAAGCTATTTTAAAGGGTTATAAACGTGTCTCTAATAAGGATTTCCAAATTCAAAATTATAAAGTACGTACATGGCTGCCAAGATTAACCTAAAATTTAGGCCTTTTTTATGCATGAATTATGAAGACATTAGGGTTTTTTTCTTACCTTATATAAGCATATCATTAGCATGAAATAGAAGTGGAGGAGAGGCACAAGAGGCAGATTTGGAGAGAGGAGAAAATCACTTCCATGACCACCGTTTGCTTTATTTTTCTTTAGAGATTTTTGTTGTCCATTATATTTATGGGTAACTAAATTCTCAAGTAGGGTTAGGGATGAACTTGCACATTAGATGGTATTTCTAATTTATTTTTAATTTATGTATTTGATTTTCAATTACTAAAACTCTTTTGTTTTATCATTCTCAATTCATTGTTGATTTTTCTTCTCCAAATAATCATAGAATTTATTCTGTTTATGGATTCAGTCATGCTTTTTCTATTGAATGGATTGGTTCTTTGATTATGTTTGGATCAATTATTTATCTATATTGATTTAGTTGTTTGCTACAATATCGCTCCCGGAGTACATTGTCGTCGTTGGATTTTTTTAATAGGGATAATAATTTACGTATTTTAAAAATGGTGGATAATTTTTCAAATGGTTACATTTGGCTTAATATTAGTTTATAAATCTATACCTTCCGATTGGAAATTCTAGAAATTGAGTTATATAATGAATTAAGAACAATTAAAATACTAGATTTGTATAAGGGATTCCCGACGCTCTACTGTTCGTCAAATTTGAGTACTTCTTCCGTTAGTAACTTTGCTTCATTTTAATTTGCATTTAAAAATAATCTTTATTTTCTCTTAATCATTTAATATTTTTCTTTAATTTCTTTGTTCATTCTGATATTGTTTTAATTTGTCTCCATCTGGAATCGACACCCCAAATCTATGCTACAACTACCTTGCTATTCTTTGGGCGTAATCAAATTTTGACTCCTAACCACTTGGATAGTGTAAATATATGTAGTGAGGACCAAACGACCGTGTAGTAGAGATTTGATTTTGAAAATGTGAAAATTGTAATAGGAAAAGCAAACATTGTTAGTGTTTGCCATCATAATGGAGATGGCTCTAGATTTGATTGATTTAGCTCAACAAGTAGTTTCTAATAATCAAATTAATTTGAGATGAATGCTCTGTTTGAGGTTTCCAAGAATCTTATCTAAAGGGTATTGAAGTTTATGAAGAAGACTTGCTACCTTGCAGTAAGAATTCATTGGAGTTGATTGGTTAGAACTGTATATATTCTATCATTCAGGTGAGATAAATCCTATGTCATAATTACGATCTAGATGCAATGACTTTGGGCCTAACAAAGAATGAATGAACTCTCTTATGGAAGCTTTCTCCCTACAAGATGTGATTTTACTTCCTAACCATGAACTGTTAGTGTGAGTCTATTACTCATAGACCAATATTGTCTTCTCACTTGAGGAAAAGGAAGGAAAACAAAAATTGATCATTATGTAGTTTTAAATAGAAGCTTCCGAGTCAAGTATATATCTAGGTGTGCCCCCTTATGACTTCTAATCTACTTTCTTGAGATCTAGATCTCAAGTTCGCAACTCCTAGTCTACAGGATTACTCAATAGAGCTGGACTGCAGGGCTCTTTCATGTTTGGGAGTTTCAGTTTTGCTTAGTTTAGCGTGGAGATTTATATTGTGTACTTTTGCTTCAAATACAATAAAAAATCTAGAATGAAGTTAAGTAGAAAGTTAGAAAGGAATATAATATCAATCAATAATCTAGACTTGATGTTGAATAGCAACTTCTATCTAACACAAGCAATAAAGTTGAGATCATCTATTAAACGTTTATAATAAAGAATATCCCCAAATGGAAAGTCAAATAATGCATGTGTATCATGCTTCAAATAAAACGGAAGAAATGACTTGCTTCATAGAAAATCAGGAAAAAAAAAACAGTATTCTTTTAGGGGAATATGGTAGAAGCTATAGAATGACATGCTTCACACAAAATTAGGAAAAAAAGAACAATCATAAAAGGGGAATAAGGCAAAAACTATAGAAAACAATTTGAATAAAAGAAACTCATAAAAAAGCTATCTCTAGAGAATATTTTAGTATAGGTACCCCTACAAAATTTGAGAATGAACTAGATTTATTGACACCCAAAGAAGAGAATAGAAATCTTGTGCATTGAAAGATATTAATGCCTTCTAATTCATTTTAATCGAATAAACACACAATAGAAACACTGATTCCATAATTCATTTGAACAAATAAGAATGTATATCAATATTTAAAATCCCATTAGCTCAAAACAAAATGGGAAAAATAGTACCTAACCTTAAATGCTCTGACAGTGAAGTTTTCTCCCCTACAAGGGGGTGACAGAGCAAGATTTTGCAGGTAAATAGATCGATAAATTGTTCAATTACCTCTTCCACAAGCCTAAACTTACAGCCAAGAAATAGCAACAATTGGATTCGTAGTATTGCAAACAATTAGTTGAATAGGCTCGCTCGTTCTATTCTACTATATTACATATTAAATAAGAAATAAATATTTGTACTAAAATAATTTATACATTTGAGATCAACTCAATCTATATACAACCAGATATATATATAAATATATATATATATATGTAAATACAACTAGATGCAAAAATGATAAGGAATCTCAGTCGACATTTGGGATCCTACTCCAGTATTGCAGAAGGATAATTATGGCATTCCAATCACACTCGTACTAGTACGGGGACATTTGAGTATCTTATTCTAGTCCCTGAAAGTACCAATTGGGACATTTAAAGTCTCAGTCGCCAGTACTAAGACTGGCGCCCAATCCAATTACATTAGTATTTTTCAACTCACTGATCTTCTGCCAGATTGAAAACATAAAAATTCATGCATGTTTATTCTCGGTGAAAAACCCACAAATTCATTATATAGAGTAGACATCTTTTGTCACAACCCATTAGAAATTTAATGGTAGAATTTCTATAGACTTGAGGAACCTCGTGAAAATTCTATAAGTTTTCTCGAATCGGCTAATCGCAAAGACTTTAGCCTGTCAACATAGTCAGTGTTATGTTGAGGTAGTTAGAAATGTCAGATTACATTATAGTTTACGTCATTAGACTCAGTTGAATATTTAGGATTTTATGCCCTAATAACTCATTTTCATAATTTCGGACGAAACGACTGTTCGAAACTGTGAATTTATTTATAGAGGCACTTCGGGGTTAAGTTTTGGTAAACGATTTTTGCTGTAGGTTAATATAAATATTTAAGATTTTTCAGTACTAAGTTTATTACTTTTTTTTTTGAGTGAATAGTAACCTCGATAAACGAACTAAATGCAATGTTTTCAAAATCACAGTGTGGAATGTCCAAATTAGGTTAGAGAAGTTTTATTCGGACACTTGGCAAAATCTTAGCCACACATAGTAAATAGTATTAGACACTTGACACAAAGAGGAACCATTAGATGGATTTATGAAGGAAATCAAGGTGTAAGATCATGTCACCTCAGCAACACCTTTTTCATCTGATCAACCAAATTGAGCCAAATCAAATAGGGTTTCAACCCTAGTAAAACCCTAAATGGTTAGAATCCAATTGAAACTCCAAAAACTTGGTTGAAACTGAAACCCTAAATGGTTTCCCCAAACCCTAAAGTTGGCCTTCAAACCCTTTTTGATCTAATTTCTAGCATTGTGTTTAATCACTTGATTAAATTACTTCCATATACTATTAATTTCTCAAATTCTTGTTATGACATCATTATCCAAACTTTTAAACTTGGAAATTTGATTGGGCAAAGAAAAATTGGATTTGACCTTGATAGCATCTCAAACCCTAACCAAACCCCCTTTAAACCCCAAATTGAAACCCACTTGGTTGAGGCCCACCAAGGCCCACGAATTTGGCCACCTTGGCAAGGCTTCTTGGAGAAGTTTCCTCCCTACATAGTAGATCATTCACTGCCCTTGTCTGCACCCAATAGTGCCTT
The DNA here is from genome assembly GCA_011037825.1 of Carya cathayensis. Lineage (NCBI taxonomy): Eukaryota > Viridiplantae > Streptophyta > Magnoliopsida > Fagales > Juglandaceae > Carya > Carya cathayensis. Next base: position 1,675,316 of record QGSO01000156.1, read on the forward strand.
GATGAGATGGAGAAACCCACCTCATCAACCTCCATACCTCACAGCTTCTGCAAGCAATCCTTTGCCCCCCACTATTCTCCACTTTATGTCACATATCTACCTCCAATCAATGGTCATTCAGGTCCATATCTTCCCCCTACAGAAGTCTTGAGTCGTGCAAGTCACACTTACTTCCCTTTCATCACTTCTTCACCCCGTTCTTAGAGAGAAAGCCAAAAGATCTCTCTCGGGTAGATTTTTGTGTATTTTTCCGTGGAGGTTTTCAACCCTTTGTAAGTATTTTCACATGATGACTCATTCATAAAATTTGTTCCTATTTGAGTCTAGTTTCCGTAGATATATTATTCGTATCATTCCATGGTCACTTGATCAGTAAAAAGTATTTTTAACCATGTAAAAGTCATTCTGGGCGTGAATCTGGAGAGTATGTTATGTTTTGGAGTTTTACACCAAGCTAATGGACATATCTTGGTCGAAAAATTTTATGGAGTATTGTTAGAATGTGTTTAAGAGTGTTCCTTGAGGTTTTGTTACATGACTAAAGCTTTTGATGATATTGTTCCTTGAGGTTTTGTTACATGACTAAAACTTTTGATGATAGAGTTTCTTAGATCTAGAAACTTGAAAACTGGAAGTGGCAAAACAATTTTTATTTGGAGAAAGTTTGAATATTTCGAAGTTTGATCTTACTCTAAAGGCTTTGATATTTTTATATGATGATCATACATCTCTTATTTTCATGTTAGGATGTTATTTTGAAGATATTTAGTATTATTTTTAAAGATATGATTTTTTCTATGCAAGAGGATTTCGGTTAGGCCTAAGATTTGATGTTTTTGGATTAGATCCATGTTTTATTGAGTTTTAGCCACGTGATTTTAAGTTTGATGGTTGGATATTCTTTAGGAAAAATTTTTAAATGATGTGATGTTTTAGTTTGAAGATCTCATCTTTGTAAGCCATGGATCAAGAGATTTATCAAAACTAGTTGAGAAAAAAGTTTCTGTTTTTGGACTAAGTGTAAAACTAAAAACTCTAAGTGTTATTTTGTAATTTTGGTGACTTTAGTTTGATGATTTAAAACATGGTTGATATTAGGATGATGTTATGAATATGTTAGAAGTAAGATTTGATTTTTGGAATTCTTGGAGATGTTTTGATTTAGGGTCAAAGCTTGTGATTCAAGTGTTTGGATCATTTTACAAAAAGTTCGGTGTTGATTATAAGGCTTTGCTAAATGGATGTTTTAAGTATGGTTTTAAACGTAGGATTGGAAGATGTTTGTTGCAAAATTTTGGTTTAAGCAAGAGTTTTGAAGTTGGAAGGAATTGTAACAAAAATCAAGAGAAATGGCCTATGGATGTTTCGGCCATAGTGTGTTTTCCATAGTTGTGTTTTTTTTAAAATTTTTCTGAGTTGATATTTGAGTTTAGGACAAAATTTTCATAAGGAATGAAAATTTTGAAAGTTTTTGAAATTAGAATGTGAAATCATTAAGTTAAAGGTAAAATGATCATTTTGCCACATATAGAGGGTAAAATGGTAATTTTACCCTAAGTTAGCTTGTTTTCATGTTTCTAATTGTTAGTAATTAAATGTCTAACTTTTAAAATACTTTCTTACAGTTCCTCGTGTTTCGCACTTTATTCTCGTAGAACGCGACAATCGAGGTAAGTTAGTTTCTAACTTACTATCAGTTTATTGTGTATGTATAATGGGTAAGGAAACTACAATTTATGTATGTATATTATCATATATGTCATGTCATGCCACGTCATTACTTGTTTATCTGTTATGCACGATTTATTCTGTCACGAATATTTATCTGTTACACAATCTGTTCTATCACATATTGTTATATAATATAAGTATGCCATGTTAAATATGCCATATGTTATATGTATGTCATATCATGTAATATTCACCATTGCAAGTATGTCATGTTAAGTAAAGAGGTCAGATCAAGTTTATGTTAAGTCAAGTTTCAGATCACGTTTATGTTAAGTTATTCATTTCAATCATGACCCTAAGTGCTAGAATGGGGTAATATCCCAATGGAACTCCTTTGTTCACGCTGGAGCGTCTAAATAGGTGTGAAATTCCCTAGGTTGACGAAGTACAGTCAACACGTTGCGAATGAGGCCTAATTAGTTGGTCACCGGAACGCGCCAGGCACTAACGCCGATGGTGCCATATTTTATTTTACATGTATTTATAGGGCCACAACAACTGTGGAGCATGAAGTATAGGGCCACAACAACTGTGGAGCATACACTACGTGAGACACAACAATTGTAACACGTAGAATACGTTGAGTCACAATAACTGTGGAGTACGTATTAACGCATTCACAGCTGGTGTAGATACTTGTGTTGTGATGTGGTAATCAGCAGGGACACACGGCTCTAGGGGACCTGTGTAGCACCCATATGGTCACGTTATTAATTAAGTCTATTGAATAAGATTTCAAGTTCATATCAAGAAGTTAAGAATAAGCAATCATGGTGACCCCATGAGATAAGAATAAGTTTCAGATCAAGTCCACATTAAGTCAAGTTTCAGATCAAGTTCATGTTATGTTATGTTATGCTCACGTATAAGTTATGTTCATGTTCACGTTAAGTTTCAAGTTCATATTCATATCATGTTATGTTCATGTTTATGATATGTTCAAGCTCACGTTCATGTTATGTTATGTTCATATTCATGTTATGTTTCAAGTTCATGTTTCTGTCATGTTATGTTCACGTACATGTTATTTTCAAGTTCACCTTCATGCTATGTTATGTTCATGTTCACATTATGTCTCAAGTTCACGTTTATGTCATGTTATGCTCAGGTTTATGTTAAGTTCAAGTTCATATTTATGTTATGCATGTTCACGTTCATGCTATGTTTCAAGTCCATGTTATGTTTCAAGTTTCACGTTCATGTTATGTTGCTAGTCCATGTTATGTTTTAAGCTTAAGTTCATGTCATGTTAAGTCAAGTTCAGTTCACGTTTAAGTTCAGTTTATGTCATGCTATATGTCAAGTTATACTATGCTTATTTACGACTTTATTTATGCATTTAGGCTTTTACTGCCATGCATGCATCTTTAACCTGTGTGGAAGTTTCCTGTTAACTTACTAAGATTTGTAATCAAATCTCACTGTGGTAGTCCCAACTACCATTCTTCCCGAATGGTAGGCGATGTGTCAGGATCAGAGCAGGGAGCAGACATTGGTAGACTGAAGGATGTTGACTAGACGCCGCAGATACGACACAGAGCTTACAACTTCCATAATTAGTTTTTGGATAGTTTTCTGGCCTCGTTAGTCGAGTTACACGAGTTACTCGACAAACTTCCTCAATAGTGTATTTTGGTAATGTAAATATGGAGTCTGGTCTTCCATGTTTTTGAGGTTACAGTCTTCTAAAACTCGTATTGAAATCGTAGATGTTTATTTTGTTAAGTATGCTTGAATTACAATTTAACTATTTGAGATATTATAAGTTTGGTGCATAGTATTGCTCAAGAAAAAAAAATTATCTGCTGCGAATATTGCATAATGCTATATGCATGTTAGGAACATTACATCTTATATGTAATGAACGGAGCAGGTAACCATGTGTTGCATGTCCCGACACTTCATATGTCCGTTCAATCCCAAACGGAATTTGAGGGCATCACATCTTTCATCCCAGAACCAAGAAGGATGCTAAAAGTGAGAGAGAGACTTACCAATCTCGACAGAAAGTTGAAATCGCTGCTTGAATGAAGCTCTGTTGGACAAAATGGGGGCAAATGTCGAAGTTGAGGTAGGGATTGCAAAAGAAAGAAAGGGGAAATATCAATCGGGCTTCTATTCTAAGTAGAATGTCTATTGCAGCGATTAAATATTTAACTGCCGCAATAGTTACTTAATATCAGCAGCTTGTAACCGTCACTTGAGTAATTTTCTTTTGCAGCAAAATAAGTGACAATAGATCAATTAATCGTCGGAAAAAGAAACGGCACTCTTCTCACAGTGTTTTATGTTACTATTTATTATATGGCTGCAGCGAATTAAAAAGCACCACATTAACACCTCATTACCGGAGGTTTCTATTACAACGTTTTAGTTTTCGCCGCAAAAAGGCTTATTCCTTGTAGTATCTATACATTATTCACTTGCTTTGAATAGCTCAAGTTTGAGACCATCTACATTTACACTTTTTTAACCACACAAAAGATCCTAATTCTTGTGAACGTCAAAGTCATCTTATGAGTGTCAAACCAATAGCGGTGACTATAAGAGTCGAGGGTACTCCAAATTTGAGATGGCTCCAAAAGGATAAAGTGTACCCGAGGTGTGGAGCTTGGCGAGCCTGTTCACACACTATTAAGTTGGCAGCTGATCCTAATAATGAGAGGTTCCCAGCTATCGTGCTGACCCAAGCTAAAATAAGCCATGCCTTTTTCTCATCAGCTACGGAAATTACAGCTGCAGATGCTGCCACTTTTCCTCCAAGTAAGAGAACTGTATGGTAGACGCATGAGTTATAAGCAATCCCCATAAAAATAGTTTAAATTGGCCTTTATAACATTGATCAATAATGGTTTAGATGAGGGATATATAGCCATGTAATCATAAATCAATGGTATAGAGATTTTTCCCCAAACGGAAAGAACTCATCATAAGTATGAATCTTTAGAACACGCACAACAAATAACATACAGTAACAAGTTTAAAACATATCACCCAACTCACCAGTCAATTTAGTTGGATAAAAAGTTTTTTAAATAATTATTTCAATTTTGTTTTTATTCCAAAGTGGCTTCAATAAAGTACGACAAGTAAAATTTATTTTCTTACATAAATTCGTGGATGAATTTAAGTTTTATTAACATGTGAATTTGAAATAATCAAGTATAAGTTGCTATATATGTGCATTCAAAAGACAATGTTTTTGTAGGAGTAAAATACTTAAGAGCTTAAATGAATAGTGTTTTGTTAAAATTCATATCAAGCAATATATAGCAACAATCTTCCAGACTTAAAATCCCTTGATACTTTCTAAAAGCAATCTAGATACTTTTATGTAAAAGAGCTCTAAGCAAGTTTCCACTAGAGATGCCATTTAAATCACAAAAAACGTATACAATCAAGACCAAATTGTTTATGAAAAATAACCTCATAGTCAATGTTGTAAAAATAACCCTTGCTTCTTTTGTGATTATTTATTTTCAATATTACGTGCCTGTGGGTTTTGGATATGTGATGCAACTTACATCACCATCAAATGCACAGAGGAGCTTAGTAATGGCAATGAGATCACACATTGCAAGAGAAATTCCGGAGTTTCAAGCGTGTCTTTGACTTCAAGGAATTCTTGGATTGTGGTCAATACATCAACAACTTCAAAATCTCTGACAAGGTAATAGATATATAAATGCGTAGACTTCTGAATTTTATAGACTAATTGGTATCTCAATATTTTGGTGGTAAGAGACAATAACTTCGGTACACTAAATCTTTTGACCATGTTAGTGTGTCTGAAACATATCAGTGAGCCTTTCATTTAGAAAAGGCCATGTTTAGGAGACAATGGGATGTAATAGGTGGGATACTGGTGGCACGAGTAACACTAGTCCACCACTTACATCCCTCACACCAAATCGGAGGGTGAAAAACATACAACCCAATCAGTTAGCACCTTGCTCATAGATACAAAGTATGGTAAATCAGATCATAGGGTGGCAAACTGCACAAAGGGTGGAAGTATGGAAGGGATTGTTTGTTGAGGCCAATACTACTGTTGATGAGGATTAGGGTGTTGTGGATTCCGAGCCTATTTATAATGATGGGTCTAAGGGTGACCTGAAGAGGAGTTGGTCCAAGGAGACAATGGTCCAATGTTAACAGTTCATATAGCACACTATATGCCTCATAAGATAGAGGTTAATGATGGGTTGCACAACATGTTTCTTTCAACCTAATTAGTGGAGGTAAGGTTTGTAAACTAGTGATTGATTCGAGTAACTACAAGATTCAAGAATGAGGTTTCCAAGGAAGTAGTCAAGAAGTTGAACTTGCAGACAGAGGTACATTTTAGTTGTTACAGATTGGCTTGGCTTCACAAAAGGATGAGGTAACAATTTCTAAATGTTGCTTTGTTTTCTTTTATTTCTTTTCTATTGGTTCAAAATATAAAAAGAACCTTTGGTGTGATGTCATTAAGATGGATGCATGTGATCTTTTGTAAGGTAGACCTTGGCAATATGATATGGGTGCCATTCAAAGTAACAAGTGGAGCACTTACTGTTTTACCTTTGAGAATGTTAAGGTTGTCTTTTTACCTAGTAAAAATGTAAACCCACTATGGGAAACAGAAGGTATTTCTTGACAACCAAGGTGTCTATGAGGGAAGAAAAATCGACAGTAGAGAATGAACTTGTGGAAGTGATTAATGTTTTGGGTGATTCTATTACATTATTCAAGCAAATGCTATGCTAGAGTACGAGATGATAGTATGAAGATGAGATGCCAGTGAATTTTAGGAAAACTAAATGTGTAGGTTTTGCTGGGATTGAAAATTTTCTGTCAAGTTTTCTTGAGAAAATTGTTGATTTTGGATTTAGATGTTGTGAGAAGAGCTCGATTTTCAGAGGTTAGTGACTGTTGGCTTCTATCAATTTGATGCAAGAAATTTCAATCTTAGTGAGTTTACAGGCATAAGAGTGATGTTGAATAAAAAGAAGAGACTGATCCAGCATTCAAAGGATTGAAGCAAAGACTTTCAAAATTTGAGGGTGAATTCTCCCTAACCTGAGGAGCTTAGGGGTGGTAAGGAGGATTTTGGGAAAGGAGAAATTAGCAAATTGCAAGAGAAAAAGGCCCTAAGCTCAAGTAGTGGTTCGAAACTCCACATTCACACTCTTAGGGCTATCGGATTGGGGGAATTTCCCCTTTCATTACTAGAGGTGCAATTGTGGAAAATTCCTTACTGAGAGTCTGTGCATCCCCGAGATTAGCTGGCACTTTGTCCCAAACACCTTGTGTCGTGATTGGGAGACAAACCTCCGTAAGGGATCTAACCATTATTGCAGTTATTCAAGTCTTCAAAAATAATTAAGAAGGTGCCAGATTGTGTAAGAGTGGAAGTTAAAAAACATTTTCAAATTGAAAGGTCTGCTTAGAAGAATGATGGCACACTCTCAACTTGAGTGAGATTTGAACATGCATGTGAAAATCTCAAGTATTTAAAAGGGAGTATGGGAACAATCGAAAACACAAAGCATGTAAAGAAAAGGGTAAATTCTTGTATTGGTCCATGAGGTTTAGTTTAATTTCAAGTAGTTTATAGGGTTCATTTTTCAAGAACAATGATGAAATGGATAAAACAAAAATACATGAAAGAAATCCAACAACATACCAGTCGGTACATTTGAAGCCAAATTTGACAAGATGAGTATGATCATGGCCAGGAGTGCTATCCCACTAACCCGATCAATTTGTGCATAGGGCTCCATTAAGTCCCATAGAGTACTTGGGATGCCAGTTTTGTTGAAGCCATCAACTGTGATAAACATTCCGCAGAAGAAAATTAACAGCAAATAGGAGACCTGGCAATGAACAGAAATAGACTTCAGATACAACTCTTGAACAAGCAATCCACATTCCTTATCTACTACAGGTATGCTCTAATATTTTCAAGTTCCACCAATAGTTGAAGGGAAAAATAATATGAAGAAAGTGCAGCATGTTAACAAATTATACCTTTTCAAGGCATGACCTAGCATCCTTGAAATCAAGAACCACAAGAGCAAGTGCAGCAGTAATTGCAGTCCATGACATATTCAAACCCATAAGCAAAGCAATCAACATCCCTATCGTGACAAGGTAAACACATGACTTCCACAATAGCCTTTTCCATCTCAAGATAAAATCTTCCTTTCCTTCTGAAGACTGTACAGAAAGTGCGTCTCTTAGAGTCTCCACCGATGCAGCATTGTGTGAAGTAGTGGTTTCTTCCCTTTTTTGAGAAGATGCATCATTTGCCACTTCTTTTGATGCATTAGAATTTCTGGCGGACTCCAACATATCACTATGGACACTGTGGATATCATTCTCACTGGAAGTTAATCGGTTTCTAATGGGCTCAACATGGCCCATGTTCCCATATATGTTGGGAGGGCTTTGCACATTTATAGCTTCCGTTGTAGACTTCCATTCCTGAGAACTCGAGGATGTAACATGTGACATGGTGGCTGGTGAAAAGCGATGAGAATTCAGGTCATCCTCTGCAACAACTTCTATAGCCGCATCTTCTTCATCTTTTGGAATAGATAGCAACCTCCAGTACATGCATATAAGAATTACACCATTGGCAACAACTCCCAAGAGCATCGCAGGGAGAATGCCGATTAGAAAATTCCCGAAAGATATCTTACTCTGAACAGCTATAACCAAGTTTTGGGGGTTGCCAATTGGAGTTACTGAAGACCCAATATTTGCACTAGATGCCAAAGCAAGAAGGAAAGGATGAGGTGGGAGATTATGTTGCCTCGCAATTTTCAAAACAAACTCCGTCAAAACTACGCAAGAGGTATCATTAGTGAAAAGCGCACTTGAAATGGCAGAAATCAGGCAGATTCGAAAAATTAAGTCTTTTGCTCCTTTACTCTTCCACGAGAGCAACTTTCCCAAGTACTTGAACATATCAGCCCTTTCGAGATAGACACTAACAAGCATTGTTCCAAAGAGGAGACCAAGTATTGGGAGATCAATTGCATCATATGCTTGATTTGGAGTTATGATTCGGAATATAACCATCAGCATGGCTCCCATGAGGGACCCTGCAGTCCTCCCAATTGGTAGAAAAGGAACTGAGGGGAAAACTGCCAAAACCCAAAATATTGCGAAAGCAAGGGAGCCTAGAACCACATTCACAGAAGTAGCTAAGGCCATCTTTTCAACTTCGTAAGCCAAAAAACTCTACAGCTCCAAGGGCTCAATATATTAATGAAATTCCACAGCTGACGGCATCTTACCATAAAACAACTGAAAATTAAATTTCTAATACATTAAGCACACTAACATGATAGCAAAATTCATTGAAGAACTGCGACCAAACAGCTAGAAGGTAAAGACTAATCTAAAAAAAAAATCTAGGAATATACGAATGCAGAGATGTTGTAGCTTCGAATACTCTATAGTTAATAAACTAACAGAACATAAGCCCATGGTCAAGTAATACAAGAGATCAACATGTTCTTCTATCATGAACTGCTTACGCTGATTTGGTTATACAAAATCAAACTATCTCATTTCATATCATATTATATAATTATTATAATTTTTTAAAATTTCTATACAAAATATAATAAGCAATAACTTTTTTAAATCTCAATACAAAAATAATATTAAAAGTTTATATTATAACAATATTTTATATAACTTTCCATCTCATCTTATCTCAACTCTATAATCAAACTAGGAAGAAAAGAACCAAGGATTCATATTGAAAGCAAAATGTAGCCGGGATGAATTGTTTGAATTTTTCACTTTCCAACTTTCCAAGCCACGTCAAATCTACTCCATTTGATATGAATATATATTATCTATTAATAATAGTGAAATAGTAGATAAATAGTAATGAAATAATAGTGAATAATTTATAAGAAAAAATTATATTCATCATTCTCACTTACCACACAACATATTTTTTTTTTTTTTAGTTTTTTTCTTCTAACAAATATTTAGAACATGAATAATGAATAGAAAAATTTAATTAATTTAAGAAGAACAAACCAAACGAACTGACCGACGAGACTTGGTCCGTCAACAGAACGTATTATTCAGCTATTTTCAGAAAATCTCAGTCAGATTCCGGTCTCAGTCTCAAAAAACCAGAATAGCCAGAATCAGAAGTTTTCTACATACATTAAAGAAATGTGAGGGAATGCATAAGAAGTCAATATATATGAAGCCGCTCTTTAATTTCACAAAAGATTTGAGACGGTATAACTCGCACAAGTCAAAATCTATAGGTAGTGAAGTGCGATATCGATAGCAGTTTCGGTGGATTTCTAAGCTAAATCCCAAGAGACAATTTCTAACCTGAGATCTCACATGCAACCTCTGAACTGAACAAAGAGGGAGTTGAAATAATCGGCAACTTTCAAAATTAGACAAGTATCGTCTGCTTGTAAAAGTTGAAACAGCTCCTGCCTCCTGCTTTGGGATTGCATGTATTAGATTCCAGACTTCCAGTGAAACTTTTGCCTTCTGGGCAAGAGTTGAAGAAAGAAGGTAGTTGAAACGAAACCGCCTAATTGTAGCCTCAAAAGTCAATCCCTTGAGTCCCCACTTCTTTGGGAACGAAATAGAAAGGAAACGTTAAAAAAGTTTTCGTGACACGTTATGGCAACAGTCGGCGGGCCTAGTCTGTTTTTTTGTGCTTTTTTAATTGGGGCGGTGTTCGGTTGACTTTTCCATTATAGACACTTTATTTTTGTCGTCAACCGCAGTGCTTTTTTCAGTATTACTCTTTTTCTTTTCTTTTTCTTTTTCTGTTTTCTTCCCGGACATTTTAGAATGTGATTACCGTAATTAATTACTTTTTTTATTCTGTATTTTAATGTTTTTATTCTAAATTAAGTACAAATAAATTTAAAGTTAAGTGTCATAGTTAAAAAGAAACGGTATTTTTTTCAAGATATTACTTTTTTTCTCTCTTTTTCTATTTAGCTTTTTTGTCGAAAGAGAAATGAGAAATGAATTTTACAGTCGTAATTGTGTAAATATCACGTAGTCTCTTTGAAAAAAGGTAAATTAATACGAGATCCACATAAAAAAATTAACTTTTTTAATCGTGAACCACACTCTTTTCTAAAAGCGATTGCATGACGTTTACACACTCCACGACTGTATGTAGCATTACTCAAGAAAAATATATCCCCAATTATACTTGTCATGTGGCACATTTTGAGTGGCTATCATTACTCCAATGACATTAATAAGTGTGATTTGTTTTTTTTATTATTAAAGAAGGCAAACGGTACCTCTATTTGTGTTATTAAATCTCATTTTCTACCGACAAGTACCATGTATAAAGAGAAATCTTTGAAGTCACAAATCATAAAACCTAAGGTTTGAAAATAAAACTATCAAGCTATCTATAATACATTTTGATGTATGCTAATAGCACTGATCTAGGCATCTTTTTACAAGGTATGTAGAAACAAAGAAAACTATCTACACCAAAAGAAGGCAAACCACATTTATCAAGTGTAAAAACACGTACCAATAGTTTTGGAAGCATGGATACGGAAAAGAAAAAGGCATTCTAACTGCTGCCTTTATATCAACAAGACCATCTGTAAGGAAATTTCCTAATCTGAAAATGTTTTCAATTTTAAAATGGAAGTGGGATGGTAAGGTGATAATTGATGCTCAACTTGTAGGAGATAAGAAGTCCAAGCTTTAAAGTTGAAAGCTCATCATAGGTGTTAGTGCCAACACCCAAGCTTGCCGGAAAACCACATGATAAAAAAAATCTTGAGAATCACGAATCACACCACCACATACAGCTAGTTCGGGATTCTAGCCATTTAGAGGCTCAATCCAAATTTAGTTTCAATCTAACTTTCATAGGAGGCATCCAAGAAACCAAAACTTGCTTTTTAGCTTTCACCTCAAGTATAAGCACCTTGAGCAAGAGCAAAGTAATAACATGTTGTTTTGCTAGACTATCGATATTCAACTCTTGCAGCCATCTAGTTACTTTCCATATGATAACTGAGGCAGGTTTGATTTTTTGGTTAGTAAAGAACTTCATTCTTTATTGGGCCTTATGCAAATTCTCATGTAGTACACATAGAATCTCCTTCCTTGTCTTAAGTTGTTGGTCAATAGCAGCATTAACAGCAGTTCCTGGAACAAAGGACAATACCTTTGGAGGAAAGTAGCTATAAAAAGCTTCAAAGGGAGTCATCTTAGTAGAAGAATGGCTTGTGGTGTTATAACACCACTCAGCCATAGGAAGCCACAAATCCCATCCTTTGGCTTGGACCTAAGAGTCGAACGCTCGATGTTTGCTCGACACTCCGCTCAAGCGGACATCATATTTTACAGATCTAGGGTTTATTCTGCCGTTAGGGTATATATACGATTTTTTATATCTTATGGCTGACTCTTGGCTTGGAAAATACTGTTTTGATTATAGGAACACTTAGAATTTATTTTTCCATTGATTTTCACTCAAATCCAGAGAGGGGGATTCACACAAGCGATCATTCACGCAGCAACACAATTTGTTCTAGATCATTCACTTGCACTGCAGCAGATTGAAGAGCTCCTTGAGGGGTCCAATTGCTACTGCAGCCCAGCCTCCTCCACCGCTTCAACTTTTCATCTCAATTCAATTGGCTTAATCTTTTCATTCCCTACTTGTTATTTCATTTCAGTTTTAAGTTTTTGGATTATTTTGGAGATTTTTGATTTAGAAGTTTGAGTAATTTATTTGTTATTCATTTAGTTCATGTTATTTATTTTTCTCATTTCGTTAAGCTTTCATTTTAATAGTAATTATAATTGCTATGGTTTAATTTTGAGAATTTGTTATTTGAATACAATGATGAACCCTAGAACATTAATTTTGGGACTTTTCAATTTTCAGTGCATGTTTTGTCAATTACGTTCTAATCTAGTTTAATTCTTAACTTAGTTTTATTAATTTCTGAGTTTAATCTATTAGTCTTTTACATTTCAATCCGACAATCAAAATCTAAAAATATGAATATAGTCCATGATTAGTACCCTTTTTCCATCCATTGCACATACCATCATACTTATTTTCTCTTTGTGAAGATTTTAACAATTTTCAACGAGTTGAGTTTAAGTAAGCTTTCCCTGAGGAGACGATCTAAGAATTTATTCCTAATTATTACACGACATCCTCCTGCACTTAGGATAGCCTTAGTGCTACTCATTTTTGAACGAGTCAAGTTTTTGGCGCCGTTGCCGGGGAAAGTAATTTAACTTAAATTTAAACTCGTTATTTTTTTTTTTATGCTCTTTAAACTAATGTTTCATGTCATGGGTGAGAGACAGTTCAAATAGGTTGCTTAGAGTCACATCAAGTGTTGAGAGTAGTATACACAGCTTGGAGATAGATAGCTCTTCTGTCTTTTCTATGAGTGAGTCAGGTGAGGAAATTGAAATTGAACCAGAAAACATGGCTGCACCTGCACCACGCACTCTTAAGGATTATTTGTAACCCACTCACACCACTACACCTTCATGCATTGTTTTACCTGAAAATGCACCTAATTTCTCTATTAAGCATGGCATGATGTCAGTAATACCTCAGTTCCACGGGATGGATTTTGAGAGTTCTTACCAGCACTTGACAGATTTTGAGTTGGCTTGCACTACTTTTATCACTAGGGTCGTTACTGATGAATTTATTAGACTTCGTTTATTTCCTTTCTCTTTAAAGGATAAAGTGAAGATTTGGTTTAATTCTTTGAGACCTAATTCTATTTCTAGTTGGTCTGATATGCAGCGTGAATTCTTACAAAAAAAATTTCCTTTTCAGAGAACTCAGTTTTTGCAAGAGCAAATCAGCCAGTTCAATTAGAGACCTGATGAGACATTTCAGGCCAGTTGGAAAAAATTTAAAGATTTGGTAAATATCTGTCCACATCATGGTTTTGAATCTTGGAGGCTGGTGAGCTATTTTTACACTGGTCTCACTTTAGAATGCAAACAGTTTGTTCAGATAATGTGCAATGGGGAGTTCTTTAGCAAGGAACCTGATGAAACTCTATCATTTTTTGACTATCTTGCTGAGAGCTCACAACAGTGGAACACTCATACTGATCGAGTGTCGTTAGCAGCACAGCCACTGAGGACTATTTCTGGAGGTGGTAGATATGAGCTTAAAGAAGACACTGATGTTCAAGCCCGAATAGCTGCATTGACTAGAAGACTGGAGGTCATGGAAATGGAAAAAGTGAAGGCTGTGAAAGTAGTAGAGGCATGTTCTATATGTGCTGATTCGAACCATATGACCCAAGACTGCCCGATTATGCCAGTATTTCAAGAAAGTGAGTCTGAGCGGATGCAATCAGCTAACTGGGTTAATAGAGCACAGAATCAGCCTTTCTCCAACACTTATAATCAAGGGTGGAGGAATCACCCAAATTTCTCATGGAGAAATGATCAGCCTGGTCGGTCTCCACCACCTGTGCAGCAGCCATTTCATCAGGGTGTTCCTCAGCACCAGTATCCGCCATATCAGAGTTCTCAGAGCTATCTTTTTGTAGCTCCTTGTGGATTTCAGCCTCATGTAGCTACACAGAATTCTCAGTCTTCATCATCTGCAAAGAAGTCTCTAGATGACAGTATGGCACAGATGGCCAATACACTTCAGCAATTCATGCAGATTCAGGCCACAACAAATAATCAGAACCCTTAGGCCATAAATGAGTTACGAGGCACTATTAATAAGATAAGCACGACCTTAAGCACCCTAGAGAAAGGGAAATTTTCAGCACAGCCTCAACCTAATCCTCAAGTATACAGGAAACAACAATAGCAAGTGCATAATGTCTTAGGGGATGTTATTGAGACAGCAAAGGTAATTCTTACTTTGAGAAGTGGGAAGGAAGTTCCCCAACTAGAGATGACTATAGACACACACGTAGTTGCTCCTACACCTGAAGATGTAACAGAGACTGATGAAGTTGAGAAAGAACCAGAGGTAGTGAGACTAGAGCTGAAGAAGCCTGTGAGTGCAGATGTTGAAACTAGTAAGGGGTACCAACCTGTGGTTCCGTATCCTCAAAGATTGGTAGCTAGCCAAAAGAACAAATACCACATGGAGCTTCAAGAGATTTTTAAGCAAGTAAAGATCAACATTCCACTCTTGGATGCCATACAACAAGTGCCTTCATATACAAAATTTTTGAAGGACTTGTGCACAGTGAAGAGGAAGCTGAATATAAAGAAGAAAGCTTTCTTAACGGAGAAAGTTAGTGCATTGATATTGAGCTAGACTCCTCAAAATTTTAGAGATCCCGGCTCTCCCAACATTTCCATTATGATCGATGAATCACGTATTAGGAGAGCTTTACTTGATTTGGGGAGTAGTGTGAACTTGCTACCATTCTCAGTATATGAGCAGTTGGGATTGGGTGAGCTGAAAAAGACCTCCATCATGCTACAGTTGGCTGACAGATTAGTTAAAGTACCGAGGGGTATTGTAGGGGACATGTTGGTCTCGGTGGACAAATTCTACTACCTAGTGGATTTTGTGGTTCTTAATATACAGCAGCCAATCTCCACAATTTACCAAGCTCCTGTCATCCTTGGAAGACCATTTCTAGCTACATCTAATGCTTTGATTAATTGTAGAAGTGGAGTTTTGAAGCTTACTTTTGGGAACATGGTACTTGAGTTGAACGTTTTCAATACTTGCAAAATGCCAGCACATTTTGATGACACAAGTGATTTGAATGATATGAAGAGTTTGACACCAACAGAGTTTATTTGCTCAACTTCTCTCTTCTCTGATAATGATTCTATTTTTCAGACATCTGAATTTTTATTTGATGAAAAAATTAATCATATCAATGAAGATGACTTTGATTTTTTTGATTGTTTTGCAGATTCTTCTTTACCACTTGAAGTACAATTTGAGAGAGTAAGATGGAAACCCCAGTTTGAAGCTCTACCACCACCAGACATGCTTAAATCTTTAGAGGAAGAAGTTCCCTAGTTGGAACTGAAACCACTTCCTCAAGATTTAAAGTATGTGCTTCTTGGTCCTGAAGAAGGCACTTTTTCGGTGGTGATTTCCTCAAAATTAAATCAGAATGATGAAACCCAGTTGATTAAAGTATTAAAAAAGCATCGAGGCGCAATTGGTTGGACAATAGTCGACATCAAAGGCATTGATGCCGCTGTATGTACCCACAGAATCCATCTTGAAGATAATGCTAGACCGGTTCGTGATGCTCAACATAGGCTCAATCCTACCATGAGGGAAGTTGTGAAAGAGGAAGTGCTTAATCTGCTCACAGTAGGTATCATTTACCTCATCTCAGACAGTAAGTGGGTAAGTCCAACTCAAGTGGTACAAAAAAAATCTGGTTTAACTATTATAAAAAATGATAAAAATGAGTTGATTCCAACTAGAATGGTTACTATCTGGAGAATGTGCATTGATTATAGAAAACTTAATTCAGCCAGTAGGAATGATCATTTTCCTTTACCATTCTTGGATCAAATTTTAGAAAAAGTAGGTGGTAATGCTTATTATTGTTTCTTGGATAGATATTCTGGTTATTATCAAATTGCTGTAGCGCCTGAGGACCAGGAGAAAACTACTTTCACCTGTCCTTTTGGCACTTTTGCTTTTACTAGAATGCCTTTTGGTTTGTGTAATGCCCTAACCACTTTTCAGATATGCATGATGAATATTTTTTCTGACATGATTGATGATATTTGTGAAATATTCATGGATGATTTCTCTATTTTTGAAAAATGTTTTGATAGTTGTTTGCATAATTTGGCACGTATTCTCTAGCGATGTGAGGAAAAAAATATTTTACTTAATTGAGAGAAATGCCAATTTATAGTTACTCAGAGCATTGTCTTGGGACATATTGTTTCTTCTGAGGGTATAAAAGTCGACAAGACAAAGATTGAATTAATATATAAACTTCCTATCCCTAGGACGGTTAGAGATATTCATTCTTTTCTTGGTCATGCTGGCTTTTATAGGCGGTTTCTTCAAGAGTTTAGTTCTATTGCAAAACCTTTGTGCACTCTTTTATAAATAAATATTGAATTTGTTTGGATTGATGAGTGCCAAAAAGCTTTTGATACCCTTAAAAAGTCGCTTACCACTGCTTCTATTGTGCAACCCCCGCAGTGGGATCTTCCCTTTAAGATCATGACAGATGCTAGTGATTATGCCTTAGGAGTTGTTTTGGGGCAGCGTGTGGACAATAGACCTTTTGTGATTTATTATGCTAGTAGAACCTTGAATGATGCCCAGAAAAATTATACCACTACTGAAAAAGAATTGCTTGCAGTGGTTTTTGCACTTGATAAATTTCGGACTTATATTTTTTGCTCTCCTGTTACTATTTTCACTGACCACTCTGTTCTTAAGTATTTGTTGGCTAAGAAAGATGCAAAACCATGCTTGATTCGCTGGATTCTATTACTTCAAGAGTTCAACATCAACATTAAGGACAAGAAAGGACTTGAAAACGTGGTAGCTGACTACCTTTCTAGATTGCCATCAAGTCCTTCTTCAAATGTCAGCCTTCCTCTTGATGATAGTTTCCTTGATGAGCAGCTGTTTGTGGTTAATAGAGTTCCATGGTATGCTAACATAGTCAATTATCTGGTAACTGAGCGAATGCCTTCTGAATGGTCCACCCAAGATAAGCGTTGATTTCTCTCTGAGGTACGACACTTTTACTTTGATGATCCATATCTTTTCAAATATTGTTCGGATCAATTGATTCGAAGATGCATTCCTGATGATGAGTTTTCTTCAGTTTTGAGATTTTGTCATATGGGTGCATGTGGTGGTCATTTTTCAGCAAAGAAAACAGTCGCTAAAATTTTGTAAAGTGGTTTTTACTGGCCTTCCATGTTTAAAGATGCTTATAATTTTTGTAAGGCTTGTGAGCCTTGTCAAAAATTGGGATCCATTAGCAAAAGAGACATAATGCCTCTTTTTCCTATTCTTACATTAGAAATTTTTGATTGTTGGAGAATACATTTCATGGGACCTTTTTCGGTTTCTTTTGGAAACACATATATTCTATTAGCTGTGGATTATGTTTCAAAATGGGTGGAGGCCATTGTTTGCAAAGCAAATGACCATCGTGTTGTCTTGAAATTTTTACAATCTCTATTTACTCGTTTTGCCATGCCAAAAGTTATCATAAGTGATGGAGGTTCTCATTTTTGCAACAAACCATTTTCTACACTCATGAAGAAATATGGTATCATACATCGAGTTTCTACCCCTTATCACCCTCAAACAAATGGGCAAGCTGAATTGGCAAACAGAGAGATAAAAATCATTTTAGAGAAAACTATCAAGCCTAATAGGAAAGATTGGTCAATTAAACTTCTTGATGCTTTGTGGGCTTATAGGACAGCTTTTAAAACAAATCTAGGGATGTTTCCTTATCGATTAGTTTATGGTAAAGCTTGTCATTTACCTGTTGATATTCGGCATCAAGCTCTTTGGGCCATAAAACATGTTAACATGTCACTTGATGAAGCTTCAGGGTTGAGAAAATTGGATGAATGAATTGGATGAAGCTCGTCGGAATGCTTATGACAACGCTCAGCTGGGAAAGGAATGCATGAAAATTCTACATGATCAGAAAATTCATCCAAAGCATTTTACACTTGGTCAGGAGGTTCTCCTTTACAACTCTCGCTTGCCTATTTTTCTTGGTAAGTTGAAATCCCGATGGAATCAGTCGTACATTATAAAGAACGTTCATCCTTATGGTGCGGTAAACATTGTCAATCCGAAGAATGGTAATAGCTTCACTGTCAACGGAAAACGTCTAAAGTCATTTCTGAAAGTCTTTGATCCACATGAAGAGATCTTGCTTGTGCAAGACCCCAGGGAAGTGTTTTGATTTGTTTTTCCTTCTTTACAGTTTTCTTTACTTACATTTTTTTTTTATTTGTTATTTTGCTTTGATTTTATATTTCATGTTGATTGTTTGTTTTGCTTGCTTAGTTCTGTGCCCTTTGTTTTATTTCATTCAATTAATTGAGAACTATGTCTCTCACTAGTTAGGGGGTAGCATGTGTGCACAGTTTTATAAAAAGAATATATATATATATATATAAAACAATAAAAAAATTAAAAATAATAATAATATGATGTCCATTGATACATTTATGATTGAGCATTTTGGTGGAATTTGAGCATCTTGGTGGAGTAGTTGAGCGGAATCATTTGTGAAGATTTATTTTCAAGCTTACACATAGAGCATGATTTTTTATGCATCGTATTTTGTTGATGTGTGGCTTGAAACATTGGGATGTTATACCTATTGAGATGAAACTTGATAAGATTTTTGTAGAATGAAAGACAAAGTTTGAAGGACATTTTGCACATGCTTACGCTTGTAGTGTTCGTTATTAACCATTCATTAATTTAACACAAGAGAAGTAGACTGCAGGACTACCGAGCCATGCCTAAAAAAAAAAGGATTTGAAAAAAAAAGAGAGAGAAAAAAAGAGAAAAAATGAATAAAGGCGACTTAGTGAACTTTCCTAAATAAAAGGGCTAGAAATAGTTACCCAAGACTTTGAGGGTTGAGTGTCCAACCTTTAAAAACAAAGCTGGCGTGAAAACTGCTAGTCCCTTGGCCTTTGAGATAGTTGGAATCAGCAATGATTAATCTTAAGGTTGAAAAATCCTACGACAAATCATGGCTAGTAATGAGGAACACACAACCAATTTTGCTCTACACACACATTTGAGTTCTGAGATATTTGCCTCAATTCTATGTGAAAGATTGTTGAGATAGTCTTGGTAGGTATAACCCTTGGGGGTTGAGTAGTAACGTGTCACGTTTGTGAGAATTCAGAATTGTGTTTGATTATTTTTATTTGAATTTCAATCTTTATGCAATATTCATTTCAATTAATTTTCACTATTTTGCTCAAGGATTAGCAAAATGCTAGTTGCAGGGTGTGATTGAGCTGAGTTGTTGCATTTTTAATGCTTTTGGAACTAATATATCTTAATTCTTTCATTACTTTATCATTAGTTTTATATGGAAAAAATGATTATGATGTATGAATCTAAGTTGTGATTTTAATTGATTAAAATCATGAATTTCTACTTAATTTTACCAACTGTTGATTACTGTGGATTTTGGTCCATATCGCTCAAGCGGATGCTTTTGGCCGCTTGAACGAATTCAGGCAGATTCAAACTCTCGACTACCTCTCGACAATGAGCTCGAGTGAGTTGCGGGAAAGGAGATCACTAGAGTGGAGACATTTGGCCGCTTGAGCAAATTTAGACAAAGTCGAACGCTCGATGTTCACTCGACACTCCGCTCGAGCGGACATCGTAGTTTACAGATCTAGGATTTATTCTGCCGTTAGGGTATATATATGATTTTTTACATCTTATGGCCGACTCTTAGTCTGGAAAACACTGTTTTGATTAAAGGAACACTTAGAATTTATTTTTTCATTGATTTTCACTCAGATCTGAAGAGGGGGATTCACACAAGCGATCATTCACGCAGCAACACAATTTCTTCTGGATCATTCACTCGCACTGCAACAGATTGAAGAGCTCATTGAGGGGTCCAATTGCCACTGCAGCCCAGCCTTCTCCACCGCTACAACTTTTCATCTCAATTCAATTGGCTTGATCTTTTCATTCCCTACTTGTTATTTCATTTCAGTTTTAAGTTTCTGGATTATTTTGGAGATTTTTGATTTAGAAGTTTAAGTAATTTATTTGTTATTCATTTAATTCATGTTATTTATTTTTCTCGTTTCGTTAAGCTTTCATTTTAAGTGATTACAATTGCTATGGTTTAATTTTGAGAATTTGTTATTTGAATACAATGATGAACCCTAGAACATTGATTTTTGGGCTTTTCAATTTTCAGTGCATGTTTTGTCAATTACTTTCTAATCTAGTTTAATTCTTAACTTAGTTTTATTAATTTCTGAGTTTAATCTATTAGTCTTTTACATTTCAATCCGACAATTAAAATCTAAAAATATGAATCTAGTTCATGACTAGTACCATTTTCCATACATTGCACATACCATCATAGTTATTTTCTCTTTGTGAAGATTTTCACCATTTTCAACTAGTTGAGTTTAAGTAAGTTTTCCCTGAGGAGACGATTTAGGAATTTATTCCTAATTATTACACGACATCTTCATGCACTTGGGATAGCCTTAGTGCTACTCATTTTTAAGTGAGTCACCCACTCCCGCCTTTCGATGCCCAACAGAAAAGTAAGATGTTGGGCTATTGAGGATAGGCCCACAGTTCACCCTGGGAAGGATCAAGCAGTTATAGGTATTACACCTATCCCTTTTGGTACCCTGTAGAGAAGATAAGTGTCGAAAGGCTGTGGTGCCGTCCACTCTTCACCGTGACGGGGATAGGGTAATGATCTAGAGGTCAAGAGGCTGAACTCACACTCCTCCATGGGCGAGTTTAGATCACCGGGGGGCTGGACCCACCTATTGATCCTCGTGGGGAGGTAGTCTGTTCGAGTAGTTTGGGACTGGACTTGCTCCCTCCTGTTGATGTTTATGAGGAAGGCAAGTCGTTTGGTAGCTGAGTACAGACCTGCACTCCTTCACAGGGAGGATAAGGCAGCACTTTGGCATGGACTATCCCCTTGGCGTCCTGCGGGACGGTAAGTTGTCATTACAGATTTTGTTGGTGGAGATGTGCCTTGGTAGAGATTTGTGCTGGGGGCGAGTTATACATTGGTGGAGATACCGTTTTTACACACCTAATTCAAATCACAAGGCCTTTATCGGTAGAACATTCGTAGATGTTCAGGGTTACATGGGTGTTGCAGCTCTACCCTCTTCTTGTAAGCTACCATTGTCACTTCTGCCTCTTCTTTGATCTCTTCTACCAGGTCAAGCTATTCCTTGAGCCGCTGGTTGTTGGAGCATTGTTCACAGAGAGACGCTGGTTGTTGGAGCATTGTTCATAGAGTTGTCCCTGTAGGTGGGGATTTCTACCTCGACTGAAGGCATAACTTCATGGCCGTATGCAAGGGTGAATGGCTTTTGCCTTGTTGGCATCCTTTCTATTACCCGGTATGGCAATAGAACCGCGGGGATTTCTTCCTCCAATGCCCCCTTCCGGTCACTAAGCTTTTTCTTTAGTATTCTTAGCAGGGTTTTGTTGGTCGCCTTCATTTGGCCTTTGGACTAGGGGTGCCCCAGAGGGAAGTACCCAAAACCTGTTTTCTAGGTCCCAAAACCAATCTCAATAGTGGTCAGAGTCAAACTACGTCCCATTGTCTAAAATAATGTTGCAGGGGATGCAAAATATCAGACGACACTTTTCCCCAGGAACCGAGTGATGTTACTCGTAGTAATTGTTGCCAGTGCTTCGGCCTCCACCCAATTGGTGAAGTAGTCGACCGCAACCACCATGAACTTCACCTTGCCTTTGCCCAGGGGGAGGGGGCCTACCAGGTCGCCCCTATTTGGCGAAGGGCCAGGATAAGGAGATTGATGTGAGCTCTTTCAGCAGGCGATGGAGCACCCTAGAGTATTCCTGGCATTTTCTACACCTCTAAACATATTTCTTGGCATCCTGCAATGCACATGGCTAGTAGTATCCTACCCGCATCACTTTGCCCGCCAGCAGTCGACCTCCAGAGTGATCGCCACTGATTCCCTCATGTATTTTTGCGAGCACATGCTGGGCCTACTCGCTCGAAATGCGTCTTAGGAGAGGGATGTTGTATCCTCTCCAATACATGATGCCATCAACTATGGTGTATCTTGCTACTTGGTACCTAACTTTCCTAGCCCTTTATCTATCGTCGAGTACTTCATTGGTGTCTAGATACTTAAGGATGTCCGCAGTCCATTCTGGTGCCCCTGGCTCAATCTACATCACTTTAATCCCTACTGTAGGAACTTCGGCGATCCTGAGGATTGCCGCTTCTAGGAGTGGGGCAGTCTCTTGCCCAGATGCCATTTTCACCAACTAGTCCACCTTGTGATTCTTGGCTCTTGGGATTTGCTGTATCTAGAAGTAATTGAAGCGAATGCGTTCGACCTTTATGAATGCTGGGTACTTTTTCAATTTCTCACTTTTGGCTGCGAATTGTCCTCGCACCTAGCTAACCACCACTTGGCAGTTGGCTCTAACCTCCACCTTTTTAGCACCCAAAGATTTGGCGATCATTAGGCCGAAGAAAAGTTCTTCGTACTCTACCTGGTTGTTTGTAGTTTTAAATGCCAACTTAATTGCGTAGTCGTACTCCTCGCCCTTGTCTGTAATGATATGTACTCCCACTTGCCCTCTAGCTCGACAAGACAAGCCATCAACAAAGACTTGTCAGGGCTTTATGGGTTGTGCATGTTCAATTTTCTTGGGGAAGCCTGTGAACTCCGGGACGAAATCCACTAGTACTTGTCCCTTTATGGAGGTGGGCGGGGCATATTCAATGTTGAATTCAATGAGATCCACAGCCTAGTTGGTGAGGCGGCCTAAGGCTTTCGATCTTTGTAGGATCTTCTTCAGGGGGGTCTTGGTGAGGACTTTGACCAAGTGGGCTAGGAAATAGGGTCAGAGCTTCCGAGTGGTTATCACCAAAGCGAAAGCGAGATGCTCAATGTGGGAGTATTTGGCCTTCGCCCCCTATAAGCTCGACTGACGTAGTATACCGGCTGTTGGACCCCACTATCATCTCGTACCAGGGCAGAGGAGGCCACCTGTTGGGAGACAGACAAGTACAAGATTAAGACCTCACTACACCTGGGTTGATTGAGCAATGGAGAGCAGGTGACGTATTTTTTAAGGGTGTTCAATGCCTCATCAAATTCCTCATTCCAATTCTAGGCCTTCTGCAACATCTTGAAGAAAAGAAGGCACTTGTTGGTTGACCTTGATACAAAGCGGTTAAGGGCCGTCACTCAGCTTGCGAGCTTCTGGATGTCGTTAATACTCCGAGGGGAGGCATATCGAGGATGGCCTCCACTTTCTCCGGGTTGACTTCGTGTGACGCCCCCAAATTCCGCTTGGGATTGAACGGACATTTGAAGCGTCGAGACATGCAACACAAGGTTACCTGCCCCCGTTCATGACATATAAGATGCAATGTTCCTAACATGCATCTAGCATTATGCAATATTCGCAGCGGATAATTTTTTTCTTTTTTTATCTATACTATGCACCAAACTAAAAATATCCCAAATACTTGAAACATATTTCATACATAAAAACATACTAAAAAGCCGTGATCACTACACTAGTCCAAAATGGTTGTGATCAAAAGAATACTTGAGATACAACTCCAAAAGTACAAGCATTAACCTAAGTTAAATACTATACCATCATCAACATCGCACCGTAGCCTAGATGACCGTATTCAGATGGTCAGATTCCAATTCTTCTTTGGGTCCTGTAACAAGATCTACCATTCGGGGGGAATGGTAGTTGGGACTACCACAGTGAGATTTGATTACAAATCTCAGTAAGTTAACATAAAACTCACACACAGGTTAAAGATGCATGCATGGCAGTAAAAGCATAAATGCATAAGTAAAGTCGTACATAAGCATAGCATAACTTGACATATAACATGACATAACCAGAACTTAAACGTGAACTGAACTTGACTTAACATGACATGAACTTGAGTTTAAAACATAACATGGACTTGAAATGTAGCATGAACGTAAACATGCATAACATAAATATGAACTTGAAAATAACATAAACTTGAACATATCATGACATAAACGTGAACTTGAGACATACTGTAAACGTGAACTTAACATGATGTGAACATGAACTTGGAACATAACTTGATCATGAACATAACATGTACGTGTACATAACAAAACATGAACTTGATCTGAAACTTGACTTATCATGCACTTGATCTGAAACTTGACTTAATACGTACTCCACAGTTGTTGTGGCCCCACGTATTCTACGTGTCACAATTGCTGTGTCTCACGTAGTGTATGCTCCACAGTTGTTGTGGCCCCATACTTCATGCTCCACAGTTGTTGTGGCCCCATGAATACACGTAACATAAAATATAATACGTACTCCACAGTTGTTGTGGCCCCACGTATACACGTAACATAAAAATATAATACGTACTCCACAGTTGTTGTGGCCCCACGTATATACGTAACATTAAATATAATACGTACTCCACAGTTGTTGTGGCCCCACGTATTCACGTAACATAAAATATAATACGTACTCCACAGTTGTTGTGGCCCCACGTATTATACGTAACATAACATGTCTTATCTTTCTTAATGCATGAGATATTAATTAATATCATATACTTTTCTAACATGGCGTATACTTGTAAATGACACAATATGATTTAATCATAACATTTCATGGCATACTTAACATGGCATACTTATAACATACATCATTGTATGATAGAAAAGATTATGTAACAGATAATTATTCATGAGAGATTAAATCATACGTAGCAGATAAACATGTAATGACATAGCATGACATGGCATATACGATAACATACATACATAAATTGTAGTTCTCTTACCCATCACACATACACAATAAACTGATAGTAAGTTAGAGGCTAACTTACCTCGATTGTCACGTTCTACGAGAATAAAGTGCGATATACGAGAAACTGTAAAAGGTCATTCTAAAAGTTAGAAATTTAATTACTAACAATTAGAAACATGGAAACAAGTTATCTTAGAGTAAAATTATCATTTTACCCTCTACATGTGGGAAAACGACCATTTTACCCATAACTTAAGGATTTCATATCCTAACTCCAAAAAATTCCAAAATTTACATTCCTCATGTAAATTTTGTTCTAAACTCAAATATCAACTCAGAAAAATTTAAAACAAAACATCACTATGGAAAACACACTATGGCCGAAACATCCATAGGCCATTTCTCTTGATTTTTGTTACAATTCCTTCCAACTTCAAAACTCATGCTTAAACCAAAATTTTACAACAACATCTTCCAATCCTAAGTTTAAAACCATACTTAAAACATCCATTTAGAAAAAGCTAATAATCAACACCAAACTTTTTTGTAAAAAGATCAAAACACTTGAATCACAAGCTTTGTCCTTAAATCAAAACATCTCCAAGAATTCCAAAAAATCAAATCTTACTTCTAACATATTCATAACATCATCCTCAGATAAACCATGCTTTAAATCATCAAACTAAAGTCACCAAAATCACAAAAATAACACTTGAAGTTTTTGATTTTACACTTAGTCCAAAAACAGAAACTTTTTCTTAACTAGCTTTGATAAATCTCTTGATCAATGGCTTAAGAAGGTGAGATCTTTGAAATAAAGTATCACATGGTTTAAAAACGTGTCCTAAAGAATATCCAACCATCAAAATTAAAATCACATGGCTAAAACCCAATAAAACATGGATCTAACCTAAAAACATCAAATCTTAGGCCTAACCGAAATTCTCTTGCATAGAAAAATCATATCTTTGAAACTAATACTAAATATCTCCAAAATAACATCCTAACATGAAAATAAGAGACTTAGGATCATCATATAAAAATATCAAAGCCTTTAGAGTAAGATCAAACCTCAAAATATTCAAACTTTATCCAAATAAAAACTGTTTTGTCACTTCCAGTTTTCATGTTTCTAGATCTAATAAAATCTATCATCAAAATCTTTATTCATGCAACAAAACCTCAATGAAAACTCTTAAACACATTCTAAGAACACTCCATAAAATTTTCGGACCAAGATATATCCATTAGCTTGGTCAAAAACTCCAAAACATAACACACTCTCCAGATTCACGCCCAGAATGACCTTTCCATGGTTAAAAATACTTTTGACCGACCAAATGACCATGGAATGATACGAAAAATACATCTACGGAAACTAGACTCAAAGAGGAACAACTTTTATGAAGGAGTCATCGTGTGAAAATACTTACAAAGGGTCGAAAAACTCCACGCAAAAAGACCCAGAAATCTGCCCGAGAGAGCTCTTTTGGGTTTCTCTCTAAGAACGGGGTGAAGAAATGATTAAAGTGAAACAAGTGTGTCTTGCACGACTCAAGACTTCTGTAGGGGAATATTTGGACCTTAATGATCATTGAGTGGAGGTGTAGACATGTGACATAATGTAGAGGATAGTGGGGGGCAAAAGACAACTTACAAAGGCTATGAGACATGGGACTTGATGGGGTGGGTTCCTCCATATTAATGAGTGCAACTTGATGCAATGAATGGTCTGCCAAGTGGGGGAGGAAATTTCTCCAAGAAGCTATGCCAAGGTGGCCAAAATTCGTGGGCTTTAGTGGGCCTTAGTGGGCCTCAACCAAGTGGGCTTCAATTTGGGGTTTAAAGGGGGTTTGGTTAGGGTTTGAGATGCTATCAAGCCCAAATCCAATTTTTCTTGGCCCAATCAAATTTCTAAGGTTTAAAATGTTGGATAAAGATGTCATAATAGGAATTTGAGAAATTAATAGCATGTGAAAGTGATTTAATCAAGTGATTAAACACAATACTAGAAATTGGATCAAAAAGGGTTTGAATGCCAACTTTAGGGTTTGGGGAAACCGTTTAGGGTTTCGGTTTCAACCAAGTTTTTGGGGTTTCAAAAGGATTCCAACCATTTAGGGTTTTACTAGGGTTGAAACCCTCTTCATCTAACTCAATTTGGTTGATCAGATGAAAAAAAACTGTTTTGCTTAGGTGGCATGATCTCACACATTGATTTCCTTCACAAATCCATCTAATGGTTTCTCTTTGTGCCAAGTATCTAATACTATTCATTATGTGTGGTTAAGATCTTGCCAAGTGTCCAAATAAAACTTCTCTAACCTAATTTGGACATTTCACACTGTGATTTTGAAACCACTGCACTTAGTACGCTTATCGAGGTTACTATTCACTCCGAAAAAGTGCATAATAAACTTAGTACTGAAAAATCCTAAATATTCAACTGAGTCTAGTGGCGTAAACTATAACGTAATCTGACACTTCTAACTACCTCAAACAAATAAAATCACATTTCTGGCACCATAGTGAGTGATAAAACTAATTATGTTGACATACTAGAGCTTATGCGATTAGCCGATTCGTAAAAACTTATGGGGTTTTCACGAGATTTCTAATGTCTATAGAAATTCCACCATTGAATTTCTAGCGGGCTGTTACACTTCGATTCCCCATTCTGACACCATGAAGCCCAAGAACTTCTTGGAGCCCACATCGAATGTGCATTTTGCCGAATTCAACTTCATCTTGTACTGCCTCAACACCGTGAAGGCTTCTCGAAGATCATCTAGGTGCTGTGCGGGATTTTCATTTTTGACCAGCAAGTCGTCCATGTAGACCTCCATATTCCTCTTGATTTGGTCCTTGAACATACAGTTGACTAGCTATTGGTTGGTGGCCCCCACATTCTTCAAACAGAACGGTGTGGTTGAGTAACAGTACAAACCCCGGTCTGTGATGAACAACGTCTTCTCCTAGTCATCTAGGTTCATGTGGATTTGATTGTACCTAGAGTAAGCATCCATGAAGCTCAACGTGTGGTGACCTGCTTTGAGTCTACGATAAGGTCAATGTGAGGAAGTGTAAAGCTATCTTTGGGCAAGTCTTGTTCAGATACGTGAAGTCCATACACATCCTCCACTTGCCGCTTGGCTTCTTCACTAACATCACATTGAATAGCAAGATCAGATAGTCCACTTCCTGTATGAACCCTACTACGAGTAATCGGTCAACCTCTACGGCAATGGCGGCATTCTTCTCTACATTGAAGCTCTTGAGCCTCTGCCTTACCCCTTAGCTCTCGGGTCCATGCTTAGATGATACTGCATGATCATTGGGTCGATTCCCAACATGTCCTCATGAATCCAGGCAAAGAATGCACGATGTTCCACGAGGAGTTGTTGCATAACGGCCCTCATCTTGACGGTCATCCCGGTTCTGATCTAAGATGTGGTTTCTAGTTGGTTTGGGTCCAAAAGGACTAATTCCAGCGGCTCATTTGGCTCTACCTTCTTGAATGCATACTCCGATGCAGGAAGGAGGACGACTTGTGCCCTCTTTCTTGTTTGGGCGGTGGCCAATGTGGCGCCCCCAAAATCCCCACGTACGGATACGGGGAATTCGAGGCGCCCGGATGGTGACATCACGGGTCACCACCCTAACGATGAGTGCCAAGTGTGTGCAAGCGACAAATGTGCACAAGAAGATACGCAGCGGATAGCAAAGTCAAATACTAAGTACCAGAATTTTTTCTTAAATAAAATTACAAAGCGGTTCAAAGGTACAGAATAAAATATTACATGATATAAATATTGTTTTAAAACTAAGTACAAAGCATAACTTCAAATCAGAACTCCGGCGGAGCCGTATCCTCGGGCTCAGCCTCCTCCTCCTCCTCGAACGCTGCATCAAAATCTACGGTACCAAAAATGGTGCCGCAGGTAAGTAAAACCCAAACACCACTAGATAAAAGCATATTAAACTCAAACAACAAGTATGAATGAATGTCAATGCTCCAAAACTCATAAATCATATTTTCCACGCACGCCAAAAACCCAACTGGCTTAAAAACATAACCTTTAAAACCAAGCCTCGCCATTATCCCAGATAATGGCCCAAACCACCATTTTCCCAGAAAATGGATCACAAGACCATCGCCATTTTCCCAGAAAATGGCCCATATCCGAAAACCATGAAAACCAACCAATTATGCATGCACCATGATCTCCCCTAGGGATCATCCGCACACTCTGGCTCTGTGCCACACCGCAGGTAACGTCTACGCGTGTGACACCTACACGAGCGATGCCCAGACTCGCGCCTCCAACTCGCGCGTACCTGGCCAGGCCATCCTCTAGTCCCCGCCACTAAAAGGACCACGGAGTCGACACGACAGCGTTACCGTATCGTGCGATCCGGTCGTCGCCCGGCGACAACCCAGGGGATGTCACTCAGTATTATCCACTCCCGAGTGACCAGAGGAGCTCCACCGAGATAATAACCCATCCCGGCTTGGGCTCGTGATACGCACACTCCCAAAAACCATTTACGCCAAAAACATGATTTTATCCAATAAAATAAAATACAAGTGCATGCATCATGTAAATGCCAATTTCAATGCTCGACAAATAAATTCAACCATAGCACAACAAAACAAGCAACTCCGTCCTCCATCCATCCGACCCCCGAACTCCTCGGACTCAGTCCGGAATCAGCGAACCAACCAAATAAATTATTGAAAGAGTAAAATACTTTAAATCTAAAAGTAGCGTTTGGAAAATACTTACAGCGCTATATAGGATTTTTAGAAGCTTCGGCGCGAAGCGAACGGCGATGCGAAAGCAACGTAACAGTGCAAATGCACTGTTCCCGTGGGTCGCAAAATACCCACTTTTGACCGGGGACAAACCAAGACACCAAATTGATAGGGAATGGTCTAGAGATGTTTATGAAGCTAGTGGAAGTGAGTTTTGGCCGTGGGTGGCGGCGAAAACGCCGGTAGGGGCGGAAAAAGGGCAAATCGGAGTTGAGCTCGTGGGAGCCGCTCCGGTGACCGTTTGAGGCCGGGGATGGGTGGGTTAGGTCGGTAAGGAGTAGGGGAAGAAGTGGTGAAGAGGTGGTGGCCGGAGGTGGAGCGACGGCGGCGGATCGGGCCTCAAGCCGTGCGGCTTGTTGGGCTTTTTCCGGCCAAACGGCCGGCCGGTTGGGGCTGGGAGTCGGAGGGGATGATCACCGGCCGGAGGGGAGTCGACCGGCAGGGGTGGCGTCGGGCACGACGCCGGCGAACGGCGGGCCTGGGCGGGAAGGCTTTCCGGCGTGGGTGAGGAGAGAGAGAGAAAGAGAGGGACGCGGGGAGAGAGAGAGAGCCGAACGGGAGAGGGAAAAAAAGGAAAAAGAAAAAAAAGAAAAAAAGGGAAAAAAGAAAAAGAAGAGGAAAGGAAAAGAAAAAAGAAAAAGATGAAGGAAATTAATGAGGTCCAGTCCTCACGTCAGAAGTCCGAAGACTGATCAGCCGAAAACGGTATAAAAACATAAAACGATTAAAATAAATTAACATTACATCAAATAAATAAATAAACCCCAATAAAATATTTTAAACACATCAATAAACTAAAATAAAATAAATAACTAGTAAAAACCAATTATTTAAATTTTTAAAACCAAAAACAAGCCAAAATAAATTAAATCACAATTTAAATCCAACAGCCAATAAAATCCATTTAAAACTCGATAATTTAAAATAAAGGCACTATAAAATATTTAATTAAATTAAAATATTCCTTCAGTGAAAATACACATAAAAACGGGTCATCACAGCCAAAGTCAGTAAAATGCTTTGTAGGAAATGTGCAGGAGAGCAGTAAGAGTAAAGAGAGTTCAGAAAGTCTAATCCTTGTCTTGATGCTTGTGAGTTGTTTATATACCTAGGTTCTGGGACTAGAAGCCCATGCCTTGTGGTGGGGCAAGTCGTGCCCCTGTAGCTTTTTCAACCATGCCTATTTAATGTAGTGTGGCCCTTTGGAAAGGGCATTTAATGTGGTATGGCCTCTGTCCCATCTTCTTGCCGCGGGTGTGATATGTCGGATCCCCCCTCCCTTTTTGTTTGTTGTTAGAGGGTCATGAGTCCTCCACTTTTATTGACTACTTGCTGATTTTACCCCTACGGGGTATGGTGACATTGTGAAGACCTGAGTATCCACTGTTCCTCTTTCTTTGGGCCTTAAGGCCCCCCATGGTCTAGGATTTATCTGGCTAGCTCAAGCCTTTCGTACTTGGGCTTGCATTTCTAAACCTAAAGCCTCCAAAAGAAAAAACTCTTAATAATCGATCAGTTATTCTACATACAAGCATCATGCGGACGAATTGTGCACCGATAGCTAGCGTGGATTTTTATATGTTTTATTAAAATAAAAAAGGGGAAAGAGACGATGATTACGTATTCGCTCAACAGCTCTGTCTTTCTCGACCCTTTTTATTCTCTCTATTTTTACTTCTCAAACCAGCAACTCACCCAACACCATCAAGTTGTACCCCCAGTCAAAAGCCTTTGTTCTACACTACACAAAGCAAAGCGCACACAAACCACCATCTTTTTTTCTTTTTTTTTGGGTTAAAAGTACTAACATCAAATTGCATTTTACGAATTGATGCTATTATGAAGAAAAACATGGATATAAAATTCTTAATCTCTCTATATGGATAAAATGATAGCAGATGATCCAAAACTTTTTTTTTTCTTATTGGAGATGGCAAATAGTCTAAACTAAGCTGATGTACTCACTCTAGTAGATAGAAGATGACATAGAAGGAATGTCATAACATAGAAATAATAAAAGCTACGAAACTCAACAACACTACATAAAACCACCAAACCACCAGGGAGAAGACTAGGTGTTTGTTGCCCGTGTGTAGATCTATTGGCTTGAATGTGCAGAAACCATCCTAATCAAACCTCTCGCCATTAATTCCCTGATTGCCCTCCTTGCAAGTGATATCCACTAATCCTC
Organism: Carya cathayensis; assembly: GCA_011037825.1. Lineage (NCBI taxonomy): Eukaryota > Viridiplantae > Streptophyta > Magnoliopsida > Fagales > Juglandaceae > Carya > Carya cathayensis. The sequence goes on from QGSO01000156.1 coordinate 1,707,593, forward strand.
AAATGGTTGGAGAGAATGGAGGGGGTGATAAGCTTGGAGGAGGGTGAGGAGCCTTGTCTTTATTTGGAGCCATCGGACTGGATTGAGGAGACGAAAAGAGCGAGCAAGAGATAGAAAGAGGCTGTAAACCAAAATACATGCAACCTCCTTGACCACCACCGTAAACCAACCTGCACCTCGTACCAAAGCCCACACTCAGCCATGGCAAATCCCCATTATCAATTCTTTTCTCCTATCCATGACGTTGTTGCACGATCAGGCAGCAACTATTGTAAAACCACACCACCCGTCACAACAACAGCCCAAACCATAGACCAACACCCATCGGCAACATGTAGAAACAACCCATAGCTACCCACGTGAAGATCAGCAGCCCCTGCACCTCTAAAAGAAAACCACCATCACTGCCTTCCACCACCAACCTCCAACCCACACCACCAGGAACCAGCACCCAAGCCTCGTTAAACACCACAAGTCTCTGTTTTACTCTATAAAAACAGAGCAGGATGTTTCCTCTTCACCCAAACTAGCCACAGCAACCCAGCGACATCAACAACCCCCAACAACACGTACAGATCAAATAACCAAAACTGCAATATATATCATAGATAATAGGTCGAATAAGCAAAAATATATTTTACCAAAAAAATCCAGCAAAGACATGGTTGTCAAATAATTTTGAGATTAAGATAAAAACCAGTCTAATAAAGAAGAAAAGGAGAGAGAGAGAGAGAGAGAGAGAGAGAGGAGATCTCGACGAGGAGTTTCAGACGGGGGAAGGCAAAGCTGATACAACTCAAAACGAAAAAAAGAGGGAAACCAAAAAGGTAAAACGCATGGTTGATCTGAAATTCAGCTCTTCCCGCTTTAGATGAAACACGCCGTTTCATTTAGTCCACGTCAACATTTGTGCACAATTCCGTCCGCTACCCGCTTGAAAGAAGAGTTTTTCATAATCGATATACACTGATTCGATTTAAAAATATATCTAAGATATACACTGATTCGATTTTAAAATATATCTAAAATTAAACTGAACCGGTTAGATTAACCCAGCCATGTCATGTCAATTTTGTCCGAAGGGGTGCGCGAGCCGCGAAGTCTCGCGTTGAGTTTTGAGTCCGTCTACAGATCAGCCACTGTAGAGGTGTACACCAAAACACACCCTACGTGGCCTTTTTTTTTTTTCAATTAATCAAAACGTGCTTAAATCAAAACACGTTTTCACTACATTTGGTTTCGAAATTGTCCGACGAAACCCATCCCCTCGACTGAACCACTGGCCAGAGCCTACCGACGACGCTGTCCGTCCCATCAGCGATCGACTGCAGCTCCTCCGTCCGGTTAGCCTGGCCTGTCACCGCGAGGCCTCCGTCAGGTGAAAAGCAGATCCGAAACCTGCGTAAGCCAAACCCACTTCGTAGGTAAATATCCAGCGACCCTCTTTCCGACCACCTCACTAGTTCTCCACCTTAGCTTGCCGAACATCGCCACCCACGGCTTCCGCCACCTCGAGCCTCCACTGGCCACCATCGACCTACCCCAGCCACCCATAGCCCCAATTTCCCCCACCCACACCCTCACTCTCCCATGGGTTTCTCCACCCATTTGGTCTAGATCCGCCGCCCTCCAGCCACCGTGCCACCTCTCCCTCAAATAACATTTCGTTGGTCTATTTTTCTCGATAAATACTTCTCCAGGTGGAGTGACACTTCAAGATTAAATAAAAAAAAAAGAAAAAGAAAAAAAGCGAAACTGTTAGAATCATGACTGAGATGGAGGGGGAGGGGGAGGGGGAGGGGTTAGGGCAGAGATGAAGGGGGAGCGGTGAGGGACTGAGATGAAGGGGAAGGGGTTAGGGCAGAGGACAAGGGGGAGGGGATTGGAGTGAGAGATGCTGGTTTGAGGGTGGGGAGGGCTTAGAACGAAGAAGACGAAGGGCTGGGGAGGTTCAGGAGGGGCGAATGTGCGTTACATTGGTTTTGTTGTAAGGTATTTTTGGTATTTTACTTGAGACACGTAGAGTGTATATCGGCTACTCTACAACAGTGGCGGCTCTCTAAACTTATTCTTGAGTTTTTGATTTATTAATTACGAATTTCGTATTGCAGCGCTGCATTCTTTTCTTACACGCGACTAACTGGAGGGGGGAGAGAGAGAGATTAGATAGAGAATTCAACCATGGCTACGGCGACGACCATTGATGCAGAATACGACAGAGCAACGGAGGTCAAGAAGTTCGACGATGCCAAGATCGGAGTCAAAGGCCTCGTCGACTCCGGCGTCACCACCATTCCCCGCTTCTTTGTACATCCACCCGAGATCCTTTCCGACCTCAAACCCGGCTCCGGAACCCATCCTGGACCTGAACACATCCCCGCCATAGACCTTTCCGATCATCACCGCTCCACTGTCGTTGAAAATATCAGACGCGCCGCCTCCACTTTCGGATTCTTCCAGGTAATCAACCACGGCGTCCCGTTGGAAGTTCTGGACCGTACGATGGCATCCATCAAGGGGTTCTACGAGCAACCAACGGAGATAAAGGCGCGAGTCTACCGTAGAGGGATAGGCACCGGAGTATCTTACATGTCCAACGTCGACTTGTACCATTCCAAAGCCGCCAGTTGGAGGTTATCCACCCATATCTGCATTCATATCATTTTCCACTATGGTATTTTGGTCTTTTTCGTTTTCCTTCGATTTTCCAGGGAAGATATCGAGCTTAATTAAGCTTTCAAAGGTTATCTCTTGTAAGAATTCTAAGAAAAGCAACAGCTTTCTGAACAATTTAGTGACACTTATCCAAAAGATGATAGCATGATTAATTGTAATCTTCCCAAAATATAAATAGATGTTGATCGATAACCCATGTTAACTCATGATAGTTTACAACAGGGACACTATCCAGATAAGAGTAGGTCCCAGAATGGCGGATCCCGAGGAAATTCCAGAGATATGTAGAAAGGAGGTGATCGAGTGGGACCGAGAGATCAAACGGCTCGGAGAGGTTCTAATGGGGCTGCTGTGTGAAGGGCTGGGAGTGGACACCGGGAGGTTGAAGGACATGACATGTTTGGAAGGGAGAGTGATGGTTGGCCACTACTATCCTTACTGCCCACAGCCGGATCTGACGGTTGGGCTTGCTTATCACACCGATCCTGGGGTTTTGACGGTGGTGCAGCAGGACCATGTTGGTGGATTGCAGGTCAAATATGGTGGGTCTTGGGTCGATGTTAAGCCTATCCCTGGAGCTCTTGTTATTAACGTTGGGGATTTGCTTCAGGTAAATTCAAAGAAAAAGGCTTTATTCTTTGTGTTATGTCAACAAATGTGATTGAGGATCGATGGCAAGATTTAATTATATGTTTTGCTTTGAATAATGGTATTACGGTTGAGAACTTCGAATACTGTTAGAAGCTGAGTTGTTTTTTCACTCTATTTTCGTCTCTTTCAGATTATATCAAATGAAGAATACAAAAGTGCAGAGCATAGAGTGTTGGCCAACTCATCCCATGAGGCACGAGCCTCAATTGCGGTTTTCTTCAACCCAAGCAATAGAGACGACCAGTATGGACCCCTGCCGGAGTTGATATCAGCAGAGAAACCAGCTCTTTACCGTCCATTCACATTAACGGACTTCATGACGAGGTTCTTCAAAAAGGAGTTGGATGGCAAATCTTTGACAAATTATTATAAGCTGTAAAACACTGATTAAACATCTGTACAAGGTGAATTTCAGCTTTGTAAGTTAAATTCAACATTGTTACAATGTTAAATTCAAAATATGTGATATTTGTAAACTTGTGAATGGCCTGAGAATTGAGAAAGTGAAATCTTGTAAGTTATTTGGTATTTAAGAGTATTCCTGAACTGAACCTAAGAAATTAGTTCAAAAGTCTTCATAGAGATTCGAATGAAATGATTCATATATAGGAAAGTCATGAAGATTATTTAGGCAAATGTTGTGCATGTGATGCACTGCCAGTAAGAGCAAAGGTTTGGGAACTTCATAAATTCTGCACATTGGGGGACCTGATTAGTGTCCTTGATGAAGTGCAGAACCAGAATCAGCGGAGCATCTTTTTATCAGATGCCAATTTGTACTGGTGTTTCTATGGAGGGAATCTCCATGGCCAATAGATGTGATCAAATTTGCTGATAAATCTGTTGCTGATTGGGTAAAAATTCTACTCTGCTCTCAAAACGAGTTGCACATTGATCATGAAGAACAAGAAATGTTCTCTGTGCAGCTTTGATAATGGATGCCACGTGGTATGGTCGAACTGAAGCTGTTCATAAAGGGCCCAAGTGGTGAGGGTTAAAAGATTGATTTGCACAAAAACAACCTGGGATGATGTCGTTAAACCAGCAAGTACTAAATGCATGGATCCTACCTTTGGAGAGAGCAAAAAGTGTTTGATGCGGTGATGGGGACAGATTATTTTGAGGGCATTCCGAAACAGTTCTTCTACAGCTAGTCGTTGCTTGCAAACGGCAGGCAGTCGGCTAGCCACATCAGCCGTTATATTTAAAAAAAAAAAGAGGCGGGAAAGATGAAATTGGTAAAAGCTTATTCTTCAAGTTTCAAGAAACACAAATGCAAAAAAGTATCACTCGAGCAGAAGAGAGAAGCTCTCTCTCATCTCTCTATAGAGAAGTCCTCCCTCCCTCTCTTCTCTCCGGCCGTTGCTTTTTTTTGTTTTAGTTATGTTAGTTTAGGTACTTCAAATAAGGTTTGAGGGGCTGTTTAATGGTGGTTGAAGGATTGTTTTGGTGTGTCTCTCGCGTAGTGGCCCAGTACTGGGTTTGTATGGCTATGTGGCGGGCCGCCGTGGCGAATAGGGTGGTATGAGCCTCGGATTCACTGGGTGCAGAGAAGCCCTGTTTTCGTCAAGGAAAATAGAGGCGCCTGCTCACGTAAACATACTTCCCAAGTGGTCCGGTACGCGCCCACCACCACGGAGGAGAATGGTGGCATGAGCAGATCGGCATGAGTAGGAAAATAGAGCCAAACTTAAGCTTACTACCAACAAGACAATTGAACTTGGATTAAAAACAAATTACTGAGCTTTGCTAAATATGAGATGGCATTTGAAGATTGAACTCCAAGACTGCATCTTTGGTCTGAACAAGAGATCAATGAAGCTGTTGATGATGAGCTCCTAGGATCAAAGAGATTGAGCTGAATCTGTAAGAAAAAGAAACAGTCGTATTGAAAATTCATAGTGGTATGCTCCTACTGTCTAAAGAAAGCCACAAGACTTGAACCATGTCAAAGAAATATGAATAAGAAGTGATACTTGGAGTCCACTCGTTTCGGGGCAACCATTGTAGGAGCTATAACTGACCCACAAAACATCACTATCCGTATCAATCTGCATATAGAATTCTCTTGGAGGATTACCCAAATGCACTTTTGTAAAATAAAGCCTGCAAAAGATCAACAAATCAGTCTTCAAAATTAGAGAGAAAACATAGAAAACTGAAGGTGAAGCAAAATTAAGCCAAATAAAAATGAAAATAGGTACCTAAAGTCCATGCATTCTTGGGCCACTATTAACGAAAACACAGAAGAGAAGGAAGGAATCGAAAGCACAGAGAGGGAAGGAAGGGTTTTTTTGAAACACAGAGAAGGGCCTTCAGAACTAAAGAGAGGGAGGAAGGGAAACATAAAAAGCACAAAACGGTGCCGTATGATTTTTTTCACATCAGGGTCGTTTGCACGAGCCGACTGCGTCCAACATTTTTCCTAAAAAAATGAAAATGAAGTGGTAACGGGCGAGAGGAGAGGCAACGGAGTAGAAGAGAAGAATAAACAGAAGTGAGTTTGAACTTCAAATAGGGGAAGGGAAATAGGAAAAGAACAGTGATGCTCGTCAGTCAATGAAAATATCTCATTTTACAGCTGTAAAACCGAAGGCATTTTCAATTCCAAGGAAAAATACATTGTCCATATCGTAAACTTATAATAAGGAAGTACACATTAAGATTTAGTGCAAGAAAAAAGTATGATACTACCGTATGATCATAAATCCAAACTAAGAGGGTTTGTGAAGTTGAGGGATTTCTGGAAATGGGTTCGCAGTGAAACTAGTTTTAGTGGGACTTGTATTGTTGGGTTCTGGAGTGTGAGATGAGGGTGGGGTTTGCTTTGGTTGGAAACAAAGTGGGTGATGGGTACGACGAGAACAGTGTCACAGATTTGAGGAAGGGACAGTGGTGGGGTTGGGTACTAATTTGAAGCTGATTTTGGTGGATTGGAGAAAGGTAAAGTGGTGGGCTGTTGGGTTCGAATCGGAAGCGACTTCTTGAGTTTTAGATTTTTTCTGCGATTTCTTGTTTTAAAAAAGAGAAGTCAGGAGGAAGATAAATAAATACAGGGAGATATTGTAAATATTAAGAGATAGAGGATATCATTAATAGTTAGAAAAAATATTAGAAATGAATAAAAAAACTTATAAAGTATAATATTTAAATGATATAAAGAAAAAATAGATAAAATTATGTATGGTATAAAGTAAAAGTCAGTATGTAAAATAAAAAATTGAGTTTTGATAATATATTTTAAAGGATAAGATGAAAAAGTCATTTGGGAATCAGCTCTTCTAAGGACAAGCGTAGGATGCAGTCGTCGTGCAGTCTGGAGTGCCGTGGGTCACATCATTTTTAATTTAAAAAATAATAATAATTGAAAGAATAATCACCTTTAATTAAAAAAAATTAGAAAAAATAAAAAAGTTCTCATCTCACCACTTTCCTCCATTCTCTCTCGCTCTCTCTCTCCTCTGCCTTACTTGATGAATTCGGCATCATCTCGGCCGGTTGCTCTGTATTACTTTGTGAATCCAGCTTCAACTAACCTTGCCGGTCCCCACTCCCCACACCTACATTTCCCAGACGTTATAGTAGTAGTATTTTTTCAGATCTTCAGCCATTTATGAGTTGTATATGTTTTATTTCATCTGTACATTTATACGCATAGTCATACATGGATTATATTTGCCTATTTAGCTGGTCCTCCATGTTGGCAAGTTTATGATATTACCTATGGTTGTGAGAAAAGATTGACAATGTTGCATTTTGGATATTACCTCTGTTTGGTCGTTGAGAAAAGAAAAGAAGAGAATTTTGTTTCATTTTAAGGAATTAGTAAAATCCTCCGCTCAAGTGTAGTAAAATTTCAGGTTCAGTTTATTAAAGGTTTTATTTGCTATCTTGGGTGTTTAAGATTTTCCTGTTAAAGGGAGGGTTTTCCTATTTGGGGCTTAGGATTTTCTTGCAAACGGGAGAAGGGAAGGAGAGTGGGAGGCTGGAGGGAGAAGATGGGGAGAAGGGAGACGCAAGAGAATAAAAAAAAGTTCGTAAAATGAAGTGTAAAATAGTAAAAGAATTTATTTGCAAAAACGATTATATGTTCGTCGTTTCATTATCACTACGTGTCAAGCCACGTCCTACAGTTTGCACGGCGACTGCAAAAGGCAACTGCATTTAGCATTTTACTAGTCCATTATAGGCTATGCCTATTGTTACTGACGAGAAACTAGCCCCACAGACAAACCCACACATTTCATTTCAAAGTTTCCTCTACTTCCCCCATTTTCAGTTCGTTGTAAGCATAGTCAGCCATCGAAAAGATGACACTCCCATCGACACCACCCTAGGTATGCCACTTCTCTCTCTCTCTCTCTCTCTCTCTCTCTCTCTCCATTATTTTCTAGATACTTCAAGTGCCCGAATCCCATAAATCTCCCTCTCCCATTTTCAAACCCTAACCAATTTAATTATTTCATTCCTTACCCAGTTTTGTAAGGCTATTGAAGCTATGTGACACCCTTAGCATCACCAGAGCACTGCTACAGATTGTTAAGCCATTCCTTCACTATGCCCATTTTCTAGTCATGTTCTACCAAATCTAGACACCAAGTAAGCTACACTTTTCTCGTACAATTAGATTCATGGTGATTTTGTTGGTTCAACTAAGAAATTGTGGAAATGTCGGTTCCTATATGTTTAGGGAGGAGCTAAGTTGCGATGGTTTTCTTTTCTTTTTTCTTTGTTAGAAAATTCTAGGCTTTCTTGGACAGTTTATATGATGTGATAAAAACTGTGATTATGGTGTATATTCATGGATCATTTGCAGGAAAATCTACGTTACTTTGTTGGTTGGGTCATGGTTATATTTATGGATTATTTTCGGTTTTCTCATATCAAAATTTGTTTGTTTCTAATATTTTTAATAAACTTGAAACTTGGAAACCCACAAAAAAATGATCTACTATATAAGTTCTTGTTTAAAAATGGGTTAAATATGAAGAAGAAAAAATCTAAATCCAACTCCATTCTGACTCCAATTTGATAAGTCGTAGTCGTATTTTCTAAATATTGACTCCGACTCAATTGTTGCTTAGCCCTAGTAAGTGTTACTAAGGCCCTGTTTGGATTCAGGGAATAGATGGAATCATCTCATCTCTGCTTGTATGGTAAAGTCATTCTCAATCCAAACACAAGCTTTCAAATCACTTGAGTTGGTTACATTATTTTCATTAAGGACAAACTAGCCAAAAGACAAAAATTGCCCTCATCTTCCTGTTACTTTTCAAAATCTTTTTTGCCTTTGCAGACCATGGTACAATGGAAGGGAGATGAATCTTGGTGGTGTGTAATTACTTTGAATCCCTTCCCCTACTCCATGCCCTTCCTTCTATGCACCCCATCTCTGTATCTAGCATCCCTCAGAAAAGAGCAAAGGTATCTTGCATCCCTCCACAAAAGTTCTTAAGATCTCTATATCTCGCAAAGGTAGGAGTTCCCTGAACCTCATCTTGCCCCTTTGACAACCAGAGGAAAATTTTCAACGCTATTCTGTAAATTGTTTGCCCCCATTTCGTCCGTGTAGGATCACTGTGAAACCCATTATCTGAGGCAACTAGCTCTGCAAAATACGGTACACAGCATTCATCTTGGTGGTTGGGAAGGCCACAACATTAATCATCCCTCAACCGCTGCTCTGCTCACGCATTAATGGTAATTCCCGTCTAGTATACTGTTTGCATTTTAAGTACTCTATAATCTCATATTGGGTAGAACTCCTAGCAAAGATTCCCCTGCCCTAAAGTTAATATCCGTAGGTAACCTTGTGCAGGTTGCCGAGATTTTCAAAATATGTTGAACAGTGGTCAAATTTGGCACCTTATACGACAATTTCCACTATAAATACATCATGCCGAAAGCAATGCAGCCCACCCCTTGAATTCCTTGCAAACACTACAGCCCAATCACCAAATCTAAGCTTAGAGGCCTTTGGTCTCATACTGTGACCACCATGGCTCCAAGGACACTCTCATTCCAAGTATGTGAGGATTTGTTTTATATGCTAAACATTTGGATGTGGTTGGTTTTTATATGCTGACAATTTGGGTATGGTTGGTTTAACGACTTGTGTTATCTGCTCAATATGTATGACATAATTTTGGTTTAATTATTTTTATGATGGTTCTGATCATCTAGATCAAGAACAAGTCTAAGACCCTGTAAACTATCATGCATTATGGGATGTTGTTCTACTTCACTGCTCTCAACGACTTCTTATATGGTTATCATGCTTACAAATAACCAGAAATTGTGTTAATATGCTTTGATTTGAGCCAATGATATAAATGTATATGGCATGAATGTATAAGCTCAATGAATGTATATAATTTTACAACATTTTGGATATAAATGTATATGTGAAATGTATATGCTTTTAGGGAAAGGGACAAGAACTTATGACAAGTCTGATGAATGAGGGGCTGAACTTGAGGGAAAAAATGAATGAGAAATTCTATTTGCAGTTCTTAGTAGGGGAATGCATGTGCAGTCCCATTGATTAATGGGGTTAAAAGGGGAAAACATCATTTTAAAAAGGATAGTATTGTAATTTTAATTTTTTTTAAACAAAACTGTATTGGCTTACTTGAGTAGTCCCCATTTGGAGACTGTATGTAGACTAAATCAGAATATATTTATATCCAAAATTGCTAATGAATAGAGTTCAAAGCAACTACTGTGGTTCCCAACAAAATGGAGTACTTCAAGTCCAATGATAAATATTACTTATAATTATCATGTAATAAATTTTTTATTGATCCCCAACTAGTGGTTATGTGGCTGAATTTACATGAATGCAATTGTTTCAATTGTTCCCATTACATCAATTACTTTTGTTGTAAGAAGTCCATCAAAAAGGTTGATGGTTTTCCAACTACAATAGGCTCCATCTTAGTTGATCCACACATAGCTACAACCACACACCCTACACCTGCAAGTATGAATTATAGAAACTTCTCGTTCAAAGCTTGAATCTTTTAAACAGAGCAGGAAACCACTATCTTAATACTTGCATTCTGTCCAAGTCTTACATATCCAACACAACAAATATTATAGTAGAAAAATTTTAGAACTCAATTTCTAAAATTTGTAGTAGATATATTTTTTTTATAGGTAACAAAATGTGTGGTAGACAAAGATGTTGGTCAAACTGTGATTTTAGGATGCTTCATTAATTTCTTCTTCATTCTTCTAGATGACTGATCTTGCTTAAATAGCATCCTTCATGAAAACAAGCATTAATTTGAAGGCATTTATAAGCCATTGTGTCTCTCAATATCATAGTTCTTCCATAGTTCCATGTTTGTTGGTCAAATTGTGACTTTAGGATGTATATATATAACATTTGAACGAGATTTTCACCCTTTTCTAAGTTGATCCTTGAACGATGGCCTGGTTTCATTATGCAAACATTGTATTTTAGTGGGCTTTAATTCTAAAATAATTAGATCTTTTTCTCTACCCAAAATCAAGTTTAGAAGCAGAGGCGCACACACACACACACACGTATATATATATATAGGTCATGGAAGTATCTCATCCTATTTTTTATTCTTTGCCATTATTGAGTTGGTTTTGTGTGAAAGGGAGAAATATATATCTCTTATTACAAGAGCTTTAGATTCATGAGGTATGTCCTTCAGAGTTTAAACAACAAAAACCACATCATTGTTCCACCATTCATTAGTTTTCCAACTATTCAGCCTTTAGTTTTTTGTTTTCCAACTATTAATTAGTTTTTAGTTTGTTTAGCCCTTATAATTTGCCAAGTTAGGAAAACCAAAATTAGCCTGGATTCCTTTTTTTTTATTGCTAATAGCCAAAGGAAATCCCCGAAAGCAGCTGATTATGCCACAGGTTATTTCCTACAAATTAGACTCATCTTGTTTGCTTTTATGTTTGACTGGTGCTGTTGGTGGGGAATGTCAGCATCGCTGCATCACATTATATTTGCCTATTTGAAATTAATGGTTTGTGTATTGGCCATTTTGAAATATATTGTTCAAGTCTTAATAACTGAACATCATAGATATCAACCCTACTTATTCAAACTGACACATATGGATACAGTCATACAGACTGACAATTTACCACCCACCACAAAAAATGTGAACCTGCTACCCCAAGAAACAGCACAGTCACATGTAAACTTTTATTTTTTATTTGTACTGTTAGTCATTTTGATTGCATGCCCCATAATTGATGCTCACGTTAATATCTTCTTAGCTGGTATTAAGTTGCCTGATAACAATTGTTTCACTTTGAAAATAGTCTCCCAAACATGCATAAAAATAGAATCTCACTACTATTTTGGAACGTGTTATGTATGTAAATTCATAATTGAGTTTTAACTAAGCATCATATTTTGCACATTGGTTGTTTCTATTGTTGTAGCGTTACTCGTTACGCTCTTCCTTTAGACATCGTCCATACCAACAGGTATGAACTATTTGAATGCACATGGCCAACTATTTCAATGCACATGGCCTTGCCTTAAAAATTTATTTCGCCTAAAAATTTTATTACAAAACTTATTATCATGTTCAATACATTCAATATTTTGCATTGTTGTTATGTTGCTTTTTGTGTTATTGTAACAATATAAATGTTTGTAGAAGACATGAGACTGCCATTTTATATATTTGACAAATAAATTTTTTTTCTTTTTGATAAGTGCTTTACAAACAATTACTTCATTTGCCATATGGTTAATTTCTTAGCTATTCTACATGGATGATCTGGAAAACACGATCCAAGATCATGAAATTTGGGGCGATGGCATGGAGGAGATATTTATTGACATGCTATACCAAAATTCCCTTAACGGTAGATTAAAAACTAGAAAGATCATGAGTAGAGCGCATTCAAAATATACTAAGCGGCTCACCACTGCTCATGGGAAGGTGTTTGACGCGAATCAGATTAGGGGCAAAATATAGCGGTTGAAGGGCCTACAATGTCTGTTTACCGATCTTATGAGCCAAATTGGGATGGATTGGAATCCCGACACGAAGATGGTAGTGGTGAGCGCTAAGTGTTGGGAAAATGCCATCAAAGTAATTCTTAAATATAATTTTATATCCTAATGGAGCATATTTATTTCACCTAACAAAATAACAAAGATGTCATTACTAAATATTTTATTCACATGTGTATATTATGGAAATGACAAGTCAAATCCAAATGGGGAAGGTTTCGTACCTTCGATTGCCCCAAGCAGTATTTTGAATTTCATATCGTACCAGTTGGTATGATTGAAATATTTCATTTCCATGGTTTAGCTGGTACAGAAAAATGGGTTGTTTCATACCGTCCCAAATTCTAGTTATACTGGCCAATATTTCGGCCTTTACTTCTTTTTTTTCATTTCTTTAAACTACAAACTCATTTTTTAACCTCCAATTCAAACCAGGCTATTCATAATTTATATATATATATGTATTTATATATAATTTATTCATATATAGACTATTATTTTGGAATATAATTTATATATATTTATATATATAATTTATTCATATATCTACTATTCTAAAATGATACACGAAACAGTACCGGTGTCGAAATATTTTGTTCCAGTGGCTTGACCAACACGACCTCCAGTACGGTATTCAAAACTTTCGCCCCAAGTATGAGGAGTTGTGCACCATATTTGGCGCTTCTGTTGCATATGGTTCTTTGCAACATGCATCAACACAACTACCCCCAGATAGTGAGGAGTGGTGGCTTCATTCAGAGATGTGAGCTGGCACCCTCCCAATATTGCCAATCGACAGGGATCGCGTATAGAATTTGATGACATGGATGAGTCGATGGGGATGGGGTCCGAATTGCATAGTGTATTGACACATTCATCATGTAAGCGTAACTCAAAAAATAAACCAGATCGATGCAAACATCTCTGCGACCCTCAATGAAGTGAAACACACTCAAATCGTGTGACGTAAGCGGTATGAGGAGGGTACTAGTATGAGCTCAGGGAAGCGCAGCAAAGGATCAAACTGGAATCAAGCTAGTGATGGGGCTTACAATCTGTTGAGTCATTGCGTCACATTGCTGGGTGAGATTTCCTCGAAATTGGAGGGGCCAGTATGGTTTCGTGCAATGTCATTGTTAATTGAGCCTGCTTATCAGCAAGCCTTCTAGGCGATGGATGCGGGGGGAGGGAACTTTCGTCCGGCAATTGATTAGGTCCATGACTTGAGGATGATTTGTCATATATTTATTTAACTATTTGATAGCTACTTTATTTGTTGCCTGAAACAATTATCTATGATAGCTACTTTTGTCATATATTTATTTAATGTGATTATTTGATAGCTACTCTAATATAGATATGCTTGCTATATTAAAATCTAATGTTTGAATTATATTTGATTTAATTTTTAATGTAGTTCTTGTTACAGTATAGTATCTAGTTGTAGAGCATGGATGATCAGAATTTGTTAGCAAAAACTTCGTTGATGGACATGAATCTCCATATGCCTCAACTTTTTTTTTATGGTGGTGTGAGTGATAGTAGTGATGAATTTGTACAAGATAGTTGAGATCATGAGCTTGATTGGGGATATCCATCGTCGACAAAGACTAAATCATAGATAGCCACAACATAATATCGTCTTACGGGGACATCAATATATTTTGAAATTTTTGAATGGAAATCCAATGAATTGTTGGGAGTTATTCGAAATGGAGATTGAAACCTTTCATGCATTATATTACATGTTAAGAATCAATGCTTTTTTGAACGATATTAGAAAAGCGGTGACCATCGAGGAACAAGTTAGCATATTCTGTTCAGTAATGACGCATGGAGAAGAACTTAGAATAGTGGGCTAGCGTTTTCAATATTCAATAGAAACTATTAGCCAACATGTAAGAAAAGTATTACGGGCCAGTGCGTGCTTGAGACACATCTTATTGCCCCAACAATCTCAAGCAACCCGCGAAGATATCCTTGGTTTGCGGCAAGTACTTCAATTATTTAAATGAAAGTATCAATATTTGAATTATATAATGTCTTGGTAATTATTTATTTGAAGTTACACCCATAATGATCTACTTGCTTATTCGCCTACAGTGATGCATTGGTGTGATTGATAAGACTATGATTGACGTCGTTGTGCCTAAGAAAGCACGTGAAGCATATTGCAATCAGAAAGCACTATGATAAAACGTCTTGCATGTATATAACTTAGACATGCAATTCACATTTTTTTACATTGTGTGGGAGGGAACAGCACACGATACTCGCGTATTCATTGATGCATTGAGTCAAACCCGAAACCAATTTCCATGGCCTTTGGATGGTAAACCTCAAATATTATTTCTTTCTATTCATATGAATTTTTTATATTTTTGTGAAGGGTTGGAAAGTAACTAATTTTTTGGTTGAAATGGGTTAACAAATTATTATTATCTCGTCGATTCAGCATTTCCATGTACTCGAGGATTTATGCCTCTATATTGTAGAGAAAGATATCATAGGAGTGATCGTTAAAATCAGCAGGGATTTAGGGGATATAAGGATTATTTTAAATTTTGCCATTCATCCATTCGTAACGTGATAGAATGAACATTTGTTGTCTTGAAATCACGATTTAGAATTATAAGACTCATGTTTATGTATTTAGTTAGGTGGCAAGGGCTACTGATCACTGCATGTTGTACGTTACAAATTTTATTATAAGGACGACTCCGAAAGACTTCTTGTCTGAGGATTGAAGAATGAAAGTGCTCAATCCTAATGGTTGTGCGGCTGGTGACACCACAACTTCATTACGTCATCCTAACAAGACCTTGGAATCAGCTCGAGCTATGGCTGCAATTAGGGATGACATTGCCATTTCTATGTGGGCAAATAAAAATGGTGATTGAATGGCACCATAACATGTATGTAATAAAAAGAGTGGGTATAAGGATGCAGTTTCATTATTCAAATTTCCATTAATTTTATCGCAAGTACATTTCTTATCTATTAAAATTTATGTAATATTTATCATCTAATTTTGATGATATATAAAAATTTGAATTTTATTTTAGTCTGGGTGTAAGAGGGTTGTTTTATTATATTTTTCTTTGGTGTAGCATTCATAATTTGGCATCCATAATTTGCTATGGAAATTATAAATAAATATATTTTCTTTTAGGTTGGTAATTTACTAATTACCAAGTATATTTATACATAAAACAAACTAATCATTTACAACATAAAATAATTATTTTAATAAATGATTGGTCCATACGTAATTTTTATAATAATAAAATTATAAAATAAAGTGATTTTATATGTTTTTTTTTTTTGAAAAGGAGATCACTTCATTAATCAAAAAGTCGTAGCACGAGATACATCAAATAAGACAAAAGCTTTGACCACAGTAGGGCCATCTTCTAGCTAAATTTTTTCATGAGAGTCTTTAATAGCTTCCTTAGCTGCAGAGTGGGTAGCTTGGTTTGCTGATCTGTATA
This sequence comes from Carya cathayensis, assembly GCA_011037825.1. Classification (NCBI taxonomy): domain Eukaryota; kingdom Viridiplantae; phylum Streptophyta; class Magnoliopsida; order Fagales; family Juglandaceae; genus Carya; species Carya cathayensis. The sequence goes on from QGSO01000156.1 coordinate 1,723,433, forward strand.
CAAAAGATAGCCTCCAATTCAGATGAGACTCCATCATCTGTTGAAGATCCTCAGTCTCTTGGCCATGCCACGAATTATCTACCTCTTTGGAATTGATTGCATCGATGACTACTTTGGCATCCCCTTCAAAAGAGACTTGATGCATACCCATCTCAACACACATATACATAGCCCTTTGCAAAGCTGCTCTTTCTGCTTGGGCTGCTGAGTAGACCCCCTCTTTAGGAGCTGTTAAACATGCTTGGATCTTTCCCTCACTGTCTCTTATAATGATGCCCATCCCCAACCTGTTTAAGGACTTGTCATACGCTACATTGACATTAACTTTGAATAAAGGCCACTCTGGTGGCTGCCAAACTTGGTTTGAGGTTGCTATAGTTGTTCTTTCTTCAGATCTGTTTCTATTCTGTTGTTTAATCTCCCTATGCATATCAATCTTGGCTTGTGCCCTTGCTATAATAGATTCTGGGCTGCTGAACAGGTCTTTAAAAATGAAGCCATTTCTTCTTCCCCATGTGTGATAGCAAATGACTACAGCCAATTGTAACTCTTCACCATTTAATCTGTTCGTCATCTCTTCCCACAGATGCTGGAAATCAAGGTAAAAGTTATTCCATTTTTTGAGCTTACTACTATCACTTCCCCACACATCCCTTGCTGCTGGACAAGCCCAAAGGGTATGTAAAGGAGTTTCGGCCTCCCTCATACAGATGGGACAGAGATTGCATTCCACAATATATCTTTTGTATAAATTGCCTTTTGTTGGAATGATGTTTGAGAGGCTTTTCCAGATTAGCATTTTAACTTTGCCCGGGATCTCAAGTTGCCACAGCTCCTTCCATATCCCTTTGTTCATCCCACCTGAAGATGATTCAGCCAATCTTCTACTAGCCAACTTTGTATCCATAAAGTAGGCACTTTTGACAGAAAATGTGCCTTTAGTAGACCCTACCCATATCCTTTTATCTCTGGCCCTTGTACTACTAATGGGAATCGAACATATAGTCTTTGTTTCCTCTTCACTGAAAATGGCCCTCATCAGATTTACCTTCCATGTCCTAGAGTTTTCATCAATTAAGGCTTCCTCTTTGCAATTTGGATTTAGAGAGTTAACATGGGTCTGAATCTGAAAAGTAACTGGTTTAGGCACCTATTTGTCATTCCATATTTTTATGTCCCTCCCATTTCCAACCCTCCAAACCAGCCCTTCCTTTACTAGCCCCATACTGGACCAGAGGCTCCTCCAAATACGATGGTGACCCTTTTAACTCAGCCTCCATTACATCACATTGCTGAAAATATTTCTGTTTGTATACCCTTGAGACTAGGGATAGGGGGTCCTTTACCATTCTCCATATTTGCTTGGCTAAGAGGGCTCTGTTAAAGCTGCTGAGATCCCTGAAACCTAAACCTCCTTGATTCTTTACTTCTCCCATTTGTTTCCAGGATTTCCAGTGAATGCCCTTCCCTCCCTCTTATATGTTAGACCATAAAATAGATACATAGATTCAACATTTTCCTTGCTATATGCCGATTTGTTGACAACATTATAGGACATAATTTTCTACAAACAAATCTGAATAATTTGCAATTAAGAATTTGCAAAGATATGGTGTTTGCATAAAATAAGTTCAAAAGTTGGGCAAAATGACTATTATTACCTGAAAATGGAAAATGATTTTAAGCACAATATTTTGAAAAAAAAAATATTTTATAAATATATAAAATATAGTTTATTAATATATTTTAATAGACAAATTTTGGGCATAAACATTTTAATATATTTTATTAAAAATTTTAAGCACAAATGGCGAGAACAAATTTTAAGCACAAAATCATTTTAAGCATTTAACTATTTTAATAAACATTTTAAGCACAAACGGGAGAGAGACAAATTTTTAATTTTATTAAATTAATATATTTTAATAAAAATATTTTCATCTTATAATATTATTTTCAAATTTAGGTTAAACGAAGAGGAATGTAGATGGATGGAAACACGAAGGGGCACAATCGGGAGTGAGAAGGAGAAGATTTTAAAAAGATTTTAAAAGAAATAAATAAATAAAATGGGAGAAGGGGAAAACGAAGGGGAGGGTTTCGGAAAGGAAAAGTGTTTGTCATTTCGTCCATGGAGTCTCGCAATATTTTGATAAAAAGTATTTTGTAAATATATAATTAATTATTTAATTAATTTTTTGGCAAAATATAAACAAATTTTTAATTTTATTAAATTAATATATTTTAATAAAAATATTGTCGTCTTATAATATTATTATGAAACGTATTATAAAAAAATTATATTTGAGTATAAGGGTGAAAACCAACGTATCAGTACGGTTTTTTTTTTTTTTTTTTTTATATCTAAAATCGAAACTGTACCGATACTTTGAAATGATGTAAATTTTGACCAAAACCGGCTAGTGAAGAGGGAGGAAACCGTCATCATTGGTCTCGGTGTAACTCCGGTCGGTTCATAGGCATCTTCAGTGGCTGTGTGCACCGAGAGAGAGAGAGAGAGAGAGGGCGGCAGAAACTTGACAGTGGACAACTGAAAGTGAAACGGCATCGTTTCATATATGTATAATTTTAAAAAATAAAGTTAAACCATCGGTCGGTTCAGCAATCCAGCCCAAGCTCAAACTATGACCAAACCACTGGACATTGATTTTGAATAAATTCCATCATGCGCCGACCAGTTTTACCCTAGTTCCAGCCAGTTTCGATCTCTGGTAGCCGGTTTGAGTTGTTCCAGATCAGTTTTTCGATTTTTTGTACAACCCTATTTGAGTAGGTAATTTAGAAACTAATATTATTATTTATAAATAAAACAAAATCATTACAAATACTATGCAATAATTGATGGAACGCACATCTATCATATCTCAAAAAGTTAAAATCATCTCATCTCACTTCTTAATCCAAACGCACAAAATTTTCAAAAACCATTTCATCTTATCTCAACTCAACAATCTCATCACTATTCATAAATTATCTCAACTCATCTCAAGGTGCTGCTAATTCAATCTATATATTTTGACTTGTTAGTATAATTTTGTAGTGTTGCCTTAATGGCACAATATGAGGTTTGTGAGTTTTAAAGCTTGTTTGCCAAGTGAGGTGATCATTTCATCTAAAAAATTCTCATAATTTTTTACTAATACATCACTAAAACATAAAACACTTTTAATTTTAGATTTTTAACTTTTTCATCTAATCATTATAACTTTCCTAAACTTCTAAACAAAACACTCAAAAAAATACAACTTTTTCAAATATCAAAACAAAAATAATATTAAAAAATTATATTATAACAATATTTTAGCTTATATAATATTTTTATTCAACGTCTCTCTCATTTAGCAAAATTCCATAAAATATCTGAATTCAAATCATTTTATTACTATTCATAAACCATTTCAATATTCTTTATAAAATTTTCATCTCATCATTATCCAAACATGCCCTTAATGTCATTCTTTTAACAAAATGATTATATTTGTACTATGAATAGAGAAAATTCATATTGTAATTTTATAGTATTGATTTAATGGCATACCTTTCAGATTTTTTGAACATTTAAAATAATTGTATAATATGAAGAACACGTGATATTGTATTGTTTAATCTTATGCAAGGCTATTTGCAACAAGATATATTTTATGCATATAATTTTATTTTATTTTGTTGCAATGTGATGCCTTCAACCCTCGCTTGGGATTTAACATAGATCGAGGCATCGAGACATGCAATAGTAAGTTACATGCCTAGATCATGACAGTTAACATACAATGTACCTAACATGTTTTTACCCGTATGAATGAATTGAAGTGGAAAATAAATAAAATTGTTCACTAATTGTACTAGAATAACTAATGACAAAACATAACATGGTAGTTTAGATAATCCATTGATTAATACATATAACAATTGTTGGTGCAAAAGGGGTTGCAAAACAAAAAATAGTGAGAGAAAAATTTGTATCAAGGTGAGTTTTAAAACAATATTCCACCCCACCAATAACAGTATGCATAGGGCTGTGCAAGAAACAGCTTGACCCCACCCACCGATTTGACTCGACCCAACCCAACCCAACCTGACCGGCTCCGAAAAAATTGGTTTTAAATGGTGCTCGGGTTCAATCTGTTCAACTTGCTAAATGTCACTCAAAATTCAAAACCAGGAAGAAACCCCAACAAAGAAAGCTATGTATCTTCCGCTACTTCTTTTGCAAACACATGTTCATGTTTTTTATCCTTATCTTTCCATTTGATCCCTCTCTTTCTTGCCGATGGAAATGATGCGCTTTGGGGTGCGAGGGCTTGTTGAGGGCAAAAGGGAGGATACTGTGGGAATAATGATGGCGATGGAGAAGTTACAGAGAGGAATGATGATTGCTGGAGATTCAAGCAGAGAGAGATCAAACTTGTTGCTATTCCCAAGTCGAGAACATGCTAGAGATGAAAGAGCCACACTCGAATGAGATGAACTCAATGGTGAGGAGGGGGATGATGGGGAGGAGCAAAAGTCCCACCGAGCTCAGTAGCTTAGCAATGGCAGCGGTGATGGCCTCACCTTGGTCACTGATGAGGGATGTCACCATAAGCACAAGGGCCACCATACAACCAGTAAGACGCCATGGGGTGCACTGCCTTGTCTCTCTTCAATCATTCTATGAGTGGGAGGTTTCGTGAGTTTTGGAAGTTGTTTTTCTTCGTTTTTTGGCTTTCCTAATTTTTTTATTTTTATTTTATTTTATTTATTTATTTATTTATTTTTTATAATCGGAGGGAATGAGGTGTGGTGCATGAGTCATCGTCATGGAATTGTGTTTTCGCATGGGATGACCAGACACTAGTCGAGTCGGATTGGTTTGTGCTATCTTGGGAGCCATGTCTGATCAGATCAGGCCCAAACACAATCCTAGTTGTTCGGATTGCAGGCCTAGGTATGCACATGGGTTACAAGCAAATTTGCCCCAAGATACAATGAAGTTCAAAATAAGTCTATTTGTCTAACTGCATTATTTACACACAAAATTAGGTCTTGAATATTCTTAGATTTTGCTATTCAACCAAGAGATTTGAATATTCTTAGATTTTGCTATTCAACCAAGAGATTAGAAATATGTTTTCTACAACATGAACAGATCCTATCGACGCATTTCTTAAAGAAATGAAACATGAGAGTGAATTTCAAAACTGCTTTCAAGGATTGTTCAATTTGCAAGGGTCTTATTTATAGATGGCCAAATGATGCGTTTATTTCACTAACATCTATTCCGAATATAGGTATAATTACCATACTGATTCCAAGTGACGTATACGTTGGACTTGGTCCAATGCTCAACATACTTCTCCACTGACAAGTATGTACTGGTTGAGTCCCTATGGACGTGTCCTTTGGGAATAATTTTTAGATCATTTCCTGGGAAGCTTGGGGGCTAGTTGGGAGCTGTGCTTTGCGCCTCGGGCTTGCTGGCCACAAGGAATGATAAGAACCCCCTTCTTGACATGGAGTGATTCGAACCCTCGCCCCTCAGGTAAACCAAGGGCAACAATGCCATTAAGCCATTAAATGGCTTATATTAAATGCATGGACCCAAAATATTATAAACCTTATCAAGTTTCCATAACTTCCCTCTTTCCAATATAACTCTTAACTTTCAAAATAAATCACAAAAATATTATTGATTGTAAATATTATATATATATTATTTTGACAAACAATGCCATTAAGCCATTAAATGGCTTATATTAAATGCATGGACCCAAAATATTATAAGCATTATAAAGTTTCCATAACTTCCCTCTTTCCAATATAACTCTTAACTTTCAAAATAAATCACAAAAATATTATTGATTGTAAATATTATATATATATATATTATTTTGACAATTCCAACAATCTCCCACTATTTTGAAAATTCATCTTGGTTAGAATAAGAAAACTTATATATAAATGAAAGTATCTTTTGGTCTAGAACCTTCACATAGTAAAAATACGTCAAAGCTAATCTGAATGGAATAATAGACATGCTTTGAACTAGCTATTCTATACGATTAGCCGGATATATCTCCATATAAATTCTCCTCTTTGGGTAGTTTATAAAAGCCGACACGTGGATTGACCTTGTATTTATATCCTAGTTTCATGAGCACTCTAGAGACAAAGTCAAATTAGTGTAGGAGGCGACATCACCCCCAACACTCATATAGGTAGATTTATCCAAAGTGTCCTGTAACTAAACACTTTAACAGAATTCTATTATAAGTCTATTAAGAGTTTATTGCTCAGCCTTTCATTTTCATTACAATACTAAGCACTTCAAACCTTAGGACGGTAAATTAGTTTGAAATTTTGAAAACTAATTTTTATATCATTGTGCTTGATATAATGTACTTTACTTATTGAAGTCAAATCTTGATATGGTGATTTTATTGTTTTGGCTTTAAACCCATCCCTTTGACGTTCCACATCAATTCTTTTGCAATTTTTTTAATTTTTATTTTAGTTACTTGATATGACAATTCTAGCAATATCTCGTAAAATCAATTGTAATTAATTCATCTATGAGTAATTGTCTTAATATGCCTAGACTTGCCATTATACATATCACTTAGGCCCTAGACAATATAGCCTACCTGTCATAATGCAAAGATATTGGTGGCATTAATTTTGGCCAAATACAAGGTCTCTATATATACTTTCTTAGCCATTTTGCCTCTTTGCTAGAAGAAGCTAATGCTATAAACTCAGTTGTCATGGTTGAGTAAGTTATGCATGCTTGTTTCTTTGATCCCAAGAGATTACTTTTCCACCATGGGTAAAATATCCACCCACTTGCTAATTTGTAATCATCATGCTCTGTTCCCAACAGGCATATATTTTCCTTCTACAATAGAAGGAAACCCGTTGTACTGAATACCATAATCCATGATATTTCTCAAATACCATAAAATGTTTTGTACAACTATTCATTTAACTTGGTTCTTTGAATGCATAATATAAACATAGCAATATATAGAAAAATCATATATAAAAGTCACTTCTTTTTTGCATGCATATTCATAAATTAAATCCTATCATTTTTAGGCTTCTAGCATTAATGTGTTCTAAACAACAATGCCATCAATAATATAAATTAAGAAAAATACTAACTAAATTATTAATGTCAAACAGGGTAGATGGGAAACACGAGTTAGTGAATTTCCCAAAAATACTAACTTAATTATTAATGTCAAACGGGGTAGAAGGGAAACACGAGTTAGTAATTTCCCAAGTGCAGGCACAAAGGAAACTACTAGGGTAACTAGAAGGGATATCTAAGGACTCGGAGGAATAAGCTCATATGCTCAAGGGTTCAAGTCTGGGACGCTAGGGCCTAAGGATTGGGCTTGGTCTCAATGCTACATGTCGTAGATAATGTGAGTGGATAACCTTTCCGACTTATCAGGGAGGTGATCGCTCCACTTAATACAGAGGGTCTTCAAAATAATATTTAGATATTAGTCCTTATCACCCTCATCGCACTCCTATAAATAATACCTACAGGTAACACATTCAAGACATTTATTCATATATTTACATTAGAGACTACTTCTTTCTGATTTAGGCATTGGAGTTCCATCGAGCACCTTATGCCACCATCTCATTTTGTGCAAGTTATAAGTGTTGTTGGTAGTGTAAAATGCGTCCTTAATAGTGGCACTATTTGTGGAATCTTTACAAACTTCAGCATGACTTTCACATGCCAACTACCACACGATCACAGGCAACCCGAGATCAAAAGATGAAAGCGACGAAGATGGAAGCAAGGCTAGTAGATGTTGAAGAAAAACTAAAGAAGGTGATGGCCCTGGTGGAACAACTCTGGAAAGAGAATGAAGAGTTGAAGTAGCAAAATGTTGCTACACCACCAGTCAACAATGACCAGACGGAAGAAGATGAGCAAAGTGTGGGTGGAGTCAACATCGAGAAGCTAGAAAAGAAGAGACTACATGACAAACTACGAAGCCTCATGGATAAATATGAGGAGATGGCAAGAAAAATGGAAAGATCTTCTTTTGTAGAGCAGTCGCTGAACAGGACGAATCTTCCCTACAGCAATGAGGTAATGGTGGTACCACTCCCACCCTAGTTCAAACTCCCCTAGATTGATATGTACAATGGATCCAGGGATCCTATAGACCACTAGGAGAATTTTAAAGCACACATGACCCTCCATGGCATCCCAAGATTGGTCGCTTGTTGTACTTTCCCATTGACCTTGAAAGGGATAGCACACGACTAGTTTGGAACTATACAACTAGGGTCTATCAGCAGCTTTGAAGAGTTAGTCAAACAATTCTTAACACAGATCATGACGAGCAGGAGACTCTGGCGACTTGCAGCTTACCTTCTCACCATTAAGTAGAGAGGAGTGAGCTTGAATGCATACTTGACCCGATTCAACAAAGAGAAACTGACCACGGATGATCAAGATGAAAAGATCAAACTAGCCACCCTACTAGGAGGCATATGATCCTGGAGTCCATTAATGACCAAGTTGGTCATGAAAACCCCATCGCTTTGAGGGAGTTCATGGATAGCATTGAAGACTATGTTAATGTAGAGGACATGTTGTAGGTATTTTTGGGGCCTAGGAAGTAAGAGGTGAAGTCGGAAGCCAAAAATTCAAGTAGAGACAGGAAGGCTGGGTCAAGTCACTCAACCCAGCAAGACTAAGGGCCTCGCCTTATCCACAACAACCTAAATGTGCAAGAAGAGTCGGAAACTGCAAGGAAAGATACACGCACACCTACAAGGGGCCAGCCAGGGGTGGATCTACTAAGGCCCTTGGCCCCCCCCCCAAAATTTTCAAAAATTGAGGAAAATTATGATTTTAAAGGTGTTTTTGTAAAGTAAACTATATGAAAATTAGTATTTAGCGCCCCCTAAATTATTTTTTTGTAATTTGGTCCCTTAAACTAGATGTTTTGGTTCTGCCCCTGGGGCCAACGCTATTGTAAGTACCACCAATCGAATACTTATTAGACAGAAGATTGCTCAACCATGAAGAAGAGAGTAGCCAAATTGGAGGGAACTGGGGAGCTCGAACGAATGTTGGAAGACCATGTTAAGCCAAGAAGGGAACAAGGTTGGGGGCGTGAGTCTAGGCATGGTGAAAGCCCAAAAAGACAGAGACAAGATAGAGAACAAAGGCAAGGCACCCCCAGCGACCATGTGACTAAGACCAAGCCCCCTTAGGGGAAATCCACACCATAGCAGAAGGATCTACTGGCGGGGGAGTGACAACATCTAGCAGAAAGGCTCACGCCCATCAAGTCAGGTATCATGAAGTTTACTCGATAGATAAACCCTCCAAGTACCCCAGACCGGGTACCACGCCTGTTATTTCCTCCAGGGACAAGGACTTCAAGTCTCCTTATACCCCCATGACGACACCTTGGTAGCCACTTTATTAGTTGCAAACTACACCACCAGGTGAATTCTGATTGACAACGGGAGCTTAGTTGACATGTTATTATGGAATGCCTTTGCTAAAATGAGCATTAGCCTTGATAGGCTACGCCCTTCACTAACCCCTCTAAAGGGATTTTTTAGCAAGGCTGTCTAACCAATGGGCACCATTGCACTACCAGTCATGATTGGACAGGGAGCCAACATGGTCACAACAATGACATATTTCTTAGTTGTTATCGCCTCCTCATCCTACAACGCCATATTGGGGCACCCAGCTGTAAATGATTTGAATGTTGTCAAGTCTACCTACCACTCAAAAATGAAGTTTCCAACAGAAACAGGCATTGGCTGGGTCCGAGAGAAGCAAATCTTGCCGCGGGAATGCTACGTGCAAGAACTCAAGGCGGGGGCACCAAGGGCATGCATCATGGAAAATTCATGCACTAAGCCACCACCTCCACCATTGGTTGTGTCAGGCCAAGACATGGAGGCTAGGGATGAGAAAAATTTAATGCAAGCAGAGGCAAATGAGCCTCTAGAGTTGGTAATGTTGCACCTAGATAGTCCAAGCGCCACCACTCATGTGGGAACAAGACTCCCACCCGAATATAGAGAAACATTAAAACAACTACTGATTGAGCACATGGATGTGTTTGCCTAGAGTCACGAAGACATGTTAGGAATTGACAATGCCATCGTGCAACACAGGCTATGTGTTGATCTAGTAGCAAAGACATACGACAAAAGAAGAGAATCTTCAACATGGAAAAGCCCACAGCCATATCTGAAGAGATTGATCGATAGCCTTTTAGCCGTGGGGTTACAAGAGAAACTTACTACCCAGAGTGGCTCTCCAACGTGGTGTTGGTAAAGAAAGCTAACGAGAAGTGAAGAATATGTGTCGACTTTACGGACCTGAATAAAGCCTGCTCCAAGAACAGCTTCCTATTGCCTCAGATAGACATTATTGTAGATGCCAAGGTGGGACACTAAGTGCTAAGATTTATGGATGTTCATTTAGGATACAATCGGATCCACTTGAACAAATCAGATGAAAAAATGGCATTCATTACCGACAAGGTCTTTACTACTATTGGGTAATGCCATTCGGGTTGAAAGACTTCAAGGCAACTTATCAAAGGCTAGTCTCTAAAAAGCAACTTATCGGGTAATGCCAATCGGATGTTTAAGCAACAAATTGGGAAGACTATGGAGGTGTATATCGACGAAATATTGGTGAAAAGCAAGGAACCCACCCAGCACCTGGTCGACTTACGAGAGTCTTTCGCTGTGCTTCACAAGTATAAAATAAAATTGAATCCAGCAAAATGTGTTTTTGGAGTGGATTTAGGAAAATTCTTAGCTTCATCATCTCCAAAAGGGGCATTGAGGCAAACCTGGAGAAGATTGATGCCATTTTAAATATGAAGCTGCCCCAGAGCATTAACGATGCCTAACAACTGGCAGGCAGAGTAGCAGCTTTGAACAGGTTCGTGTCCAGGAACATGGACAAATGCTTTCCTTTCTTCAAGTCTTAGGAAAGGTTCATCCTTGGAATGAAAAATGTGATCAAACTTTCCAAGAATTGAAGTAGCACTTATCCAACCCACCACTTTTGAAGTAGCCTAATCAAGGAGACACCTTGTACGTATACTTGGCAGTATTCCCCCCACGCTGTTTCCATAGTCCTAGTTAAATAAAAGGGTGCCACCCAAGAGCCAATATACTATACAAGCCACATATTGAGAGGCTCCAAAACTAGATATCCGTAAATGGAAATGTTAGCATTCGCACTAGTGACAGTCGCCAGAAGATTGTGGACATAATTTCAATCTCATCCCATGAAGGTATTAATAGAACAGCCCCTAAAAAAAAACTACAGAAGCCGGACAGCTCAGGTTGGTTGGTTGCATGGTTAGTAGAACTCAGTGAGTTCAACGTCGAATACATACCCAGAACTGCTGTGAATGGGTTCCCAATAGAAGTTCAAGCCACACCCCACCAGCAGCCTTGGCAAGTTTTTGTTGACAGATCCACTTGTCAAATAGAAGGAGGGATAGGGATCTACATTGTCGAAGAAAGTGGGAAAGAGCACTATTATATGGTCACACTCACATTCAAAACTACCAATAAAGAAAGCCAAGTACGAAGTCTTGATAGTTGGACTCTCGATCGCCAAAGCACTAGGAGTCGTGGAGATTGAAGTAAAAGCATATTCCCAAATCATGATAAACCAAGTCACCGGGGTGTAAGCCACGAAAGAAAAGTTGAAAAAATACTTAAGTCGGGTGCTGGAGATCCACAATCAGCTGGCCTATTTTAGTCTTGAATAGATACCAAGATAAGACAACACAATAGCAAATAGACTAGCCAAAGTTGTATCCGCGAAGGATGAAGTAAATCTCCCTTGGGATGTGCACAGAAAAATGGTAGAAATCACAACAATCGGAATACAAGAGAGCCAACTAGGGCCCACAGAGCCAGAATGGGCCAAGGTAATTTTTTAGTACTGGGACTCAGGCAAGCTACTTGAGGAGAAGAGGCAACGAAGAAGATCAAGAGGAGTGCAACACGATTTGTTAGACTGGTCAGAATCCTTTACAAAAAAGGGTTTGCTACCCCTTTGCTAAGATTCATCTCGCTTGAGGAGGCGCAATATGTCCGTGTGGAGATAAATGAAGGCATATGTGGGAACCATACAGGCAAGAAAGCTTTGGCGAGGAAAGCCCTTATGGTGGGCTATTACTAGCTCAATGCTCTTAGAGATGCCAAGCAATTTATGAAAAAATATATCAAATGCCAGATCTACGCCCCCATCCCGCATTGCCCCCCTGAGAAGTTATTCTCCATCATGCCCCATATTCGTTCGCCCAATGGAGAATTGATTTGGTTGGCGCTTTCTTGCCAAGGAAAGGGGGGTAAAACTTGTAGTCGTGGCCATAGTCTATTTCACAAAGTGGGTAGAGGTGGAACCCCTAGCAACCAAAACAGTTAAAACCATAACAATTTATGTGGAAGAACAGTATCTGACGATTTGGAATCCCTCACAGTATAATATCTGACAATGGGAAGCAGTTTGACTTAGAACAATACAAAGAATGGTGCAAGGAGCTTGGAATCCAAGCCAAGTATTCATCACCTGGGCACCCACAAGCTAACAAGCAAGTGGAAGTAACAAACAAGTCTTTACTTGGGATTTAAAAAAAAAATCTAATAGACAGGAAGGGAGAGTGGTTAGAAAAGCTCCCAGGAGTATTGTGGGCATACAAGACAACCGCGAAGACCCCAACAGGCGAAACACCATTCATATTGGCTTTCGGGAGCGAAGCAGTCTAGTGAAAATCGGTTTGCCTGCACGCCGAATCCGCCCCTTTAACCAAACTAAGAATGACAAAGCGCTGGAGGAGCACCTCGACCTCCTAGAGGAGAAAAGAGAAGAAGTCGAGATCCAACACGTCCTCCACAAAAGAAGGACAGAGCACTACTTCAATAAGTGAGTCAAGCCCAAATCTTTCAAAATAGGTGACCTGGTCCTTAAGAAAACCAGAGTGACAACACAAGATGATGAAAAACTCAGGTCACATTAGGAAGGTCCATTCGTAGTGGAAGCTAACAACCAATCAGGGTCATACCGCCTCAAAGATAGCCAAAGAAAAGAGTTGCAACACCCTTGGAATGCTAAGCATTTGAAAAAGTTTTACCCTTAAGTCTTTTCTCCTATATATTCAATAAAGCAAGATCAATAAAGGTGGATCATTGTTCAATTTACATATCCCAAGACTTCCTCACTTAGTCACCAAAGTCGAGTCTAAAGACTCACAGTGCAACCAAAGGGCATGGAGGTCAAAAGACCCCATGACCCCTATACTTAGTTACCAAAGTTGAGTACAAGGATTCATAGTGCAACCAAAGCGCGTCGAGGTCAAAAGATCCTATAATCCCCATACTTAGTCACCAAAGTAGAGTCTAAAGACTCACGATGCAACCAAAGGATGTGAAGGTTAAAACCCCACGGTCCCCATATTTAGTCACCAAATTCAAGTCCAAGGACTCACGGTGTAGGCAAAGGGCTTGGAGGTCAAAAAACATCACAACCCCATACTTAGCCACCAAAATCAAGTACAAAAACTCACGGTGAAGCCAAAGAGCATGGAGGTCAAAAGACCCCACAACTCCCATACTTAACCACCAACGTCGAAGACTCATGATGGGGCCTGCCTGATTGCACCATGGCCCTCGAGATGGAACCAGCAGGTGGCGAACATACATGGATTAAACTAAGCACGATGATTAGAAAGTAAGCTCAAAGAGAGTAACATATAGACAACAGAAAAATTACAACACATCAATGCAAAATTGTTAAAAGCATTTCCTAAAAATATTAGAAGAGTTCAAACTATTACAACAGTCCAAAAACAAAATTCCATAAAAGGGAAGGAAAATCTTCAAGAAGGTGGAGTGGTTGAAGGCTTGGAGGGTAACGGGGAGAGCAAGAAGGCATCGGGCATGGTGTTGCACCCTAAGGAGTCTACGAATTGGATTGTAGGGTCATCAAGTTTGAAGGCATTGAGGTCCAAGTGCTTCAAGTCAGTTCGAGGATGGGCCAATAGGTGAGTTTACAGGCGGGCCACGCCAACCCCATACCCATACCGAAAGGCGCAATCCTTAATACTCCTAGCGGACACCAACTGTGGATGTAGACGAATCACCTTGCCCCTTGAAGCAGTCAATTTTGCTTCTAGCTCCAACATCCACCTCTTATGCTCTTTCACCTTCCTGTCCAGATGCAGCGTGGTCTGGCTCATCTTGTCCTACTTAGCATCTATTTCCTCTCGATCCTTCTTGTAAGCAGTGAACCTCCTGCACAAATCTTCATAAGACCCTTCCTTCTCCGACAGTTGAAGGCTAAACTGCCTCTGAGTTTCCTCACGCGACGCCTTTACCTCTAAAAGCTCGAGGGAAAGTCGCCTGCAGTTTTCTTCAAAGGCAGCGAACGCTTGGACCTACCCAGCACACCGTTGCTTAGTAGAAGCCAACTATTGCTGAGAGGATTTCAACGCTGACACAAGACAGCTGAGTGCAAGCTAAATCACAATCAAACTCTACCAATGACAAGGCAAAGTTATGTGTAGCATTAAAGGACTTGGCCTAAAGCAACTCCCCACGGAGCTTAGATGCCTCATTCCGGAGAATTTCAAGGTCACTTTCCAAAGAGCGAATATGCCCATCAACTTATTCGAGGTAGGACTCTACCTCAGTCTCACAACTAGCAATCGAGAAATTTCTTGCTTGGAAAAAAATGTAGACATTCGTCTTTGGCATACCTCTAACTCAAAGTCGGTGAGGTCATTTACAATCCATGTCGCCAAGTCCTCCACACCCGGCAAGGTACAATAATACTCTAAGGAATAGACCATACAGGTAAAGGGGAAAATAAATATAATGCAACCAACAATGTCACACTAGAGACAAGAAGTCTTTCAAACGGCGTGGCATCTCCACCATAGCCCCATCCTAAGAAAAGGAACCCAAGTAAAAGGGTCCCTTGGCCCATCATGTCATGGCTCATTAATCCTCCACTTGGGCCCTTCCTAGGGAATGTGTCAATGGTGCAGAAGAGGTGGCAGCAACCTTTATCTCAAGCACATAAGTGCTCTAGACTAGGGGATGACAAATACAAAAGTGTTGTCGAGGCTTACTTCCCTCTGTCCCTGTCTTCCTTATTCCCTCCTTCCACCTGATCTTTCCTCCAAGACCCAACCCCCTCCCTAGTGGTTGAGGGATCCACATCACCCCCAAAACAAGAGGGGAATAGAGACCCTTTCATTGTCTGTGGGTGGAGTTTCACCCCAAAGATAGTCGCGAGCAAGGAACTCAGGTTAGAACCTCGGTCACCACCAATAGTAGGGTCGCCACCTTAGACACCACTCCCATTAAAAAGGCATCAAATATGTCAATCACAAACTCGCCACCATTGGGAGTTGAGACTGGCAAGAGAAGAGAGGGAAACTCGAAGGGCAGTGTACCCATCGAGTCTGGCCCTTGGCAAGCAACTTAAAATCAAAGGCCATGGCCAGGTCAATAAGGGCTTGGTCCATAAGCGCATCAAGGTCATCTAACCTGGGGGATATGGGCGGTGACACAAGTGTTGGAGAAACAGACACCGTCTCCTCCCCCCCCCCCTTCAATAGAAGGCTTCTCCCTCTCCAAAGTGGGATTGATGCTAGAATCAACGGCTATATTTGGCCCCACTTCACCAGCTACATATTCAGTGTCTTTAGTTAGGTGGCTGGCGGGTGCCTCACCCTCAGTTTGGCAAAGTAGGCCTCTTCTTGGAGGAAGGCTTCGCAACCTTCAATTTACGCCCCTTTACATGGGTGCGGTTAGGTACAACAAGAAACCAGTCAATGTTGTTGGGAGCAAACAGTTGCTCCATTCACAAGGCTCCATCGTTTTCTTTAGCCTAATTAAGGACTGGATCGATACAAAGATTTTCTTGGTCGATCAGATCTATGGGGATCTTTTTGTCATCAGGGACTTTGAGCCAATTTGCCTGAATGGAAAAATCCTGAATGTCCATTTTAGAGGATGGAAATCCCCATCCACTTTTAGAGAAAAAAGCTAAAAAAATAAAAAACTTCCTTTGCCACTGTTTGGCAATTGAATGCCGACCTTCAAAAGCTGCCAAGCTTTGAGAGCGAACATGAAAGCTACTAACGTTATCTGGCATAATTTTCACTGAATAGAAAGAAAAGAATTCGTGAGTGGTCACGTCTGGATACTTCTCCCCCAAGGGTTTCGGAACCATGTGGAATATGACACAGGAACATAGAAATACACGTCATGCGTGCAAATGGAGCTGGGTAGGAGCCAGTTGCTAAAGGTCAAGAACATCACGAACAGTGCAACATAATGGTAGGCGCAAACCATACATTAGTGCACAAATGGGAAGGCCAATTCTCACCGAGAAACCCTCCTCATCAACAACACCCTTGAAGGGGATAGTGAGAATTACAGAATCAGGAATACAACACGAAGTCCTCAGTTTCGTCAAGTCTTGGGCTACAAGCATAAAGCGCCAAGTGAACCTTTCAAAGAAAGGAGGGGTTTGACCCTTTGAAGATTCGGGTACAAAATGGTAAGAAACCCTAGAAGAGGGTTGAACGAAAGCACAGAAGGAACCATGGTGAGCCATTTGGTGTTTAGTTTGGAAGAAGCAAAGTCGAGAGAGTGAAAGGTTGCAAATCTTTTTAGAAGCCTTAGAGAATAGGGTGCGGAGGGAAAATGAAAGAACTCGAGAAGAGGAAATGACCCAAGGAAATGGAAAATGTAGCAAAAAAGAAAGCAATGATGAGGGTTCTTAGGAATGCGAAATCGGTTATCAATATTGAATATAAATGAAAATGAGGGATGAAAGCACAGGAATAGTTACAGGTGACATGTGTCATGTCCCTAACGCACAAGGGGGTTGAATCTACATAGGCCCTCAATCTAGTTAGCGTAGACCCCCAGTGGCATATGACCCCTGGGATTACCATCTGTCTCGAGCTAGCAAGATAGAAGCGAAACACAAGTTAGTGAATTTTCCACGTGCAGGCAGAAAGGAAATTAGTGGGGTAATTGAAATGGATATTCAAAGACTCGGCGGAATAAGCCCATATGCTAAAGGGCCCAAGTTTAAGACACCAGGGCCCAATGATTGGTCTTGGTCTCGATGCTATGTGTCATACATAATGTGAGTGGATAACCTTTCCGACATATCAAGGAGGCAATCACACCACTTAATACGGAAAGTTTTCAAGATAATCTTTTGAGATTAGTCCTTATCACCCTCATCAAGACATTCATTCATATATTTACATTAAGACTACTTCTCTCTGGCTTAGGTATCGGAGTTCTACAGGGCACCTCGTGCTGCCATCTCATTTTGTTGTAGGTTATAGGTGTTGTTGGTGGTGTGAAACACGTCCTTAACACTCAATTTACAAGACTAAACAAACTCCATACGTACACACCATTCAAGTCTTAAAAAAATCAACATTTACAAAGATCAAACTCAAACTATCAACATTTAACACCAAGATACTAACCGAGACCTTAAGAGATCATATATTTGACAAAAAAACCAATTAATTAACTTCAGAAATACTTCCAATAACTCACTAACAAAACTATCCAACACATACCGAAAATGTTGAGGAAGAAATTAACTAACCAAACTGAAAATCTTGAAGCTAATTAACCGCCGGTTTTCACTAGTACTACACTCACACTAATACTTTCGGTTTCTCACAATATAGTGTTGAGTATTTGTGTTGGATATTCTTTGTGTGTGTATGTGTATGCGACAGAGAGTAGAGGAAATGGAGGGTCACGTGTCTCTTAAAAAACAGAACAAACTGCAGAAGGAAATGGAAGAAGAAACTTATTGGCTGAATAAAACCCACTAGTTCTCTCTCATTCTTTTAATTCTTTAATGCCAAATTAGTCCATGGTTTTTGATCAAGTGGAAGAAGCTTGGACCAACATCTGTATTGTGTTGCAGCCAGGAAGTGTGCCGAGTGGTGGTGATCGATGGACGGAGAAAACAATGTGGGGCTCGGTAGGTGAGTTGGCAAGCTTACTGCCACTTGTCACTCCTCAATTGGCCCACACGGCACCACATCATCATGACAAATATTTTTATTACTCTGTAAATTTCTGAATATTCTAACTAGTACCAATCATTTTGTCTAATTATGATCCTAAGCACCTCAAATAAAATCCAAGAAGTGTCAATTTCTCTTGAAGATCATCATATAAATTTGACATTGTTCTAGAAAATAGAATTTTAATTAGTTTAATACATAACATTCCTATATTTTCTTATTAGATCAATGATCCCAATTTATCATTAAATTCTTCTGATCTATATATGTCTTCTCTTAGGTGTATCACACGCAAAATATAGTTATTTGCAACGATATATGATCCTTCCGTACGAATATATTAGGTGTCATCAACGTGAAAGTCCCAACACTAGGGGATTTCTTCATATGGGATCCAAACATGCATTAGGGACCCAAACAGATATGTTTCCTAATATAGAGATTAGCTATCCAATATATAACAAGACGGCCACCAACAACATAATATATTAACCAACATAAAAACGATGACAACAACATTAATAATCCATATAAGAGAAGTATTCAATTTACCAGATACAACACAAGTACTCAGCCATATTACATTCATCATTAATACCTAACTGCATGCAGGAGAGAGCGCTTTCATATTAAAATCTCCCATCTAGAAGACAATATTGTCTGCAGATTGGCAGGAGATCATCAAGAAAGAACCTCATCAAGAAATTTATCCTTTCTCATACATTACATATATAGTGCTAGCTAGCTCTAGCTAATTGAAACCCCTACTTTCCTTGTTTCGATCTAGTTTTCCAGTATCGATTTGATCCTCTCTCGTTCCAAGAGTGCATACATAACTGCATGGATATGCTCAAATTAACCTGTGAATTTGGAAACCAATTCCATATTAATTTACGAATCAAAGATTTAAATTAGTATGGTTGCTAGAAATTAATCTTGTGAAAAATATCTTGTTTGTACTCACAGCATTATGTAAATCTCATATAGTCAATTAGCAGCATACTTGTTGAGGAATGAACATGACTCCATCCGTTGATCATGATCATGTACGTGTTTATGGCCATGCATCTTCATTATCCCTAGCCATCTTGATGACTAAATGAAGATAATTAAAGGCTGCATGTATCTTGTGTGTATTGATGATGATCATCTTGATTAGTACTCTCTCCCTTCACAGGCATTGCACCACTACTACTAGATCAACTCAGATAAGCCAATATCTTTTCTTTTCTTTTCTTTTGGGACTAGAGTACGTAGAGCCGGGGCTTCCTCATACGTACGTCCACAAAAAAATTGGCTCATCCTTTATGAACACGTACACAATAAATTAAGATAAGTAAATAACTACGCTAGCAGCTAGTCCACGTAAAAAAGAAATACAACATTATGTACAGAACATTTTTAGCATCAAGATGGGCGCTGATCATCTAAATTTGCTTCCTTCTGCTGCTGTGGAGATGTAAGCCTTTCAACCAATTTGTCCAAGGCTTCCTTCATCCACCCATGCTGACAAACTTCTCTTGCTTCAGCCGCCGTCATCTATATGTATATATATAGACTAATTAAAAGAGTTTCAAAGATACATGCACACCCAATGAGAGGAGTTTTATGCTCATTGAGCCAAATATATATATATATATATATATGCATACCCATATTCTCCTGCGGACATTCTTCTCCGGCCATAGATCAAGTTGCTCTTGGACTAGTAAAGCGAACATGTAGCCTTCATAGCATGTGCCATAGCGTTTGCTAATGAAGCTCCATTTTCCCAATTCATACTGCCATATATATAATGAATTCATCGTAAAAAAGTAATATCAAAATTATCAGATTCATATGTCCAAAGACATGACCAACATTCGTGCATGCACCATACCATCTAATATTTGTATGTATGTCATGTGTTTGTGCACGTGCGCATTTTTTATTTAAAAAAAAAAAAAACATGTATATTGTAAGATGCAATATCGAATACCATTAAAACTTGGGTTAGGGACGTCAGTGCTAATTAATTACCTCGACATTGCCACGAACCCCGGCCTCTTCAAGAGACTCACGGGAAGCTGCTTCTTCCACTGATTCGTCGAGTTCCCAACCACCCTGGTAAAGACAAATTAATACAGCTTGACTGAAAAATCTAATGAAATAGGGAGGTATGGATAGTGAGTTTGATTTGAAATAGAATGAAAGTTAAAAGTTGAATAAAATATTATTAGAATATTTTTTTTTATTTTGAGATTTGAAAAAGTTGAATTGTTTATTATAATTTGTTTGAAAGTTTAAAAAAATTGTAATGATTAGATGAGATGAAATGATATAAGTTGAGATGATGTTTTAATCCAAACAAAATTAAGGTCCAACGGTTTTTTTGTTCTATACAGAAAAGAAATGATAAACCTAGCTAGCCAGCCAAGCCAATGAATATTCTTACCTTGGGGAAAGTCAATCCTTGACCATTCTGTGAACTAATCACAAGTACCTCTAATTCATTGCTAATATTGCTACCATCACTACCATCTTTGTATCTGTATGGGATGCATCTGCACGATTAAGTATAAAACTTTCAGACAACGATTTCTGTCTTAACGCAATACTAATTATAGTTTCATTATGGAGGTGGAACAAAAGCAAACCAATTTCCCAGAAACAGAAAAAGGAAAAATAAACAACAGCTCAAGAACAATATTGCAAGGATCAAGAAAATCACAAAGCACGGCCACAGAGAGAGAGAGAGAGAGAGAGAGAGAGAGAGGTGACAATCCATAAATTATAGATGCATGCGTGCCCTTCATTCAATTTAATCTGGATCCATCCATGTCAAATTCCAGAAGATTATGATATATAAATCGTACGTGTATCCAATATAATAATTTGGTTTAACAAGGATGCATGCGAGAGCGAGAGAGAGAGAGAGAGAGAGAGAGAGAGAGCTCTTTGTGAATCATCCAAAAAAGTCAAGAAAAACGAGGGGGAAATGAATCGACAAAATGATAATATATATGAATGCTCAATGACAAGAATCAACAAACCCTGCAACTTGTCGGCAACCCAAATTGTTGTATCTTTGCGACTCTCTTCCCGTGCGAGATACAAGATCACAAACCATCTCTCTAAAGCTAGCTTGTTTGGTGACAACAACACGAAAAGAACAAAAAAAAAGTAAAGGTCTGATATTTCTGCAAGAGACAACAACACCGAAGCCTGGTGATTTGTTTTCCCAATTAGAGGATTGGGTTATTAACAAAACCTCAAATCATGCCCTAAAATAAATCTTAAATAGATATATAGACACAGCGAAATTGAGGTGAAGGACAGGGAGGCAAATGGAAGGTTGTTGCTTTAACGGATAAAGGAAGAGCTGTGCAGGTTAAGAATAGGCTGGCGCGGCTATTTATCGAGAGGAAGAAGGCTCTATGAAAAGGATATATATACATATATATATAATATAATATTTTATCTATATATATTGTGCTGAGGACAATGGTTGACGCGTAATATACTAATATATTTAGTGTCGCCACTGAGCTAATGTGAGGCGTCACGTTTGCGGCCATTCCAGATGAATCTACTGTAAAAAAGAGTGAGCGCACGTGGGTGGGCTTTGACGCTCTCTCCAACCTGTGTTTCAGTTAATTTCTGGGTACTTTCCTCAACAATTATTCCTTGTATGTGTCCGCTGTTTCGACATGGAAAGTTAATTATCTGACATAATGAGAAATCATAGATGTATACGAACGTCTTTAGCTTTTGGGTTTAAAGTTTTCATTCATAACTTTGACTGCAGGAAACAAAAAAACTCTCCCTCTCTTGATCATTCCTCTCCTAGCTAGGTAGATCTCCTCCTTCATGATTTTGGAACTCGATCGGCACTATAATATACTTGTCTCTCTCTTTTTTCTTTTTTCTTTTTTCTTTTTTCTTTTTTTCTCTGTTTTCTTTCATTTTCTCTCTTCTTTTTTTTTTTTTTACTCTATTCCTATACCCACTTCTAGGGATAGAGGGAAAAAAAAGAGAGAAAATGAAAAAAAACAGAGACAAAAAAAGGAAAATGATTTTTTCTTTCATTTTCCTCTGATCTACCTCCTCCTCGATCGACTTTTGCTACCATCCTGCCATACACGTGGCCCTCACAACTCACCCTATATATGCATGGTGGCGCATCCAATATCCCAAGTAGCTAGATTTCTTCTTTCATGCGCCTTTAATTTGCTTCATCTAATTGTAATGGTCCTAGTGACAACATGCAATATTTAAAATACTTAGCTGATCAATTGGCTTGCAGCTTTAATTTAGCACCTCCCAATGTGATTCTGATCTTTGCATGATCAGCATGTAATTCCCTGTATCCAACATTCTCATTCATATGATCAGAACTTTTCATTTGGGATCTTTGGATAAAAACTAGAATTGGACAAATTAGTTGCATTGTATGGAAAGAAAATATATGAAAAAATGATACTTGCAATCGTGAGTGTGCAAGTGCCGCGCAATAATTTAAAAAAATGAATAAATATAAGATCCACATGAAAAGAAAATTAATTTTTTGGTAATGGACCCCACTCTTTTTTAAACAACTGCACAGCGCTTGCACACTCACGATTGTATGTAACATTACTGATCATTATATATATAGGTAGTTTCGTTTTTTTATTTTTTTTAAATAGAGTGGATTTGTATAAAATGGAGGCTGGCCTGCGTATTGAACCAAGAGAACTTGTGCAAGTTTTATCAATGTTAAGTATCATTTTATTGACTCTCATAATATTGTTTTAATAACACGACGGCCTTAAACATTTGAAAAATGGAAGAGAAGTATCTTTCTAATACGACAAATTCTAGCTAGCTCAACTACTTGGAAAATGTGTGAGTATATATATATATATATATACATATGATAGAGATCATCGTTAATTTATAGACTAGTAGAGATCGAGTGGGTTGTTTAAATGGTCCTATCATGGAATATAAATAATAATACAAAGGTTAAAGAAAATATGATTTCTTTAACACAAGTGATTTTAATCTTCATAAATCTAATAATACAGTCAATATATAATATAATTTATTAGAAAAAATAATTTTGAGCGTAACCAAGTAAAAATAATTTTATGAGAAAACAATTGTAAACAGTTTAATCATTATTTGATAAAAAATAATAATAATAATTTCACCCGCGTCTAATTAATCTAGCTTGTTTGATAATAATTAAACTCGAATTCGACTTGAACTTCATGATCAAAGGAACTTGAACGAATCACGCAAGCTACAAATTCATGATCAAACTACATACTTAATTTTACAAGAAAAATGAGTTTTTACGATCAATTTATTGCAATAAAAAGAATATTAGTAACCAATTAGTCAATGAATGGTCATTTCTATAGAGAGAGGATCGATCCATGCATGCATCATGCAGTTTTTTTTCGCCTCCTTCTAAAGGAGCAGACATACTTTGTTTGCTGCGAGAATTTTCTTTCCTTTGATCCATTTTTCATATTTCTCTTTACTTTACCTGAATCATTTTGTCCTTTACTTCAGGAGTGGATGTATGGGTATTGAAATTTTCAAGAAGATCGAGAAGGTCATTATATATAAATAATATATATAGAATGCTTTCCTTATTGATTATTATATATTATTATTATTAATTTGCAATCAATGTTTTTCTTACAAATTCATGGCTTTCTTTCTAGCCCCCGGTAAATGAGAAGCCAATTATATTCTTTGTTTTCAAAGCGAACTTTCGTTCCTTGAAATCTTTATACTACTCTTTAATTGAAAGCTTATCTTCCTCTATTTGATGAGTGGATCGTGTACGTATGAATTATTAATAATGTTATTTACAACTAGAATGGTTAACTACAGATGTTATCATGTTAAAGACGTGAAGTTCTATATCATAAAAATATTTCATAAAAATAAAACATAGCTTTATATAATACATTAGATCTACTTTACAATAAAAATAATCTTACAATATGACATATCATATTAAGTCACGTCAATTCCTAAATTTAGTTTTATGAGATAATCGTTTTTTGGATATTGAAACATTTCTCATTAAAGAATGCTTTCCTGCCAAAGTAAAACAAATTAATTGTTACATTGTTTTTCTATAAATGTTTTACGCTTGTAACAAATAAATTAAAAATACAAAGGTAACTAATGAGTTTTCACATTTAGACAAGTGATCTTATATTTTTCACAAGGAGGTTGAATTTATTAATTTATTTATTTTGCAAGTCATCTTTAGCGCGCAATTGATCATGCGCCACCAGTTTATAAACTTTGTTAATTTGCATCGTCCTTGATTTTAGAAGAAAAGATATTTATTTTCATCATAGATAGGAAGCAAATACATCGAAGATTCAAAATCAGTTTAAATCATATGGATGAGGCTCACTACAAGAAATAGTACCCGTGCTTTCCCATGAATTCTTTTGGTGGCAAAAGGAATCATATTTGTGGGAAAAATTCTATTCATACCAATTTTATTCGTGGAAGGCTCGTAAGATATAAGTCACCATAAAAAATATATTATCCCATGAAAGGCCAAAGTCGTGGAAACTACCAAGCTATTCCCACGACAAATACCACCCCAATAGCCTAGTAAGCTCGCCCGTGGGAATAGGATCAATTACCGCGAGAGGTATTGGTGGGTATTAGTATTACCCACTAGAACATTTTGGAGAAAAAAAAC
Source organism: Carya cathayensis (assembly GCA_011037825.1). NCBI lineage: Eukaryota > Viridiplantae > Streptophyta > Magnoliopsida > Fagales > Juglandaceae > Carya > Carya cathayensis. Next base: position 1,748,249 of record QGSO01000156.1, read on the forward strand.
TTCTTCCTGAGAGAGAGAGAGAGGGGGGGGGGAACTTATTTGTTGCGAGATGTATTCGCGGCAAACTCTAGAAGAATTCAGGGAAAAAAATTGTAAAAGCAAAAAAAAAGATTAGACTCGTCAAAAATAATCATAAAACATTGTCTAATATAAGCCAAAAATATTTATACAAACCTTGGAGGTTCAAATTGACACTAATAACAATTTCAAAAAAAGAAAAACTAAAATTGTACTGACATGTTTATAAGAAAAACTCTTTTCTATGAGAACCCAAGAGCAAGAAAGAGTTTAGTGTAGCATGCTTTGGCACTAAGTAAACAGTATTCAATTGGAAATGGCACTAAGAAAAAATTATTCAATTGGAAATGAAATATGTTGTAACCAACCTGATTAAAAATAAGCGACAAGTCATGTATGACAGAAAAGATAAAAGAGTTGATATTCATCACTTAAGTTGAGAATTACTAAAAAATATTGAGCAATTTCCCTTTCTATTACTAAGCAATCTCTAATTGATCCTACATTTGGTAATAAGCAAATTTGAGCTAATACGAATGCTAGAAGCTTTTGGAATTTTCAATAATCATTTCATGCATCCAACAAGTTGCACTTCAATGCATGTGATAGTTACTTAGGTTTTAGACCAGAGTAACTAACTGATCAGTTAGACTAGCTCCAGGACTCATCCAAATCTATGGAAGAGAAAAACATAGTAGGTATAGTTATATATACCTATTAAAGATAACTTCGAGCAAACTTCATTGTCCAAAATTTCATGAGGAAAAACACTTGGGGTGTCCAACACATTCAAATTAGGATGGCTACCAATTTGAAAACAAAAGCAACAAAAAAAAAAAAAAAAAATTGATTAGAGAATGATAATTTGCCTTGTCTTTGGATTTTAGAAGAAAAAATATATATATTTTAATCATAGATAGGAAGGAAATATATCAAAAGATTCAAAATGAAATCATCATCCATTAAGGTTGTGCATATGGTCCGAAAAATCAATTGGCCCGTTTAAAATAATCTGACCCGACCCAGCTATATCAGGTTATATTACCTTATTGGGTCTCCAACCCAACCAATAGCGGTTTTTTAAATATTTCCCATCAACCCATCCGAATGTAAGTTGTGTGATAATTGATAAATATAAAAGAGTACTTCTACAGAGAAGCCACTGTAGTGGTGCACATATTGCACTCACTACGTGGCAGCTCTCCAGATTTTTGTTTTGTTTTTTTTTCCCTAACCAAAACGCAAAACGCACGTTTTGAAGACATTTGAAATTTCAGTTTCTCACTTTTCCCCGTTCGAAATCATCCCGCGAAAACCCTCCTCCATCAGCAACGACCGTCGTGCACTTCCTCTTCCCAGAGCCTCCCAGCGACGGTGTCCATCTCGTCAGCGCCACCGAGCGGCACTGCTCCGTTTGCCCAGAGGAGCCGCACTCACCGCTCGCTAACGAAGCTGTCTGCTCCGTTTGTATCCCGCGAAAACGAACATCGGACGGCATCAGGAACCTGCGTCGGGGTTCCTCTTCCCAGGGCCACCATCGCGACGGCCTCTCCTCCATGTTGAACGGCAGCTCCGAACTGTCCTTCGTCGGCCGAGCGCTGCACAGTGCCGCGAGTTGAATGAACGGACCCAGCGACAACGCGGGGCTGCTTTGTTTCGGCAACGGTTTGCTCAGCTTGGAGTCACTAATTTTTTTCATTTTCCAGTGAATACATTGCTATGTTATTGATGTGTACATCGAGATGGGACTTTGTATTTTCTGAGATGGGTATTATTGCTTAGGGCACGGGAGAAAGAAACCCATCTGCCTTCAGTATATTTTATCTCCTCTGCTTTCAATATGCTCTGTTTGATGGGAAAAAAAAATTTTCTCACATCTTTGTGAACAATATATTGCTGCTTTCTGCTTTCAGTATATATATGTTTCGTTTGTTGCAAAATAGTTTGATGGCTGGGGCTTATTTTTTTGAAGAATGCTTGGAGTTTGTACTGCAAATTTTTATAGTTGTTTAGTAAAGATAGCTTGTTCAGTGAGTAAAAAATGTCATCATGCCTCAACACTAGTGAGTAAAACATAACATATAGATTGGGCATGCGAATGTGTACGTGAAATTTGCTATCTAATGTGATAATACTGTTGCTTGAGTGGCAACTGTCCGACTTACACATCTCGATGGTTTTGTGCATGGTTTTGTGCATGGTTTTGCTATCTAATGTACGAAGTAGTGTAAAATGTTGGGTTTCTCTTTTTCTTCTAATATTATCTTGAAATTTATAGGTTAAGAAGCTATAGGAGCTTGGAGTGGCAGTATTTGACTAATATTGACTTTGAGTGGCAGTATTTGAATTTATCACAAGTAAGTTCTCAACAAATTTGTACGTGTTCAAATTTGTTGAGAACTTACTTGTCTCATCTGTATTTTTCTCCATTGTTTTGGCTGTTGACTTGTATTGTTTTATCTTCTTATTGTTCCTCGGCTTCAGGACTAAAAGTACCAGGATATTATGGTTAGAGGAAAGGTTATTTTACCAAACAAAAATTATACAAAATGACAATGTTCTACAAAACTGAATGAAGAGGAAAACTCTAGAGTACTTGTATTATCTATTATGAAATAAGAGAAAAACTAGAAACGCCAATGGTACCATAAAACATGGCAAACAACTGAAAATAAATGACAATAGAAAATATATGATTATACTCGAGGAAGGAGATCAACTTTTAAAAGTTTATAGTCAGTATGAAAGTTTAATTTATTTTCTTAAAAAAGTTTTAATAAAATTGTGTATTAATTGCATTATTGCAGCGCTCTTTTGATGTAAATATGTTATACCCGATAGACTTTGACCCATTTGATGCTTCCAATCCGGTAGACTTCAACCCATTTGATGCTTCATTTCAGGTATTTTTATTTGAATTTTTAAATTAAAATAATTAACATGTTAATTTGTGTAGAGTCGTAACCTTTTGCCTAACAACATGTACGGTTTGTGTAGATGCTAGCTTATAATCTGGAGGACCTGAGGCAAGAGGCGCCACCCTCGTCATCAACTGTGCCAACTTCTGCAGTTGACGAACAATATGTGGGTAGCACATCACCGATGACTACATCCTATGAAAATGATGCCGATGGTATTATATATATGTCTTAATTGATTTCAATTTGTGTAATATTGTTTTAATGCTAATCCATCCATTTTTCAAATAAATGTAGAAATGGTCTTTGACTTAAATGAAGATTTAGAGGGTACCACTAATCTCGAAGATGATGAGCAAAAAGTTGAAGAACCAAGATCAGGCATGGAATTTGAAAGTGTGAGCACCTTGATAGCCTACTATAAGCAATATGCAAAGCAAGAGGGTTTTGGTGTACGGACACAGAGAACTAGAAAAGATGATGAGGGGAGGCCTGTGTATGTGACGGTTGGTTGTGCCCGTGGCGGAAAGTACCAACCTAAGAATAGTAATATCTCGAAGCCACGGCCAACAACCAGAACAGATTGTAAAGCTCGAGTAAATGCTACATTGAACAAGAATGACAAGTGGGTTTTCACCACTGTTGATAATGTGCACAACCACGTAACTGTCAGCCCCAAGAAGACTAGACTCTTGCGATCTCACAAGTTTATAGATGAATACAGCCAAAGGATCCTGGAGTTGAATGATCGAGCCGGTATAAGAATGAACAAAAATTTTAATTCTCTTGTTGTTGATGCGGGGGGTTTTGAGAACCTAACTTTCCAAGAGAAAGATTGCCGCAATTTCATTGATAAGGCTAGACATTTAAGGTTAGGTAAGGGAGGTGGCGAAGCACTTAATCAGTATTTTCGAAGAATGAGAGATCAGAATGATGGCTTTGTTTCACACATGGACGTGGATGATGATGGAAGATTAAGAAATGTTTTTTGGGCTGATGCTCGGAGTCGGGCAGCCTATGAATATTTTGGAGACGTCGTAACCTTCGATACTACGTACCTAACAAATAGGTACGGAATGCCTTTTGCACCATTTGTTGGTGTTAATCATCATGGGCAGTCCATATTATTAGGTGCGGGATTGATTTCAACCGAGGACACACATACTTTTGTGTGGTTATTCCAAATGTGGTTGGATTGTATGAATGGTCGAGCGCCCCACGCCATCATAACCGACCAAGATCGGGCAATGAAGAATGCTATTGCCATTGTATTCCCTGAAACTCGTCATAGATATTGTCTATGGCATATCATGCGCAAACTTCCAGAGAAGTTGGGATCTCACGCCAAATTCAATTCGGGGTTGAAGACTGACATTCAACTTTCAGTATATGACTCGCAGAACGCATCAGAATTTGAGGCAAGTTGGGGTGAACTACTCAGAAAGTATGAATTGGTTGGCAATAAATGGCTTCATTCCTTATTCGAGGAAAGGGCATTCTGGGTTCCAGCTTACTTGAAAAATGGTTTTTGGGCGGGGATGAGTACGACCCAAAGGTCGGAAAGCATGAATGCATTTTTCGACGGGTATGTCCATTCCGGAATCACATTGAAGGAATTCGTCGACCAGTTTGATAATGCTCTTAGAAAGAAGGTAGAGGTAGAGACCACTGCTGACTTCAATTCTATGAACCAAACAATTCCCTGCGTTTCACACTTCAACATTGAGAAACAGTTTCAAAATTTATATACAAATGCAAAGTTCAAAGAGGTCCAAAAAGAGTTGTTGGGCCTAATGTGTTGTAATTGTTCGCTTGTAAGCACACAAGGTTGCATCTTAAAATACGATGTGTTGGATGAAATAGCTACTGATGACCACATCAAATGTGTCAATTTCTGTGTTTACTTTAATGAAGAGGAAGTTGAGATAAAATGCACATGTGCACTATTTGAGACCAGGGGGATTCCTTGTAGGCATGCACTTAGAGTTTTGCAGTTGAAGAAGATTATGGAGCTGCCAGATGTATATGTATTGGATCGCTGGAGAAAAGACATAAAGAGGAGATACACATTGCTCAGAAGTTCATACGATGATCAGCGAGTCAGATCAGATGCACGAAATTATGAGGTTGTGGTTAAACGATGTATGAAATTAGCAACAAAAATTTCCTCAGATACTGGAAAAGTCAGCGCTTTCCTTCGTGTTGTTGATGACTTTGAGACAAACTGTGAAGGTTCAACAGAGTCGACATTCGAACAAACGAAGCGAAAACCAAAAGTGGTCTTAGATACGGGTAAGAAGGTCTTAAGCCCAAACGTGGTACGTGGAAAAGGCAGACCCCCAAGTAAGAGGAAGGTTCCACTCGTGGAAAAGATGGCAAAGAAGCGGAAGAAGCAGGTAACAGGTTTATGCATTTATGTGTTTGATAATGGTCTTTAAGCCCATGGGATTCCTCTTATTATTTAAATGTTCTGGAACTTAGACTTGCAGGAAAATCTTGGTAGATGAACCGGAATTGGGTGACACCCTGGGATCTCAACAGCACCAAGTGGATGAGATGGTTGGTGTTGGTACACAAGACAGCATTCTTACAGAATCAACTCCATCCGGAAATGCGGATCCGGTATTACTTATAAATTTAGATCGAGTTGATTTCATTACGTTTTGCACCATGTCTGACACAATCAAAGTTGAAATATGTCGAAATAATTAAAAAGATTGATGTCCATATTAATATAGTTATTTTCTTACAGATCTGTGATCGAGTTCATGCAACATTGTAAGTACATGGTACGTGAAAACTATCAGATTTTTTGAAGCTTTTGGATAGTTGGTTCTGGCAATATCTATATACGTCCATAGTTGCAAATTTTGGGTGAATGCAACGATCGGGTATGGAGCTACACTGCTGATTTTGTAGGAGTGAATTATGAGGTTTTTTGTACCACATTGATGTAGCAGGGAATCCAGTCACAGTTTGTAGCTCACAAGAAGATGTGGTTGTAATTGATGCAGTATTTCATAATCATATTGTACGTAAATCATGTAACTGTTTGAGTAAATGGAAATATGCATTACTTGACAGTGATAAATTACTTCTTCAAGTAATCTAATTAGTAAATAAGAAATATATTAATTTCAATTGCCATTGTGTTGGATACCACGGCAGGATGAAGTTTATCATCTTCAGGATGATGTTTATCATCTTCTAAACATCAAGTAACAACAAACTGGAAGGAATATAGTTTATGCCCAATAACTACATCCAATAATGAATGCAGTCCAAAAATTGGTTCATTACCATTTATGTTTGCTGCCAATGAACCAATATGCAAACCCCTAATAGCAAAAATAAAAATTCCCACAATACAGACAAGGGCAAAATATATATTTCAACAAAGAAGCTGGACAGCATATCCATATTCAACAGTACGTGAAAACTCCAGATAATGTGCACAAATATTTTCTACAGCTTCTTGGTTTTTAATATATTTGGAATAGGAAAATAAGCTGAATACCAAATTTACATACACTTTATCCAAACCAAGCCAAAATAATTACAAACACAACAACCCAATACAGACATAATAATTTCTGTTTCTCCCTATGAAGAGTAGTCTCTCTCTCTCGTACTTTATCTTCCAAATCACGAACTTCATTCTCGCGCACCAATACGTCATCCCACATCTTCCAAACTTTACTCTCTCTCACACGAATGTTTTCCTCTAGTAAGTGAAGTATATCTGCCCAAACAAAAAATTCACATTTCCTCGCTTGTCCCTGCACATAATAATATCCTTTAATTAAGATGATAGAATGCAGACAATAATAACATTTAATTAATTAAGATGATAGAATGCTTTACCGTTTTATAGTTTGGGCAAGCGAAAAATTTCCTTCCTGGATTCTTCGTAGTGTGTGACGTCTTTAGTGGTGCTTTCGAACCACACCAACAACTTGGTGCTTCGAACACAAAATCATTAGGTGCAGACGATGATGATTGTGTAGATACAATCTCTGATTCTGCACAGAAGTTCAGATTAGTCAATTCGGCATCTAATAGTTCAATTACTTCGAAAAATTAACGGTTTACAACTAATAAGGAAATCATGATACACTGCTTGAATTAACTCCATTTCTTCAAATAAAAAGTCTAAGAGGTAACTAACAAGTAACTCAATTAAATACTTGAATTAACTGTAATCGAGTTCATGCTACCTTTCCAATTCTCATATGTGTAACCAATCTCAAAAATCTAGAGGATGATACATATATATATATATATAGCTATAAACAACCCAATTCAAATCCGAACCTGCATGATTAGAAAGAATACATGCCATTCATGTATTAACAAGGCATCTGGAGCTCAGCTTGTATTTCAATTAAATGGTAGCCCCGGGGGGTGGGGAGCATCATGTGACCAACATACCATGTAGAGTTTGGAATTCAAATATCTAAAAAACAAACATGAACCAATTACCTTCTATTTTACTTGGTATTAATGGAAAGCTCATGAAACAGAACACCATTTCAGCATCGAGCAGTAGATATGGTTGCTCATACGGGCATCTTATTCATTCATCTCGATTTCTTTTTGGAAATGGAACAGTTATTTTACTTGTTCATAAATGGAAAGATCATGAAACAGAACACCATCTCAGTATCAAGCAGTAGATATGATTTTACTTGGTCCATAATGGAAAGATAATGAAGCAAACTTCCATTTCAGTATCAAGCATGTAGCTATGATTGCTCAAAATCATCAAGAAATTTAATTTGATTTCTTGATGGAAATGAAACAGAAAAGCACAATATGATTTACTGATTTACGCTCAAACAAGTAGATATTTCAATGCAAATTAATCTCGAATTATTGACAGTGAACAATAGATTTTACTTGATCATAAATGGAAAGATCATGAAACAGAACACCATCCCACTATCAAGCAGTAGAAATGATTTTACTTGGCCCATAATGGAAAGATCATGAAACAAAACACCATTTCAAGCAGTAGATATGATTGCTAGTATGCAGATAAAAAATTATACCTAGGGTTTCTGCAAATTAATCTCGAATTTATTTTTTCTAGTGAACAGTTTGAATGCCGCTACCTAGGGTTTCTGCTAGGTGAGATACTTGTCAAACTTTTTCCTTACAAATTTCGGTCTATTAGGTTTCCAATTGTAGTTGACTATATAGAGAGAAAAAGAGATTGAGTAAACAGAGGGCAAAAAAAATAATCCTAAACCCTAAAATACAGATTACCCTCCCGCATATCTGCGGGCATCACTGGACTGAGGCGTCGGTGGACTGAGGCGTCAGTGGACTGAGGGCCAGCCATCAGTGGAACGGACCAAGATCGGCAAAAAGTGGCTCTATATCGGTCGTTTGAACGGAAGTCAGGAGTTACACTTCTTGCGCCGCGATGGCTCCTCGGGAGGGTGAACTCGTGGTCATTAATGGAGAGGGCTAAGGAGGGGGGAGGGGTAAGGAGGGCAAGGTAGAGCTTGTTCAGTGGGAATGGAGAAATGGGTTCAGAAGACGAAGGGGGGAATCACGGCGTGCATTTCGCGAGGGGGGGGCTGTAACGTATCGGGGGAAGAGTTAGGGCAGAGACACTTGAGAGTGACTTAGGGCAGCTTGAACCGGTCTGCTTTCTTTTAGCGAACCCGGGTTACACGTCATGCGTGCAACGGCTTCAGCCCAACAGTGGCTTCCGCGTAGATTTTTCCATAAAAATGATTGGAAATTCAAATTTGAGAAAGTAGTTTGTTTCTCCCAAAACAAAAGACAAGTGCATCAGATTGAAATTCAAAAAGTTCAAATATTCAAGTTAGAGCAGACCAATAGTTGATAACCATGAAAAGAAGAGCGCAGACCAATAATCCAATGCTTACTCTCTTTTCCCTCATAATTGCATCGCAGACCTGCAGCTGTCAACGCCCATCTCTTATGTTGATGAGAACCATTGTGAAGCTCTTTGTCTTCGTTCACCACGAGGATGGACAGAGGTGCGTGGGTAGGTTGAGCAGCAAAAAGAGCAGAGTTAAAGGGGCGATAAGGGAACTGTGTATTAAAACATCAATTAATTTTTTTAGAAATGATATTTGCAGTCGTTGTTATGCAAGAGGCGTGCAGTCGGTTTGAAAAAGGTGAATTAATATGGGACCCATATGAAAAAAACTAACTTTTTAATTGTGGACCCCACTCTTTTTCAAAATGATTGCGCTACGTTTGCACCCTCCACAACTGCATGTAGAATTACTCTAAATTTTTTAGGATTCTTCTTTATGAGAGAGAATGATGTTTGACTTTGATGATGGTGGTGATATTTTCGTTTCCCTTATGCTCTATTTTTATTTTTTTCCTTCATTTTTTTCTTCTACAAGTGGCTCTTGCCTCTTCCATTCCGCAAGTAGCTACTCGTTTATTTTTTATATTTTTGGATCTTTTCTTGAGATTGAGGTTGATTGTTAGTTTACTATCATTGATATTGTAAATCTAAGATACAAATTGTAGAGACATTTTGTAAATTGATTTGTAGAAAGTAGGATTTTTTTTTTTTTTAATTTGCGATAGAGGTTGGGTTATACGGGTTTGACCCAACTTTTTTTCCCAAAGTCGGGTTGACATGGTATCTGTGGTAGTGTGGTATTTGGAGTCTTGAAGCCTGGAGGCTAGGGTTTGAGATAACTGAAGGGTAAGAACAATTTATACTTCGGTCGGTGTAATATGAAAAATCCAAACCCTTCATTTGTCGAGTTGATAAACTAGTCATTCAATAATCCGGGCATATGGATCTCGTGGGCCACTCCGTTTGCCGGGTCATATGCATAGGCCTACAAAATAGTGGCAAAAGACTTTCAATCATATTTTTATGTTATTTGCTGCGAGTTTAAATCGTGACAAATGGCTTCATATTGTAGTGGGAATTAAGTGAGATAAGAGAATATATGGTACACAGAAATAATGATACAAAATTTCAACACTTTATTCTAAGAAGTAACAAAAAAATGCATTATTTCGACTAAGATTATAAGACGAACTTAAAGAGGGAGGGGGGGAGAAAGAAATGCAGTTAATGTGTCGCACTCAAGGGAATTCATGACTAGAAAGATGTTGTGCTTGAAATCGTGGGACAATTGTCCGCCCACTCCTTAGGAATTATCCAGTCTCTCTTTTGTCCCCCATCGTGTTAATTGCTTTCTTCTGTCCAATCATTACAACAAGTCCATACCACGTGGGCATTGTTGTCGCTAATTAATGGCGTAGGAAATTACTGGCCTGGGGAAGGAGTAGGTGATGCCATCTAACCTATGCTATATCTAAAAGAATAAAGTTAGCTTCCTTTGCCCGCTGCTTTTGACTGTTTAATAATTTAATTAAAAAAATAGTTTTTAGTGTACTAATATATATATATATATATATATATATTTTAAATATATTTAAATATACTAAAAAATTTAAAATTTAAAATTGTGCTAATCGGCACCCCATCAGCCATGGACGTCAACCTAACATGACTCTATCTATAAACATAAAGAGATAAATTAAAAGAATTATTATATATATAAGTGTATTTGTATATTAAGGATAGCATTCACACGTTGTCGAATGTTTCAAACAGTAGTACTATTGAAGTTGTAAGCTGCTATGAAGGTTCATCAATAAATATATTGTGCATGCATGGGATTATTCATAATTAGCTATATAAATTCCATCCAAAAAAAATTAATTAGCTATATATTTACATCAGAATCATGTTATAAGAATTAATATATAGTACTGTTTATCATATTATATATATATATATATATATATATATATATAATATATGTTTGCTCCGAGAAATATTAAATATTAAGCCATTTTTTTATAATTAAGATTTGCGAACTTCCACTACTACTTCATGCATGCAGGTCATGACGACTTGGATCTATTTGTGGACTTTCTCATGAATTTCCTAAATGCTTTTACATTTCATCCGATCTTCTTTCCCGGTTTCATGAAGATGGAAATGTTTAAGGGTGGCCAGCGTGCCAGATTTGAATGTTTTTTCCCTTCTGATTTTAAAAGGAAAGAAAACAAAACATGAACCAATTACATCTTATTCTGATCATTACTTGTACGTCATTCGTGTTGGACACGTTTTGTACTGCTGTTTTGTTTTTCTTCGCCCACCAGTGCTGATTTTCTTTTCCTTTTCTGGTTTTCTCTTAGAGAAGGAGACAGGTTGTGTGTTTGGTAAGCCAATAGTTTGAGATTACAATACCATTATTCACAAAATGTTTACTAATATTTACAAATTATTAACTCTTATAAATCAAATTGTATTGTATGACCACTTTTAATTAGCCGTCAAATATGACGACTATAACCTCCTTTGTACTCCTATATATATGGGTATCCATTAATAAATTTATAAGTTTCATAACACATTATCAATACGAATCGCCTTATTTTTCTTTCTCAACCTCATAGTCTCCTCCACAATCGGATTCCACAATAACCCAGAAGACGAAACTTTGGAAATTCTTATGCTGACACAGGCAACACCAATAAATCTCAATCCGCTTGGAAATATTCCTATGGCATCACCTTTCTGGGAAAACCAGCTGGTCGTTTCTCAGATGGCCGCGTCCTTACCGATTATGTTGCTAAGTTCTTGGGACTTAAGTCTCTAATTCCATATGAAGGGTGGAAATCTGTTATGAAAGTTCCAGTTTGCTAAAGCCCGCAACTCGCACGAGATCGAGCGGTACTCGGGTCGAAGATCCGATTCCTGATTGTCCCAACAACGATTTGGTCTCTTAGATTTTGCCAAAGAGCCTGATGGGGTTTGCAGAGAGGCTGAGTTTGAGCGAAGATCTAGACGTGGTCGAAGCCTGATCGGCGATTTAGGGAGTGATGGGATTGCTAATTCTTTCGATGCCAATTCGAGTCCTCTGTTTGAGAGGCTGAGAATCAGAGCTGGAAGGTCGACGAAGGCGTTGCCGGTGTCGTTGGTGTCGCTGGGCTGGCCAGCTTGAGATTGCTGACAATTCTCGACAGATCGCGCTTTACCGTGTCCCATACTTGATCCATAAGCGTGTTCGGGGCCGAACCGAACCCACTCGCACCGATACTAGAGGATGGCAGAGGAGGAGGTTCAGGATAGATGCGCGCGGCGGGCTGGGCGGTCGGGCAGGAAGCACTGTGGCAGGGGTGGATTGGACGCTAGCGTGGATGAGGTTCTCGATCTCGTCGATGTCGGATTAGGAGGAAGGGTGAAGGGGTACGGTGTCACTATAGGACTTTTTTTTTCTACTGTGATTTTCTCGGGAAAGTGAAGGTATGCGGCCGGACAGCTTCTTCTGTGCACCCACAAGCTGCCAATTTCTGAGTCAACCATAGCAGCTCAACCGCCAGCTTCTCAGCCGAAGTATCTGACCCAAAGTACCAAATTGTCTCTAAAGATCAAAAGTATGACTTCCCAATTTTTTGGGTAATATTCAATCTTGAGAAAGGTATCGTGAAAAAAAAAAAAACAAAGAAAAGAAAAGAAAATGCAGTAGAAAGGAAGCTGGTGGTCTTCTTATCCGTGTTAAAAGAAAAGGCAAGAGAAAGGAAGCTGGTGGTCTGCTCATTCAACACGAGGTTCTATTGATTCTGAAGTTAGTGGTCTTCTACCTTCAAGTAAGTTTTTCAATATATTATTTGCAATCTCCAAAGTGAGTATTAAAGATTATATTCATTATTATTACTTGATTAAATTCTATGTTTATTCTCATTCAATTTATATACAAGTTTTATTTATTTATATACTTGTTATGAATTATTGATGATAAAATTTATCTTGGAATAGAAATTGAGCATCCCTGAATGATTGCTCTAAACCGATGATAAAATTCATCTTGGAATAGAAATTGAGCATCCCTGAAAAATTGTTCTAAACAAATAATTTTATTGAGTATTTCATAATAAATTATCTATTGATTCTGTGAGATAATTTAAATGAGTAATATGTGTACCAAAAGCTCATTATGATTAATGCACCTGAAGTTACATAATTGAAATTGTGTAGAGAAAAACCACTAAAGAATATATATTTAAAAAGAACGTCTCGAATGTGCTCCTGAAGTAGCAATATCAAATGCAAAAGTTCATAATATATTCTAAATTTATATCTGATCTTCTAGTGGCAAAACAAAATAATGAGATTTTGCTAATAAATCGTTAGTCACGTCCTACTAATTCCACATCATTCCCTAAAGTGAATGGTATTGGATTTATATCATTCTCATAATAGAATGATGCATTGTTTTCAAAGAAACCAAAAGATTGGACGTGGTGATTAATAACTTTATAGTATTTCTATGATTTCGGGCTAGAAGCTCGTATTGAAAAAATTATCAGCTTTCTCTTTGAGATGATTTTATATAACTATTGAATCAAATATTATAATGCATCAAAAATGATATGATTCAAAATATTTGTATGCTTTCATGATTATTTTAATCATCTGAAATCAATTACGATAAGTCGAATAATTTTTATATGGACGTCCATATAAGAACCAGAAGATTCTTTTACTATAAAGTCTTCTCACTATGAGGGGAAAGAAAAATTTGCTAGAAGTAAATAAAATGAAATAATTCGACGTTATCATGATTATCATAGGTGAACTGGAAGTTCATATGATAATTAATTTATGGATGCAATAAGATAAAAGGTCTCATATTCTAGTTGCTAAAATCTCAGTGAGGATTGAAGTCCCCGTAAGACAATTAATAAATTTAGCAGTCTAATGAACATAAGACATGTCTAAAAGCTTGTGAGACCTATTGATACAAATGATAAAGTATCCCGAAAGAGAAAAGCACAAAGAAAAGAAATTGGTGCTCCTGAAGAGGTCGTACCTACAAAACAAAAAATAAGATCTATCCAAACTTTCTATACAAAATTCTCTCATGATGAAAACTCTTGAAGAGTATAATACTCCTGAAAAGTATCTCCAGAAGAGGTTTTTCATGAAATGTCTTCTCTTGAAGAGGGACAAGTATCTCAAAATAACGAGATCTCGATACATTTCATGAGTAATGGAGAAATTATGGAGAAAAATAAAATCGTTGTCGACAACGTATTTTCATATAAGATGGCACTTGACATTACCAGAAGCAATGAACAAAGTGAGCTAAGAACCGTCGAAAAATACCGACGTAAAAATATTGGCCAAAATAGAAATAAACAAATTCATGCAGAATTGATATCACTAGTAAAATGTGATGCATATGGACTTGTAGTCCAAACACTTATGAGGTGATGATTGTTGAATATCAGTGGGTATTTGTATAAAGGAAATGAAAATATGATAAATAAATCACGAGTATATTTCCCGCAGAAATAATAGTGATATGCTTTTGAAGTTGATGAGATTATATTGAGATTTGTATTAGCTTGATAGTTACCGAGAGTTTGGGTATGCATGATTAACTGCATGTTTATATGGATCACTAGCTATAAAATGAATGAAGCATATAGTCCTGAAGTACTTATTCTATCAAGTCTCAAAAATCCTTATATGTTCTAATACAATCTAAACGCATGTGGAACAAGTTATTTTTCATATATTTTCAATATTTATATTATCTTTTATTGCAGTTTATATAGACAATTTACATGTCATTGAGCCTCCAGAAAAGCTCAAAAAAACTGTAGAAATCAGTGATTGATTATGAGGAAACATACTCTTCTATTATGGATGCAATCACATTCAGATTTTTGATTAGTTTGGTAGTTACAAAAATATTGGATATGCAGTTAATGGATGTGGTTACTGCATATTTATATGGATCATTGGATCATGACATATATATGAAAATCCCTGAAGGATATAAAATGTCTGAAGCTTCTAATTTGAGTACATCTAGAAATATATATGAAAATCCCTGAAGAATATAAAATGCCTGAAGCCTCTAATCTGAGTACACCCAGAAATATGTATTCTATTAAATTTCAAAGATTTTTACATTGGCTAAAACAATCCAGACGCATGTGGTATAAATGACTTAGCGAATATTTATTGAAAGAATGATTTGAAAATAATTCAATATGCCCATGTGTTTTTATTAAGAGATTCCGGATTTGTTATTATTACAGTTGATAATTTAAATCTTATTGGAACTCCTAAAGAGATCAGAAGAACTGCACATATATAAATCAGAAACCCTTTCGGCTTCAAGAGGGAGATAAAATGTGCATTATTAAATGAGAAATAAAATAGAGCACACAGAACATCTACCAGAAGATAGAAACACAATATGAATATTTGTGGGATATTATTTTCTCGAAACAAAATTACAGAAATTTGAGGCCCTTCGCCTCATTCTTTAAACGATCCCGCTCTTCAAAAATTTGCGTGGCATCTCTGTCTAAAGGAGTAGGCAATCGAAAAGAAGACTTAAGCAAAGATTTTAATTTCCTATTCTCTTACTTTATTGCTTCTATCTTCATGTTAGACTCCAGAAGAAGTCGCTGAATGATAGAAATCTTCTCATTGAGTTTGTCAACATCATAAGGTTTGGATTGTAATCGCTGAGAAAATGCGACAATAGTTGATGAGTAATGGGTACCGAGATTCACAAGCTCGTAGATAGCTTCAATATCTGACTTATTAGTCAGATCATTATTGTATTGCACTATAGCACCTACAATAGAAGCAAAAACAACTGATGAAGAAGGTGTAAAATACCTCATATATATATATTAGTTACGAGAAGATTATTGGGCCATTGCAGAGTAAGAATACAGAGAGAGATTGCAGAGTAAGAATGCAGAGAGAGATTGAAGAGTAAGAACGCAGACTAATTACAGAAAAGTAAAGAAGATGAGATGCGAATGAAGATGAGCCGAATATTTCTTTTATAGAGAAAATTATGAAAGGAAGGACAAAGCATCTCTATTGCTTCATAGCATTCATTGTGAAACATCTCTCTACAAAAGACAAGATATGTAGCATCATAGTTCTGCGGCACATGACAGCTCCAGAAAAGCTGTAAAATTCTGTAATACTTGTCCGGTCTAAAAACGTGGCTACCGTTTTTGTTGAAAATGGAGGTTGGCGATTTAATATTGATGACTTCTCCACTAACTATGTTATTTACAAGAACTCCAGAAGAGCACAACTCCTGAAGAGTAGTGAATTTACATGGACAAATCTCATCCCCTGAGTACTCCAATGGTTGTTCAATCATTTGATATGCAGAAAGACCAATTTCGTCCTTGTGAAGACGATAAAGAAATTTTTGGTCCTGAAGTACCTTATCTCAGTTCAATTAGAGCACTGATGTATCTTGAAAATTGCACTCGATCTGATATTGCATTTTCGTAGAGAGATCATTGCAATTCATGAGAAGAAATGAGAAATTGAAGATTGTGTAGAACATTGGAATGCGGAAACTTGAAAGCCTATTATCATGCACTTTTCAGGAAGAGTAAAGTCTTGAAAACTTGTGCTGATTGTACTCTTTTTCCTTCGCTAAGGTTTTATCCCATTGGGTTTTCCTTTGCAAGGTTTTAATGAGGCAATCTTAAAGCACTTGACGATATACATGAATATTGTATACTTTTTCCTTCGTCATTGGTTTTTTCCCACTGGGTTTTTCCTTGACAAGATTTTAACGAGGCATATTCTTTATATGTGGTCATTCAAAGGGGAAGTGTTATAAACCAAATTGTATTGTATGACCACTTTTAGCTAGCCGTCAAATACGACGGCTATAGCCTCCTTTGTACTCCTATATATATGGGTACCCATTAATGAATTCATAAGTTTCATAACATTAACTAATTTTTTGTTGCAATTGATTAGTTTTTTAATATTATTTATAAATCATCCGAAACTCTTACATATGAAGTACAAAATAACAGTCCATCATGCATACATTAGTCCAGAAATTAGGACAGATTTTCCGACTGTAAGAACAGCGACCGAGCTCTTGATCCGTACTTGTATTTGTGAGAATTTGTACTTGTACGTCATTCGTGTTGGACACGTTTTGTATTGTTTTTCTTTTCTTAGCCCACCAATGGTGATTTTTTTTCTGGTTTTTTTAAGACAAGAATATTAGGACGTTTGGAGAATAAAATGAAATCAAAATTTTATAAATAATAGTAAAATAATTTATAAATAGTACGTGAGAATAATATTATATGGCAAAGGCATTTTTCAGATATAATCGGTAGACTTATCTTGAAGAGAAAAAGAAGGGTAAATAACATCTTCAAATATTATTGCAGATGGAAGGATTTCATGTATTGTTCACGTGGAAGTAAATAGCTAATTAGGCTCACAAGTCACAAGTGGGAATCGGGGGATATCTGATTCATGATCTACAACAAAAAAGCTTTTTTGGGACAAAAATTTTCATCCCAAAATATATAGATTTCGTTCTAAAAAAATTTTTGGAACGAAAAAATTTCATCCCAAGGTCGTCCGAACATCACTATCCCAAAAGATATCTTAGGACAAAAATCACTATTTCGTCCCAAAATATATCTTTCAGAACGATTTTGAAATTAACAATTCGATACCGTTCGAACGATGACCTTTTTTTGTCACGGTTAAAATTCATTCCAGAATGGCGTTCGAATGGTTCGCATTTACCATTCAAACGTTAGTGTATCTTTTGAACAGTTATCAATATACGTTCAAACGATCAATAGAATTACGTTCAAACGTTGAAGGAACAGATTGAACGGTAGAAGAGATCGAACGGTGTTGAGTAATATTCGAATGCTACGGTAATAAATTGCATTTGGACGTTTTTTTGATCATCTGATATCGTTCAAACGTCTTGGTCATTAATGTTCGAACGGTACAATATTGTTTGAACGGCCTACTCATTAATGTTCGAACGTGACATGGTCGTTCGAACAGATACTATTTTTATTAAAACCCTATAATAATAATAATAACTAATTAGACATTCATAATATTTGAAAAACATAAATTAGGAACAGTTTAATTACTCACAAAAGTTTTATAATAAGTGCGAACTAATAAATAACCATGAGACTGACATTATTCATACATAATTAGATAATGTCATAAGCTAAACATAAAAAACCATTAGTTGCTTGGAGGCCTGTACTGTTGCATAAGCTGCTGCATTTGGAGTTGCATATCTCTCATGACCTCTGCTTGTTCTTCTTCATGTTGTTTGAGGCGCATCTCCATATCTTCTTGTCTCGCCAATTGAGCCTCTAACCCATGCTGTTTTGCAACCAATTCTTCAATTCTACGATTCGCATTCTTTTGCGCTATAAAGGCAGACCCGGAAGAAGAAGAAGAGGGAGAAAGTTTTACACAGCAACCTAAACCTCTCAAATATCCTGAACATTCACTCAGAACTTGTGTAAAAATCTCAATATCATTATTTGAGGAATTTTGATCTGACGCAGATTCAGCACGCAGGGCAACTATTTTATCCTACACATAAGATAAAGAGTTAATATTATTATAAATATTCGAATATATTTATTTAAAATAAATTATAATACTTACATAATTTTCACGGGCACCAGGATAACTCCACTCTCCATTACGATTAGTATGTGATGCAGCATATAATTTTGTCATATCATAATTGGCATTTGAATCTTGTTATAATAAAGATTTATTAAGATATAAAGTCATTATGATTCATATATTCAGTTAACTATATACAAATAAAAAATAGCAATACCAATTTCTTAGAGAAGCGGTGGAAAGATCTTGAGCCTGCATGATGAGTAATCTTCAATTTTGATCTATTTTTTTGGTTTGTAGAACTTCGCTCCTACATAGGAATTAAAAATATTAGAAAGTGAAATTAAAAATAGGATGACTAAAATAATTAAATTAATCATACCTTATATGATGAATCCTCAAACATATCACAAAGTTTTTCCCAATCAGAAGGTTGCACATCTTGAAAATGATGTTGGCGTACATCTTCACTATTCTCAAACTTATTATAATGCTCATGACACCTAACCTTATATTTGCAGAATGCATTACTCATAAGCTCTTCCACAGTTTTACGCTCCTCTCTCCGACCAAAATTTAATTCGAAATCATCCTTACAGAAAAAAAATTTAGACAAAGACACGAATATCGTTCGAACGCTATGAACAGCGTTCGAACGGTATTCATTAACCGGTCAAACGTTGTTTCATACGGTCGAACGGTCGGTCTTACTTACCGTTCGACCGTTACGTTAATCGTTCGAACGTTGTTTCATATGGTCGAATGGTCAATAAGACCGACTGTTCGACCATTACATTAAACGTTCGAACGTTTAGCATACCATTCGATCCATAGTTTAGACGTTCGAACGTTAAAGTAGAAAAGAATATAATAGACCTTTATACATTTAATACATCAATATTATAGATCCATTACCACAAGTATTTTTTTAATATTATATTTCTATTAATATTTATGTAATTAATATTGATATTGAGAGATATTATTTATTAAAAATTATGTTGTTCACAATATCAAGTGTTATTAAATTGCTATTCGTTTGAAACTACTGTAAATAGTTCTTTATTGTATTTTTATTGTTAATGTTATATATCTAATTTTTAATTATAAATTTCAAGTTAATTATAATGTTTACTTCTAGGCCGGGACATAAGCGACGCAATCTTGGTGAGAGTAGTAGTGGTCCAGTTCAGGAGAGGATAATTTCACTGGAGCGACCGATGAAAATTTCTGATTTCCAAAGTCTTCTCTGGAAGGGTCATTCATTGCCCTCAGTCTTCAATGATCGTGGTTGGGGACCTATCTTGGATGAGCGGGAGGAAGCATGGGAGCCAGTCTCCTACATTGACATTGTTGTTGAGTTCTATAGAGAACTCGACAGTGCCAACGCTGATGATTCTGGGGCCTACAAGATTACTGTTCGAGGAGTACTCATTGTATTTTCACGGGATGGACTTGCTGAGCAGTTGGGTATTCCTAGGCTACCAGATGCATATCCGAATGTGGTGCCTAGAGAGTCTGATCCTTCAGTTGAGGCGGAGACAGCTGAGGAGGAGGCATCAGTTTATACTGATGAGGTCGATACCCTTGCTGATCACGAGGTGAGGGATTTGGTTGTCGGTCCAGATGCTCCACCGTATGACGGGACAAATAGCATCAAATAGACAGATTTATCTTTTTTCTTTAAAATCTTAAATTTGATAATTGCCAATAACATTGACCCTCGGCAACACAAGACAAAGGTTAGCATTGATTGGACGAAATTTATGATACGAGTCGCTCGTGGCATTCCTATCGACTTGGTGGGATATATATTCGATAGGATTCGATCAGAGTCTTGGTACATTTCAATGGATATACTACCATTCAGAGTCCTGATCACCCGATATTTGCTATGTGCTGGTATTGTGCCTGATGTTGCCGAGCGTAAACAGGAGCCGATGGGACCGATAAACAGCACCACCCTTTCATGCAACACGGGACACTCGAGACTGTGTCTTCATGGACATGTTCCAGAACCGATTGATCCTCACAGAGATGCACACCCGGGAGATCACGGAGTATCAGCTGCAGCTGCTGAGACATCTATACAGGTCGAGGCATCAGTAAACAATGATACTCGTGAGGAGATGGCTGAGATAGTGCGTGCAGCGATCAGCGAACAAACATCAGCAGTGATCGATGCAGTGCGTATGGAGATCCATTCTACTGTGTCTGAGCTTCATACAGAGTTGGCTGCCATGTCTGCGACTCAGGTCACCATCAGTACTCGACTGACACAAATAGAAGAACGTATAGCTGCAGTCGAGGAAGTGTGCAAAGACTTGTGGTCTTAATTACTTTTTTATATCTTTTATTTATTTATTTACTATTTTTTGTATGGACAACAATTTGTGTTTTGTAAATTCAATATTTAAGTATGAAATAGTATTATTTTATATTTTCTGAACTAATTATTAATTTAGATTATTCCTATTATTTAATTAACCAATTTCTTATAATTACTAGTTAATCTAAATATAATTTGGCAAAAAACTTAAAAAATTAAAACCCTTGTCACCGTTTGACCCCTTCAAATAACATTTGAACGGTGCATATGCATCATTCGAATGGTTAGAATTTATCGTTCAAACGGTTTATCAATGTCCCTCCAAAAAAATTTACCTAACATGCCAATATTACATTCAAACGGTAAAAATTACACGTTCGAATGGTTAATCATTAACGGTTGAACGGTTAACTTATTTGGGACAAAAAAATTCATCCCTAAGTATAGCGTTCGAACTCATTCGAACGGTCTAACCATTCCATCATTTTTCTGAATGAAATTTGAATTTCGTTCCAAAATCTCACTTTTTGGGACAATTTCCAATTCGTCCCAAAGCAAAATCGTCCTTAAATCTATTTTTTGTTGTAGTGAGTGCATATATAATGGATATGAAAATATTTCTATGACAAAGAAAGCACATTATGATTACTTGGCTAGAATATAGGGGCGTAATGGGTTCAGTTCGGTTTGGTTTTAGACAAAATTTAGAACCGAACCAGTATGCATCGGTTTTGAATTTTTCAAAATCGATTACGTATCGGTTACCCTCCTAAACCAGTACTTTGGCTTTTCGACTTTAATGTACTATATTATATATTATATAACATATTATATTATAGTATACAATACTATAATGATAATATATTATAATTGTATTATAGACTATAGTGATATATTATAATATACAATATAGTGATATATTATAGTAATTATAATATATAGTGATATAGTATTAGTATAACTATTAATACAATAAACAAAATGACATCAGATTTTAAAATGTAATATTAAAAAAAGTAGTAATTTATTATATAATACAAAACTATTTTATATATAATTATATATTATATATAAAAATTATATACAATAGAAAAAATTAAAATATATATAAACCGATCCGATTTTAGAAAAAGAAAAATTAGAACCAGACCGATTTTGATCGGCCTTAAGAAAAATAAAATCGGTACTGGATCAAACCAAACTCGAAACCGGACCGATCCCACTGGTTTGGTCCGATCTGGTCCGATTTACCTGTTCACCAGTTTTTTTTTTCTTACACCCCTACTAGAATAATTGAAACTCCTTCCATTTTGAAAATTCAAAGGGAGTTTTACCCACGGAAAAGTACTTTTAACATGCAAATTAAGCATATATTCTTAGGTGAAAGTGTTGCCACATTTTTTATATAAGAAAAGTCTAGTTGCAAGCACAACTACACACTAATATGTGCACCAATCTAATATGATTGATCAAAAAATAGATTTTATTGAAAACAATGCTAATTTAAATTTTGATTATAAATGAATCAGTATTAGTACGCAGATTAATACGCGACTTTGTTTGTACATAACAAAACTCTTTTATATAAATTTAACTTCAAACCAGATGGGTGAACAATCAAGATTTACACATTCCAATGAAATTTTGACACATTTACGTTCTAAGTAGGAAATAATGAACCACACACTAGATAAGAAAGTACCACACAATCACCCCCCCTCTCTCTGCTTGTTTGTGCTCTTTCTCTCTCTTATCAGTTTCTCTCACCCCTCAAGCTCTATTCCCGCAACGAATATTACTGCATCGTCATCGATTACTCTGTGTTATTTATTCTATTGGTTACAGAGTGCGCATGCTATGGCAGTGTAGTGATTTTGTTGTTTGGGTGTGCGAAGAACCCTATGTAGGCACTAGGGGCTTAATTCCATATTTGAATACTTTTTCGAGGAACTGGGTGGGTATTAATTGAAGGTTTTTGCACTTGTTGTAGATGAATTATTTGCACTTTGTTTGGTTATTGCCAAGGCAGTCACTCTCAAGCTCTCTCTCTCTCCTCAAACTCTCTCTCCCCCCTCAATCGATCTCAAGCTCTATCTCCTCATGCTATCTCTTGCTCCCCTCTCAGTCTCTCAATCAATCTTTCACTCTCTCCCTCTCTCTCTATCCTCAAGCTCTCTCTCTTTCCTTTCAATCTCTCAAGCTCTCACGCTAGCTCTCTCTCTCTCTCTCTCTCTCTCTCCTATCAAGAATCTCCAAAGCTTGTGTTGTTGCTTTCCATCTTTATAGAGTCATGAATTAAGGTGGGTGGTGTTATGGGCTGGAATCATGCAAGAATGGACGAGATCATGGATCGAGGCCAACATCAGCAAGCTGAAGTAATTAGTGTTGCAGAGGAAATGATCAATACGCAGCGTTTTGTTAAGTGTTGGTTGTTTAAATATAACTGGTTGTGATTGTGTCGTTTAGTATAAGTAATTGTAAATAAAAATGGTACCGTTTCATAGCTGTCATTAAGTCATTAAATGGCTGAACTGTAATAAGTCGACGGTAGTTTTCATACACAATTCATCTATAAAAGGCCAACTTCAGTATTCAATGTCAATCATTTCTCTCTCTCTTTATCTCTTCTTCTCTCTCGTATTTCTCTCTAATTCTTGGAGGGTGATGTCCTCAAATTACATCCATTCTTAGTTACTGTGAAGGGACTCATTACATTTTGGTATTAGTAGTCAGTAATGGCAGAAGGAACAAGATCATATGCACAGATTCTTGATTTTATGAATCATTTGCGTGTACAGCAGGAGCGTTAACAAAAGCAGATCGAAGATACTATTTCTGTTCTGGTTCAACAGCAAGAAACAGCTTGGGTGGAAAGGGAGAGTTAGGATAGAAAGTTTTTGGAACTATTATAGCACATTTCAAAGATTTCCTGTAATAATCAATCTGAGGTTAATGCACAAAATGTGAGGAATGTGCATAATCATCTCAGAGGTGATGACGATGGTCAAGAAAGTATGTGAGAGGTTTATTGTAGAAATATGGGTAAAAGTCCCAATATCAGGGGATTAAAGTTAGATTTTTCAAGATTTGGTGGGAAAGAGCCTTCGGCATGGATTTATAGAGTTAATCAGTATTTTTTGTATCATCAAGTGCCTCCTGGTCAGAGAATGTTTTTGGCTTCCTTTCATATGGATGATGCAGCTTTGGTATGGTTCCAGGATGCTAGTGACTCTAGAATTTTTCATTCGTGGGAGGAATTACTCAGCCGTTGCAGGTTAGATTTGATTCAACTGCTTATGATGATCCTATGGAAGCATTGACATGCCTTAAACAGGTTCATTCTGTTACTTCATATAAAACTGAGTTTGAATTGCTTTCCAACCGCATTAAAGGTGTTTCTGAAAAGAATAAATTGAGTTGTTTTTTGAGTTGCTTGAAAGATGAGGTTAGGCTTCCAATAAAAATGTTAAATCCCTCCATTTTGAATTAGGCTTTTGGATTGGCAAAAATTCAGGAGGAATATGTTTGGAGTACAAAGAAGTTATGGAGGAATAATTTTACTGATTCACACCAATCAAGTGGTGGTGGATCTATCTTAGGGACTCCTAAGGTGCCTGCTGTTAAGATGCCTTACTAGAAGATTAATGAGACACAAATGCAAAATAGAAGGAAGAAAGGCTTGTGTTACTTCTGTGATGAGAAGTGGCAGCCAGGCCATAAATGTACTAAACCTAGAGTTTATGTGATGGAAGGAATGGATATTGGATCCACCAGTGAGCTTATAAAGGAGAAAGAATTGATTATAGAGGAGATACATGAAGAGCCTGAACCTGCAGACATAGCCTCTATTTCGTTATAAGCTATGGTGGGCACACCTAGTACAAAAACTATGAGAGTAGTGAGGCAAATTAATAAAAGGAAGGTAGTCATCTTGATTGATTCTGGCAGCACCCACAATTTTGTGGATGCTGCACTAGTTGGAAGGTGTGGATTGGTGGTACAACAAGGGCAATCTATGTAGGTTAAGGTGGCTAATGGGGACATTTTGAGCAGTGGTGGCAGGACTACTGCAGTGGCCATACAAATACAAGGCATGAGATTTGTTGCTGAATTCTTTACTTTGACTTTAGGAGGGTATGATATGGTGTTGGGGGTTAGTTGGCTTTCTTCACTTGGCCCTCTACTTTGGGACTTTGCAAACCTAAAATTGCAGTTTGATTATAAAGGGAAGAAGGTCTCTCACAAAGGCCTTACAACACCTGCTGCAACCTTGGTAGATGACAAAGAAATTTCCATGATTTCTAAAGTTGGTTCTAAAGGAGTATGGTTACAGCTCATGTCTATGAAGCCTATGAAGAATCAGGACAGTTCTCCTCTAGAAATTATTCACTTGTTGCAGAAGTTTGGAAAGGTTTTTGATGAACCTACCACCTTACCTCCTCATAGAGCTCATGATCACCAGATACTTCTTAAGAAGGATTATGTACTTGTGAGTGTCAGGCCATACATGTAATCCTTATTTTCAGAAAACAGAAATAGAAAAGATTGTTGATGAATTGCTTAAGTCTAATGTAATTAGAACCAGTCAATCCCCATTTTCCTCCCCTATATTGTTAGTGAGAAAATCTGATGGGTCTTGGAGAATGTGTATCAACTATAGGGTGCTTAATGAGGCTACTATTAAAGACAAATATCCAATACCAATTGTTGATGAGCTATTAGATGAGCTTTTTGGCTCAACAGTTTTTCAAAGTTGGATCTGAGATCTGGATATCACCATATTCGAATGAGAGATGAAGATGTGCCTAAAACTGCATTCAGAACTCATGTGGGGCATTATGAGTTTCTTGTCATGCCATTTGGCCTTACGAATGCTCCCTCAACATTTCAAGCACTTATGAATGAGGTTTTTAAACCTTTTCTTAGACAGTTTGTCATAGTATTTTTTTATGACATCCTCGTCTATAGTAAGGATATGTCATCCCACTTAATTCATTTGACCACTTTGTTGAATACACATGAGAAGAATCAGTTGTTTGCAAAGAGATCAAAGTGTCACTTTGCATGTTCAGAAATTGAGTATCTTGGTCATTTAATTTCAAAAGATAGTGTAAGGGCTGATCCAAGGAATTTGGATGCAATGATATCTTGGCCAATTCCAAAAACTCTTAAGTCATTGAGAGGTTTCTTGGGATTGACAGGATATTATAGGAAGTTTATTCGAGGATATGGTCAAATAGCTGCACCTTTGACTGTTTTGTTGAAAACAGATGCATTTCAATGGTCTGAGACAGCAACTAAGGCTTTTGAGGAACTAAAAAAAGCAGTAACCAGCCATTCAGTTTAATGTTTACCTAACTTTAATAAGCAATTTGTAGTGGAATGTGATGCAAGTGGAATGGGTGTAGGAGCTGTCTTGATGCAAGATCATAAACCATTAGCATTTTTGAGTCAAGCTCTCAAGGGTAAGAATTTAATGCTTTCCACCTATGAGAAGGAACTACTGGCACTTGTTATTGCTGTCAAGAAATGGCGGCCTTATCTGTTAGGGGCTGCTTTTGTGGTGAGAACTGATCATCACAGCCTCAAGTACTTGTTAGAACAGAAAGTGGGGATAGCTACTCAACATAGGTGGATTTCTAAGTTGCTAGGCTATGAATTCACTATTGAATACAAAAAGGATGTTGAAAACAAAGCAGCAAGTGCTTTGTCAAGGAAGGAAGTCTCGGATGCTAACACCTTGATGAATGCTATTTCATTTCCTACACCAATTTGGTTGGAGGAGTTGAAGCAAGTTTATGCTTCAAATCCAAAGGCACAAAAACAGTTGACAGTTCTGCAAGGAGGTTCTTCTTCTACTTTTGCATTTTCTATTAAACATGGTCTGTTGTTTAGAAAAGGCAGAATTTACATTCCTGCTAATCCAAAGTTGAAATTAAAAATTTTGAATTTTGTCCATGCTAGTCCATCTACTGGACACTCTGGTTTTCACAAGTCCTTGCATAGAGCTCGATAAGATTTTTATTGGCCTAGTCTTACATGTGAAGTGAAGCAGTATATTAAAGAGTTTGATTTATGTCAAAGAAATAAGGTAGAACATGTCTACCCTGCTGGTCTTTTACAGCCCTTACCTGTGCCTGCACATATATGGATAGAATTGTCCATGGATTTCATTGAAGGATTTCCAATCTCGAAAGGATTTTCTTTCATCATGGTTGTTATTGACAGATTATCAAAATATTCACATTTTATAGCCTTAAAGCATCCATTTACAGCATCCAAAGTGGCAGCATTATTTTTTGACAATGTTTTTAAGTTGCATGGTATGCCTCAGAATATTGTTTCAGATAGAGGTGCAACTTTTACTAGTTCTTTTTGGAAAGAATTCTTTAAGTTGCAAGGTGTGACACTTTCTTATTCATCAGCTTGCCATCCTCAAAGTGATGGTCAAACTGAGACAGTTAACAAGTGTATTGAGCACTTCTTAAGAAGCTTTACTGGGATAGGCCAAAGTTGTGGTTTGATTGGTTGACTCTGGCTGAATGGTGGTATAATTCAACTCCTCACACTTCAACTAAGATGACTCCATATGAGGTAGTATATGGTAGACCTCTAACTCAGCTGCAGTCTTATATACTTGGTTTAACTGCTAATCAAGCAGTTGATGAGATTTTGAAGACACGAGAACATATTCTTTCTACTCTTAAGCTTAACTTGGCTGCTGCCCAGGAAAGGATGAAGTATCAAGCAGACAAGAAGAGAATTGAGAGGAAGCTAGCTATTGGAGACTAGGTTTATTTAAGGTTGCAGCCTTATAGGCAACACTCATTGGTGGCTAGAAGAAATTTCAAGCTATCTCCTTGTTTCTTTGGACCTTTTCAAGTTGTTCAAAGAGTGGGACAGGTTGCTTATAAGTTGGAGTTACCACCAAATAGCTCTATTCATCTAGTTTTTCACATTTCTTGTCTTAAGAAAAAATTGGGTCAGCATCATTCTCCATTGTCTTCTTTACCTCCAGTGGATTTCCAAGGAGAATTGACACCTGAGCTTAAAGCCATTTTGCAGCGTCGAAATAGACAGGTTCACAATAGGTCAGTAGTTGATGTGTTGGTTTAGTGGAAGGGGGCTAGTGTTGATGATGCGACTTGGGAACCTTATTGGTCTTTGCGTGACAAGTTTCCTCACCTTGTGTGCAATGTGCTTTGATGGGGGAGAGTATGTTACAAGTTGGAATCATGCAAGAATGGACGAGATCATGGATCGAGGCCAACATGAGCA
Source organism: Carya cathayensis (assembly GCA_011037825.1). Classification (NCBI taxonomy): domain Eukaryota; kingdom Viridiplantae; phylum Streptophyta; class Magnoliopsida; order Fagales; family Juglandaceae; genus Carya; species Carya cathayensis. The sequence goes on from QGSO01000156.1 coordinate 1,776,303, forward strand.
AGCTGAAGTAATTAGCGTTGCAGAGGAAATGATCAATACGCAGCATTTTTTTAAGTGTTGGTTGTTTGAATATAACTGATTGTGATTGTGTCATTTAGTATAAGTAAATGTAAATAAAAAGGGTACCGTTTCATAACTGTTGTTAAGTCATTAAATGGCTAAACTGTAACAAGTCGACGGTAGTTTTCATACACAATTCATCTATAAAAGGCAACCGTGAGTTGGGAAGGAAGCCAACTTCGATATTCAATGTCAATCATTTCTCTCTCTCTCTTTATCTCTTCTTCTCTCTCGAATTTCTCTCTCTAATTCTTGGAGGATTCTTGGAGGGTGATGTCCTCGAATTACATCCATTCTTAGTTACTGTGAAGGGGCTCATTACAGGTGGTCATACAAAATCTTGCTTCTTAGATTGTTTATTATCTAGGAAAAGTAATAGATTTGAGCTTTATGAGAATTGTATGACGATGAAAGGGAGAGGGAAGAAAGAGCCAGAGCGACTAAGGGATTTGTTTGTGTGAGATTTGTTCAACTGATGTGCGGTTTCATTGTTTCCTTCTTAGAATGTAAACGTGTCAAAATTTCATTAGAGGGTATAAATCCCCCTTTTTCACCCGTCCGGCCCCTAACCTCACTCTTTTATATGACAAAATATATATATCCTTCATAATGAATATCAGTTAGAACAAATTAGATTAAATATTATTGGAATAAATAGTAATTGTTAACAGGATAATCAACTAAACAAGATGAAAGTGTTTTAGAGTTTTGTCGGTTATAAAAAATAATTCCTAATATGACAGTAGCAAAAGGTAGCAAACCAATGATACATAGGTGAATTAAAACATGTTTTCCAAAAGAGTTAAGCCAAGAGGCATATATAAAATCATTGTGGGATTTAGTCTTTGTTAGCTACGGGCATGTATTTGTTTTATACATAATCGACCTATCAAGAAGATAGTTAATTTATTTTAAGAAGATGAATATTTTTTTCATAAATTGATCTTCCCAACTCATGTATAGTTTTCCTTTACTACAAGGTTCATATCTAGGTCTACATTGTTTAATATATATGAAGATGACCTTGAAGGTTGAATGTTTTGGATTGAACTAATGAGAATTCAAAGTAAAAGGGAATAAGAATATAACGTTGGCTTTGATATCTTTTAGTACGCTAACCTATGTGATTAGACTACATATTTTTTGTAGATGTTAATGGATAGAAAAATTATTGGATGATGTTACTTTTAAATAAGTCATACCATATGATGTTATTTCTTAAGCAAATTGCATGGCAAGAGGATGATCAACTTTACCTAATATTTTCCCAAAAAAAATATCAAGGTAACAATATAATTTTATTTAAGAGACAATACAATTTATTTAAGGCAAAATAGAAATTAAGAAAAAGATGAGAAAACAAAACAAGAGGCACCAATCATCTAAATAAAAACCTTAATGATAGGTAATCTTACCCATCAAACACAAAGCACCATTCATATGCTGTTAGAAAATTGTATAATAAAAGAGATATACATATATATATATATATATATATATATACACACACACACACACACACTAGGTAAGAGTTTATGTGCAAGGCACGTACGTGTTCCTTGTCGAAAGTTTTATTGCATTTTTTGTAAGTCATTATTATTATTATTATTAGAATAATAGGAAATTTTAATGATGAATTAGAGGACAAAATTGTAATTGTGCAAACGAGGGCAAAAACAAAAATCTGCAATGCGAACTCAAAGAAAATAGGACAACAATGTAATTATGCAAATGAGGACTAAATAGTAATTGCTCGATGTGAAATATATATTAAAAAAAAAAGATCAACTATTCATGAGGATGCAGTTGTCTTTTTATAAAAGTGGATTTTATTTTTTTTCAAGTGATTGTACGACGTTTGTATACTTTTTTTTTTTTTTTTTTTTTGAAAGGATCTACTGCATTTCATTAGAATAAATGCTGGATACATGGAGGGTAATTCTCCAGAAGGATACAATCCTCTGAACAAGTCAGAGCATACTTTACTAGAGTATGGGCAATTACATTTAACTCTCTAGGAATATGATGAATTGACCACTCTTGAACCCTTGACAATAAGGACTTGACATCTCTAATTACCATACCAACAGCGCTCCAGTTTTCTTCCTCACCTTGGACAGCCTAAACCACATTGAGAGCATCACCTTCTAAGACAATATGAGTTAAACCCAGTTTAGCACACAAGGTGGTGGCTCTCAGGGCTGCTGCCGCTTCCCCAAGCAAAGGATCAGGAGCTAGAGTAATTGAAGAACATAGAGAGGCCATGACTAAACCTTCTGAGTCTCTTACAATCACCCCAATCCCAACTTTGGAATTACCTTTATCAATGGCTGCATACCAATTGGCTTTGAAGAATGCTGGTGGAGGAGCAGACCATTTAGAACCAGGTGCCACCTGGTACTTAACCTGCTTTACCCCGCTTCCTAACCAAGAATCAATGGCTACCATCTCAACCTGAACCTGCTTTGACACCTGAGAAGGGGATTTACATTTATTCTCAAAGATTCAGGTATTCCTCCTCTGCCAAACTGCCTTAGCTGTTACTGCAACTTCTGTAAGTTCTCTCTTAGACAGCTGGTTCCATAGTGGCACTAGGATTGCTTTGAAGGAGCCATTTAGGATGTCCAGTTTCTGAACCCTTCTTGAGCCTTTTGACCACACGTCTTGAGCTGCTGCACAGGTCCAGAGAGCATGTGAGACTGATTCAGGATACCTAAGACATATTGGGCATGATGGCGACTTCAACACCTTTCTCTTAAACAGATTCAGATTTGTAGCAAGGGACTCCCTTACAGCCCTCCACAGGAAGGCCCTGGTGGCTTGAGGAGCTTGGATGCCCCATATCTTGTTCCAGAAGTCTGAAGAGCACTGTTTTTCTAAGGATTGGCCTTTGTTGTCTTCTCTGATGGAGCCTTGTAAGTGGTAAGCACTTCTCACTGTGAATCTATCATTGTTTGAGCACCTCCCGGTCAATACATCTTGGTTCTTGCATGGGCTAAGGGTCATCTTGCAAATTGAGCTTGTGCCTCAGTTTCTGAAAAAATAGCTTGGATGAGAGGTAGATCCCACTGCATTGTGTCTCGGTTAATAAGCTCAGAAACTGTTGCATCAGCATTGAGGATGGTAATAGGAGATTGCACTCTATAGGTGGAGGGGCATGGTAGCCATTTATCCTGCCAAATCTTCACCTTCTGTCCATCTCCTAGTCTCCACATAAGTTCCTCCTTTAGAACAGATCTTGCTGAAAGAAAGCTCCTCCAAACAAATGAATCACTAGCCTTTGGTTTGACTGAGAGGAACTCTGAATTCAGGTAGTACTTAGCCTTTAGGATCTGAGCTACAAGGGATGATGGATTTTTTATAATCCTCCATCCTTGTTTGGCCAACAAAGCAAGGTTAAAATACTCAAAGTCCCTAAAGCCTAGACCCCCTTCTTTCTTTTGTTTTCCAAGGGCCTGCCAACTCAGCCAGTGTATTTTCGACCTGTTATCTTTCTGACCCCACCAGAAGGATTGCAACAACTGGTTGAGACATCTTATAATAGACTTGGGAAGTTTAAAGATACCCATGCTATAGGTTGGAATTGACTGCAATACAGATTTTAGCAAGGTCTCTTTACCAACTTGGGACAGCACACTAATCTTCCAATTTGCAATTTTTGATTTGACTCTATCTAGCAATGAACTGAAGGCTTTTGTCTTTTGTCTTCCAATATAGGATGGTAAACCCAAGTACTTATCAAATGGACCAGAGGCTTTAATCCCTACTTGTTGGAGGATGGTTTGTTGCACCTCTATCTTAGTGTTGTTGCTAAAGAATATAGAGGTTTTGTCCAGGTTCAACCTTTGACCAAAGGCTTGTTCATACTTTCTAAGGACTTGATGTAGCCTACTCCACTCAGCTGGGTTTGATTTGCAAAAAACCAGACTATCATATGCAAATAGAAGGTGAGTAACATGTAGACTCCCTCTGATTGCTGGGATCCCAGAAACAAGGCCTTGCATTTCAGCTTGGTTGAGGTTGTGGCTTAAGAATTCCGAGCATATTATAAAGAGGTAGGGAGATAGAGGATCTCCCTGTCTGATTCCTCTAGAAGGAAAGAAAGGTTCTTGAGGGCACCCATTGACTAGCAGTGAGTAACTAATAGTAGATACACATTCTATCACTAAGCTTATCCATCTGTCAGCAAAGCCCATCTTCTCCATGATTCTTTGCAAGAAAACCCACTCCACACAGTCATAGGCCTTACTCATGTCAAGTTTTAAGGCCATAAAACCATTCATTTTCCCTTTTAATCTGGTTTGCATAGTGTGCAACAGCTCATAAGCAACAACTACATTATCTGAGATTAATCTCCCTGGAACAAAAGCACTATGAGTTGGGGAGATAATGTTGGGCAGGATGAGTTTGAGCCTATTAGCAATTGTTTTAGAGATGATCTTGTATAAAACATTGCATAGGCTGATGGGTTTATAGTCTGTCACTACTTGAGGGGATTTCTTTTTTGGGATCAGAGTTATATAGGTCTGATTGAGCTCACTAATACCCTTTCTGTGGTTGAGGGCTTCAAGAACTGCTTCTGTGACCTTCTTACCAACAGTGTCCCAATGATGTTGGTAAAAGGCAGCTGGGAAGCCATCTGGGCCAGAAGATCCTAGTGGGTTCATGCCTTTAACAGCTGTGATCACTTCATTTTCTGTCAACTCCTAAGCTAATAAAGCATTCATTTCTTCACTGACTGAAGGCTGGAAAGACTGCAGAGCTGCTTCTATACTCGATGGTTCTGAGGTGGTAAAAAGGTTCTGGTAGAAGAGATGGAAGGCTTTGGCTACCTGTTCCTGATTATATGCTAACACACCCTCCTCACTGGCAACCTTCTTTATAAAGTTTACTTGTTTTCTTTGAGTAGCACATTTATGGAAAAACTTGGTGTTCCTATCTCCATCTTTCAACCACCTTTGCTTGGCTCTTTGTCTCCACTTCAGCTCTTCCTCTTCCAGAAGTCCATCTAACTCTCTTTGAATAGATTTAATTTGGCAACTCTGATGGCCTAGATCAGACTCTTGTAGCTGTCTTAAGGCTTCTCTTTTTTGAGTTAGAAGCTTCTTATGGTTTCTAAATGCCTCTTTGCTCCAGGACTTGAGTTTGTTTCTGCATAAATCCATCACTTTCCTAACAGATGAGATCTTTATCCTGTCAGAAAAATTATGTTTCCACGCATCTTGTACCAGTTCACTACAGCCCTCTCTCTTTTCCCAAGCTACATCATACCTGAAAATCTTCTGTTTTGGGACAACTTCTTGGTCAGGATTCACACACACTATCAAGAGAGGGTTATGGTCTGAGCATTGGCCTGAGAGTACATATGTCTGGTTAATAGCATAGGTGTTCAGCCAATCCTCATTTACTAATGCTCTATCCAGTCTAGACTTAGTGAAATCTTCACCCTCCCTTTTATTACACCAGGTATACTTGGAGCCAATATAGCCAATATCATTCAATCCACATTCAGCTAGAGCTACTCTGAAATCCTCCATTTGTTGGAAGGGGCGAGCATTAGAGCCTATTTGTTCTTCTTGTAAGAGGATTTCATTAAAATCTCCTACACACAGCCAAGGGTTGTTGATGTTGGTATGGATTAGTCTCAAAAGGTCCCAACTTTCACTTCTTTTTGCAGTTGCAGGTTGGCCATAGAAACCAGTTAAGATCATTTTATTGCTCATATTATCAGATTTAACAGAGATGGAAATATGGTGTTGTGAATATGAGTCTAACTCGGCCTCCATGTCTTTCTTCCAAATAAAAGCCAAACCACCACTCCTACCATTACTATCCACTGAAAAGCAGGATTCAAAATTAAGTCTGTCCCTGATGGACTCAATTCTTTCTCTTCTACATTTAGTTTCACACAGAAAAATCACATTCGGGCTCTTCTCCTTCACCAAGAGGTGAAGTTCACGAACTGTCCGAGGGTTCCTAAGCCCTCTGCAGTTCCAAGCTAAGTGTTTCATGGGGGTTGGCAGGGCTGGACACCAGCTACTGCCATCTTAGCTTGCTTTGCTCTCCTTCTAGTCATAATGAGTCCATGCCATTCCTCGCCTGGCCTTTTCTTATTATTTCTATCATTGACCTCAAACATGGGAATATCAAGAGGTTCTTGGACCTTTGAGAGGTCCTGTACTCCCTTTTGGCCCAGGCTCCTAGCTCTTCTTTTCCACGTGGGTCCTTTATGGTGACTCATTCTAACTTGTTTAATGGGAGAGTTTTGAGAGGGAGAGCTTACCTGAGGGGTGTCTCTGGGGGGACTTGTATTGTGTAGACCTTCTTGCCTCGCAACCAGGACTTGGTTGGGTGGGACTAAATTAGAGTGCACGTGGTCTCTGGCACCCTCTTTGGTCATGTGTGTATTTCCAAGGCTATCACAGCTTACCTGGGTGTTGGGAATGTCATATTGGGTGTTGGTATTGTACTTGCTATCCTTTGCTATCCTTGCCATGTAAAAGTCCACTGAGTTGGTAGTTGTCAGAGCTCCCCATATCGCCTTGCTCTAGATCTGCTGCCTGCTTGCCATGATCATTCTGTCCCATCCCATCTCTGTCATACCTACTATCATCAGATATGTTTTGGTGCCAACTGCCTGAATTCTCGAAATCACCTCCTTTCTTGCCAAAAAACTGTGAGGTTCTCTGCTGGGAACTGGCTCTAAGCCAGGATCCATACTGCATAGCAGCTTCCTCTCGTGGTTTTCCACCCAAGTAAGATCTTGAGCAAGACAATGCTTCATGCTTGATTGCCCCACACTTAAAATAGAAAACTGGTAACCTTTCGTACTTGAAAGGTATCCAGTAACTTTTTCCTCCCATGCTCAGGACTTTGCCACTGATAAGGGGCTTTGTAATGTCCAACTGCACTCTAACTCTTAGATAGCTTCCCCATGCCATGCCACATGCATCTACATCTATTGAAAGAACCTCTCCAGCTGCCGCCCCCACCTTCTCTCCCATAGTTTTGTTCATGCCTACAAAGGGAAGATCGTGCAGTTGTAGCCAGAAAGGTTCAAACTTAAAATCAAAATCCTTCGGTGCCAAGCATCCTTCACAGTTGAACAAGCACACAAGGGACCTGTCAAAAGACCAAGGCCTTCCCTCCAGGACCCTTTCCTTCTCATAGGCTTTCTGAAACTCTATCAGGACTTTGTTGGAGCCAAGGTCCTTGAACGAGACCTGGCCTTCCACTTTCCATGCTTTACACATCGTGGCCCGGAAAGCTCCTTTATTAACCTCCTTATCAGCTACTACAAGGGCAGCCAGGCATCTCTTGCTTTTTTCAATGGATAAAAGAACTTCCTCCACTGGAACGTGGATTACCTGCTTTTCCTCCTCTGTAAGCTGTAGACCTGCACAGAGGTTGGACAATTCCTCTGCCATGAATAATTCAGCACCAACACTTGTGTAACAAACCAGCGCTTGTGTAGCAAACCAGCCCTCTACGAGACTCACAATCCCAGCCTCTTCGAACTACGTTCAAGAGAGAAATCTCTATGTTCTCAGAACACTAGAGAGAAAGCCTCACCTTTCTAAAAGAGAGGAGCGACATCACCGTTTGTATACTCTATAGTTACATTTAGCATTATTTATAAATAAATACGATGATAAGATAAAAAAAAAAAAGTAAAAGAAATTTAAAAAAAAAAAGAAGAAGAAGAAGAAAGAAAAAAAAAATATTTCAAAACAGACATAAAGGACAAAAACATTATTTCGTCCATCAAACAAAAATGCAATATCAAAGGCCAAAAAAAAAAAAAAAATTGTAATTTCGTCCATCAAACAAAAATCTACTATTCATTTATGAATAAATGCTTTTATATATGGAAAATGCTCCTCCCACCTAAAGAAGCTATTGAATCTTTACTTTTCTTTTCTATTTAGGTTAAAAAAGTGTTTTTTAATATATTTATAATTTTTTTTTCAAAATATTTAAAGGGGTTTAAAATTTGTTTAAACAAATAAAAATACAATTTGCACTATTGGTCAAAGATCCAATGAAAGATCTAAACTACATGATCTATATACTATGATACCCACATATAATAAGGATAATGATAGGTAGTGTATGGAATACATTGGTTGAGAATGAAAAGTTCTTACTCATTATAAGATTCCAATAAGACTCTAATTGCAATTAGAGTTAATGATACAATTGTATCATTGACTAGTTATTTTGGAGTATAGGCCATGTAGTTTTGGCATTTTATTAGGGCATTACAAACGATTTCAGAGCCAATCTCAACAAGAAATGTGATATTTGAGCTGTGCCACCTACAACAGATAAACCCAACGAAGACATCAAAAATTTAAGGAAGATAAACTATGATACTTTTATATAATAAGGATAATGATACGTAGTCATGTATAGAATCTCACATTGCTTGGAAAGTAAGAACTCTCATTTTAAAACAATTATATAAAATTCCATACATAACCTGCACCTATCTTTATCTTTATCTTTATCTTATAGTAGGTCTCCTATAAATAAAATATAAATTATTATTAGCTCCACGTGGTCTTTAGTGCATGATCTTCTTAATTAATTAGTAATATATATCCAGCAATAATTATAAATATTGAAATTTTCAATGAATCTCAATATCGTATATAAGAAGCTAGCTGGCTGGCCTCTCATCAATCGTACGTGTACGTACCAAATGTACATAAAAATTAGAATTGGAATAATGATGAAGCTGATTATCATGAATACATGAATATTCTAATTATAGTTTCTGGTCATGTCGCAGGACAACCCTAGCTAAATCAAATGGTGGTTGATGTTATACCTTGTAGCTAGAGGCATGCCAAAATTGAGGAAGCTTCTTTGTCCCATGATGATCAGCTTAGCATGCTAGATCGAATCATTGATTATGTTATATGCTCCATCGCTACAATAATAATATATATTCAGTAGAGAAATGATAGTTGTAGTCGTAACTGCATAAACTTCATGCAATCACTTTAAAAAAAGTGAGTAAATATGATATCTAAATATAAATAATAATAATTTTTTAATAGTGAATCTTACTCTTTTTCAAAATGATTATATGGTACTTACGCACTCCACGACTACGAATAGCATTACTCNTGGGACATTATCCCTTTCTTCATTATATATATAATATTATGTTTTTATGTTTTTATTAATAATATAATGCTAGGTTGCCCCTTAAAAAACAAGTTGGAGGCAAAAGATCGAAAGTTTGAAGTAGTTAGAGATTAGATTAAATTATATATATGGTAGTTCTACTCCCACCAAGAGTCGGTACTGACTAGTGTATCGTGTTTAATTTTTTTTTAAGTATTATTTTACGTATTAAAGAAATACCAAAAGAAATAATAAAAAATCACACTTCGGTACAAATGATATCATTTTTCATATAACTTACGCACTCCACGACTACGAATAGCATTACTCGGATCATGTGTTACTTTTGTCAAGCAAGATAAAAGTAAAATATGAGTACAACATATTTTCAATTAATCCAAAACTATGTACCGTGCTGTCCGATATCCTGCATGCCCAAGTGAGAGGGAGCATTAATGTCAAATGTCGCAACTTATAAGATATATATATCAGTGCATGAGTACTCGAGTGTCAAAAATGAGACACAGCTGCGCCATGTAGCCCGATAATTACTTAATTATATTATTCTTTTCTTGAATTTAGGTAGCCGTAAGCCCACCAAATTATCTTTGTGGCCTTAGCTAATGAGATCAGTCCCTTTAGCTAACCATGGTACGTGCGTCAAATACCACTTGCAATTTTATTTTTTATTTTTTTAAAAGAATGTTACTCATCATCTCACATGCACTACACACTAACTATTTTAAATTTTTTTATTATTTTAATTTTAATTTATTTTTATTAAATTAATTGAGTTGTTCTAATAATTAACATCTATATACAGTATATTTATTATAAGAAAAATGAAAAAATAAAATAAAATATGTGTAATGTGTTGTATTTGGTGTGTAGTGTTTGAAGATATATAATAAGTAGAATTATTTATTGCGCATATATGCATCCTCCTGGCTCGTCGCGAGATTCCTATTGGTTGAATCTTTTTGCAATATTTCTTAAGGTCGTAGGATCGATTAATATTTAATTAAGGAAGTTAATTAAAATGGGAGAATAAAGAACGTCACACCAATAATTTAACGGTTTACACCAAACTGTGGATTTTGCAATTCTAAGTAGTCTTCTATTTGTTAATTATTCGGTGGCAGTTTTCTTTGTTATAAAGGTAAGTCATGCATTGTTATCTAAGTTATCCAAAAAATAAGATATTCAATGAAATACAGTATAAACATTGATTAGGCCCCCGCCCCTCTCTCTCTCTCTCTCTCTCTCTCTCTCTCTCTATATATATATATATATATTATATAATGCATTAACATTAAAAACTAAGGATTTAATTTTATAATGTTTTTATTTAATTTTTTCTTTCTCTTTTTTCAAAACCCTTTACAACATTTTAACTCAAGTTATTTCACTACTATTTACAAACTATCTTATTACTATTTATTGATTTCTTATCTCATCTCAATTCTTCTGTATTAGGGGTGTAATTAGCTTGGTCAAGTGACCGAAGATTTTGGTCCACCCTTTTTCTTGGACATGACCTATTATACCTATAGACCAGACCAAACCAAACCGCTAGCTATCAATCCAGTGAACATTTATTTTTGATAAATAAATTAATACAAAAAATTAAGTAAATTAGTAAAATTAAAACTAAATGAGCTCTTTAATATAGATTATTTAACTAACTCATTAAAAAATAATTAATTATAATTATATTTATGATGTTAATAGTTACTAACTTAGTACTTTAGTATAGGACTGTTCATACGAGCCGGATTTTATCCGGCCCAGCCCGAAACCCGGATAACCGGGTGTCCGGTTATGGGTTTCTGCCCGGATTTAATACGGGCCGAAACCCACATTTTTAAAATCGGACCAATCCGGGCCGGTTATGGGTATTACACCCGGGTACCGGATTTAACCCCGGTACCCGGTTTTTATATAAAACGAAATTTTTTGCAATTCGTCTCTTATCTCTCTCTCTCTCACGTCCGAGCCCAACTAGTGTAACCCTAGACTTCGCCCTTCAAGGTTTGCCGCCGTCTATCTCTCTCGCCGCCGCCGCCGGACTTTAGATAGGTAGTCTCTCTTCTCTCTCTCTCTCTCTCTCTCTCTCTCTCGATCGATCGATCCAACAAAGAATGTAGATCTGTTACTTTTTGTTAAACATGGGGTTTTTTTTTTCAAGTTTTTTAGATCTGTTATTTACGTTAAATCTGTATGTATCCTTTTTTTTATGGGGTTTTTATGGTCAAATCTGTGCTAGCATCTCTGTTCAAGTTCAGATCTGCCGTAGTTTTTTTATGGTTTTTTACCTTTGAGCACTTTGTTGATTTGGGTCTGTTTTGTTTTCATTTCTTTGTGTTTTATGCCTAGATCTAGAGTTCCTTCATATTATTTACGTTAGTCTTATGTTTTTGTTTATCTGTTTGGTTGCTGGGAAAACGAGGGTATACTGCATGTAGGAACTTAGCTTGTTTTACCACTGAAGTTCAAGAGTTTCAGTTTACTGCAATAATTGAGTNGTTTCAGTTTAATGCAATGATTGAGTGTGATTGTATGATTCTTTGTTGTGACAAAGTTTACAATCAATTATTTCACAACCCATTTTACAATCAATCAATGCAATCATGTCACTTCATTAAAAATGTATTTCAGTATTAGAAAACCACCTTCCATTTCATATAGAGTTGTACAATATGCTGTTTATTAACTAGCTATGTATATTTTGGAACCTAGCAGCTGCCGTCTCTCTATTATCTCATTATTTTCTTCCCTTTTATCCCTTTGTACTCAGATCACTGCACGTGGGGAAAAAATTGGGCTACATCATTTTAAGCCCATAAGACCATTGGGTTTTGGAGATACTGGCAGGTACAGTGCCATTTATTCCAGATGGGATTCAAATCGATTGTCTGTGTGCAGAACATTTGTGACATAATTGTGTATGATTTCAAAATTATTGCATAATTAGTTTGTGTGCTTGGTGCGTTTATTCTTATATGTTATTCATCACTATTACTGAGGTCTGCTATTCATTCTTATATCTTTGCTAGGAACACAGGAGATCTCCCTCCTTTTTTTGCTTCTTAAAGGATAGGTTTCTGAAAACAAATATTATAATTATATAACCTTAGTGCATGTTGTATCCCTTGTATGGCCAGCATGCCTCCTCTCTCCTCCCTCTTTGTGGTTACTTCAGATCTTCTAAATATCAGGATCCTGTACCTTTAATGCTCTCTGTGTACTTTATCTAATCTACTTTTGAAGACAAAATTCCAAAGAATCCCTATGGGGTTTTAATGCTGCATCTATTACTTTAGTCTTGTGATCTCATCAACCAAGGCAGATTAATGAGGACATCATTTAGCCGGGCCCTTACTCAACATGTGAAATCAATTAAACATAGCATATGGATATTTCAGATCTAGATCTCATATTCTGCTTGCATTAGGGTATGGAGAACATAATTACCTAAAATAAGGTATGAAGGAGGATGGAAGGGTAGAGGAATAAGTGCAAGAAAAGCTCTAATTGATTTCCTAGGTTATCAGAGGAGTAATTCTGTAAGATAGTTTAGACATGCTAAGAAATGAAACAGCACAAGCTTTCTTAGAGACCTAAAAATAGTAGGATAAAATGGTGTGACCAAGATGAGGTAATTGATCAACAAGAGGAAAAATGAAAACGAATTTGGATCCCAAATATCTTGAAAGGTTTTCAGAATCCATGTATAAGCAGAAGAATTAGTCCTTTTGATATGAATGGAGATGATTCATTTTATGGACCCTAGATGGATTGTGAATATATGTTCACTACAAAACATAGTTTGAACTCTAAGAAAAGAGGAAATGAATAGAGTAAAGAAAATTAATAGTACCCCTAGCTTTAGGCATTATGCTCAAAACAGGACAGTGTCACGCAAATGGATCCTTTGTTAGGTTTCTTTTTCAATATTCCCCAATCCAATGAATTCTCAAATTGTCTGTCTGTGACAATCTGTTTTAGCTTGAAAAAAAAAAATTGAATCATTACTTATTTTACACTAGTTAATTCTTAGTGTTTTTGAAACTGGTTTGTAAAATTGCTAAATATCTCTAGACCACACAAATGTCTTGTTTAAGATGCTAAGCACTAATGTGAGAATTGGATTCTTTGTTCTATTTTTCATTAAATCACGATGCTATTTGTTGCAGTATCCATATGGTGGAGCTACAAGGTACGGGCGAACTGTATGCTATGAAGGCAATGGAAAAGTCAGTAATGCTTAACCGTAACAAGGTATGAATAACAGAACCATGATTTATTTATTAAAGATGCCAAAATATGCACGATTTTCTTATGTCTTCTTTAGCAACTTAGATAGGTTTTATCTCTTGTATAACTTCTTGTTTTACTTGGGCTATGCCTATTCATATTAATACTATCGTTTACCTATCAAAAAAAAAATGATCTGGTTGTAATTTTTTGTCTGATTGATATTTGCTACCTAAAATTAACGCAACTTTTTTCTTTTATTATAGCCGTTGACTCTGAAATGTTTTGAAAGCCATTTGATTGTGGTTCCATTATTAGTTCTTGGGTGAAGGACTATTTCCATAGAGATTTTCTTTTGATTTCTTATCTTGGGCAAAAAACAAAAACCTATTTTCTTACTCTTGTTTGGCACTTGGCATAAAGTAATTCAAATCACTTGTGGATGGAGGCATACACTTGCTGTTACTGAAAGGAAAAGTTGTATTTTCTTGGGGAAGAGGCACCAATGGACAGCTTGAGCATGGAGAATCTGTTGATCGGTAATAGCGTTTAGATCTGAATGTCATGTATTACGATTGTCACTCTGTTTTCTCTTTTGCTAGAAATGGAACCGTTACGTCTTAAGCTATGTACAAACATGTATTGGATTCTTTCTTGCTTTAGAGATGTATGTTAGAAATATTCATGCTAAACCAACTTGTTGTTTCCTCTTGTATCTATCTCTTCCCCTCTTCCTAATTAGGTATTTCCTCTTGCAGTCCTGTGTACTTGGGCTTTTGCCTAGTTGCTATCAATAAAATTTTTACTTATCAAAAAACAAAAACCAACTCACGGTTGATTAAATGTGAGCTTTGGAATGTTCATTTAAAGCTTGATTAAATGATTTATCCTTCCCACTTTACCTCTGTTCAAGTTTGTGGAACTGAGAACATGTTTACTTTAAGCTTCTTGAAATCTCTAGACTAAATGCTCCAACTAATGATGTTTTTCTCATGTAATATATAGGAACATTCCAAACATCATAGAGGTTTTGAGTGTTGATGGATCTAGTGGACAATAGATAGAATCCTCCAAGGCTGATCCATCATTAGGTGCTGCATTCACCTAAACACTTCTTTTTGGTTCGTAACTCAAAAATATTTTTCTTGATTTTTGGATGAAAGATTCAGAGTTTTTTAGTGAATGTTTATACGGCACCATCAATGTAAAAACAGAGTTTTTACATTTTGAGGAGTATTAGATTGTGATGGGTTTTAGAGTTTGTTTGGGTGGATTTTGAATCTTAGGATTAATTTTGGATTTGGTGGGTTAGAGATCTGTGATGATTTTGTGTTAGATCTGTTATGATTTTGTATTAGATCTGGCCTGGCTCATCAATTTAATGCCTCTTGAATGCAGGGTCCTTCAAGAAATCTATTTATTGGTGGAAGTTTCATCCAAGAAGCTGTCCTATTTAAATTTATTCATTTTTTGGATGTTGTTCTAATGAAAACCTGTCAGCTTTCCTAGAGGCTTCTTTTTGCTTACAGATCTAATCTTAATACCATATGGTTTCATGTAATATGTAGTGAAATTTTATATTTTGTATTGGAATTTTATATTTTGTAATGTAATGTAATATGTAGTGAATTGCATGCATTTTAGCTTTTCGTTTTTATATATTTTATTATTCTGGACAATGTTATGCTTTTTAATAATAATTCTTAAAAAAAATTTCACAAAATATAGGCTTTTTTAAAAACAAAAAGTTATGATTTTCAACACTTTTTTTTTTAATTTCTGTAATAAATATAGGCTTTTACATAGAGAATTATGCTTTTCAACATGGATTTTTCTTAAAAAATCTGTAATATAATATAGGTTTTTATTTAAAAAAAAATTATGCTTTTAAATCCTCAAGAAGAAGAAGAAGAAGAAAAAAAAAAAAACGGGTTCAATCCGGAACCCGGAATCCGGGTTTTACAAAACCCGGAGTCATCCGGGTTTCGGCCCGGATCTGACCAGGGATAACCCGGGACGGGTTTCGACCCGGGTTGGAGATCCGGGTTACGGTTTGGGTACACCCGGGTTCCCGGGTTGGAACCTGGATGAACAGCCCTGCTTTAGTATTCATAATGGCTTATATTAAAATTCTAATATTTTATATATGGTTAATCAATATTATATAATTTCATTGTACATTGATTATTCATACTTACTTACAACTTAGGTATCTTAAAAAAAAAATTACCTAATTACTTTAATCATGTGTAAATAGTAAAATATATATCTTATACATATAATAACATATATATATATATATATATATATATATATATATATATTATCATATGATATATTAGTTTTTTTTTTCTCGGCATATGATATATTAGTTAATTGATAGCATATATTATTTTACATTTTATATGGTCAATGTTGATAAATTAGATTAAAATTACATAATTAACTTATACAACTACTATATAAAATAATATATTATATATTTAAAAATTTACATATAAATATTTCGGTCCGATTCGATCTGGTTCGGTACAAAAAAATACACCCCAGGACTGAACCAAAAACTGAATTTCTCATACACCATAGACTAAGACTGACCAACTTGATTTTCGGTCCAATCCAATTCAGACCGAATGGCACTCCTAATCTGTGTAACTAAACGAAACCTGACTTTTTTCCATAGTTACTTTATTCACTTACAAAGGAGAGACCTTAAAGTTAAATAAAAAAAATAAAAAAAGAAGAAGAAGAAGATGATGATGAAGTTATAAAGGTACAAAATCCATGCTCTCAAATTTAAAAAAGAGTAATTTAGATACAGTTTTAAGGTATATAAGTCTCATGTATTTCTTTTGAAAATTAATGGGGTTGATGTTAAAACATGGGTTTTCTCATGTAGGTCGCAGATTCATTTACTTTTTTTAAAATAAATGTGCAGGACTTATACATCCTAAGACTGTAAAATCATTTTCTCCAATCTAAAATTATACTTATATTTTCAAAAATTTTTATAAAAAGATTAAAAAAATAATAATAACAACAACAACAACAAAAGGGGTGGTTGACGATGGAATTTGCAACCTTTTTGTATTTTTCAAAAGCACCTTATCAGACTGACAATCCACCCTCGAAAAATTACATTAAAAGTGGCCCAATCCTTACGCTAAATATATGAACAGTAGCGTTTGATTCTTATCTGGGCACAACCTTTCTATAAGAAGCCCAAAGAGACAATAAGAAAACAAAAATAAAATTATTATGTAACATTAATGTTAGACGCCAGGCCTTGAGCCTTAATGAAACAGAGACAGGCGGCTGGGCTCGGTCCAGTTGGTCACATCACTCCAAGTTTAGGCTCCCATGTTGCAGGTCAAAAACCTCATATCATAGTGCTTGTGATATTATATATATATATATATATATATACACACACACACAGTTTGAGCACTTGCTTAATTAAGTGAGATAAGATTTTTAAAAATAATAATAATATGATTTTTTACAAAAATTAAATTAATACACTAAGTTAAATCAACTCTTTGTAAAGTCTGGGTTGCAATATTCTCTAAATATAGCAAATGCTCCTATATGATATGAATTTAATACTTGTGTATGATCCATAGAAAAGTAAAGAATATAAATGTAAAAAATTCAAAACATGGTAAATCAATACAAATTATGGACGGTGAGATCAAATTATCCCCCACCCCTTTCTGTTATTTCTGATCAAAATATATAAAAGAGAAATATCTATTGACTTTAAAATCAAAAGTACATCAACTTTTCTTAGTTATTACATCTGCAAATTAAGACCTAGAAAGCTAACCTCTATAAATAAAAAGTGCTGTGAGAGACATATAATATATATGTTACTACGAATAAACTATATTCAAAGTTGTAGCCATCATAAAATTAAATAATACTATAGAAATTAGACAGATTGTGATAATTAGTTATAGATTTAAGCTTAATTAAAATGATAGTAAATTATAAACGAAAAGGTAATTTTGAATTGAGAAAATAAAAAAACAAATGTATGTATATGAGTGGTAATAATAAATACACTTCTAAGGAACAAAAATCATAGATAATCAAATCCATAAACAAAATAATACACAATTACATATCTTAGATGATCTACTAATATTAAATAGTAAATATCAACTATACAAAAATACTTGTATTAGGATGCTGCTAGCTAAATCTTCTAATGGCTGACATTCTATTTTTAGGATTTTCTACATCATGCATTCAACACACACTTTGATTAACTTTGAAAGAAAAAACTGCACATAGTACACCTACGTAGGGTTGTGAAAAAAAAAACCGGTGAACCGGTAAACCGAACTGGACCGGACCAAATCAGTGGGATCGATCCGGTCCTAAGATTGATTCAGTTCGGTACCGGTTTTATTTTTCTTAAAATCGGTTAAAATTGGTCTAGTTTCGATTTTTCGTTTTCTAAAACCGGACTGGACCGGTTCATATATATATTTTTTAATTTTTTCTATTAATATATATTATATATAATTTTTATATATAATATATAATTATATATAAAATAATTTTACATTATATGATAAATTACTAATTAATATAATATTAAATTTTAAAATCTTATATCATTTTGTTTATTGTATTAATAATTATACTAATATTATATAGTGCATATTAATAGTTATACTATAATATATCACTATATTATATATTATAATATATCATTATAGTCTATAATATAATTATAATACATATTGTAACATACTACAAAATATTATCACTATAATATTATATACTATAATATACTATATTATATAATATATAATAAAGTACATTAAAACCGTAAAACCAGAACGAACTGAACAGGAAACCGGTAAAACCGGAATTCTAGTTTAGGAAGATAATCGGTGCGTAATCAATTTTAAAAAATGCAAAACCGGTATATACCGGTTCGACCCTAAATTTTGTTCAAAACCGAACCGAATCAGACCAGTTACACCCTTACACCTACGACCTATCTACCTAGAAAATGCCTTCATCTGAAAATTATAATTTTGAAAGAGTAATAGCATATTTAATTAAAGAAAATAGTAACTAGAAAGAAAGACTTGTTTATCCACAAAACATGCAAACCCGAGGTACAAGAGAACGTTTTCAAGAGATACCTAGAGAATTTTTTATTATTTTTTATTACTTATTGGCCATCAAACATAAAAAATTTCTATTGAAGAAATATTTTTTCTCAACTTTAATCATGTGCATGCATCATTCTTTCTCTTCTCTCGATGCAACAAACAACCTTAATCTATTACAAATAAAATAATTAAGGCCAATAATAGCTAACAAATTAGCGAAAAAATAAGAAAAATTATTCTATCAATTAAATAACCACTTATTATAATAAAATAGATATCATATTTATAGAATAATTTAATGAGGGTTTTATGTTTACCTGACAGAATTAATGATCCCCTAACTTTGATATATTTTCCTTCGGAATGGTTAGAAACTTAGAATGGTATTTGTTTATTGTCAATAATAAAGGCTGATCCAAGAGACCCAAAACATTATTCTCAAAGCCTCTCTCTTTGGTTAAACCAAAACATGCTTCGACTCAGAACATGGAGACGGTGCTGGGGACAAACAAACATAACTTTGAGCTGAAGTTTTAACAAGAGGTTGACGTGGTGGAAAGCTATTGGCTGTTGAGAAGCTGGGGTTTACGTGGCACCAGTATCCCATCTAAAGATGGACTCAAAATATAAATGTAATTGAAATTTCTGAATAATTTAATTTTTACAACTTGGAACTATAATATTGTAAATACAACTGTATAATATGTACATAGAACTCCTTTTGATCTTCTTTCTTTTTCCCTTCACCGTTTATAGTGAAATGGAAAATTACTAACAAACTCCACGCTTTTTGTTATATCATTTCTTGGCCATGCCTTGGAATCATCCAATGCATGAACACGTACACGTGGCAATTCAATAAGGTTGCATATGGTGTTAGGTCTCTTTTTCTTTCTCTGTTACAATTTCATCTCAATATTAAAAGATTACTGCTATTTTAAGATTTATATATTATTTATTGTTTATATTGCACAATATAATTTAAAAAATAAATTTTAAAATTTAAATCTTATAAATTAAATATTAACATTTAAATAATCTGAATTATGTGGTCCGTACACTAATTTAATGATATAATAACTCTATTATTTTTAATACATTTTAGTGACGCATAACGTTCTAGTTAAAAAGAAATGATGTAACAGCCAAGAGGGACAGTTTATGTGGAAAGGAGTGTACAACTATTTCAAGCAAAAAGTTACACAATGTGATCAGATCATTTATGCCAGATGGCTCGAGCTCATTGGAGTTTGGGGTAACTAAAAGGATTAACACAAATCTAGTTGAAAGCGCCCAGAATCTCAATAGTGAGATATCTATATGTAATTATATCCGCCACGTGGCAAAGATGCCTCATGCTTTGCGCATGCTTATCAATTACGTACACACCTTCCGCGCGGTTTAGACCACATATAAAACCAACCAGCTTCCGTGTACGTAAGAAATGCACAAAGTTTACAATTTCCTCATCCTCTTTGATTATGCTTTATTTTTTCCGAAATAAATAGAACTTTTATTCAAGATATTCCAAGTTACAAGTGACAATTAGAATTTTCAGCCATAACAATATCTTGAAGTGTCATAGACTCATGGGGTAATCTTCTATCCAGATTCTTTCCTCAGCCTCCCTAATCGTCATCTTTGTCAACTTGTGAGCTAGCTACCCTAAGGGTAATGAGTCTGCAATTAGTCCCACATGTCCAAGAATTTGTCTGAATAATTTGATTTCTTTTGAATATTGCTTTTTCCATTGACCAAACTTCATTTGTAGAAAGACAGTTCCAAAGGATATGACACACTGATTCTTCTCCTTGTTGACATATAGGACGTAAGGAATCCTCTGTTATTTTCCTTTTATGCAAGTTCCAAAAGATAATAAACTTTCAAATTTTTTTCCAAGTTGTTGCTCGAGCACTCTCCATCCTTCCTTTTTGCTCGATCCGTTTGTGTAATACTAACTTATGGAGTTTAGTATTTTGCTCAGACTTAGCGCGCGGCAGCCCACATATATATCACTTCTGCTTCCTGTTTAGTGAATACTTCATGAATGAGAGAGGTATTCCACCATCCTGTATCTCTCAACTTTGGCTTCTTCATGTAGGACTTTCACTAGTGATTACACCTTGAGTAAATTAGGTTAGGGTAATCATTAATGTTTCCAGATCTTGATGCTATTACCACCCCACTCTTCTTATAAAACCCTCTTGGAGTAGACCAATAGCAAATGGATACTTTTTCAAGACATGGAAGGTCTTGTAATATTTTTTCTTGAACACGATAGCTCTAATGACTGAGGGGATATAAGAATCTCCAGGCTTGCTTTGCAAGCAAGGTCATATGGAAGCATTCTAGATCTCGAAACCCCTCCTTGACTTTTTGACAATCCCATCTTGCTCCAACTCATCCATATTGTTATAGTGCCTCCCTTGTCATTTTGATCCCCCCAAAATTTTTCTATTATTGAATTTATCTCCTTACACGAGGTTTTTGTGAGTTCAAAAACAGTCAGCTTTTGTGGTGATAGCCTGTATCATTGCTTTTAGTAGGACTAAGAGGACTTCTTTGCCAGCTTGAAATAGGAAGTTATATCTCCAATTATTCATCATTTACCATATCCTCTCTTTGATGTTCTTAAAACAGCTATACTTTGATTTTCCTACTGGAGCGGGCAACCCCAGATATCATTCAAAGCTATTGCAAGTTTGCATGCACTCCTGCCTCATCCAATGTCTTCTCTCTATTGTTTTTATTTGTACTAGATCTAAAGAAGACTAATATTTTTTGTCTATTGGTGCACTGGCCAGAAGTGTTTTCATTTGTTATGAGCAACTTTTGTATCTTTCTCCATCCCTCAATGTTTGCCTTGCAAAACAAAAGACTATCATCTTAAAAAATAAGTGATTAATCCTCAAGGATCCCTAAGCGACCTTCAACCCCTTTATCTCATTTCTTTCTTCACCTTGAGATTGAACCGCACTCAGACATTCTTCGCATAGAAGAAAATGCATGGAAAAATTGCCCCCTTTGTCAAATCCTCCTTGTAGGGTGGATCTCCCCGGGTAACACCCTGTCCCTCTAGAGCTTTTAAAGCTAGAGCCTAGAGGAACCAAATGCTATTAAATTTAAAACATTTACATTCTAGCACAAAGTATAAAAGATTTCATAATAGTATAGAAGAAATCATACTGTTTTATTAAAAATAAAAACCTCTCCAAATAACATTGTTTGGTAGCACTTACTAAATGAAAATAAAATCTTGTTACGTGCTACAAATTTATTGAATCTGTAACATAAAATCAAATTTCTTTCTCGATGTAGGAATATCATAATCCTTCATTCCCTTTGTTTCCTCTCCTTGATTGTCTATCCCCCCATTTTGGTAATTTGATTCCGATTCCAAATAATAATTTCTTATGATTAATATATATATATATAATTATATATTTGGGTTGTGCATTTAACCCGAGAAAAAACTGGAACCGATTAAAATACCCAACTTCGATTTGATCAGTTTGTATCTGATCGGGTCTCCAACCCGTTACTAGTAATGGTTATTGTTTTGGATATCAACCAAAGTTTTGAAATTCGTTCCGTTCATCATTTCGGTTTGGAACGGAATATTTCAGTATCGATACATTTTGGTGTACCGTTTCGGAATAGTCGTTAAATAGATAAATTATATATAAAAATATATATTTCAAAATATTATCAATACAAATCTTTAAAATATACATATAGAGAAACTTAATAATATTTTTTAATATAAATCTTAAAAAATCTGCAAAAAATCCGGCCCAAATCGGATTTAAAATGACTTCCTAATTGACAAGCGAAAAATTACCATAAATAGTAAAAACTAACTAAAACTAGTGATTCGGAGGGGAAAACAGCAGAATTTGAGGTCGAAAAAAGGCACATGGAGCTATGCTCAATGTGGATAGTGTGCGCGCCGAAGTTATGGCCAAAAGACTGAAACGCACTCAAAACGGCCCCAATGAGGAACATATCACAATCATTTCCCGCCTTTGCGCTAATATGCCAACTCATGGTATCTCAGCGCCATCAAGGTGCAATCTGACAGCTCAGCATCATCTGTCTCGGATCCCCCTGCATCATATGTTATTCATCATTATTACTGAGGTCTGCTATTCATTCTTATATCTTTGCTGGGAACACAGGAGATCTCCCTCCTTTTTTTGCTTCTTAAAGGATAGGTTTCTGAAAACAAATATTATAATTATATAACCTTAGTGCATGTTGTATCCCTTGTATGGCCAGCATGCCTCCTCTCTCCTCCCTCTTTGTGGTTACTTCAGATCTTCTAAATATCAGGATCCTGTACCTTTAATGCTCTCTGTGTACTTTATCTAATCTACTTTTGAAGACAAAATTCCAAAGAATCCCTATGGGGTTTTAATGCTGCATCTATTACTGTTAGTCTTGTGATCTCATCAACCAAGGCAGATTAATGAGGACATCATTTAGCCGGGGCCCTTACTCAACATGTGAAATCAATTGAACATAGCATATGGATATTTCAGATCTAGATCTCATATTCTGCTTGCATTAGGGTATGGAGAACATAATTACCTAAAATAAGGTATGAAGGAGGATGGAAGGGTAGAGGAATAAGTGCAAGAAAAGCTCTAATTGATTTCCTAGGTTATCAGAGGAGTAATTCTGTAAGATAGTTTAGACATGCTAAGAAATGAAACAGCACAAGCTTTCTTAGAGACCTAAAAATAGTAGGATAAAATGGTGTGACCAAGATGAGGTAATTGATCAACAAGAGGAAAAATGAAAACGAATTTGGATCCCAAATATCTTGAAAGGTTTTCAGAATCCATGTATAAGCAGAAGAATTAGTCCTTTTGATATGAATGGAGATGATTCATTTTATGGACCCTAGATGGATTGTGAATATATGTTCACTACAAAACATAGTTTGAACTCTAAGAAAAGAGGACATGAATAGAGTAAAGAAAATTAATAGTACCCCTAGCTTTAGGCATTATGCTCAAAACAGGACAGTGTCACGCAAATGGATCCTTTGTTAGGTTTCTTTTTCAATATTCCCCAATCCAATGAATTCTCAAATTGTCTGTCTGTGACAGTCTGTTTTAGCTTGAAAAAAAAAAATTGAATCATTACTTATTTTACACTAGTTAATTCTTAGTGTTTTTGAAACTGGTTTGTAAAATTGCTAAATATCTCTAGACCACACAAATGTCTTGTTTAAGATGCTAAGCACTAATGTGAGAATTGGATTCTTTGTTCTATTTTTCATTAAATCACGATGCTATTTGTTGCAGTATCCATATGGTGGAGCTACAAGGTACGGGCGAACTGTATGCTATGAAGGCAATGGAAAAGTCAGTAATGCTTAACCGTAACAAGGTATGAATAACAGAACCATGATTTATTTATTAAAGATGCCAAAATATGCACGATTTTCTTATGTCTTCTTTAGCAACTTAGATAGGTTTTATCTCTTGTATAACTTCTTGTTTTACTTGGGCTATGCCTATTCATATTAATACTATCGTTTACCTATCAAAAAAAAAATGATCTGGTTGTAATTTTTTGTCTGATTGATATTTGCTACCTAAAATTAACGCAACTTTTTTCTTTTATTATAGCCGTTGACTCTGAAATGTTTTGAAAGCCATTTGATTGTGGTTCCATTATTAGTTCTTGGGTGAAGGACTATTTCCATAGAGATTTTCTTTTGATTTCTTATCTTGGGCAAAAAACAAAAACCTATTTTCTTACTCTTGTTTGGCACTTGGCATAAAGTAATTCAAATCACTTGTGGATGGAGGCATACACTTGCTGTTACTGAAAGGAAAAGTTGTATTTTCTTGGGGAAGAGGCACCAATGGACAGCTTGAGCATGGAGAATCTGTTGATCGGTAATAGCGTTTAGATCTGAATGTCATGTATTACGATTGTCACTCTGTTTTCTCTTTTGCTAGAAATGGAACCGTTACGTCTTAAGCTATGTACAAACATGTATTGGATTCTTTCTTGCTTTAGAGATGTATGTTAGAAATATTCATGCTAAACCAACTTGTTGTTTCCTCTTGTATCTATCTCTTCCCCTCTTCCTAATTAGGTATTTCCTCTTGCAGTCCTGTGTACTTGGGCTTTTGCCTAGTTGCTATCAATAAAATTTTTACTTATCAAAAAACAAAAACCAACTCACGGTTGATTAAATGTGAGCTTTGGAATGTTCATTTAAAGCTTGATTAAATGATTTATCCTTCCCACTTTACCTCTGTTCAAGTTTGTGGAACTGAGAACATGTTTACTTTAAGCTTCTTGAAATCTCTAAACTAAATGCTCCAACTAATGATGTTTTTCTCATTTAATATATAGGAACATTCCAAAGATCATAGAGGTTTTGAGTGTTGATGGATCTAGTGGACAACAGATAGAATCGTCCAAGGCTGATCCATCATCAAGTTCTGCATTCACCTAAATACTTCTTTTAGGTTCGTAACTCAACAATATTTTTCTTGATTTTTGGATGAAAGATTCAGAGTTTATGTATAATGGTTTTTTCCCTTACACTCAACAATATTCGATTGTGATGGATTTTAGAGTTTGTTTGGGTGGATTTTGAATCTTAGGATTAATTTTGGATTTGGTGGGTTAGAGATCTGTGATGATTTTGTGTTAGATCTGTTAGGATTTTGTATTAGATCTGGCCTGGCTCATCAATTTAATGCCTCTTGAATGCAGGGTCCTTCAAGAAATCTATTTATTGGTGGAAGTTTCATCCAAGAAGCTGTCCTATTTAAATTTATTCATTTTTTGGATGTTGTTCTAATGAAAACCTGTCAGCTTTCCTAGAGGCTTCTTTTTGCTTACAGATCTAATCTTAATACCATATGGTTTCATGTAATATGTAGTGAAATTTTATATTTTGTATTGGAATTTTATATTTTGTAATGTAATGTAATATGTAGTGAATTGCATGCATTTTAGCTTTTCGTTTTTATATATTTTATTATTCTGGACAATGTTATGCTTTTTAATAATAATTCTTAAAAAAAATTTCACAAAATATAGGCTTTTTTAAAAACAAAAAGTTATGATTTTCAACACTTTTTTTTTTAATTTCTGTAATAAATATAGGCTTTTACATAGAGAATTATGCTTTTCAACATGGATTTTTCTTAAAAAATCTGTAATATAATATAGGTTTTTATTTAAAAAAAAATTATGCTTTTAAATCCTCAAGAAGAAGAAGAAGAAGAAAAAAAAAAAAACGGGTTCAATCCGGAACCCGGAATCCGGGTTTTACAAAACCCGGAGTCATCCGGGTTTCGGCCCGGATCTGACCAGGGATAACCCGGGACGGGTTTCGACCCGGGTTGGAGATCCGGGTTACGGTTTGGGTACACCCGGGTTCCCGGGTTGGAACCTGGATGAACAGCCCTGCTTTAGTATTCATAATGGCTTATATTAAAATTCTAATATTTTATATATGGTTAATCAATATTATATAATTTCATTGTACATTGATTATTCATACTTACTTACAACTTAGGTATCTTAAAAAAAAAATTACCTAATTACTTTAATCATGTGTAAATAGTAAAATATATATCTTATACATATAATAACATATATATATATATATATATATATATATATATATATATTATCATATGATATATTAGTTTTTTTTTTCTCGGCATATGATATATTAGTTAATTGATAGCATATATTATTTTACATTTTATATGGTCAATGTTGATAAATTAGATTAAAATTACATAATTAACTTATACAACTACTATATAAAATAATATATTATATATTTAAAAATTTACATATAAATATTTCGGTCCGATTCGATCTGGTTCGGTACAAAAAAATACACCCCAGGACTGAACCAAAAACTGAATTTCTCATACACCATAGACTAAGACTGACCAACTTGATTTTCGGTCCAATCCAATTCAGACCGAATGGCACTCCTAATCTGTGTAACTAAACGAAACCTGACTTTTTTCCATAGTTACTTTATTCACTTACAAAGGAGAGACCTTAAAGTTAAATAAAAAAAATAAAAAAAGAAGAAGAAGAAGATGATGATGAAGTTATAAAGGTACAAAATCCATGCTCTCAAATTTAAAAAAGAGTAATTTAGATACAGTTTTAAGGTATATAAGTCTCATGTATTTCTTTTGAAAATTAATGGGGTTGATGTTAAAACATGGGTTTTCTCATGTAGGTCGCAGATTCATTTACTTTTTTTAAAATAAATGTGCAGGACTTATACATCCTAAGACTGTAAAATCATTTTCTCCAATCTAAAATTATACTTATATTTTCAAAAATTTTTATAAAAAGATTAAAAAAATAATAATAACAACAACAACAACAAAAGGGGTGGTTGACGATGGAATTTGCAACCTTTTTGTATTTTTCAAAAGCACCTTATCAGACTGACAATCCACCCTCGAAAAATTACATTAAAAGTGGCCCAATCCTTACGCTAAATATATGAACAGTAGCGTTTGATTCTTATCTGGGCACAACCTTTCTATAAGAAGCCCAAAGAGACAATAAGAAAACAAAAATAAAATTATTATGTAACATTAATGTTAGACGCCAGGCCTTGAGCCTTAATGAAACAGAGACAGGCGGCTGGGCTCGGTCCAGTTGGTCACATCACTCCAAGTTTAGGCTCCCATGTTGCAGGTCAAAAACCTCATATCATAGTGCTTGTGATATTATATATATATATATATATATATACACACACACACAGTTTGAGCACTTGCTTAATTAAGTGAGATAAGATTTTTAAAAATAATAATAATATGATTTTTTACAAAAATTAAATTAATACACTAAGTTAAATCAACTCTTTGTAAAGTCTGGGTTGCAATATTCTCTAAATATAGCAAATGCTCCTATATGATATGAATTTAATACTTGTGTATGATCCATAGAAAAGTAAAGAATATAAATGTAAAAAATTCAAAACATGGTAAATCAATACAAATTATGGACGGTGAGATCAAATTATCCCCCACCCCTTTCTGTTATTTCTGATCAAAATATATAAAAGAGAAATATCTATTGACTTTAAAATCAAAAGTACATCAACTTTTCTTAGTTATTACATCTGCAAATTAAGACCTAGAAAGCTAACCTCTATAAATAAAAAGTGCTGTGAGAGACATATAATATATATGTTACTACGAATAAACTATATTCAAAGTTGTAGCCATCATAAAATTAAATAATACTATAGAAATTAGACAGATTGTGATAATTAGTTATAGATTTAAGCTTAATTAAAATGATAGTAAATTATAAACGAAAAGGTAATTTTGAATTGAGAAAATAAAAAAACAAATGTATGTATATGAGTGGTAATAATAAATACACTTCTAAGGAACAAAAATCATAGATAATCAAATCCATAAACAAAATAATACACAATTACATATCTTAGATGATCTACTAATATTAAATAGTAAATATCAACTATACAAAAATACTTGTATTAGGATGCTGCTAGCTAAATCTTCTAATGGCTGACATTCTATTTTTAGGATTTTCTACATCATGCATTCAACACACACTTTGATTAACTTTGAAAGAAAAAACTGCACATAGTACACCTACGTAGGGTTGTGAAAAAAAAAACCGGTGAACCGGTAAACCGAACTGGACCGGACCAAATCAGTGGGATCGATCCGGTCCTAAGATTGATTCAGTTCGGTACCGGTTTTATTTTTCTTAAAATCGGTTAAAATTGGTCTAGTTTCGATTTTTCGTTTTCTAAAACCGGACTGGACCGGTTCATATATATATTTTTTAATTTTTTCTATTAATATATATTATATATAATTTTTATATATAATATATAATTATATATAAAATAATTTTACATTATATGATAAATTACTAATTAATATAATATTAAATTTTAAAATCTTATATCATTTTGTTTATTGTATTAATAATTATACTAATATTATATAGTGCATATTAATAGTTATACTATAATATATCACTATATTATATATTATAATATATCATTATAGTCTATAATATAATTATAATACATATTGTAACATACTACAAAATATTATCACTATAATATTATATACTATAATATACTATATTATATAATATATAATAAAGTACATTAAAACCGTAAAACCAGAACGAACTGAACAGGAAACCGGTAAAACCGGAATTCTAGTTTAGGAAGATAATCGGTGCGTAATCAATTTTAAAAAATGCAAAACCGGTATATACCGGTTCGACCCTAAATTTTGTTCAAAACCGAACCGAATCAGACCAGTTACACCCTTACACCTACGACCTATCTACCTAGAAAATGCCTTCATCTGAAAATTATAATTTTGAAAGAGTAATAGCATATTTAATTAAAGAAAATAGTAACTAGAAAGAAAGACTTGTTTATCCACAAAACATGCAAACCCGAGGTACAAGAGAACGTTTTCAAGAGATACCTAGAGAATTTTTTATTATTTTTTATTACTTATTGGCCATCAAACATAAAAAATTTCTATTGAAGAAATATTTTTTCTCAACTTTAATCATGTGCATGCATCATTCTTTCTCTTCTCTCGATGCAACAAACAACCTTAATCTATTACAAATAAAATAATTAAGGCCAATAATAGCTAACAAATTAGCGAAAAAATAAGAAAAATTATTCTATCAATTAAATAACCACTTATTATAATAAAATAGATATCATATTTATAGAATAATTTAATGAGGGTTTTATGTTTACCTGACAGAATTAATGATCCCCTAACTTTGATATATTTTCCTTCGGAATGGTTAGAAACTTAGAATGGTATTTGTTTATTGTCAATAATAAAGGCTGATCCAAGAGACCCAAAACATTATTCTCAAAGCCTCTCTCTTTGGTTAAACCAAAACATGCTTCGACTCAGAACATGGAGACGGTGCTGGGGACAAACAAACATAACTTTGAGCTGAAGTTTTAACAAGAGGTTGACGTGGTGGAAAGCTATTGGCTGTTGAGAAGCTGGGGTTTACGTGGCACCAGTATCCCATCTAAAGATGGACTCAAAATATAAATGTAATTGAAATTTCTGAATAATTTAATTTTTACAACTTGGAACTATAATATTGTAAATACAACTGTATAATATGTACATAGAACTCCTTTTGATCTTCTTTCTTTTTCCCTTCACCGTTTATAGTGAAATGGAAAATTACTAACAAACTCCACGCTTTTTGTTATATCATTTCTTGGCCATGCCTTGGAATCATCCAATGCATGAACACGTACACGTGGCAATTCAATAAGGTTGCATATGGTGTTAGGTCTCTTTTTCTTTCTCTGTTACAATTTCATCTCAATATTAAAAGATTACTGCTATTTTAAGATTTATATATTATTTATTGTTTATATTGCACAATATAATTTAAAAAATAAATTTTAAAATTTAAATCTTATAAATTAAATATTAACATTTAAATAATCTGAATTATGTGGTCCGTACACTAATTTAATGATATAATAACTCTATTATTTTTAATACATTTTAGTGACGCATAACGTTCTAGTTAAAAAGAAATGATGTAACAGCCAAGAGGGACAGTTTATGTGGAAAGGAGTGTACAACTATTTCAAGCAAAAAGTTACACAATGTGATCAGATCATTTATGCCAGATGGCTCGAGCTCATTGGAGTTTGGGGTAACTAAAAGGATTAACACAAATCTAGTTGAAAGCGCCCAGAATCTCAATAGTGAGATATCTATATGTAATTATATCCGCCACGTGGCAAAGATGCCTCATGCTTTGCGCATGCTTATCAATTACGTACACACCTTCCGCGCGGTTTAGACCACATATAAAACCAACCAGCTTCCGTGTACGTAAGAAATGCACAAAGTTTACAATTTCCTCATCCTCTTTGATTATGCTTTATTTTTTCCGAAATAAATAGAACTTTTATTCAAGATATTCCAAGTTACAAGTGACAATTAGAATTTTCAGCCATAACAATATCTTGAAGTGTCATAGACTCATGGGGTAATCTTCTATCCAGATTCTTTCCTCAGCCTCCCTAATCGTCATCTTTGTCAACTTGTGAGCTAGCTACCCTAAGGGTAATGAGTCTGCAATTAGTCCCACATGTCCAAGAATTTGTCTGAATAATTTGATTTCTTTTGAATATTGCTTTTTCCATTGACCAAACTTCATTTGTAGAAAGACAGTTCCAAAGGATATGACACACTGATTCTTCTCCTTGTTGACATATAGGACGTAAGGAATCCTCTGTTATTTTCCTTTTATGCAAGTTCCAAAAGATAATAAACTTTCAAATTTTTTTCCAAGTTGTTGCTCGAGCACTCTCCATCCTTCCTTTTTGCTCGATCCGTTTGTGTAATACTAACTTATGGAGTTTAGTATTTTGCTCAGACTTAGCGCGCGGCAGCCCACATATATATCACTTCTGCTTCCTGTTTAGTGAATACTTCATGAATGAGAGAGGTATTCCACCATCCTGTATCTCTCAACTTTGGCTTCTTCATGTAGGACTTTCACTAGTGATTACACCTTGAGTAAATTAGGTTAGGGTAATCATTAATGTTTCCAGATCTTGATGCTATTACCACCCCACTCTTCTTATAAAACCCTCTTGGAGTAGACCAATAGCAAATGGATACTTTTTCAAGACATGGAAGGTCTTGTAATATTTTTTCTTGAACACGATAGCTCTAATGACTGAGGGGATATAAGAATCTCCAGGCTTGCTTTGCAAGCAAGGTCATATGGAAGCATTCTAGATCTCGAAACCCCTCCTTGACTTTTTGACAATCCCATCTTGCTCCAACTCATCCATATTGTTATAGTGCCTCCCTTGTCATTTTGATCCCCCCAAAATTTTTCTATTATTGAATTTATCTCCTTACACGAGGTTTTTGTGAGTTCAAAAACAGTCAGCTTTTGTGGTGATAGCCTGTATCATTGCTTTTAGTAGGACTAAGAGGACTTCTTTGCCAGCTTGAAATAGGAAGTTATATCTCCAATTATTCATCATTTACCATATCCTCTCTTTGATGTTCTTAAAACAGCTATACTTTGATTTTCCTACTGGAGCGGGCAACCCCAGATATCATTCAAAGCTATTGCAAGTTTGCATGCACTCCTGCCTCATCCAATGTCTTCTCTCTATTGTTTTTATTTGTACTAGATCTAAAGAAGACTAATATTTTTTGTCTATTGGTGCACTGGCCAGAAGTGTTTTCATTTGTTATGAGCAACTTTTGTATCTTTCTCCATCCCTCAATGTTTGCCTTGCAAAACAAAAGACTATCATCTTAAAAAATAAGTGATTAATCCTCAAGGATCCCTAAGCGACCTTCAACCCCTTTATCTCATTTCTTTCTTCACCTTGAGATTGAACCGCACTCAGACATTCTTCGCATAGAAGAAAATGCATGGAAAAATTGCCCCCTTTGTCAAATCCTCCTTGTAGGGTGGATCTCCCCGGGTAACACCCTGTCCCTCTAGAGCTTTTAAAGCTAGAGCCTAGAGGAACCAAATGCTATTAAATTTAAAACATTTACATTCTAGCACAAAGTATAAAAGATTTCATAATAGTATAGAAGAAATCATACTGTTTTATTAAAAATAAAAACCTCTCCAAATAACATTGTTTGGTAGCACTTACTAAATGAAAATAAAATCTTGTTACGTGCTACAAATTTATTGAATCTGTAACATAAAATCAAATTTCTTTCTCGATGTAGGAATATCATAATCCTTCATTCCCTTTGTTTCCTCTCCTTGATTGTCTATCCCCCCATTTTGGTAATTTGATTCCGATTCCAAATAATAATTTCTTATGATTAATATATATATATATAATTATATATTTGGGTTGTGCATTTAACCCGAGAAAAAACTGGAACCGATTAAAATACCCAACTTCGATTTGATCAGTTTGTATCTGATCGGGTCTCCAACCCGTTACTAGTAATGGTTATTGTTTTGGATATCAACCAAAGTTTTGAAATTCGTTCCGTTCATCATTTCGGTTTGGAACGGAATATTTCAGTATCGATACATTTTGGTGTACCGTTTCGGAATAGTCGTTAAATAGATAAATTATATATAAAAATATATATTTCAAAATATTATCAATACAAATCTTTAAAATATACATATAGAGAAACTTAATAATATTTTTTAATATAAATCTTAAAAATACACATATATATAATACATATTTATTAATATATTTATTTTATTTTTAAAATCATAAACACACCAAATTGACTTGATGAAGATGTTTTATAAAATAGTATAAATTTAACTTTTTCTCAATTTAGAGTTGGTATTAGAATTTTAAAAATACTTATATATATTATTATTATTATTAGACAAGATAGAATTGCAGTAAATGTCAAACATTGGTTAAAGTAAAAAGTGTTTTGGTTTGGCTGGAAGAGTCTCGCACAGAAAGTGTAGATGAGAAAAGAGGATAGTTGACTAGGTAATAAAATTCCAGTTTAGTCCCTTATTCTTCAGCTTATTTATTAAAAAAAACTATTATTTTAACGTTTGATTTAATTTCAGACTAGAATTACTATTTCGGCCGAAATACCAGAATTGACTGAAATTAGTCGGAACAGCCTGAATTTGACCCGAAACGGAACAGGTGCCTACCCCTTGCCAGTTCTTGTTCTAGCATGAAAAATTTCGGCCATTCCGACCGAATGGAACAATTTTTAAAACTTTGATATCGACCCGTCCGACTATAAAAACATCCTTATCTTCAATTCTCAAACCCTAACCGCCCAAGTCCCATGATTGGATGAGAAACCAACCTCCATCTCCAACTCACCGATCCATTCTATTCACAATCGCAGAACAGCACAGAGGCAAAATCATCAATCATTCCTCCCCACAATCATGACCTCAATCACTCATTCGAACCTGACCCAGATGCCTCACCTAGAGCGCCTTACCTTTTAGCATGTGTAGCAAGGTAGTTTTCTGGAGTGCCTCATCTTTTAGCATGTGCAGCAAGGTAGCTTTTTTGGCATTATCAAGACCAAGGAACAAGATCTTCGCCTCCTTTTGCCAGAGACACAGCTATGCCAGAACTCCATAGAACCAGCCAACAAGGAACATGTTTTCTTCAAGACATTTGGCACACTGATTCAGACCACCGAAAATCAATTGTGTGTTTGGAGTTCGAAGAAAATGAGCTTCAATTGGAGTTGTAGAAAAATTGATGAAAATGAAGGAACGATGCTTATATGCTCCAGTAGAGGTAGGAATGGTGAACAAGAATCAGACTCTGTTGTGGAAGAATTTGAAGTAAAGCAGTCAAGGCACCTGGCTCTGTTGTGGAGTTCTATGGGTATTTTTGGTTCAATCAGTCTTCAAATTTTTGAAATTTGTGGGTTTTTCTCTATATTTGAATTGAATCGGTTGCGGATTTAGTTGTTTGGCTCATGAGAAAACAAAGGAAAAAATGAACTTGATGTTGAGTAAAAAAAAAAAAAGAAATGGACTCTATTGTGGTTTTAATTGTTTGGCTCCTGAGAAAATGAAGGAAAAAATTAATTCTAACGTTGAGTAAAGAAAAAGAAATGGATTCCTATTGTGGTCGGGTCATGTGAGTTCAATCTGATTTTATTTTGATCAGTCGGGTCAGGTCTACTTGATCTCTAGACTAGCTCTGGTAGAGTCAGGTCGGGCCCAAACCCACTTGTTTCAGACCTTGTTGTAGGCCTAATAGATAGTGTGGTGCTTGTGTGACGCCCCCAAATTCCGCTTGGGATTGAACGGACATTTGAAGCGTCGAGACATGCAACACAAGGTTACCTGCCCCCGTTCATGACATATAAGATGCAATGTTCCTAACATGCATCTAGCATTATGCAATATTCGCAGCGGATAATTTTTTTCTTTAGCAATACTATGCACCAAACTAAAAATATCCCAAATACTTGAAACATATTTCATACATAAAGGCATACTAAAAAGCCGTGATCACCACACTAGTCCAAAATGGTTGTGATCAAAAGAATACTTGAGATACAACTCCAAAAGTACAAGTATTAACCTAAGTTAAATACTATACCATCATCAACATCGCACCGTGGCCTAGTCGACCGTATTCAGTTGGTCAGATTCCAATTCTCCTTGGGTCCTGTAACAAGATCTACCATTCGGGGGGAATGGTAGTTGGGACTACCACAGTGAGATTTGATTACAAATCTCAGTAAGTTAACATAAAACTTATACACAGGTTAAAAATGCATGCATGGCAGTAAAAGCATAAATGCATAATTATAGTCATACATAAACATAGTATAACTTGACATATAGCATGATTTAACCAGAACTGAAACGTAAACTGAACTTGACTTAACATGGCATGAACTTAAGCTTAACACATAACATGAACAATCAACATAACATGAACGTGAAACATAACATGGACATGAACATAACATAGCATGAACGTGAGCTTGAACATATCATAAACGTGAACATAACATGATGTGAACATGAACTTGGAACATAACATGAACATGAACATAACATGTACGTGAGCATAATATAACATGAACTTGATCTGAAACTTGACTTAACATAAACTTGGAATATTATTCAATTGTCTTGATTAATAACATGCGTTAATACGTACTCCACAATTGTTGTGGCCCCACGTATTCAAGTAACATAAAACATAATACGTACTCCACAGTTGTTGTGGCCCCACGTATTCTACATGTCACAATTGCTGTGTCTCATGTAGTGTATGCTCCACAGTTGTTGTGGCCCCATACTTCATGTAACATAAAATATAATACGTACTCCACAGTTGTTGTGGCCCCACGCATTATAAGTAACATAAAACATAATACGTACTCCACAGTTGTTGTGGCCCCACGTATTCTACATGTCACAATTGCTGTGTCTCATGTAGTGTATGCTCCACAGTTGTTGTGGCCCCATACTTCTTGTAACATAAAATATAATACGTACTCCACAGTTGTTGTGGCCCCACGCATTATAAGTAACATAAATATAATACGTACTCCACAGTTGTTGTGGCCCCACGCATTATAAGTAACATAAAACATAATACGTACTCCACAGTTGTTGTGGCCCCACGTATTCTACATGTCACAATTGCTGTGTCTCATGTAGTGTATGCTCCACAGTTGTTGTGGCCCCATACTTCTTGTAACATAAAATATAATACGTACTCCACAGTTGTTGTGGCCCCACGCATTATAAGTAACATAAATATAATACGTACTCCACAGTTGTTGTGGCCCCACGCATTATAAGTAACATAAATAAATATAATACGTACTCCACAGTTGTTGTGGCCCCACGCATTATAAGTAACATAAATATAATACGTACTCCACAGTTGTTGTGGCCCCACGCATTATAAGTAACATAACATAAGATATAATACGTACTCCACAGTTGTTGTGGCCCCACGCATTATAAGTAACATAACATAAATATAATACGTACTCCACAGTTGTTGTGGCCCCACGCATTATAAGTAACATAAATATAATACGTACTCCACAGTTGTTGTGGCCCCACGCATTATAAGTAACATAACATAAATATAATACGTACTCCACAGTTGTTGTGGCCCCACGCATTATAATAACATAACATAAATATAATACGTACTCCACAGTTGTTGTGGCCCCACGTATTATACATATCATAACATGTCTTATCGTTCTTAATGCATGAGATATTATTTAATATCATATACTTTTCTAACATGGCGTATACTTGTAAATGGCATAATATGATTTAATCATAAACATTTCATGGCATACATGTATCATATGGCATACTTATAACATACATCATTGTATGACAGAAAAGATTATGTAACAGATAATTATTCATGAGAGATTAAATCATACGTAGCAGATAAACATGTAATGACATAGCATGACATGGCATATACGAGAACATACATACATAAATTGTAGTTCTCTTACCCATCACACATACACAATAAACTGATAGTAAGTTAGAGGCTAACTTACCTCGATCGTCGCGTTCTATGAGAATAGAGTGCGAAACACGAGGAACTGCACAACAGTTGGAAGAGGAACACTCAAGTCCTTAAGATTTTCACTTCTGAACTCAATTGTCATATTGTAAGCACTTGCAACACCACGGCAACTTGAGGTTTCACTATAATCTGAAGAGATAATTTGACTTCAGAAAGCCTTTGCACTAAAACAAGTTCATTAAAATTATCAATAATAACCAAACAAACAATTCCTTTCTCAATCCATATACTCTTAGCCATAGTCAACCCCAAGATGACACCAGTCACCCCGGACTATAATCCATAACACCACTGCTTCGGGACACTGTTATACAGTTTCCCAACACTACACCATACGCTCCATACTTCTCTGCTACGCCATCCAACCCTTCGTGACACGCCATCCGGTGTATCACGACTTAATACAGAGTACACTCACGTGAACTCTCTTCCATCCACACTACAATACCCATCACTGCGATACACGTCTCACGGTGCATCGCTACGCGACACGGAGTACGCGCTACGCGTACTTCCTTCGCTACAACACTCATCAACACGATGCACATCACACGGTGCGTCACCATACAACACGGAGTACACTTCACATGCACTCCCTTCATTCTACACAATCAAACTCAACACTTCATAACCACACTTCGCTTCACAACTACGCAACGAATTCCACAAACACTAACTACACAGTCTACAGCCAACCAAAACAACTATGTTAAACATAAAAAAAAACTAAAGATAGAGGATTATACCATCGACGGGATAACCCGTGCGTCGCTCGCTGCTCGTCACGAACATGCGTCGGAGGAGCGTACGTGGCGGTACGGTGTCTGTCCACCACATAAAGTGGTAGTTTGGGCTTGAGAAAGGCTAGGCGTGGTCTTGGAAGACTCACGGTCGCCTCGTGGTGGTCAAAGGT